>CM076583.1:1235824464-1236425178 GCA_034641835.2 Pinus albicaulis | reverse complement strand
GGAGACCCAGTGGAGAGATAGGTGAAAGGGCAAGATGGACTATCCGTTGTGACTATAGTGATGCATTGATTGCACCACACACACATTAGAGTTGCTAGCGTAAAGTTGCGAAACTTACAAGAGTAAACATTCGTAGCGTTCTTTGTGTTATGTGATTGCGCAGTTAAATAAAATAAATAAGAGGGCAAAATGAGTCTGCTGGATTTGCAGATTTTTCCTGATTAGTGTGTGACGATTGATTGTACTGAAGGCTTGATGTACTAAGCTTTGTATGATATTGTTACATGATATCCATGGTACATAATATATGATAGTTGGGGTCTTCAGCTTCAGGCTTTCACGTTAAACAACTGTGTTATGTGCGATTGTTTTTATTTATGCTTCACATGTGTGTGCAATTAATTTTCTGCAAAATATTAACAGTGGAATGATTATGTATTTTGCAAGAAGTTAAATATTATGAGATCATGGGAATCTGGATGTATGCATGCTTAGTGTATACTAATTTGTACATATCCACTATTATTTTATAATATTCCTTAGGAGGCCCATTTTATACCTCAAAATTTCTCTAATGCCTTCTCTATGACATACATAACAATATGATTCGTGACTCCATCAAGGATAATCCTCTTTGCTTTGGCATCCTTGTTTTTTATAGGTTTCCAGTTGATGTGGATATTTCGGTATGATTATAACACTCTGTTGTTGTACTCAAAAACTCCCATTAGTTTTGATAGTTGAACTAAAAAATAATGGGGACCCTTTTTAATTTGATA
This sequence comes from Pinus albicaulis, assembly GCA_034641835.2. Classification (NCBI taxonomy): domain Eukaryota; kingdom Viridiplantae; phylum Streptophyta; class Pinopsida; order Pinales; family Pinaceae; genus Pinus; species Pinus albicaulis. The sequence continues at coordinate 1,236,424,399 of CM076583.1, read as the reverse complement.
AAAAATCCCTTAGTTTTAATAAATAAGGCATTTTTACTTTTTGTTACCAAAACTTAATTGGACGAAAAATTTCCTTTTCGGATTTTTCATATTAGAAATTAGGCTTATAAACATATTGTTCATAAATAAGTGATTTTATATTCTTTTATGTATTATCAACAAAACTTAATCGGAACATCTAAATGTCATAACGTGCTCTATAGGAAAATTGTGATAAAACTCCTCGGATTAAATTTTCCAAACTTTAAAGTCTAATTATTAAAAGTGCTTCTTTGTGAATACAATAATGAAAAGCCTAACCCCACAGGATTGCCATGTAGCATTTCGAAGATTCCAAATATCGAAACTTTTTATATGAGTGCCACTCTAATCTTCTGATATTCTAAGTTCTTCGACATTCCGATATCCATCACCTTTGATCCTCTGATATCACCAGTCCTCCGATACTCTGATATCCTTTTCCTCCGGTCCTCTAATATTGTCATATCTCTGATCTCCCGATAAACCCTTCACGTCCATATCGAAACTTCCATATCAGGTGTCACTCTTTTACACCACAGATATTACATCTCCAATACAAGACATCCGATCTCCCTTCCCACTCATATTTATAGTCATTAAATATTTAAGCAAATTATATCATAGGTAAGGATATCGCATATATTAAAGGTTCAACGATATGATTTCTCCGAAAAAGTCCTCCGATATACTAACATGTACAAGGCCCATGTGAATTCATGTGTTATCATTCAATGGCCAAGTGTAGTGAATTTATGATTTTGAAGTTTTAAAAGATTTAATCATTGCAACTTGATGTCACTAACGATTATCTCATAAAGACATGAATTGATATGAAATTGGTTATTCTCTCTAAGGAATTCTTCGGTCAAGGAATTTTCGCTTATTCTTGTGTTTTCCATTCACAGGTCAGTCCCGATAAGGAAAGGTCTACAGAAATGTCTAAGGCCTCTAAATAAAATAAGAAAACTACAATTCAACAACAGTCGGTTCCTCCCCCACCTGATATTACTGAAATTTTACCATTATTCTCTTACACAACCTGCACTGCAGATGTTGGAATCTCTTCCTGGGAAGCTATGTACAAGATTTTTGAAGATGAAAAATAAAAATAAAAGCTGCGACCGACGATTCTACCTTGGATTATGACTATAATTAGGGTGATGCCGCCAATTCTTTCTTACACAGAATTGCAGCCCGACCAAAGATCCTTCCATTTACAAATATGGTTAAATGGGTCATTGATCATGTGAATATTTTAGATAGATTTTTCCTAACTAAAAAGAAAATAGTTGTTGGGTCATTTACAAACAATGATTTGAGAAAAATGTATCAGTTGCTGCCGCACCAGAAGAAATATGACAAGAAATTTGTACAAAAGTTCATGAGCGAGCATGCAGATTAGTCATAACCCATTAGAGAATCAAGAAAAGATCCTAATAAACATAAGCAAGAGGATAAGGGTATGTATGCCATCACTTCTCTTTTCGGTCCTGTTGGGGTTCCAGTGTTTTGGCCAGATTGGAAAGACCAAAAGACTAGACAACATCATAATCTCTTTGGGATCCTAGGATCTAGCCCTCTTGGATCCAGAGAGGGATCTCTCCATAAAAACAAAGAATTATATATCTTTGAAAGCTAAAAAATGAGGTATTAGGCTAGGTATGAAGCACGAAAGGTTTTTAAATGATTTGGTTGGTTGTTGGGTTGGAGATCATTAACTGAGAAGGTTATGGAATGAAAAGAATAGAGTAGCGGGATGTTTCGACAAAAGAAGATAGGTCGAGAAAGTGCCATCCATTGGGCTATGGAGTCATGAAAGGGGATTACTTGCATAACAACCGAGCAAGGCTTCCATAGGGCAAGTCATCTATACTAAAGGATCTTCTTAGATAGATGATGGAATGGAACATTAAATAATGAAGTGAAAGAAGGAAAGAAACCAAATTTCTGTCTGGAGATCAGGCCAGATATCATTTAAATCCAGACCTGCTTTGACATACTCAGAGGCAACTCTCAATGAAGGCACAAAGGGTAGCTTAAGATCAGGTCAGAGGTCATTTAACTCTAGGCCTGCTTCAACATAATCTCAAAGGAAAAACAGAGTCAAGATTTAACATAGAGCAACGCCTAAGATCAGAGGACTTTCAACCTCCACTGCTTTGACACCGGCTCAAGGGATCTTAGAAAGTCCAATCTGTTGGAAAAAGACCCCAGTGGACAGGGCTAACTCTAAATCCCCGGTATCCCAATTCTTCCAGCTTAAACCCAACAAGAACATCTAAGCAACAAACTCTGAATTCACACATCAATAAGCATGGGCCATACCAACATCTTTAATTGGTTAAATTACATGAATTTTCTCTTAGATACACATTAAGCAGAAAACATCAAAGACAAGAAGAGCAGTGGGAATTAGGGTACCATGCAGCGGTATATCCTAAGCCTGATTTACTGATTCTTATCAGAGAAATATGAACAACATGATTAAAATGAAATAAGATAGGAAACATCACCCGTAATATAGACCAGGATCCTATGAAATGGCTTTATTAATTGATGTGAAAAACCAGTCACATACACTGAGCTCAATGGCTGATACAGTCCAAAATTTCTCCTCCCAGCCTACTAAATTACAAACTACTCAGATACTCCCCCCCAACAATTGTTCTAACAGTCGAATGAATCCCTACAACTAACAGCAACAACAACAACCTTTACAATATGTTCTTCAGGGGTTCTTATAGGAGAATGGATAACTGTAGTAGTAGATGTACATTAAATTGAATCATTAAGACAGAGTGGAGGCAGTGTTCGTGCCCACTCTGCTTAATGACTCTGCACTATACTTTGTAGTCTGGTTTGAAGTCTTTGTCAGGTTGATAGCAACCTTAGATGTGTTCTTTGAAATACTTCTTTGACTGTAAGGTACTCTGTGTAGCCCTTTGAAATTATTTACCTGGATGGAAAGTATGCGGGCCTCCATGCTTCATAACTATGGTCCTGACAGTCTTTAAGAAGCTCTTGTCAGTGAAGTAACTTTTAAGGGCTCGACGAGGCATGGGGAATGCTGTAAGCAGGAGTCCTTCCGGAGAAATAGTGCTTTGCTAATATGAATGCATTGATGTAACTCGTTAGTGTGCTTAGTCTTCAAACTGCGCCTTCTTCCTTTGAACACGGGATTACAATAATTAATCTTTAATCAGGAGTCTAAATCCCTTTGATCTCTTCCGCTGATACACTTTGCCGTTGCTGTAATGGCCTCTCTGTGCTCTCAGTCATAGTAACTGTGACTGTGGAGACAGAGTGAAATTACCACTCTGTAAACCCTGCACAATGCAATAAATCTGTTATAGAAATCCAGGGTAATGGTGGAAGAAATGTTGTGGAGGCCTGTGGAATGGTGGCGCAGCAGTGGAAAACAGTGGAAACTATGAAAGAATGGCGGAAAATGGAGTTGATGAAGGTTTGGGGCAAGAAAGATTCTGGGCCGTCCAATTAGAACAGACACCGGAGACCAACGGTCAAGATTTATCGGGAAGGCAGGTTAGACGGAGAAATTCACTTTTAATGTAAAACATAAAAGCTTAACATTTGGGCGAATACAAAGGGAAAAAGAGGAAAATGAATGAAATCAGAGGAAATTAAGTGGTGGGACCCGGTAGGTGGAGGGCGATGTTGATTGTGGAGCATTGGATCGCAGGAGGATCAACGGTGGGGATCGTTGGATGAGACTCTATGGAAATCCGATGGAAGAAAGTTAAATGGGAATGCGACGCCATGCGAACCATAGATCTGATAAGATGGACGACTGTGATTGATTATGGAGGTTGCGGGAGCAAAGCGGAGGAAAATGGTTTTTTGTGAAAGAAATGAACATAGAATGAATAGTCTTTTTTGTTTTCATTTTCAGATTTAAACCTTTTCTTTCCAAGTCAAAAACTCAATCCAAAATGGCCCCTAGAATGAAAGACTCTGCTTGGGCATATGCTGAAATGGTTGATGATCAAATGCATTGCAAATTTTGTAAGAGAAAAATTAAGGAGGGTGGAGGGGGCATATTCATAGACTGAAACTACATTTGGCTGGTCTTATAGGCCAAACTACTCCATGTGAAGCACAAAACATTGGGGAAATTAGGAAGGAGTTGAAAGAGCAATTTCAAAAGTTTGAGGAAGACAAAGCTAGGCAAAAAGAAATAGAGGTTGAAATTGGGAGGAAGAGAAATATAAAACACATGATGGTTGTCAACCCAACTTTTGAATATAAGGGTTCTTCATCTATCCCTTGCATTAATGCATCAGACTCCTTTCGCTATGTTCCTCCCTCTATGGAGTATTTCTGAAAAGGGTAAGGGTGCAATGCCAATGAGAAATAGGGGTACTATCAAAGTTTTTTCATGCCCTCTTATCACTCTTATAGTGCACATGATCCTAGTCCTACAAGTAGAGGTCATGTGCAACCCACTTTAGATCAGCATTGGAAAAAATAATTGAGAGAAGTTTCTTGTGATTACATTGCTAGATGATGGTATGATGTTGATATTCCCTTCAATGCTACTCGTTCACCATATTATGAACCTATGTTTGATGCCATATAAGCTGTTGGAAAGGGCTTCAAAGGCCCTACTCTGCATGAGTTAAGAGGATCTCTTTTGCAAAAAGAGATTGTGTCCATTGATGATTATTTGAAAGAATTCAAAAACTCATGGTCACATACAGGATGTACCATCATATCAGATGGATCGATTGATCAGAGGAACCATACCATCATCAACTTTCTTGTCTTTTGCCCACATGGAACCATGTTTCTAAGATAAGTTGATGCATCTGATATGGTGAAAGATGCATACTTGTTGTTTCAGCTTTTGGATGAGGTTGTGGAAGAGGTGGGGGTGGAAAATCTTGTTCAAATCATCACAGATAATGCCTCTAACTATGTTCTTGCTAGTAAATTGTTAGAGGAAAAACACCCAACCATATTTTGGAAAACATGTGTTGCACATTGCATAGACCTCATGCTTGAGGATATTGGAAAAATAGATTGGATCAAGAACACTATAGAGCATGCCAAAAGCATCACAAAATATATTTACAATCACTCATGGATTCTGAATCTGATGAGGAAACACACAGGGGGCAAGGAAATTATTAGGCCTGCCATCACTAGATTTGCAACACATTTTTTGACATTGCAATCTATGCTTGCCCAATATATAAACTTTCAAAAGTTGTTTTCTAGTGATGAATGGAATGAATGTCAGTGGGCTCGCAAACAAGATGGCAAAGATGTGAAAAGGAAAGTTAATGAAGAAATATTTTGGAAAAAGGCAATAGAGACTGTGAAGCTTGTTGAGCCACTAATTAAGGTGTTGTGGTTGGTGGATGGGGAAAGATTGGCTATGGGCTTCATTTATGAGGCTATGGATCAAGCAAAGGCGCAAATAAGCACAACATACAAGGACAAACTGGGTAAGTATGGGCCCATTTGGGAAATCATTGATCAAAGATGGAACAATCAACTCCATCGCCCTATACATGCAGCTGGGTACTTTATGAACCCAAGGTATCATTACAAAGCTCAGGAAGCAAGAGCTTTGACTTGGGAGGTTAGAGATGGATTGATTGACTGCATTGATAGCATGATCCCCATAGAGAGTGGCTAGTTTCAAATACATAACCAGATCACTATGTTCAGCCAAGCCACAGGTACCTTTAGCAAGAACCTTGCAAGGATTACAAGGGAATCAGATGATCCAGATAAACAAAGAATTTCAATTTTCAAATTCATATTTTATTATTTTGTATAATTGTTTATAATTTCAAAGTTGGATATAATTTGTTGAGCTAACTGAAACTCATTTTTTGCAGCACAATGGTGGGAGGCATTTGGTAGCCATTGTCCTAAATTGCAAATGTTTGCAGTCTGCATTTTGAGTCAAACTTGCAGTGCTTTTGGGTGTGAGCGCAATTGGTCTGTCTTTGAGAGGATTCACACAAAGAAGAGAAACTGTTTGGAGCAAAAATGGTTAAATGATCTAGTGTATGTCCAATACAACCTCCGACTAAGATGCAACCAATTGCTGAACAAAAGACCTGATTTAGATCCCATTGTGTTGGAGGATATTGATCCAACATCAGATTGGGTACTGGAGACTTGTCCACCAGAGTTTGACTCTGATGAGGATATTGGTGTGGTGATGGAATTTAATACACAGATAGAGGCTCTGCTCATTGTAGATCCACTAGTAGCAGGCCCAGTCCCAAGCCCTCCAGTTGCAATCGCGGGCACTTCCTCTAGTCAGCCACGACGGAGGCGCATAACTCGTCTATCTCAAGCTCAGGCTTAGCGTGGTACAGTTCTAGTTGATGAAGTTGATTCAGAGGAGGAGCAAGTGGTTACCCCTCTGGTTCAAAGTTTGAGGTAGAGGACATTGGCTTGTCAGATGTTTAGCAGTAGTGACTATTCATGTTTTGTTGTATAGGCCATTTAGAGCCTCCTTGCTTATGTTTTTTGTTTTGATCTCTATATCATCATCATGTATTGGACAGTGCACTGGGTGCAATTTTGATATAATGGATATATTCATGAGCCTACTTTGATCATATGTTGTCTTTTGTATATTTTGTAATGCTTTGTGTTTGGAAACATGAATGAAAATATTTAAAATTATGTTTTTTAATAAAAAAATTAATATTTAATGTATTATTTACAAAGACCGAGTCACTGAAACTGAACCGGCCGAGTCGATACCAAGTCAGAGTTGGAGCCGGAGCCGACCCTCGGTTGAATTGGAACCTGAGTCCGATTTTTAAACACTGGTTTTTCTATAGTTCGCTAAAGCAAAACTAGCGTCGAGCAGAAGAGAAAAGCACACACAGTAGAGGTAAAATTTCTCTCAGGGGATGTTGAGATTTAGAGATCTAATTTTTCTAGTTGCAGATTGGCAGTAGTTGTGAGAAAATGTACTCACTCCAAAAGGGAGTGCGAGCAGCATATCCAACAATCAAGCCACGGGAAAGAGGGAGATATTCAGGTTTATTTTTTCCAGTTTTGAGTTTCATATATTTTGCAGCTTTGTAAGGATGATCGTACGAGATTGTCGGAGAAGGTTGTGAAAGTTAGCCAGAATGCATATATGGGCAGTAGTTCGACTTCCAGTTGTCGAAAATAAGTGTCTAAGGAAGTATGAGTTGTCTAGAGAAATTTGCAAAGAAAGGAAGGGTCCCAACCAGGGACTACGCTTGAAAGGAGATAGTGGGGCACCAAATCCAAGTGGAGGAGTATGAGACTCCAGTGTGCCAATTTGGGCAGCTTCCTTGAGGAGTCCATCTCTTGGATCGATACCTTGCTACGGGGCAGAGTAGTTGGTGGGAAGCAACAGCCAGACATCAGTAGCGTCACAAGAGATGATGCAGAGACAGGGTGTTGCAACAAGGTGTGCAACAACACTAGAAGACATTCCTTGCTAAGAGGGAATGCTAGTTTTTGTAGCATCGAAATAGTCTAGAAACTCACACGAATTGACCCATAGATGATCCTAGCCATTGATTATGTTTTAATCTTTGTTGTTGGTGCTCCAACGGAGGATTATAAGAAGAGCTCTATGTAGTGATGGAGTAATTATGTGTGTAGTTCGATTTCTTGGCAGATCGATTTCCAGAGTAGCAACAGTAAGTTTTGCTGGGGTGAAGCTAGTTTTCAGTTCCATATGCTGGAAAGTATTTCCAGAGTGCTGGAGGGTCAGTTTCACAGTCAGAAAAAGGAGAGACGGCTTGATCTTTAGTTGTTCCAAGCTGAGTGTGTAGCAGATAGCGAGGAGGTGACACAGAAGCTACGCAGAGCTAGGAGGACGGCTTGATTTTCAATAAGATGTGACGTGTCGGGATTGCTCGAAGTGAGGCTAATTTCCTTCAAGATATTTTTGCCAGTACTTTCTCTGCAGGATTTCCAATGTTTGACATCCAGATTGTAGTTATATTATTTCACTGCTACTTAATAAATAAAAACCTCAGCTGCTGCACCGATTTTTTTTCATTGGGTTTTTCCGAGAACTTTTGTCCAAAAATAATTGTATTATATTTTATGTGTGTGTGCTAGCATTTTTTAGCTTCTAGTGTTTTATTTTTCAGCAGAATTTTATTTGTGAAGGTTGCAGTGTGTTTGTTTCGATATTTGTCGTAGTAGATAAATTGTTAAATTAATTAACAATTAGGAGAAATAATACCAGTTGTTGCAAAAGGATTCTAGTTTGGAATTTTCACATTGTTGATATGGATGTTTCTTATGATTGTGAACTAAATTTGTCTACAGATTTTGAACCAATTTCCTTCAAAGAATATGCTTCTTATGATGAATGGAAAGAAGCGATGCAGAAAGACTATGATGCTTTGATAAAGAATGGCACCTGGAAGCTGGTTGGTCCTCCATTAGGAACCAAACCAATAGGTTGCAAGTGGGTCTTCAAGAACAAGTATAAAGAAAATGGCTCACTTGAGAAGCATAAATCCAGGCTTGTGGAAAAAATTTTTGCATAGAAGGAAGGGGTCGATTATGAGGATACTTTTTCCCCCACAACAAAATGGGCTACCATTCGGACACTCTTTGCCTTAGCAGCTCAAAACAGTTGGAAAGTTCATCAAATGGATGTAAAAATTGCTTTCTTGAATGGAGATCTGAAAGAGAATGTTTTTATGTCCCAACCAAAAGGATTTTTTGTGAAGGGTCAGGAAGACAAAGTATGCAATATTGTCAAATCCTTGTATGGCCTCAAGCAAGCACCGCGAACCTGGTACAAGAAATTAACTAAGCATCTTCTGAAACTTAATTTCAAACATTATGATCTTGATGATGCAACTTTGTTTGTCAATAAAGTTGGAAAAACCATTGTATATCTTGTGGTGTATGTAGATAATCTTTTGATGTCAGGGAACAATGAGAACTACATTGCATCCATAAAGAAAAAACTGAGGAAAAGTTTTGAAATGACAAATTTGGGCTATGTTTACCACTATCTTGGTATTGAAGTAACCAAGCATCTGAAGTTCATATTCCTCTCTCAGAAGAAGTACATTGGAGATTTGTTGAATAGGATTGGCATGGTTGAGTGCAATCCTTTGACTACTCCAATGGAAAAAAAATAAAGCTCACATCCACTAAAGGAAAAGAATTTGAGGATGCAACAAAGTACAAACAACTCATAGGAAGTCTCAACTACCAGACCATACATTTCATTTGTTATTGGAATTCTATCCGGGTTTATACAAAAGCCTTGTGAAGGTTGTTGGTCTGTTGCAAAAAGAGTTCTAAAGTACTTGAAGGGAACTCAAGACTTGGACTCAAGTATACACAGGTGGATGACTTCAGCTTGATTGGATACTTTGATTGAAACTTCGATGGAGATAGAGAAACTAGAGTGTCTACTTCAAGTTATGTTATGAGTCTTGGACCAAGTTATGTCATGAGTCTTGGCCTGAAAATTATTAAAACTTCAAATTTAAGAAGAAGTTGATGTGAAAATTTCTAAATATAGAAACCCCACTGCAGTATCTTGATTTACTTCTCCTACTTGTTTGATTTAATTAACAAGTTATTTTTTGAAATCTTTAGTAAAATATCAAAGAAAACACAACCACAACATACGCATACATACAGATCATTTACAAAAGCATAACGCAAACATGACAAAGGACATAGTATTTTTTGGACAATGTCGCTGGAAAAACCCAATGCGGGAAAATCGGTGCAGTAGCTCTTAGAGGGTTTGTTTATTAAGAAGAATATCTTAATACAATCAAGGGTACCAGTAATGGTTTTCCTAACAGAGAATTTACGGCAGATGTACCTATCACTCGGAGACAAAAAATATGGTTGATTCAGCCGAAGAAGCACTCCTCTAAAAATACTGAATACGAGCCCTTTCTAGCCCACTAGAACCTCAGCGCTGCTCCTCCAACCTCTGCGTCAGCTTTTCCTGCCCAGCTTAGCCACTGCACAGCCCCTGTGCAGCACAGGCTGCTCCTGCATCACCCTTCTGGGCTCAATGTTGCCTCTGCATCACCCTAAATCTGTGTTGCCTCTACGTGAGCCTAGCTGGGCTGCATCCCTCCTGCTGGTATCTGCGCTGCCTAGTTCGGATATGCCTCTCTGCCTTAGTATTCTCGGCCTCGGATAAGAATAATCCCTCGCCGATCTACCCCTCACAAGCACTGCAAGCTCACTTGAAAATTTTCAGCAAACTGCACCCCAGAATTTTGACTTAGCTAAAGTGCTACCGCTCTGTGTGTGTTCTCCAACTGACTCCAAGCCTTCCTTTAATAATTTTCTCGTTGAGAAATCATCAGTCGTGATCTAATCTCTAATCAACAGTTAAGATTAGAAAATACATTATCCATGTTACTTAGAACATTCTCACCCACATGTTTAAATTAATTCACTTTAATTTTTTAATTTCCCTAAGTTAGACTTAGGGTCCCCATGAAAAAAAAATTTATTTGAATAAATTTCACATCGGGTGGAATTTCTCCAAATTATTTTTGGGTCTTGGAGATCTCATGTGTTATAGTCCCTCCACAAAGTTTCGGAGCTAGAGCACATCCGATGCTACCCAAAATCTCAACACTCTCTCTTAGCTAGAATGTGCTCTAGAAACACTTCACTTTAGAAGCGTTACTCTGATCTTTGGCATCGGTCCTCTGTGTTGTTGATGTTCAGCCTGCTACCCTTCATCCATTGCATTTTTGCTTTCTGTACTACTGCCCATGGCTCTGCCACAGTCACTGCCACATCTGTACTATAGCTCCCTCTCAAATTGTTGCATCATGATGCCTATAACACTGCCACTGCTAACTGTTGAAATGCAACTCAGTTGATGAGAAGTAAGCAACTGAAGGACATCACCCAACAATTGATAGACAAGTCAGTCTGGCTACATCTCATCACTGAAGCACCCTCTGCTGTTGCTCTGCACTATCTGTCTAGAGCCTCTATGCTGCTGCTGCTTTACTGTGTAAGCACTGCCCCTCTGCATTATTGCTTACACATTGTTGTTGCCACTGCATTGCGCTGCTCCAATATTCAGCGTTCAAGCACTGCCTTGTGCCTTTCCATGATCCTCTGCATCCATTGATTCCAGTCATCCTGTTACTGGCTTTAATGGCTCTCGTAGCTCGTATGTGATCCAAGAGTTTGGGCACCTCAAGTATCCTATCGTCACCATCTGTAGCTCAATCTACAGATCCCACCTATTCTCTTGAGGTACAGGAGCACTCATGGCCACATCATCATCATTGTCGTCATCCCCTTTCGTTGTTGCTACCTTGGAATCCGAATCTTCCTTGCCCTTCTTAGGGCAAGTATTGGCAAAGTGTCCCAATTTGCCACATCTGAAGCACCAAACCTTGGATCGGTCCTTCTTCTTCTTCCCTTGCTGCCTTTGTCCCTTAGATGCTAGGGTTGCATCTTCCTTCTCCTCTTTCTTAATCTTCACTCCTCCGCTGTTGAATTCCATCTTGGTTCCCCTTGTTGAAGGATTTCCCACATGTCCCCCCAGTTTGGAAGTTGTGCTATGCCTAATATGCTTTAGACAAAGGTCTCCCAATCATCGGTGACTACATTCAGCGCAGTCCTCACCATGAGTCCATCAATAGGAGTTTCCCCCATGGCAATCAGCTGGTCTTAGACTAAGAAACCAGATTCGTTGGTATGGGCCATTGTGTCCCGAATCTAGTGAATCAGACACAATTCTGTTAGATTCATGTTCGGTGCATCATGTCTAATCGTGTCTGTACAAGACACGCCATGTCCTGATTGTGTCCTGTACAGACACAATCGTGTCTCAATCCGGCAGACACGACCGGCAGAAAAAGAACCCTCCGTAGCTTTTAAAAAGGTCATTTGGCCTCTCATTTCTCACTTTGTGCATGCTTGAGGCAACTTTGCTTGGCCATAAACATGGAAAAAAATCCTCTAGATGCATTAACAAATCTACAACAAAAAAACTTCAAACATGCATTAGTGAAATGTGTGAACTAAAAACAAAGGCACAACCTATACAACACCTCACTCACACATGGGGTGTGTCACTTTGAGAATCTGCACCTGCAAAAGTAAATTCAGTTGTCTCTATTTTCAATGAGAAAAATAGACCCTTTGAATAGAGTACTATTAGTCTATTAAACATAGACAGAGGTTGGAGCTACTAGAATACCAATTGCACGTCGTTAAGCAGAAGAAAATTCTTCACTATAAGTATCTGCCAGCACATGTCAACTATCTGCCAGCACACGTCAACCATATGAGGTTCAAACCTCAAAACATAAAGAATACAGAGATGCTTTCAGAACTGCAATTGAACATCCAAGTAAAGGTGCATACATGGGAAGCATACAAATCCATGGACCACTTGTTATACACAATATATGCAAAAGCAAATAATGAATATTGAATTGGGATGCAAACAAAAGAAAATACAGCAGAAAGTCACTTGTTTATTGAATCTAGTGGATTAGACTGGGAGTTGAAGCTTAAGGTATAAATGAGACACATACAAATACAAAAATGATGAGTGTATTGACGAACATATTGAGTTGAATCTGCATTTAAACAAGAGAGAGAAATATAAATGCACTGTAATGTGTTCTGAGATTTTAGTTTTGGAATTATTCTGGCGTAAGTGGATGATCTTATGTGCAGACCACCATGGCCTCAGCCAACTACTCGTAACTTTCAGGATTCAGATGACTTGAAAATGTGTAGAAAGGAAAAACTTACTACATTGAAATCCACCATCAAGAAAGTGTTGTAGAGTTGTTTATATGATACAGAACTACAAGTTGTCAGATATTTACAAAGACATGCATGCACTCAATATATGTCACAATTGTATTGGATCATTGATGAATATGTCACAATTGTATTTGTAATACGTATGCGTAATGTTACTTTGTACATCTGTATCTTTGTAAAACTTACATCTAGATGAAGATGTATTGTTTGAATCAATGAATTTGTATGAATTTGTGTAAGAAATATCTAATTTTTAATATTATATAGCATGTCCAGACATGTCCTCTTCCGGGGGGTCACTGTGTCTATGTCCAACACTCGAATCCTCGTGTCCCATGTCCTCGTGTTAGGTGACTTACGTCCAGACATGCTATATATTATTTTATTAACATATATATATATATATATATATATATATATATATATATATATATAAAATAATATATAGTGTGTCCTGTTCCAGGAGGTCATCGTGTCCATGTCCGACACTCAAATCCTCGTGTCCTTCATGTCCCGTGTCCCCGTGTCAGGTGACTTAGGTCTTGGATAATCTGCAATCTAAAGAGGAAAGGATTTATCTCCTCTCCCTTGTGCATCTGGAACAACCGCATCTGATTCTCCAGAAGCATCTTCCTTTGGACAAAGCTACCTTAATACAACGTGGTTAATGTTGTCCACACCTCATTTGTCGTCTTCTTCTTGACAATATGAGAAACCACATTATCTTTCACTCCATCCATGATCAAGCATTTAGCCCGCGCCTGATTTTAATTAAACTTCTTTAGAGGATTAGCATCGATTGGCACAGGCAGGACGTTCTCGACATGGTCTCAGATGCCATATTCATCAAGAACTGTTTGGATTCTGGCTTTCTAGATAGAAAAGTTAGACACATCGTCTAACCTATCTTGATCTCTCAGTCCATACGAGGCCATATCTGCTCAAACTGTCGAAGCAAGTGCTCTTCTCCCTTCTACTGTTGCAACACTCAGCAAAAGACCGGATCTGGGTTTCTTGCTGATAGAAATCCTCTAGAGAATATGCTCCCTCTGACAAATGATTTCCCTCTTGGAAATCCTTCACCAATTCTGACGAATCAGCCCTCTACAATCACTCCACTTGATTAAATCTCAGATTTCTTGGCGAGAAAATCTGCTGAGGAATTGTTTCCCCTTACTTTGTCAAACTTACTAGGCATTGTTCTGCACCATCAGAAACAATGCCCCACCAGCAACTTCGAAGATCAGAAAAATGCACTTCCAGCCACATCAACCTGCACAGATTCACTCCATATTGGACTGCGTCACCCTCTTGGGCCTGCGTCAGCCTCTACGCCAGCTCAACGTGAGATTGACAGGCTCTGTCTCACCCTTCTGGGCCTGCGTCAACTCAGCGTGAGCTTGACAAGCTTTGTGTCACGCTTCTAGGCCTACGCTAGCCTCTGCGTGAGAAGACAAGCTCTACGTCACCCCTGCAGGGTCTGTACGTTGTCCCTCTGGTGCTGCGCTGCCTCTTTCTGAATCTGTGCAGTTTCAGCTACCCTCTTGCAGTAAAAAAATCTTCAGCTTGATCTGTAATCGCTTTGATACCATGTGAAAAAATTTGAATATAGAAACCCTACTGCAGTACTTTGTTTTACTTCTCATACTTGTTTGATTTAATTAACAAGTTATTTTCTGAAATCTTCAGTAAAATATCAAAGAACACACAATTGCAGCCTACACATACATATAGATCATTTACTGAAGCATAACACACACATGACAAAGGACACAGTATTTTTTGGACAATGTCCCTGGAAAAACCCAATGCAGGAAAACCGATGCAACAACACTTAGAGGGTTTGTTTATTAAGTAGAATATCTAAATACAATAAAGGGCACCAATTATGGTTTTCCCAACAGAGAATTCACGGTAGATGTACTTATCACTCGGAGAAAAAAAATATGGTTGATTCAGCCGAGGAAGCACTCTGAAAATACTGAATACGAGCCCTTTCTGGCCGACTGGAACCCCAGTGCTGCTCCTCCAGCCTCTGCGTCAGCTTTTCCTGCCCAGCACAAGCTGCTCCTGCATCACCCTTCTGGGCTCAGCACTGCCTCGACGTCACCTTGAAGGCCCTGCGTCAGGTTTTGCGTTGCCTCTGCATGAGCCTGGCTAGGTTGCGTCCCTCCTGCTAGTCTCTATGTTGTCTGGTACAGATATGCCTCTTTGCCTTAGTATTCTCAGCCTCGGATTAGAATAATCCCTCACCGATCTGCCCCTCACAAGCACTACAAGGTCACTCGAAAATTCTCAACAAATCGCGCCCTAGAATTTCGACTTAGCTCAAGTGCTACCACTCTGTGTGTGTTCTCCAACAGACCCCAAGCCTTCCTTTATTACTTTTCTTGTTGAGAAATCAACGGTCGTGATCTAATCTCTAATCAATGGCTAAGATTAGAAAAGACTTGATCCATGTTACTTATGACATTCTCACCCACAAGTTTAAATTAATTCACTTTAATTTTTTAATTTCCCTAAGTTAGACTTAAGGTCCCCATTAAAAAAGATAATTATTTGAATAACTTTCACATGGGGTGGAATTTCTCCAAATGATTTATGGGTCTTGGAGATCTCATGTGTTTGAGCCCCTCCACAAAGTTTCGGAGCTAGAGCACATTCGATGCTACCCAAAATCTCAACAATCGAAACATGTCAAATTTTATATGTAACATCATTAAGATGTCATATGAGAACTGTGTGGGAGAATATCGAGTGTTGAAAATAGATTTTGCCTTTAATACAAGATTAAAAATAAATGTTAATATATTATGATTGATGAACCATAAATGAAGAGTCAAGATTAGCTCATCTCCATCATCTCAAATGCATGAATAAAATGACTCATGATATAGGGACTAGCGTAGATCCATCTTAACCCTGGATCTATCAAGCACTGAGAGGGATCAAACCTATCGAAATGCAACACTTTGAGAGATTTGATCCATCTCAATGCTTGATATATCTAGGGTTAAGATGCATCTACGCGAGTAATCCTTGACATTGTTTTTACTTAGTGAATTATTTATTTTTATTGGAAAAGGGACATGTGTCAACTCTAGGTTGAGCATGAAAGGAATTATACATCTCCCTCATATTGGGCTATTAAATGTACATTTTCGCACAATCACCATTGTTGGCACCCTCCTCTACAATATCTCTAAGACATCATCCTCATCTATGTGATATGTGAATGTGGGAGATTATACCACTATAGATGCTCTAGAAGTTGAATTGGTTGCAATAAACATAGGAGGAAACCTCTCATATTATTTGAATCAAACATTTTTCCCTCTCAAGATATCATCCACAAGCGTAACTGCAATGAATATCATCCTAATCTTCCGATTTGTTATCTTCCAAATGGTTTCACTTCTTGCTATGGATGACCTACAGTGTGCTCCAACTCTCATAGGTTGACACACTAGTGACCTATTTTTTTACTTGAAAATAGAGTTATATAAATACAAGAATTTGCATGTCGCAATTTTCAAAGGTACAACAAATATAAAATAAATTGTAATGCACTACTCCTTGACTCAACACCTTGATTGTAAATTGTTATAATTGAATCGTCTCACGTCCATATAAAATCCACCACTTAGCAAAGATCATATTTGTGCAAGGCATAACCCGTATCACCCTCATCAAACTAAAACCATGTCTATTTCCTTCATTGTATGATGAACAATATAGTGACGTCTTAAGCATATAGCTCAAGGTTAGGGTACATCCTCTCATACAACTATAAAATCCCTCCATGATCTTAGCATCCTTATAGACAATAACATGTTACAAAACTAGATGCTAGGAAAACCCCTACAACATATAATGGCCTATGCAACATCTTCAATCACCTATCCACAACATCTAATGATTGTAGACCTTGTGATTCAACATTATTACATGTTGATGTGATCCTTTTGTGCTATACATGCTCTTATACACATAACTCATGCATGCAACATTATGATCGGCGGCTCAACCATCCTTGATATTTTATAACAAACTTAGAAATAGATGTATACTTTTTTGAACATATTCAAAATGACTCACTTCAAGATTGTATCTTTTACCATTTTACCATTTTCTGGAGTAAACCTTGAACAATATAAGAGAGAATAAAGCCTTGAACTCCAAAAATATCGAAACATTCACCACGAAGAACACAAGAATATAGAGAGAGAAACCCTTGAAGTAGGGTAGCATATCAATCTCTTTTTTGCGTAGGAATCACTCTAGAAGCCACGATTTCTATAAGACAATACAATTCAATATCTCTCCAATACAATGATATTCATATGTATTTATATTTTCTCATTAGTATTCCTAAGAGTCCATGCCAAATACTCCTTATTACTATATCATTTCCTTTTAGTTACATAGTGGTCCTATTCCATTAGTATGGCCACGTTACATTTACTATTACTTTGGGTACTTTGCTAGTTACCACATATCTTGTTAAGAATTTTATTGGCAACATTTTTCAGATCGGCCTTCTTTAAGTGTCTTAACACTATTCTTGATTCTGCCTCTAGATGGCCTTTTGAACTGGATACAACATAGTCCTTGGAGGTTGTCCAAACCTTTGACATAGTCTTGATATAAGGGTGTCAACTGATTCAGCATCCATCATCTTGCTACAATACTCACACAAGCACTCCAATGAACTTTCCAAAAACATGTTGATCACCCTTTTACAATGGAAATATGCACAACACAAAACACTCTATCTCAATCAATGTGTATAGGTTAATTTGATCTTCCCCATTTACTAGCCTCTGTGTGTCATGTCAATACATTCTGTAACTAAAACTCTTCATTCATCACTCTGCTAGCTTCTACACAACTGTTAGCTACACCATGATTCTTTCCCTGGGAAAAAATTGAAACCAATCTTGTACTAGCATCAAATACATTTCAATGGATTGGCTCCAAGTATTCTCTGCATTCTGTCCTTCGCATCTGTCATATGGACTTTATAAACAGAAAAAAAAACATGTGCAATGACTGAGATTCTCAACAAGTTTAAACCAACCAGATGATGGTGAGTGCTCAAACTTCTTTTTAGTCTTCACTGTAGATTGATCAAGCATAGTCCCTATTGGATTAATACGTCACAATCAACCTTGCGCACTTGTAAATAAAGATGAATAAGAGATAGATGTGCCACAATTTAGATCACACATTAAATTCACACAGTTAACTCTCTAAGACATCAGATCGGTCATCAGTGGTACAGGTGTTAGATCCGCGTGCTTTTATGATCAGTAATCGAACCAAGAGAAATCCAACACCATTCCTTCAGATCTAATTCACAGATCCAGTAGATCTAATTTCACTTGACATAGGTCTAACAAGGTATTCCATGATTTGAACCAGAATATTATCCATTGCAGCTTATTTTATTTATTAACTTGCCATTGAATCTGTGCCAGAACAAACGATTCAAACAAGCCAAAGATGAAACATGTGTGTCAGTGCACAAATGAGAAGGAAAATATTGGTATTCCTCGAGCTTCTAAACAAACCCTAGAGTATAATGTCTTCTTCTTCAAGGCTATTCTTTTACCATAGCTCAGATACCATGCTTCTTTTTCAAGTTCTTAGCTGATAATTACTTCTAATGATTTTAATTTAAATCCTCTTGTATTCACCTTTGGAAGGTAACACCTTGAATACTCTGGGATTATCCCAACATGTTGGTCTCAACCAAAAAGAGGATTTCTAAAGGTTTGAGTGCATCAGAAATTGCTCTAAGGGAAGTCTAGAATGCCTTGTTACAATTTTAACACCCTATGATAACTCTCTGAACCCCATGCCTCCCACCCAAGTTCCATCATTTGGGAAGTTCAAGGCAGCTCCAACTTGAAGGAGAAGAACTAAGTTGCACGAAACGGGGAAACGAAAACGAGTCTCCGAAACGGGAAGCGAAGCGAAATGCGACCTCCCCAAATTTTGGAAATGGGGAAACGCAGTATATATATATATATATATATATATATATTTAAATTTATATTAGAATTTAGGACATTTAAGAAATGTTATGTGAAATCATATAAGTTTAAAACATACATGATACATGATAAATTCAAAGCATAAACTATTACAAGTTACAACACATTTACTCATGAATGATAATGGACACAATGAAAATGGCAATATCGGAATATCGGATTGGTGCTCTTGATTAAATACGAGTTCCATAGCCTACTACATACAAAATACGATGGAAACATTGCAATTACCCAATCCTAAAATCCTAAAAAACTGATAAGTTTGCTGGATTTTGAATGAGATATAAATACTAGGGCCATAGGCTTTAAAAAGCCATCTAGAAGCATCCATAAACGATTAGAATAATATTAAAAAGCACGAAAACCGGAAAAAAATAAATAAACCAAGTAAAAATCGCTTTAAAGGGAAGGAAACGTTGTTTTACGGCCATGAAACACATTTCCGGCCATACTGGTACCGTTTCCCGTACGGCCGGAAACGTGTTTCCAACTTTCCCGGCCGTACAGTATGTGTTTCCTTGTTTCAATTTCGTTTCCTGTGTGAAACGGGCGTAGGGCCAGCGTTTCCTGCAACTTAGGAGAAGAATCCCAAGTGACCATCCTAAGATCCCTAATAACTGCCCATTTCCTAGATTGTAATATTGTTGTTGCTATTCCCTAGATTGCTTAAGCTCATCAACTTGAAGTTGAGTGAGGCCCTCATCTAAGAAAATCTTGCAATTTCTACTTTGCTTGAAAGACTTGTTAATATCATCAAAGGACTTGAATCAGATAATAAGGATGGTACCAAAGCCAAACCAAGCTCTTTGAAGGCTAACGTTGAGAAGCTCTCAAGTATCATAGAGAAAAGAGGCCCTTGCCTACATAGGGTCTACCTAATCTGAAGTTTGGAGGGCGAGCTCTCACACCTTCAAGTTTAGTTTCTAAATACTTCTAGTGCACCCTGGAATAAGTTGGCATGTATGATTGCTTCAACATCAACATGGGGGACGGGAAGTGCTATTCTTGCATGTAACCACCTGAACCCAAGACAAAAAGTTTCCTACCAGATTTTTTTGCCTCTTGTTTAAGATTCAAGAACAACATGCGGGGAGAGGATTTCCTGATGCTTGCTTTTGACATCCAAGATCACAATGTTAAGGGAAACCCTTGGTGAGTGGAGAATTTCATGTATCTTTACCTCATCCATGACTTGTTTCATAAAGAGGTTCTCAAATTCCAGATTCAAGACTCAATTAGTGAGGAAGTGAACATCTGCTTGCAAATTGTAATTCATTAATTCCAACTCCTCCATCCACTTATAACCCAAATATATTGGTGATCCAAAACTAACTCCTGGCATGATTCAAGATTGATGTTTGTGAATCTGTCGCCAAACCTCTCGTTTTCGTACGGAAGATTGAATCTGATTTGAGACTGCCCATTGGGATTCCGTCCAAAATAATATCCAGACCTATGTTATCAAAATTCAGAGTTGTCAAACAATTGTATGAGCTGGGACTATTGAGACAAAACCAATAGCAAGGCGAGAGGGTTATTCTTTTATTTTTACTTTATTTTTTTGTGGGGAAGGGGGGTGGTGGTGTTGCAAATAAGGTTGAAGGATTACAAATGTCAAGGAGATCACGAGTAAGAAGGGAAGGGGAGGGATGATAAGGAAAGGGATTAGGCCCTGATGACAGTAGGGAGGTGGGGTGGAATGGAGAAAAGGACATGAAGCATAGAAAGGGCATGATGGTACTCTTAGTCTACAATAGATGTGACAAAACAATGATCGATCTACCATGAAGTCATGCCAAAGAAATAGCACATGGGGGGTCAATGGCAAACAAGCTCAAGTAATAGCAATTTGAAACCCCAATTAGACTTGAGCAATGGTGGCTATAGATCGAGTGATGGTGGCTCAAAACTCCAATAGTGCTCAGGCAATGGCAGCTACAGGAATGAAAAGTGATTGACAGCTACAAAATTCAGAAGTGATTGTGACTATTAGCTTGAATCTGAAGGTTGATTCAAGGAGTGAAGGTACCATAGGCTCAAGGAGCACTGGTAGCCCAAGGAGCATCAACTTCAAATTGAACTCCCTCAAACTTGGTGTGAGAACTCAAAAAAGCTTTGAAGCTCTAAACTTGCACACAAGGCTTTCGCTAACGACTAGCGTGTATAGTAAAGAAACACAAATTTATTGAAAGAAAATAAAAGCAAGAAATCCAACAGTAAGGATAAATGAAACATCAATGGTTCAAACTTTTAACTTCTTTAGTTCATATAGTCACTCAAATCTTTTTATTTATTTCCTGCTAATGAACAGTCAAAGTACTGTCAAGTAATTATTTTATATAAAAAATCTAGTATTATAGTATAAGATGTGCACACTATTCTATGAGAATAAAACCTCGAATGTTGAGTACTTACTGCTTATACAGTTATAGTTCATAACCAAAAGTAAGGACACACCCCATCCCTTCAACCAAAAAGGATTGTGATCAAAATAGTATTCAGCTACTTGAGACATTGATGAATCAGTCACAACATTCCACTGCATTTCACACTTACTACAAGATCCTTAGAAAATTAGTCCGATAAATTTGTTTGTTACATAATTTTGAGGCCAAAATACCCATTTCCTTTCACAGAGTTTTCATCTTTCCCTATAAATTTTATCAAAAGAACAACCCTGACTTGATCTTAGCCCATAGCTAAGAGGAATCACATTCACCTGCCTTTATGCAATAAAATTATGTGACTGTCTCTCAACTTCAAAGAATTTCTATGAGCCACATGAATTGCTTACATATTAAAAATATGATGGTTGACATGTTATTTAAACAAGTAATCATGAATTAAGTCAACTCAGAAATACCAATATATAATATTGCATTGTCCCTCAGCATTGAAGAATTTGTCTGAACCTGAATTGCTTATGCGATAAAATAATGATGTTTCAGATGTAGTTTAAATTACTATTCATCAATTAATGTAGTTTAAATTACTATTCATCAATTAAGGTCAAACTCAGAAGTAGCAACATATATCATTGCATATGAAAGACAGCAAATGAGAATACATACTTACAGGTACAAAAACAAGTGATTCAATCACATGAACAAAAATGAGTTGAAATGTTGGAAGATGATGTCGTGCATGATGCTGAAGCTGAACTGCAAAATCCAGAAACAATTGTAGCAGAGAACATTTGCAAATAGATAATTCACGTGTAGTAAGCAAATATGCTATTTATAATTAACTGATTTCACAAATATTGGGCACATTAAATATCTTTAGAAGAACAGTCATGTAAAAATAGACAAGGATAGAATGGTTCAAGATCAACACCTGTGAATTTAAGCATGCGTGACTGAGTCTCCCTAAGAGTAAATGACACTGACATTGTGGTGGTGAAAAAGACGAACAACGACATCAACAGCACCCCACATTTTGATACAAGATAGTCTGCAATTGCATAGAAAAGTAAATGTTACACAGATGATAACATGTCATAATGCCTCTGTAACTTCAAAGAGAATTCTAAAGGAAAAAAGGTTAAGGTAGGCGCATTTCCCTTCTCCAATCTTCATGCATACTGAAATCCCAAAAAGACCATACAATTCGAAGTCAACTAGCAAATAGGTTCTCATCATCAATTATTCTTTTGATATAAATCATCGAACAACACGAAGAAAAATACATAGAGACAACTTACCCAATCTGAGAAGTGCAAATACTACTCTGTTATGACTATATATAAATAGAATTGACACCTTTCTAATTTGAGTATACAAATGCAGAACTCTTAGGATTAATCAACTTTAAAAACTGTTGAATTTGTAGAACAAGAGACAAGAGACACCAGAATTAGGCTCACAGCCAGGGCAAAACCCACAAGGCGAAAACCCAACCAATATTTCCTTGTGAGAGAGAAATTATGTTCATCCATATAACATCAAAATATTCCAACGAGATTCCAAATCTGACCTCAACAAATACGAAGTCAAACCAGTCAACAGAGAGAGAGAAAGAGTCAATTCTGGTCAAAGTATGATCTGCTACAGAAGGGCCAAATTTCAGCCTGTGGAAGACAGTCAAACCTCAGTCAACGAACTCCTGAAATCTTTGGTCGAAGTCACAAGTTTGACATGCGATCAATGTGCCCAGAATAGAGATATAAAAAAAGATGTGGTCAAACAGAATCAAAGTCTTCCTGAAATGCTCGGCCTCCAAGACAGTCAAAGAGTTCGATCAAAGTACATGCGATTTCTCCAAGTCAACGCTGGCCAAACAGGAAAGATAGTCTGGTCAACACAGAACCGATTCTCCTTAGATTCCTTCACACGTGTGGAATCTGGATGTCCTCTCTCTATTTCAGATCGAATTGATGAGTGATGTGATGTGTCCAAATGATCTCCACCGAAGTCATTTTTATGTGATTTTGGAGGTGTCATGTCTCACATGTGGGGCCGACTTGGTCAAACATGAAAATTTGAAGTTTCTCCATCATTTTGCCAATGAAAATACCAACCATAGCTACCCAATTTGTCAACATTCCCTCTTAACTAGGGAGGTACTTTTCATTCTCTCTCAAGATTAATTTCCCCAACCAATCCATAGGTCTCTTGGCCCACACCCTAAGGGAGAGATCATCAATACAAGTCTCTCTCTCTCTCTGTCAAGATCAATCTCCCCGACCAATCCATAGGTCTCACATCCCAAAGCCTAAGGGAGATATCGTTAGTCTCATCATAAGGAAAGATACATAGCATCCACCACAACAAGTCAAATCAAACAATGAGGCCAAACCAATCCTATGTACAGGGTACATCTCCCCGACCACAAATAAGGTCTCTCAACCCATAGCCCAAGGGAGAAATCGCCATCCCAATCCCTGATCACAAACAAGGTCCCTTAGCCCACATCCTAAGGGAGAGAACTCGAGATCAATCTCCGCAACCAATCCATAGGTCTCTTGGTACACAACCTAAGGGAGAGATCACAAAATTAGTGCCTCAGAAACAAGCTCCCCGGCCAGACTTACTGGCCTCTTGGTCAATTGACCCAAGGGAGTGACAATATTCCCGACCAATCCATAGGTCTCTCGGCACACAGCGTATGAAAGATTGTCAATCATATGATGTTGTACAATCAATGCACCCTCTCTCTCAGAGAGGGATTCTCAACTCCAAGTTGTTCTCTGAAATAAGAAAAGTTCATTCGGGACAATGGCTTTGTCAATACATCAGCGACTTGCTCATCAGTAGGGACACACTCAAGCATCACAGCTCCCCTCTAGACAATATTCCGAATGTAATAATACTTGATCTCAAAGTGCTTTGCCTTGTCATGGAACACCGGGTTCTCAGAAAGCTTCACACAACTTTGCTTATCACAATATATAATGGTCGATTCCAACACTCAATCAAACAAACCGGCAAACAATTTTCGAAGCCACATAGCTTTATGCCAAGATGAACATGAAACTATATACTCAGCTTCAGTCGTACTTAGATCAACAAATGTTTTCTTTCTAATAGACCATGAAATCATAGCGGAGCCCAGGCCAAAACAAAATCCAGAGGTGCCATTTCTATCATCAGAGCTTCCAACCCAATCAGCATCAGTGAATCCATGAACCCGCCATTCTCCATTAAATCCATATTTCAGACCATAAGTAATGATGCCATGCAAGTATCTCAATATACGCTTCGCTGCAACTCAGTGCACATGTCGAGGCTCAACCAAGAATTGGCTCGACGTGTTCACCACATAACAAATATTAGGTTTGGCATTCAGAAGATAATTCAATGAGCCAATCAATTTACGATACATATAGGAGACCACAACCGTAGCGCTTCCGGGATGCGTGACAACAACATAAGCTAAGAGGCTCTGGTGCCTCGGCGCATTAATTAAGGAGGTTCACCTGGGGTGGCGACATGGCCCCCCATGGTGTTATTAATGGCATGCCCATTAATCTCGAGCACTTGCTCATTACTCCTCCTCGCCGTCATTCGAATTGTCCTGCTCGCCGCACCAGCCCTCAAATGGAGCACCACTGCTCGCATTCCTCGGATTGCTTCGGCTCTGCTCGCCGACCTTCGTCTCCTCTGCGCTCGCATTGCCCGGACGGCTGTGCTTTCAGTGAGGCGTGCTTTGGTTCTGGTGGCAGACGCTCTCTGCATTGTTGTTTGGACGCGCTTCCAGGCCATAGGCTTGCTTATAGTAACTTCTGCCCTGTTCTGTTCAATTCGCATTTTTCTCCTGTCAATATTGGTCAAGTTAACTCCATTCCTGCAGCTCCTTCTGGCAACTGGTCGGATTCCTCCCGGAATTTCAGTATGCCCATGCCTTCCGGCAAGAACGTCCCGCGAGTGCGCCCCCGCAGGCGGTGTCCGCAGTGAAGAACCTCCCATCACTCTGCGCGTCCACAGACCGCGCCAAGAGCATCACATTCTCCGTGTTGATCCTCTGGCCGGTCGTTCAACAGCGGGCGCGCGTCCCCGCGCTTCTCGCCCCCGCCGCTCCTCGCCTGCTTCCCGCCCCACGTTCATTCCCGCCCTCTCTCTGCCTGCCTGCCTTTCGCTCCTAGCTATTTCTCACTACCGTGTATTCACCTGAAGGCGAGACGGTGCTCCACCAGCCGACGACCTCCCATCTTCCATTATTGCTCGCTATTTTATCTTTGCGGGCAAGAAGTTACCCTCTCTCGTTCAACCGCGTAACCCTCGTGACCCCCCAGTCCCGGAAGGCGGGTTTCCTCCTGCCCTGCCTCTCGCCCGGCCGCGCCCTCGGGGACCCCGCCCTCGAGTCCTCCGCCAACCCGCATTCAGGACAGGCGCACTTGCTGATGGAAGCTGGCCCGTCTGGTGAAGATGCTGATAAGAACGATGAAGAGGATGCGGAAGATCACTATGGCTGCCAAATCGAGGAAGAGAATCCGGAATCCGACTAATTGCTCCAGGATCGATTCTCAGTATGATTTCTGTGTTAGAATTTTTTATAAATTTTTGTTTTCTATAGTCACCCACAGCAGACAAAGCTGCATGTATTTTTTGGCACTTTTAAGTTATGATAATCTGCATGTAAGGGATATAAGTGACTATGCACCGGTTTCCCAGTTCCTGGGCGGTGGCAACTTTGACAAAAGAGCTTGTTTCCCGTTAAAGGGCAGCTTCATAGCTAGACAAACAATGGATTTCAAGCCCGGTCTCAGGCTTCCTCAGCTGGACCGAGGTAGTTTTGTATATTAATGTTTATAATAGAAATAGAGTAATTTAGAAAAAATGAAATCAGTTGTATCTTCAAATCTTCTTCAAATTCGTCACCATAAGAGTGTCCATGGACTTGCAGTCCATCATTCCAAATCTTTGAAGGATCATAATCACTGTTCCATGGGGACGTGTCCCCAAGGGTAGGGGACGCACTTCCTCACTCCCCCATGCTCCTGAGACGGGAAAACTCCTAGGGAAACGTTTCCCCGCATCCCCTTTTTTTGGAAAACTCGGGGAAACTTCAAGTGGGGACGTTTTTCTGGTGATGAAACGTGTATCTCTTGTGGGGGGGCAGGGGGGCGTAAGAGCAAATTTTTTTGCTAAGAATAATTAAAAACATAAAAAATTAAAATATATATATAAATTTAATTATATTAAAAAAAAAGAAAAAAAGAAGAAGCTAAATTATAAATTAAAACTTTAAAACATTTCTCATTAACCCTACGATTTTACCTTGCCGCCCGACATTTTCCTTTTGCAATTGCTCAACATTTTACCATGCCACCCATGATTTTCCTGTTGTTGTCGCTCAACATTTTCCATCTGCAATTTGTTGCGATTCAGATTTACCATCGACCATGGGCCTGAGACCTCTGGAGCTGCAATTTTCATTTTGTGACTTGGAGCCGCTAGATTGGAGCTGCGATTTTCATTTTGTGACTTGGAGCCACCAAATTGGAGCTGCAATTTTGGAGTTTGATTTATCATTTGGAGGCTAGAGCTGCGATTTATCATTTGACATTTTTTTTTGAGCCACTCAATCGCCATGATTTATGTGTTAGTATTTTTACCTTGTTTCTGTGTTTGTATTTTTTAAATATTTTTTATTAAATCTGTAGAATATCTTGGTTTGTATATTAATGCATAATATTAATGCCCATTGCCAAATGATGAATTTAGATGGAACATTGCATAATGTCAAATGATGGATTTAATTTAATAATTTACTTTTAGATTTACATTGATGATTGTAGAAATGTCATAAGATCATTTTGATTCATAATAGTCTAATATGAAATGATGATCATATTTAGATGTACATCTCATAATTATTAAGATTTACTATTTACTAATTTAGTTATTGACATATTGTTGGGATTTTATATTTTATTTATATATTAAATTTTTAATAATTTTATAACCTTCTATGACTCTGACATCCCCCCGTTTCCCCGAAATTTCTCTTATATACATCCCTATTGTGCATATCCCCCCTCCTGCATTTCCCCATCCGGGAAACTTGGTGGAACATTGATCGCAATAGTGTATTTTCCTTGGAAATCAAAAATTTCGTCAAGATTTTGCCAAATTTACAATCCCAAATAGTAATGCATGGGACCAAGATCCTTCATTTCAAACTCGAAAACCAACTCCCTCTTCCACTAGACAATCAAAACTTCAGCCCTTGTCAAAAACAAATCATCTACATATAGCAGCATCATCAAGGGCTCTCTTTCAACAACTTTAAAGTACAAGTTCGAATCAACATCGCTCTTCTTGAAGCCAAGGCTCAACAAATAGCCATCAATATAGGAGTACCATGCACGAGGAGCCTGCTTCAACCCATACAGGGTTTTCTTCAATTTGCAAACATGCATTTCTCTATCATGGAGTTCAAACCCTTGAGGCTGTTCAACATAGACTTCCTCTTTAATGACCCCATTCAAAAAAGCAATCTTGACATCCATTTGATGTAATTTCTAATTTGAAAAATAAGCAAGAGTAATGGCAGATCTAATAGAAGCATACCTAGCAACGAGAGTAAACATGTCTTCATAATCCTCTCCCTCTTTCTAGGAGAATCCTCACACCACAAATCTTGCCTTGTATTTTTTGACACTTCCATCCACTGCATGCTTAATTTTGTAAATCCATTTTGAAGTCACAACAGACTTTCCTTTAGGTCTTGGCACGAATTCGCAAACATCATTCTTCATTATAGATTTATATTCTTCAGTCATAGCATCTTTCCAAACTTGTTCCTATGTTGCTTCTTCATAGGTGGATGGCTTAGACTCAATATTCTTCAGAATATAAATCATTCTTCGTAAACATCATTCTTCATTATAGATTTATATTCTTCAGTCATACCATCTTTCCAAACTTGTTCCTTAGTTGCTTCTTCATCAGTGGATGGCTTAGAATCAATAATCATGCACATCATTGTTGCATAACCATAGTACTTCTTTGGATTCTTACTTTCTCTGAAAGTCCCATGAGGTGTAGCATGTCCTTCGACTTTCTTCAAAGTTTTTTCAAGTCAAACAAGTCTCTTCCTAATATCAAGTACAATGGCTATTGGAGATTCAACAATTTCATCATCATCATATTCTTCATGAGGGTCTTGATCCATCAGTTCAGGATCATTAGACTTTGATTCCACATTCTTCGGAGCCACCTATATCTCATCATCAATGTCCAAGTGTGAACCCTTGGACTTCTAGACAACAACATCCTCATTAAATATAACATCCTAGAATGTTTCAATAAAACATTGTCCTGGAACATAGACCCTAAAGGCCTTAAATTTTTCACTGTAGCCAACAAAGGTTCCTTTCTTTCCAAAATGTTCCAACTTCGTCCCTTTCTATTTGGTCACATGAACATAAACAAGACAACCAAAGATTCTTAAAAGCTCAACATTTGGTCTTTCACCTGTGAAGACTTCTCCAGGAATCTTATAGTCCAATATTCGATGTGGGCATCTATTTAAAACATAAACAATAGTTCTTGCAACTTCTCCCCAAATAAACATGCATTTCTTGAGCATGAAGCATAGCTTTGGTAGCTTCCATAAGAGTCCTATTCTTCCTTTCGGCAATTCCATTTTGTTGAGGATAGTAGGGAACTATCAGCACCCTCCTAATTCCAACATCCCTATAGAAAGAAATAAATTCCTTGGAAACATATTCTCCTCCATTGTCAGACCTCAAAGTCTTGATCCATCTTCTTGTAGCATTCTCAACTTGTGCTTTGAATTCACGAAACTTTTCAAATACTTGATCCTTGGACTTTAGAAGATAGATCCATGTTTTGAGTCAGTAATCATCAATGAAAGAGACATAATAAGGGTTTCCACCCCAGGTCTTGTTAGACATAGGCCCACAAAAATCAGAGTGCACAAGATCCAAGATTCCTTTGGATCTACTATCACTGCTAGTACATCTTCCTTTCGTTGAAAAATGTGTAACTAGGTTCGGTCTTCATAAATATGAAATGTACTTTTGATTCTTGTAAATTGTAAAATGAAAGAAAAATTATTATTATTATTTTGGAGCATGGGTTTCATTCTCAAGGTCTTTTATTTCATAGGTCAAGCACACATTAAGTGCTTCTAGGGTTTGTCCTAGGTCAAGAAGTCAAAAGAGGAAGAAGAAGGCAACAAAGAAGGAAGAGGAAAAAGGAGACTCTTGTTTGGGCTATTTCTCTCTCACACGTGCTAAGGAAGACTAGGGTTTCTGCAACAGATCTAGGGTTTCTATCTACAAGTTCGATCTTGGCGAAAAGAAGGCAAGAAGGCCAAGCGAAGGACACCAAAGGTCATCCTCAAGCTCCAGACGTCAGAGAAAGGCAAGTGAATGTCAAAGGAAGACTCAGAAGGTAGATCAAAGCTCATGCATGTGGCATCAACAACTGCAAAGGTGTTGAAATATCAGATCTACAGTGGAGGCTGAAAATTCTGCAGCAGAAGGTCGAAGAAGTGCTACTGGA
The DNA here is from genome assembly GCA_034641835.2 of Pinus albicaulis. Classification (NCBI taxonomy): domain Eukaryota; kingdom Viridiplantae; phylum Streptophyta; class Pinopsida; order Pinales; family Pinaceae; genus Pinus; species Pinus albicaulis. The sequence goes on along the minus strand of CM076583.1, from coordinate 1,236,394,560 downwards.
AGAGATTTGACTAGGTTTGACGGGATCAAGGTTAGCACATCATTCGAAGAGGTTGGTTTTGGTCTTGGGGGGTATTGGTCTCAGTCTTAAGGTCTTGGAATTCGTCAATTGAAGAATCTATAAGGAAGAGAAAAGATTTGTGGGTTTTCCTCCCAAGTAGGAGAGGTTTTGGCCCTGGCTTGCAGCCTACATTTTGTGTTATTATTCATCTTGTTTTGATAGTTGTTTGATGATTCACACACATAATAATAAGTAACAAAGCTAATAAGTAAAAAGACATCACAAGTAGTTACCAAGTAAAGAGAAAGCATTCTAATAATTTCCCTATAGATTTCTCAACATGGTATCAAAGCTAAGGTTGGCTAAGGGCATTATCAAGATTTCCACTACATTGAAGAAGTTCCTCAAGAAGTGTTCAAAGGTAGCAAGCTATCTCAAGAAAAGCATTAAGGAAGCATGGAATCTTCTATTTACTACAAAGAAGGAAGTAATCAAAGCAAAGGATGAAGGTCTCTTCTCTGCACTTACAGGCACATTCCAAGACTAGAGCATTTGGGTAATCGATAGTGGTGCATCTAGACACATGACTATGCATAAAAAACAACTAAAGACATTATCAAAAGGAAAATATTCTCACTTAGTGGAGCTTGGAGATAATAAGAGCTATCGTATAAGAGGAATCAGATCAACCTCCATAGAGTTGGAGAACGGAAGCAACATTCATCTCAACAACATCATATTTGTTCCAGGTTTGCATAAGAACTTACTTTCCATTTCAAGTCTAGAAGAAAAGGGTGATAGAGTAAATTTTATTAATGGAAAGGTTGTGGTATGGAGTAAGAACTCAAGCATAGAAAATGCTAGAGTAATTGGTATTCGTGAAGGAAGACTTTACAGGTTGATCTCCTCTTGCACAAGCCTTGGTTCATATTGAAATCAGCCCATGTGAACTCTGGCATAGAATATTTGGTCAACTTCATTTCAAAATCCTTCCAACTCTAAGTACTATAGTAGAAGGTATCCTCTAACTGAAAGAAGATCACGAAGGAGCATGTAAGGGAAGTGCATTGGGTAAGAACACCAAGAGACCATTTGAAAGCAGTGCTTCATGGTCAAAAGAAATCTTGGATCTTATTCATTTTTATTTATGTGGCCCTATCACTCCTAAATCACTTGAAGGTCACCTATATTATGTCACTTTTATAGATGATCAATAGAGAAAAAATTGGGTTTACTTCATGAAATCCAAGGACGAAGTATTTAGATAATTTCAAGAATTCAAAGTTGAAGTAGAGAACCTTATAGAAAGAAGAATCAATATACTAAGATTTGATAATGGAGGAGAGTATACATCCAAGGAAATTATAGCCTTCTATAAGGACTATGGGATCAAGAGAGAGTTGATAGTCCCATACAAACCCGAACAAAATGGAGTTGCAGAACGAAAGAACCAATCCATTGAAGAAAGTGTAAAAGCAATGTTGCATGATCAAGATCTACCAAAAATTTTGTGGGAGAAGCCACGAAGACAACTATGTATATTCAAAATCGAAGTCCGCACAAGTCACTGGATAATAGGACTCCCGAAGAAGTATTCACTAGGAAGAAACCAATTGAAGACCATCTATGAATCTTTAGTTGTCCTCTATATATTCATATACCGAAGGACAAAATAAAGAAGTTGGATCCATCAGGCATGAGAGGAACATTTTTTGGCTACAACAACTCCTCTAAGGCCTATAGAATCTACATAAAGGAAGGACACCATATAGAAGTCAGTCGAGATGTCATATTTGACGAAAGTATCACATTCGAGAAATCTAAAGAACTTCCCATGGACTCTGATGATGAAGAACTTCCAGTATTTGAAGAAGAAGTTGATAGGGAAGAAGAAGAATCTCACCATGAAGATGAAGGTCCCAGTAAACCCATTCAACCTGTGGTCACCCTAGAAATAAAGAAAGAGACCTAACTAGTTCAAGTCTACACTACTTGATGCAGAAGATCATGGAGTAGCGCAAGGTACATTCAGAGAGAGCAAGAAACCCAAATGATATTATGGGTATGCAGCAAACATGACAAAACTGATAGAAGCAAAGCCATCCACCTTTGAATAAGTTGTCAAACATCAAGAATGGAAGGATGCCATGAGTGAAGAATATCAATCTATAATGAAGAATGGAGTTTGGGAGATCGTACTTAGGCCCGAAGACAAATCTGTGTTAACTTCAAAAATGGATCTATAAGATCAAACATGCAACAGATGGAAGCATCGACAATTATAAGGCAAGATTTGTAGATAGGGGTTTCTATCAACAAGGCATCAACTATGAAGTGGCATTTGCTCCGACAACAAGGTATACAATGATCTGTTCATTGATCTCTTTGGAAGCATCGATGGGATGGAACATCCACCAAATGGATGTCAAGACTGCATTTCTAAATGGCACAATTGATGAGGAAGTCTATATAGAACAACCCTTGGGATTTGAAGTTAAAGGCAGAAAGGCATATGTTTGCAGATTGAAGAAAGCATTGTATGGCCTCAAGCAAGAACCAAGGGCATGGTATGCTAGGATGGATGCATACCTACAGAGATTAGGCTTCAAAAAAAATTTTGTTGATCCAAACCTTTATATCAAGGTTGCGAAGGGAGAATCAGTAATCATTCTTCTGTATGTAGATGATGTTCTCTTGACAGGTGTAGAAGATCAAATTAAAGAATGTAAGAAGCACCTTGCAGCAGAATTTGACATGAAGGAACTAGGGCTGATGCATTACTATTTGGGACTAGAAGTCTAGCAAGGACCTAATGAAATATATTTAGGTCAAGGGAAGTATGTGATCAAGATGTTCAAGAGGTTTGATATGATGGATTGCAAACCAATGACCACTCTGATGATCACAAACCTGAATAGACTAAGGAGTTTTGAATCGAGCCCTATGGATCCTTCCAAGTATAGGAAATTGATTGGCTCACTGATGTACTTAGTGAATACTTGACCAGACGTGTTTTGCAATAAATGTTCTCAGTCAATTCCAAGTGGAGTCGAAGCATGATCATTTGATAGCAGCAAAACATATTATGAGATATCTACAAGGAACCATCCATTAATGCATGAAGGCTAAAATATGATAGGATGAATAATGTCCACTTGGTAGGATATACAGATTCTGACTAGGGAGGCAGTGAGAAAGATGGAAGGAGCACTACAGGAGGATGTTTCAATTTTGGATCCTCCATGATCTCATGAATGAGGAGAAAGCAAGATTAGTTGCTTTGAGTAGTGTTGAGGTTGAGTATATTGCAGCCTGTGAAGTAAGCAGAGAAGCAGTCTGGTTAAGGAAGTTGTTATCAGATCTATTTGCAGGACCTATGAACCCTACAGTGATAAATTGCGATAACACCAGTTGTATACGATTATCTGAAGACCCAGTATTTCAAAGAAAGACAAAGCATATCAACAAGTATCACTACATTAAGACGCAAGTACAAGATGGTGTATTGCAGCTACAAGATGTCTCCACTGATGAACATGTAGTTGACATATTGACAAAGTCTCTTCCTAATAAGAAGCTTGTGTATTTGAGAAACAAGTTTGGTTTGGTTGATATATCCTCCCTAGTTGAGAGGGAGAGCTAGGCACATCATTCTTGTCTTCGCTTGGGAAGACAGAATGGAGGATTGGGTAATCATCTGACATCCGATAGTCTTTGAGGATGAGGTAGGGCATCCAAGATAAGAGTACTCATGGACCAATATTCTTTGAGAATTAGTTATCCAAGATAAGGACAGTGCAAAGAAGGTCATAATCTGTGAACACCAGGCTGGAGTATGTACCTTTTGAGACAATGATGATGATGTTTATAAATCAATGGTCTCGCCAACATTGTGCTCTGCTCTTGTCGAGAGATAGAGTTGTTAGTCAAGTCCTTGGTATGTGACAATGTTGGTTGATATGATGCTAGACAAATGGGTTACCAATCTGACTCTTCTTATGAGATCTCTTCAGATTGAGAATGTTCGTTTACCTCTTATGGATACCTCCCTAGTTAAGAGTGAGTGTTGAAAAATGTGTAACTAGGTTCGGTATTCATAAATATGAAATGTACTTTTGATTCTTGTAACTTGTAAAATGATAGAAAAATTATTATTATTATTTTGGAGCATGGGTTTCATGCTCAAGGTCTTTTATTTTATAGGTCAAGTACCCATTGAGTGCTTCTAGGGTTTGTCCTAGGTCAAGAAGTCAAAAGAGTCATTGTCATAAGTTGAAGACCCCATCGAGCACATTGTAACTTGTAAAGAAAATTATTTTTGTCTGTCAAAATACCCTCCAAGACCAAGTCAGCCTGGATGCTGGCAATTTGGCCTAAAAGGAAGAGCCACGTCCACCTTGAAGAGCCAATATATAGGAGGGAACTCGTCCTTCTTGAGACTCAGTCACTCATCACTCATTCTAGCCAAGGAAGAGGAAGAAGAAGGAAGCGAATAAGGAAGAGGACAAAGGAAACTTTTGTTTGGGCTATTTCTCTCTCACATGTGCTAAGGAAGACTAGGGTCTCTGCAACAGATCTAGGGTTTCTATCTACAAGTTCGATCTTGGATAAAAGAAGGCAAGAAGTTCAAGCGAATGTCACCAAGGGTCATCCTCAAGCTCCAGAAGTCAGAGAAAGGCAAGTGAAGGTCAAAGGAAGGCTCAGAAGGCAGATCGAACCTCACATTTGTGGCAACATAAATTGCGGAGGAGATAAAATTTCATATTTGCAGTGGAGGCCATAAATTCTGCAGCAAAAGGGCGAAGAAGTGCGCTACTGGAATAGATTTCATTGGGTTTGACTGGATCAAGGTCGGCACATCATTTGAAGAGGTTAGTTTTTTTCTTGAAGGGTGTTGGTCTCAATCTTAATGTCTTGGAATTTATTAATTGAAGAATATATAAGGAAGAGAATAGATTTGCGGGTTTTCCTCTCATGTAGGAGAGGTTTTGGCCCTGGCTTACAACCTACATTTTGTGTTCTTGTTCTTCTTGTTTTGATAGTTGTTTGATGATTCAACAACATAATAATAAGTAACAAAGCTAATAAGTAAGAAGGAATCACGTGTAGTTATCAAGTAAAGAGAAATCATTCTAATAATTGCCATATAGATTTCTAAATGCCTCTAACATTCTTTCCAAGGGCACAACCCTTACAAACCCAATCATGTTCAATTTTGATTTTTGGTACACTTTTAGCAAAATCTTTCATTCTAGAAAATGCTTTATAATGAACATGAGCGTACCTTCGATGCTATAGCTCACAAATATTAGTGGTATTGTGTAGCAAGCCTTGAATTGAATGTCCAAGGAGACGAGATAGGCCTCTAAATAACATTGGCAGGTTCAAAGGAGGAATCCTTCTTCCGTACTAGAACTTGTCCATCAACGAAAGCAATTCTATCCTCGACAGATGTAATCGACAGCAAGTTCTTCTTCAAACCAGGAACATATAAAATGATGTTAATTGATACGTTACCTCTAGATTCCAATTGGAAGGTTGATGAACCAATGCCCTTGACTTCATATTTTCCATTTTCTCCAAGCTCAACCCTTTGAGCAATCTTCTTTTCGACCAATTCAAAGAGATGATCACGACTCCCAGTCATGTGCCCAGAGGCACCATTGTCCACCAACCATATCTCATCATGACCTGCAATGGAACCTGTAAAAGCAGAATAAAATGAGTATTCATGCTTAGATTCATTCTTTCTAATCCTCTTCTTGTGAGAGGATTCATTCGGGTAAGTTGCAGAGGCATGATGCTTCCTTTTCCTCTTTCGATCTTCATTCCTTTGATAGTCATCCCTTTGATTCCTTTGAGGAAATTGACCTTGATAGTGACCATATGGTTGGCAATGAAAGCATTGAACATTTGTTAGATCTTTTCTATCTCTTCTATCTTGAGAGGGAGAAGGAGGTCCTCTTTGTAATGTAGGTTCCCTTTTTGGAGCAGATCTTGAATTTGGTCTTCTACCCAAACTCCTTTGAAATCTTCCAAAATTAGGTCTTCTTATATTAGTCTTAGAATGAGCTGCAAAATCTTCTTCACTTGAATCTTCAATCCAATCTCTGGAAAGGAGTCTTGATTGTTCTTGAGTGCAGGCAACCCACAACTTATCAAATGAAGGTGCATTTTCTCTCCCACATGTGCTTGGTGCAAAGCTAAGCAATAGAAGAAGAGGGCATATGGAAACTGAAGGACACATGATGTAGGCACACAGCCAAGGCAAAACCCCTCTCTAGGGGAAAACCCAGTCGAAACTCTTCACTAGTAACTCAAAATGAGATAGACCAAGACCCTTGACACTTAGACCAAGAATACCTTCCATGCATCAAGTCAACCTTACTCAGAAACAACACACCTACTAGTCCATTTCTACATAGCTCATCTAGATGCTTACTCATGTAACCTTGGCTTCCTTGTCCTGTAGGAATATGAAACCTTGTTCTAGTAGTCACCTTTTCCTTCAATCCTGTAGTCACATGAAGGCTCAATCTTGTAATCAAATGGAACCTCGATCTTGTAGTCACATAACGTCTTGATCCTACAATTACTTAGATTCTCGATCTTGTAGTTTTATGATTTCTTGGCTCTGTATTCTTATGTATCTCAGTCCTATAGAATCTTGGCCCTATAATTTGACGTGTCTTGGTCCTGCAGTTTCTTCATAGATTCTTAGCCTTATGAATTATGACTGATCCCGTAATTTCCTCACAGCATGGCCTTGGCCCCTAGGGGATGATCCAACTCGATGGCTCATTCCTTTGTCTACAATTGTTGTCCTGTAACCTTTGTCTTTTATCCCAGCTACTCACCCACTTTGCTAACCATCAACCTGTGGATCTAGGTGCATATCCAAGGTCGTACCCTCCAAGACCAACCCCATCGTCCCGCCCTAGATCTAGACATCAATACATAGGCATTATCGCATGTCCTCCCAAGCATCCCGTCGATGTTTCATCTTAATCACCAATAAACTAGATATATCCATTTTTCCACATATAGCTTCTATGGACTCACTTTGCTCTAACTACCCTATGTATTAGTGATGTACCCCATTTTTAAATGGGATTCTTCATGTTCGACGTGGTTGCGCCATTCAGATTCCATCATCAGTCATCAGTCGACAGTTTTGCAAATGATGTAAACCCATTCTGCATGTTATGATGTAAATAATCTAAGTAAGACCGCCAATGTATGTAACAACCTAGGTAAGCCTAGTATGTTGTTGATGATCTCTATCCTAGGAGGCTTTTTGTCTCACTGATTCACGTAAGTGATCGGCAGAGTTTTTCTCTCCAGCCTCACCCCAAAGCTAGGGTGAATTTTGTCATCAGCATGCTAAATGAGTCCTAGTGTTTTTTATCGAGTCCTTGTAAAAGTAGTTTGAGCTACTTGGTCTACTAGATCATATTTTGAGTCACAGAATTGGGTATTTATTTGAGGGTCTATACGAATGGGTATTCCCCCTTCATGTATGTAAATGTATTATCTCATGTAAAAGAGGGTTGGAAAAATAATTATAATCCCCTCTCAGTCAATTAATTAAATTTTTTGGTCAATTAATTAATAAAATCTTAAACCAGAAATTTAATTAATTTAGGGTCCTAAGTTAGGATTAAATCTTTAAAGGCAAAATTTGTGGGTCCTTGGAAAATGATTTTGAAAGCCCTAGGCCAAGGGAATATTGCGAATTTTAAGAAATATTGGACCCTTGGGCCTTGGTGGTTAAGTCAAGGTCAAAATTTTGGGGTAATTAACTCAAAAATAATACTTTTGAGTTAATTAAAATTGAATTAAATGATAAATTCGTTTTTCCCCAAAATTTTAATTTCAACGCTCCGGATTAAAAGATAATTAAATCTTTTGGACGGTTGAGATTATTTTGACGAGGATCATCTAAACTAGCCGTTAGAGATCTTGTCCTATAAATTTAGAGGTCTTTCTCATTCTTGAGTCATCCGATCCGCATCTGTACTGAAAACAAAGAGAAGCCTTGTAAATTTTGAGGAATAAAGCCATATGGCTTGGATCTCAAATCGGATGTTCCTTTCCTCGTACTGTAGTGAATTGTTCAAACTTACCATTTTGTTTCTTTTTATTTTGGTGGTTGATGACCTTCAGGAATAACTCGCATGTTGGTATTCTCCAGTTTTCTGTTTGTAAATAATATCTTCACTTTTCCTCGTAAAGGTCTCATGTTGTTTTTTAAATTACTGCATCTAAGATTCTGTATCTATAAAGGTAATTTTTTTTTTTTTGCACCATGCTCAGAAGTCTTCAGTTAACTGTACCACTCATCAAAACAAGTAAATCTGATAAGCTCTTTATTTGTTAAATTCCAGGTTTATCTTACGATATTTGTGATTTTGCAGGGTTTCGAAGGCTTGTGCCTCTCATTTAAAAAATTTAATTTCTAAATTGTGCTAAAATAGATTTCAAATCTAACCATGAGGGTTTTAAATCTGTAAACTAGTTGTAAATTTGTAAATTTTCTTTTAGAATTGTAAGGGTTTAATCGTTGCTTGGTGTGTATCTTCAGATCCGGCTGATTTCTTACAGGTTCAGGGTTCAAATCGAAATTTTTTTTTTTTTTTAGATCTGAGCCAGATCTAGCCTCCATAGGCCAGATCTGGTCTCAAATTACAACTGTGGATGAATCTGGATATTGTTTCAATTTAAGGAGCGTAAATCGGAGAAAGTTTAAGTTTGATGGGCGACATTTGTGTGCTGGGTTAAATAGAAAAAATTCTCAGTTTGCTGGACATTTTAGATGTGTATGGGTTTATTTGTGTCTCTGTCTACTGCGTTAGCCCTTATCTACATCCTCATCTTGCTGACCATCGATACCCTTGTGTCATTCATCGGCTCCTTTCTCTGCATCGAAACTTCTCATATGATGTTCGATTCCTGCATTGTTTCAAATGTTGAATCAGATACTATTTGCCCATCCTTCCATTCTCCATGTTGCGTCCAATTCTATCCCCTCGGTCCATTGACCTTCATCTTTCCGCTGTCTCACCTTTCCCTCGCGTCCAAATCTTTCTTCACGCTGCTGCAAACCCATCCGGCTCTTCACATAGTTTTCCAGACGCATCTCTGCAAATTCTCCTTTGCTGCCGTCCCATCTTCCTGGTATTTTAAACCCCCGTCCACTCTTCGCTAGTCATCGATTCATTCCTCACGTCTGTCCTACAAGTAAACACACAAAACGACAAAGGCACACTTAGCATGTATACGCGTTAATCCTTTAATCGATTTTATTTTTGTAAAGGTTTTCGATTTTTGTTTTATTAAATTTTAGTTTTAATTTGTTCGTGGCTTGGTCTTAGTTAAGATTTAGAGTTAGGTCCTAATTTGAATTTTGATTTTTTTTGTTTTATTTTGATTAGTTTAGGTGATAGCGTAGATTTTAGATCTTAGGTTTTGATTTTTTTATTTAGTTCTAATTTAATTTTAATTTAGATTTTAAATTTGTTTTGTTTAGTTTTAGTTTTTAGATTTTAATTTTTTAAGTTTTATTTAGTTTTTATTCGAGTTGTAGATTTAATTTTAGAGTTTAGATTTTGTTGCGTTAGTTTCAATTAGTTTTAATTTTTATTTTATTTAGTTTAAATTTGATTCTAGCTTTGTTTTTGTTTAGGATTTGATTTTAGAGTTTAATTTAGATTAGTTTTGTTTAATTTGTCTTAGGTTTAAGTTTCAATTTAGATTTAGATTTTTTATTTGTTTTAGATTTATAAAATAAAATAATAAAAAATAAAAAAATTTCAGAAATCCTAAAAATCTAGAAAATACAAAAATATAATTTTTTTTCAAATTTTCTATAGTCAAATGCGCTAAATTTTTTTATCTAAAGTTTGACTGTGGATCATTTTAATTTTCGAACTGGATTATAATTGCAATATATTAATTTCAGAAATTTTTTTGAGCATCTGACATTCTCAGGTTATTGTTATTCATGGTTGTGGCATTTTCAATTAAATATCATTGTGATCAATCGTGTTTTTAAGCAGCAATGAATCGTCACTTACTTGTTTATAATTGCATAACGGGATCTTGTTTGACTCCATAAGGCACTAGTCTTAAACGTGAAATCTAATTTAGATCTATGGAATCTCGTTCATTTTTATCAAGTATTTGATGTTTTAGCTGTGTCTCCTGGATTTATCATCCTCATTTATAATAGGGTCTACCTCCCTTAGCTTGCAAGGAGACAACTTAAATAAAGAGATTGGGGATAAAGGTGACAGCCCCCAATCTGAGCCGTTGTCGCAGTGCCTTGACAATCTGTGTGACAACACTTCCCAAGAGTTCATCCTTATTTATGGAGAGATTTCCCTGTTCAAACACAAAACCCAATCAACAGTAACCTTTCAAATATATACAAGTAAACACAAACGTTCGAGGTCCTTAATCATCTTGATGCCACTTATATCAAGTTATTCATATGCAACTAGTTGGAAGCTTTTCTTCTTTCATTTCTTCAGCAACATCAAGACATCCTCAATACATTGTAGTACTTTCATCCATTCTTCGATTTCTTCTTTCAAAGTATCCATCATGACTATCATAATATGCCCTCCCTCTCAACTGAGGAGATGGACTCTTTTCTTCTTAACTTGAGGAGATCAACATTGGAGAACCTGGCATAGCTTAATTCCTAAGGTCATCTTGATCATCTTTATTCTTTGAACATCTTCATCATCTTGAAGATTATGTACCTGCACAACTTATACAACCAAATACAAAAGCATGAAGTTAACTATAGCATAATCATGTCGATATAATAATGGAAGCATTAGACTTTAGACATCAAATACCTAAACCTAGTTAGTTTCATAATCAACAGGAGTCACATAATTCTAAACTTAAGCTTCTTGCTAGGGTTTTGTTACAAAACCTAGACTACAACATAAAGCAATTTAATCAAGAAATTATTATTTTTCTATATAGGGCCTCAATATCATTTTCAGAGATATATGATGGATTCTACTATGATCCTTTACAAACCCTAGATTCCAACTTCGAGAAACAAATCCTTAGATATCAACAATTTAATCAAATAACAATTATACTAGACTCTACTAGGGTTAGTTGCAAACCCTATATTTTATCATCATATTGGAAACAATATAATCATGTCCTAGAATATCAAATTTCTACTAGGACCTAGAACTATGAGCATCAACAATTAGGTTAGCATATATACATATCTAGGATTTCATAATCATGCACAAGCATATCGATATATATATATATAAGGTAAACCTAAGACACAAATATCACTACATTAAAGTTAGACATATAATAGTTTTGATCGGGCTAAGGTTTCTATCAGACAAACAAATATACACATAGGGTTTTATTCCTAGGAGCTTACTATAGCAATTATAAGGATTTTTCTCATAAAACCTAATTTACCAAAACCCTAAAGGTCTAGGATTTCAATACACAACAAACCCTAAAGGACTAGGGTTTCATAATCAATATCGACACACCCTTAGGTTAGGGTTTTACAGAGAATCTTTTAGGGTTCCACAGAAGTGATGATTTAATGAGGGTAGATTCAATCTAATGTTTAATCACCCTAACAAGAATCTTTGTGATTCAAAGCCCTAGTCATAACAATGTTAGTAATGTAAAGCAGATTTTAAGATAAATGAATATACCTTTATTATGAAGAGAACAAAGCTTATGGTGGCATACCTCTGAGTTGTTTCTTACCGAACCTTGTAGGACATCAATTTTTGAAGAGCTTTGTTTGCAATAGAATTTCTACCATGTTTTATCTTGTGAAGTCTCCTCCATAATCCTTGAGCATTCAACAAGATTTCCTAAACAAGGAAAATATAAAAAGAAAGGTTATCAGCATATAATACAAACATATTTTGATAAAAGAGGAAACCAAACATTAAAAGGATAATACAAGGAGTAAGATACTTATCTTTGGTAAAATGGCGAGGGCTCCCTCTTAATCCAATCTTGAGGGATGCCTATAACTTTATCAAAACAATTCAAAAATGTTATACCAAAGCAAGTTAGACCTATAAGTACTAGAAATCAAACATAAAGAAAATATATTCAAAACTTAGAATAGAAGGATATGTAAGGGATAGAATCCCTAAGAGTCCCTAGAAAATAAATCTTTGACTTCAAATTCTTCCATCATGTTCATCTTTGGTGAACCTTCATCGACAACATTATCTTGATCCCTATCTCTCCTTTTATTTCTTGGGTTCTCAGGACAATGGTTTTTATAATGACCCATTTTGTGACAATTGTAACATTCAATCTTAGATAGGTCTATTTTCTTCCTTGGTCCTTTGAACTTCTTGAAGCTTCCCTTATTCTTGTGATGAACGGAATATGAATTTGAGATGTTCTCCCCTTCATTCCCTTTGTTGCTTACTAAAGATATTATGGCTTCTTCTTGACTACATGCATTCCATAATTGTTTGAATGAAGGAGTATCCTTCCAACTTTTCATCCCTGGTGCAAAGTCACTCCAAGATGTTAGTAATCCTAGAAGGGCAGTAATCACGAGCTCTTTTTCAAGTAATTTTTCATCTATTGCCTAGAGTTCATCTCTGATTCTAGCTATTTTTACAAAAAAGCATGCCACGATATCGTCTTTTGTCATATTCGTAGTTCTTAGTTCATTCTTGAGGCTTGCAATTTGACCAATGTTTTTTATTGTGAATAATTTGGATAGGGCCTCATACATTTCTTGAGCATAATTTATGTTGGATATATATGGAATGAGTTTGTCCTTTATTCCATCCACTACTAGGCTCAAGGCCAATATTTTTGTTTCTATGAACTTTTCTTTGTCTGATGCACTTAATTAATTTGTAGGCTTCTTGAATTTTCCTTTGATTAGATTCAACTTTATTCTTGTTGAGGATGAGATCTATCCTCTTTTTCCATGCCCTATAGTTGGAGGCTCATTCTAGTTTGTTTTCTCCCTCCAATGAGTTAGACATGGTTCTTGAAGACAGTAGGCTTATCTTATATGATCCTTTTTCTTGACGACCCTTATTCAACTTCTTAAGACTCCTTATTTTCCTTATAGTAGATCTTCAGGCTGCCTTTTTCCTCCTTCACCTTAGCTCTGAAACCATGTTGGAAAATAAAGAAGGTAGAAAGATTTTCTCTTGTTGATAATTACTTGTGATTTACTTCAGTTATTATTATCTTTCTTATGTTCTGCTTTTATCTTAGTTCATTAAGCAATTACCAAAAATAAAAAACGAAGATCAAAGACACCAGATGTAGGCGCACAGCTAGGGAAAAACATTATATAGGGGAAAACCCAGTCAATAACTCTTCCTTCAACAATTTAAATTAGATATAGCAAGACCCTAGACCAACAAACCTTCCTCCTCCACCAATTTAGCCCTTAAATTGTTCTTCTAACCTTCAAAGAACAACTGCAAGGATACTGCATCAACTCTGCTTCAATTCTGCATCAAGCACAAATTTTTGACCCTACTGCATCAGAATTTCGACCCAGCATCAAGACTGCAATTTCAGCCCTCCAGCAGCTTCAGTTCCATCGCACGTGTGATACAAGAGAGAGAATTTGACTTCCTTAGCAAAATATGGACCTCCTCCTTCGCTAGCCCTTTTCTTATTCCTTCTTGAATTTCGCACTCTTTACTGCTTTCATCTACTGTAATTCAAACTTGTGTGTATTCTCTTCCAAATGAGTCGAGTTGTTGCTCATACATAGTTCTTCTAGGTGATCGAATTCTTCCCTTGAGGTTGACTTGGTGGACAAGGACACTTTACATAATCCCTAGAATCCTTCAATGGAGGCTTTGACATAAAAACAATTGACCCAAGAATGAAACCCATGCTCTAATAAGTCAATTTATTTAATAATAAGATTTCCTTTTCTTTTCTTTTAACAAATAAATTATATGATGACTCAAATATAATTATAAAGACCGACACTAGTTACATTCTTCAACAGTCCAGTGTCGGAATTTCCTGGAGTGAGGGTAATTTCCCTCTAGATATTTTTTCCAGTATTTTCTCTGCAGGATAGCCATACTTCGACATCCAGATTATTGTACACAAAATTTCTCACTGTTGCATAATAATAAAACCGTCAGTTGTTGCATCAGTTTTCCCAAGTTGGGTTTTTTTAGGGACATTTGTCCAAAAATAATGGTGTCATTTTTATGTGTGTGCTAGATTTTCTTAGTTTCCAGCGCTATTTTTCTTTCGCAGTATTTATTTGTGAAAATCACAATGTGAATTATTTGGTATTTTTTGTAGCAAACTGCAAATAAATTGTTAAATAAACTAACAATTAGGAAAATAATTTCCAGCTGTTGTGACAGATTTGAAATTTTCACATGGTATCAGAGCGTGAGTGATCACCTAGGAAGCTTAGAAGTGGACGAAAACATTTCGCTGCTCAGAGGGAGAAACAAGACGAAATTCTCAGAGGTTGCACAGTTCCTTGACAAGCAGGCCGAATTGTTGGGTTAGAGGTTCGATTTTCAGTTGCATGGTTGCATAAAGTCGAATTGCCCAGGATAGTGATTCCAATAGTCAGAGGGAGAAGCAAGAGCTCATATTTTTCGCTAAGCAGATTTGTGGTTGGACACAGAGGGCTTTACAGCTGCAGAATCAGTGTCGGGTGGAAGAGAAATTGCACACACAGAGGGAGATTTCTCTTAGAGGGTTTCTAGCCAAGAAATTTGATTTTCCCAGTTGCAGATTGGCAGTGGCAGCTAGCAGAACTGCACATTGCAGGAGGGAGTGTGAGTAACAGAGCAACAGTCGAGTAGAGGAAGAGGGAGTTTCCAGATCGATTCAGATATGGCCATAGCAGGGCTTAGAGATCAGGATAGGTTGGACGGAGCTTCCAACTATGTCATCTAGAAGGCTAGGATGTCCTTCCTTCTAGATGAATATGGCATGAAAGCCTAAATAGATAATGGGGGTGGCAGTTCCCCAGGATGCAGATCAGCTCAAAGAATATAGGAAGGAGATGGCGAGGGAAATTTTTTTGATCTTGGATGGAGTCTGAGATCATATAGTCTCACATAGAGCGGCCAAGGGAATGGCCAAAGATATGTGGGATGCTCTCTCCACGCAATATCAAGGTAATTTTGAGAGGCAGAAGATGCTCCTAGAAGAAAAGTTTAGATCCATCAGGTTGCAGAAAGGGAGAAGGCATAGATCCCTTCCTCACCAGAATTCAGGAAGTTTGAGATCATCGTGCAACTGTTGTGGCAGCACCTCAACCATTAGAGCTAGCATGGTTGGCATTAAATAACGCCTCAGAGGATTGGCAAGTCTTCGTCCAAATTATATTGGGCATAAACACACTACCAAGATGGGACAAGATGTGGGTCGATTTGTAGCAGGAGGAATTGAAGCGAGATTTGCTTAATAGCTCCATCAGTGGCAACTGTAGCAACGGATCGAAGGGTGTGAAGGAGGAGAATGTGGCCCTAGCATCGATGGGTCCCAGTCAAGCGCAAGGGGAGCAGAGGAAGGACTTGTCAAAGGTCAAGTGCTTCAGGTGTGGCGAATTTGGCCACTACAATACCCAGTGTCCTCAAAGGAAGAAGTACAAGAAGGAGAAGCAGGATCAATAGATAGCGTTCGCGGAAATAGATAAGCTTTCCTCTAGGCTAGAGGAAGAGTTTGCTATGTTCGCAGATATACCTCTAGGAGTGAGGTGGGTAGATTTGGTGTTGTAGCCCCAAGAGCTACAAAGAAGGGAAGGGTCCATTGAGGATTCCACCTCATGGATCATTACTTGGCTATGGGGACCCACAGTATTCAGTAGCAGGATGGATCAGTGATAGTTGATGTTGTCAGAACCAGAGTGACAGTTGCAGACTAGTCGCAGTCAGGTGTTGGGGAGTGCAGTGTAGAGTGGCACAATCCAGAGTCAACAACAACACAAATTCTTCAGTGACAGTGCAGAGGCTAGTAGCAGTCAGGACTCGAGAGACAGATGCATCATACTGAACACAGTTGATTCAATATTTCAGATGCTTCTTAGTTGCAGTGTTTGCAATTGCAGCAGTAATATATGAGAGGGAGTTGCAATGCAGATCTAGTGTTGGCAGCAGTACAGCAAGATCAACAACAACAGGGATGTGTCATTAGAGTTGTGCAATGGTTGGTGGGCAGCAGTAGCCAAACATCAACAGCGTGACAGAGGGATGATACAGAGACAAAGTGTTGTAGCAGGGTGTGTAGCACTAAAACATAGTCCTCGCTAAGAGCGAGTGTTAGTTTTTGTAGCAACGGATGTGTTCTAGTCACGAAATTTGGTGGATAGGCTAGAATACATGAGATCTCCAAAACCCGGAAATATTTTCTGGAAATTCCACCTAGAGATGGATATATTAGATTATTATCCGATTTTTCAATATTTCCTAAGTGCAAACTTAGGGAATATGGTTAATTAATCACAATTAATTAAGTTAACGTGAGAATTCTCTAGAAATTCACATGGATCGACTTCGAGATGATCCTAGCCCTTGATTAGGATATAATAGAGGACTATAAGAAGAAGTCGACAGGCACCTGAAGAAGTCACTTGAGCAGTTCAATTTCCTTGACAGATAGATTTCCAGAGAGTGGCAGCAGTTGTCGGAGAACCAGAGATCAAAGCAGAGACATTGAGGGTCAGGGACAATGAGGTTGGCGGAAGTTTTCCAGATCTAATGAGTGCATTTGCAAAGGCCGAAATTTCTCCAAGAGGTTGCGCAGAGGCGCAGAGAGCCTCAAGAAGGAAGTTCGATTTGCTGGGAAGGAAGACATTTTCAGTTCCAGAGACCGGGTAGAGTTTCTAGAGTGCCGGAGAGATGTTTTCCCAGTTAGCAGCAGGGAGGATGGATAGATTGGAAGTCAGTTCGGGCAACAGTTGCAGCGACATTAGGTTGACGTAGAGCCTGCGCAGGGCCAATTGGACAGCTTGCTTTTCAGAGACAGTCTAGTGTCAGAATTGTCTAGAGTGAGGGTAATTACCCTCTAGATATTTTTGCTAGTATTTTCTCTGTAGGATAGCCAGATTTCAGCATCCAGATTATTATACCCGAAATTTCTCACTGTTTCATAATAATAAAACCCTCAATTATAGCACCGATTTTCCCAAGTTGGGGTTTTCCGAGGACATTTGTCCAAAAATAACAGTGCCATTTTTATGTGTGCGCTAGATTTTCTCAGTTTCCAACGTTATTTTTCTTTCACAATATTTATTTATGAAAATCACAGTGTGAATTATTTGGTATTTGTCATGCAGCAAACTTTAAATAAATTAACAATTAGGAAAATATTCCCAGTTGTTGTGATAAATTGAAATTTTCACAGTACCCATAACTTCAATAATAAAAGATTAATTGAGTGCCTAAATTGTTTTGTAAATCCAACGACAAATGTTCAAGTTTTAGTTACCAGTGGAGGGAGTATTGATTATGTGGGAAAATGCCACAACATTAAACTGAGCATGGGAAAATATAATTTGGAAAGCCTAATGTATGATATTCTAAATGGAGATGTGGATGATATTTTAGGGATTAAATGGTTGAGAACATATGGCACAATCTCAACAAACTATAATGAATTATTCATAATATTTGAATTGGAAGTAATTCAATAAGAGCTCAAAGCATTAAAATCTAGACCTTCTCAAATCATCAGCTCTAATAGAATGGAAAATCTCCTAAAAAGGGTAGTAAGGGAGTTGTGGTTAAGTTGTATTATATGGAAACTAAGCAAGAAGATGGAAATATTCCCAAGGATTTAAAATCCACCTTGGAAAACCACTATAGAGTCTTCCAGAAAATTACTAAATGTCTATCTCCATCTAAAGATCATGAACATTAAATTGAATCAATGCCTAGAAGTAATCCTCCTAGTCAAAGACCTTGTGGATATCCTCATCAGAAAATAGGGGAGTTTGACAAAATGGTACAAGACATGCTAGATTTGGGTATTATTAACCCTAGTAGGAATTCATTTTCACCTGCAATATTGATGGAAAGAAAAAACAATCATGGAGCATGCATCATGATTATCAAGATCTAAATAAAATCAGCATTAAAGATAAATTCCACATCCCAAATATTGATGAGCTATTAGATGAAATACATGGAGTGGCTTATTTTAGAAATCTTGATCCTAACTTAGGATAATACCAGATCATATTAAAAAAAAAAAAAACATTCCCAAAATAGCTTTCAAAACACACAAAATGCACCCTGAGTTCTTGGCCATGCCTTTTAGGTTGACTAATGCTCCTACTTTTCAAAGCCTTATAAAAAAAATATTTTTGACCCCATATTAGGAAATTTGTGTTGGTTTCTTTGATGATATTCTTATCTGGAGAAAATCATGGGAAGAGCACATTAAACATGCGGATAAAGTTCTACAAATCTTGCAAACAATCAATTGTGTAAAAAGATCGAAATATGCTTTTGCGGAACAAGAAGTAGAGTATTAGGGTCATATTGTTTCAAAGAAAGGAGTTAAGGTGGACCCTCAAAAGATCCAAGCTAGTACAAAATGGCCTACTCCTATGAACATCAAGATTATCAAAGGATCTTTGGGAACTAGAAGATATTATCAAAAAATTGTTAAGAATTATGTGCATATTGTAGGCCCACTCACATCTCTCTTCAAGAAAAAATCATTTGTATGCAATGATGACACTATTTTGGCATTCTCTCTCTTAAAGAAAGCCATATCTTCTACACCAATATTGGCAATACTAACCTTTGGGAAACATTCATAGTAGAAGGTGATGCATTGGGACAACGACTTGGAGTAGTGTTGACACAAGAAGGAAGACCATTGGCTTTTGAAAGAAAATAATTCAAGGAAAAAAATTTGGTGAAATCAACATACGAGAAAGAAATGGAATCAATTCTACATGCAATAAAAAAATGGAAAAATTATCTCAATGGGAGACACTTTCAAGTCAAGATAAACCATGATAGCCTATAGTACTTTTTGGAAAAAAGATTGTCATCAAAAGAGCAACAAAAATGCGTAGCAAAAACACAAGAGTTTGATGTTGAAATAATCTAGAAGAAGGGGAAGGACAATCTAGTAGTGGATGATCTTTGTAGAATAGAAGAAGCCTCAAGTGTACATTCTATTACATCTTTTATTCCAATATCGCTAAAAGAATCTTGCCATCAATGGTAGAATGACAACAGTACTTAACAAAAACTACAACGTATTAGGGAAGCAATGAACTCTATGGAACACTAGGAGTGGAAAGGAGATACACTTTCACATAAGAGTAGAATATATTTATACCCTCAAACAAAGTTGAAGCAACAAATATTAAAGAAGTCCCATGACTCTCTAATGGCAAGGCATGTTGCATTCCTTAAAACATATCAAATGATCAAAAATGATTTTTTTGGGGAAGGAATGATAAAAGATATTCAATAATTTGTAAGTGAATGCCAATTTTTCCAAAGAATAAAGGACATGTTGTAAGATAAGTGGTTTTGATAAGTTAGATATATATAAAAGAGGGTATAAAAATAAAAAATAGAATAAAGGAAATTTAAAAAAAATGATGAAAAGAACCCCATGAAAAGAAAAAATGTACAAGTGAGCAAGCTCAAATGCCACTAGAAATAATTCATGTTTGTATCATATAGTATAATCATGATCAAACATTTTTAAATTTTTGTCTTTAGATTAGGAAATAATTCAGCCAAACAATTTAATCTTGGTTGAAACTAGTAGATAGGATAGATTAGAAAAAATTTGACCATATCATTAAACTTGATCAATTATATATATGCACTAGGATAGGGTTAAGTAACTTTAGGAAATAAAAGTGTTAGCTAGATTAACTGCACCCTTAGGATATCAATTTTGTTTCCATAGATTAATCTTGATTTAATTTTGAACTAATCATGTCATTTAAACATGATTAGAGGTTTGTAATAAGCTTAAACATTGGGTTATTTCATAAATTTGGGACATGACAAGACTTTTTGTCGACTCGCATAAATGGCGATCAAATTTCAACGACCACGATTTTCTCCAACCGGATCAACGACAAGGAGTTCACTTCGCACCCCCTCATCCCATTTCACATTTACGGGGAGGGGGTCCCTAAAAGCAGTCTCGCTTTTCCCGAGCCCCACGTGACATGGCTCATCCTCATCACTTCGCACCCCCTCTGCTCAAAACCACTTACCGTCACTTCCCCCCTCAAAAATCTGCTTATCGCTCCTCCGCTCCCGCCAACAATCATTATGTCACCTCTCGCGCTTTCATACCACCAATATCATTGTGACACTTGTCATCCCATCATTTTCTCACCACCTTCCCGTTACCAATTTACCCATTATGTATTATCTGTTGAAAATTTCCAGTTGCTCATTTAATTCGCTAAAACCCGTTATGTAACGATTCCCTTCTGTAACAGTAATTCACTCATCCTATAAATCCACCTCAACTCCTTTTCGTGCGACTCTCATAGCTACGCTATTATTTTTCAATTGCAGGTACTCATTTTAGCTATTGCAAATCGCCTGTAGTTGTCAATCCCAACAAAGCTACCACCCTCTATCATTGACAGATACCATTTCTTACCCAAGTATCTATCTTCATCCCATTTCAGGTTTATTTGATTTTTAAAGGCCTTAGACATGGCGCCAAAGGGAAAGGCCCAATCATCCAATGAAAAATCAACCAGTGATGATAACCCTAAAACCACTGCTACCCTGGACCTCCACAATATGCCATTGGTAGACCAATATTATAAGATTGTCAATATCGAGTGCGAATTAAACTTGTTCGAATTACACCATTGGTTGAAGAAAAATTACCTAGACCCACAGGATGAAATCAACCTCTAGGAAACCCTGTTACCCATGTTCATTTTCCTACAGACACATTATTTCCCAAATCTAATCATGTCGTGTCAATCCATATATAATCCATTGCAAAGAACCATTGTGGCCCAGAATGGAGACATTACGGTCTCAATTACACCTGAAACCATAAACCAGATGTTACTTATACCTGAAATTGACTCCCTCGACCATTGTTTTGTACTTGTTCTAATGGATTTGTATAATAAGCTCACGTTCCCTCAAAGAGCTGAGATTTTTGAGATTTTCCTCCCAGAAGATTCTCACCTTCCCAAGAAGAGTCCCCCTTACCAAGCTTCTATGTTTCTAGACAAAGCCAAACATATTGTTGCTTTAGTTTCTTGCCTATTAGGGTATCAATCAAACCAGTGGGTGGATGAGCCTATTCTAGGCTTTCTATCCATTTTTTCTAAAGAACACACACCTGCATTCATGTTTAATTTTAGTGAACTTTTTGTTGATAATATGCATGAATAAATTATGAAGATTACCACAAAGGGCATGTTTAAGTATGCATATGTGTTAGTCTACATGTTTCTTTTTAAGAAAGGATACAAGTTCCCCATAAATTTGTAGAAACAAGATGATCAAGGCATAAATCAATCAGTGATACAGTGGTGTTAATTTTGGGCAGCTAGGTCCAAACTCCATGTTGCATTGCTCATATGATGATGATGATATTTTTGTTGGATTCCACTTTTGGAGAGGTGCAAGATTGATGTAAAGATCATCTTGTTTGGATGAGAAGAATTTATATTTTGAATTTATTTTCCACACGTGCAAATTGTCAAGGTCGGCCAAAATTGTAATGTAGGCTCACAAGCCCCAAAAGATGTGTCACACACCCTCATTGATGGATATAAATTGGAGAGATTTGATGTTCATTTGTTCATCAACTCATCACTCACATTCCTTATCATTTGATTGGTTCGTACAACCTAGAAGAGGCTTCGCTCTCTCCCACGTGTGAATCTGGATGTCGAAAATCTGCAAATTGTTTTAGGGCTTTCTGGACAGTGCTGACCAGCGTTGACTTTGGGTCAACCCTCAAGATTTGACTTCGATTTGACTGCAGAAATTTTAATTTTTGTAGGATGCATTAGAGGGCACAAAAATCGAGGCAACACATTGACTTTGACCACAACCCCTTCACCGCAACGTTGACCACCGTTGATCGCAGCGTTGACTGAAGTTTGACTTGTGTTAATTGTTTTGGAAGCTGACTTTTGAGGTGTGTGTGACAATGAAGGAAGGCTGATCTTGTTTGTGTTTGACTTAACCTCCGGGAGGTTGGAAGAGCTGGTTTTACAAGCAAAAGACTTTGCTGGCTAGGGCATCCTATTGACTGTTGTAACAAACATTTCTCTCTATCTTTGCTGGACAACGAGAATTACAAATTCTGATTTATTATATTGGTTTGTCATCTATCGATCTATTATTATGTTCTATCAGCATTTACTTTAATGTTTATGTGATTGATAATTTGAATTGGACCTATAGGAAAGATTGAAGTAAAATGCATTAAGCATAGAACATACCATGGTTATCTAAATTTAACATGGTATCAAAGCTGAGGTGAAGACAAAGCCCAAGCAAGTGTGAAAAGAAATCACCGAAGAAGTTGAAAAATCAAGGATCGGGATCAATGGCCTCCTCATCATACAAGGGTTTCAAATCTTATGATAAGCTAACTGAAAAGTCTAATTATCATGCTTGGAAAATGTCTTTGGATTTGACATTAGAAGACCAAGACGTTATGGATTATGTGCAGGGGAAGATCCAAGAAACTCCATCTAATGCATCGACTACCGCTAAGACAAAGTACAAGAAAGGGGAAGTCAAGGCGAAGAAGATCATCAGGGATTCTATTCATAAGCACTTGGCTGCTTACATCTCCGAGATGGGCACATCCAAAGAGATGTATGATAAGTTGGTTAGCATGTTCAAGGCTAGCAATGCTAATCAAGTTCTCTTTTTCAAGAACAAGTTGAAGAATATCAAGAAGGGCAAAGAAGAATCCATCCAATCCTATTTTATGAGGCTCACAGAAATAAAAAATGATCTCCTAGCTATTGGAGAAGAAATAGATGAACGAGAGCTCGTTCTCATTGCTCTTGGAGGACTCCTCCGAGATTGGTATGTATTTAATACTACGATTCTTAACAATAATGTAATATCTGATTTTGATGAATTGTTGACGAGATGCACTCAAGAGGAGACAAGGATGATGGAGAGAGACCATCCCTTGAATGGGAATGGAGGTGGCGCCTTCACAGCTCATGCAAAGAAGAGGAACAATGGTGTTCCGAGAAATCAAAACCATGGAAGATCGGGTCCCAAAGGAAGAAAAGGAAGATGTTACACTTGTAACAAGTTTGGTAAGTATGAAAGAGAGTGCCCCAATAGAAGGGACTCTCCTAGATTCCTAGAGATGATGACAACAACAACTTCAGGGGGAATGGAAATCAAAGGAACAACAGGTTCAAAGGAGAGAGGAAGGCTCCCTCTGATCGAAGTGGAAATGGGCAACCTTTCAACAGGTCAAGGAATTCTAGGTATGATGAATCCAATGTTGTTGAGAGGAAAAATGAATATATTCTTATATCTTCCCTCTCTACTGCATCTCCTTTCGATACACTAGACAATTGGTTGATTGATAGTGGTGCCTCAAGGCACTTCACTGGATATAAGGAAACCCTCTCTAATTTGATTGAAAAGGATACTAACTGGAAATTATCCTTGGAGACAATGCCACCTATCCCGTGAAAGGGACAGAGACTGTGAGCCTTCATCTAAATCAAGGTCAAGTCCTCCGCTTGCAAGATGTGTTGTACCTACCTCACTTGAAGAAGAATCTAGTGTCTATCTTGGCAATGGAAGACAAAGGATTCAAGGTGGCATTCATCGATGGAAAGCTACGCATTTGGAAGAAGAACTTCAAAGAAGCGTTCACTCTTGGGTTTAGAGTTGATACACTCTATTAGGTTGGAGGAAGTTCGCCAGGGGCCATGACATGTGACACAACTCTTCAATCCGAACTATGGCATCGGAGGTTTGCACACCTTAATTTCAAAGCCCTTCCCAAAGCAAGGAAGGTGGTGACAGGGATGCCCAATTTCAAAGATGATCATGAAGGTGTATGTCAGGGTTGTGCCGAAGTAAAGCATACAAGGGGACCATTCCCCTCAAGTGTCACGAAGACATGATATTTCGCAATTGATACATTCTGATCTATCTAGTATGTTGCCCGTAACATCCTTGGGAGGATGCTTATATTATATCACTTTTAAAGATGACTTCTCTTGCAAAACTTGGATATATTTTTTGAAGAAGGAGGACAAAGCATTCAAGTGGTTTTGTACCTTCAAGGCCTTGGCTAAAAATCAAACAGGGAAGAAGATAAAAATTTTGAGGACCGATAAT
Source organism: Pinus albicaulis (assembly GCA_034641835.2). Lineage (NCBI taxonomy): Eukaryota > Viridiplantae > Streptophyta > Pinopsida > Pinales > Pinaceae > Pinus > Pinus albicaulis. Next base: position 1,236,370,213 of record CM076583.1, on the reverse strand, counting down.
GGGACCCAGTATAAGTGAAATGAATTCAATGACTATTGCAGGGAAGTTGGCATTAAGAGGGACCACCACTGTGTACACTCCCGAGCAAAATGGCGTTGCTAAAAGGAAGAATAGAACCATTTTGGAAGCTACCTGTGCCATGCTTTATGACTAAGGTCTTCTGAAGTTCCTATGGGGAGAAGTTGCCAACACTATTGTGTATGTTCAAAATAGATGCCCACATTCCGCATTGAACTCCAAAACTCCCGAATAAGTCTTCTCTGGTAAGAAGCCCGATGTCTCTCATTTTAGAGTTTTTGGAAGTCTCGTTTATTTTCATGTGCCGAAAGAAAAGAGGAGCAAGTTGGATGATGCTTCTGGGAAGAAGGGAATGTTTGTGGGCTACAGTGAAACCTCTAAGACATATAGAATATATGTGCCTGGTCAAAGAGAAGTGGAGACATGCCATGATGTCACCTTCGATGAAGATGTTGCCCTCAGGAAGGTTAGAAATATTCCTATCTCAAAGGAAGACAAAGAAGAAGAAAAAGAAGAAGCTAGAAGGAAGGAAGAACCGAAGGTTGAACTGATGCCCGATGTAAAAGGTTCGATGGATCCTAAGATCCACCCTCTTCAAATAAAAGAACATCTCCATGCCTAAGGGACACTCTCGAAGATGTCGAGAGACATATTGCTCCTAGGGGAACATTCCAGGAAAGTAAGAAGTAGAATAGGTACCAAGGGTACCTAGCAGCCATGAGTACTATTGTACAATCTGAGCCTTGAACTTTTGAAGAAGTCATAAAGCATCAAGTTTGGAAGGATGTTATGCACGAGGAATATGAATCGATCATGAAGAATGATGTTTATGATGTGGTCCCTAAACTGAAGGACAAATCTGATGTCACCTCGAAATGGCTCTACAAGATCAAGCATGGAGCCGAGGGAAGTGTTGAAAAGTACAAGGTAAGATTTTTTGTCTGAGGCTTCTCTCAAAAGGAAGGCATATATTACGATGATATATTTGCACCTGTTGCTCGCTGTACCACCATCCGATCAATCATTGCCCTTGTTGCAACACAAGGATGGAGTCTCCGTCAGATGGATGTGAAGATTGCATTTTTACATGGTTCAATCAAGGAAGAGGCATATGTCGAACAACCTCTGGGGTTTGAAGTCCAAGATAGAGACACATATGTATGCAGGTTGAAGAAAGCCCTCTATGGGTTGAATCAAGCCCACATGGCTTGGTATGAGACGATCAATAGCTACTTGATGAAGTTGGGCTTCACTCGAAGTGAGGATGGTCCAAACCTTTATTTTAAGGTTGATAATGACAAGTCTGTCATTATGGTTCGCTATGTGGACGATCTCTTCCTCACAGGTGCTGACCCTCTCATTCATCAATGTAAGAGGGAGCTAGCTTCCACGTTCGAGATGAAGGACCTAGGACTGATGCACTATTTCCTAGGCTTGCAGGTCTGGAAAAATCTAGGTGAGATTTTCCTTTCTTAAGAAAAATATGTTGTGAAGTTGTTGGAGAGATTTGGGATGGTGGACTGGAAGTCCGTTACTACTCCGATGGAACTCAACTTTAAGAAGTTGTGTGGAAGTGTTGTTGGGCCCAAGTTGGGAAATCCCACCGAGGTTGATATAGAAAGGCCTCTCATTATGGTTATCTATGTGGACGATCTCTTCCTGACAAGTGTTAACCCTCTCATTCATCAGTGTAAGAGGGAGCTAGCTTCCGAGTTTGAGATGAAAGACCTAGGACTAATGCACTACTTCCTAGGCTTGGAGGTCTGGCAGAGGCCAGGTGAGATTTTTCTTTCTCAAGGAAAATATGTCATGAAGTTGCTGGAGAGGTTTGGTATGTTGGACTATAAGTCTGTGTCGACACCGATGGAACTTAACTTTAAGAAGTTGAGTGGAACACTGCTGGGCCCGTGCTAGCAAATCCTACTGAGTATCGACAACTCGTGGGGGCCCTGATGTTCTTAGTGAACTCCCGTCCAGACGTATGTTTCGCAATGAACACTTTGAGTCAACATATGGTTGATCCTCATCACAATCACTGGATTGCTGCCAAGAATCTATTGAGATTTATTTGGGGCACAATCAACCATGGGCTAAGATACATTTCCATGGAGTTTGAGACTCCCATGGATGGGCTGGCAGTGTGGTGGATCGCAAGAGTACATCTGGATGTTGCTTCATTCTTGGTTCTCCTTTGATATCTTGGATGAGCAGGAAGCAGAAATCGGTTTCTTTGAGCACCATTGAGGCCGAATACATTGCAACATGTATGGACTGTTGTGAAGTTGTTTGGTTCAGAAAGCTCTTCAATGAGTTTTTTGGGCATGTGCTGGATACCGCCATTATCCTTTGTGATTACCAAAGTGGGATTCGTCTTTCTAAGAATCTTGTGTTCCACGGCCGATCCAAGCATATTGATATTAGGTACCACTTTGTCCAAGCTCCATCACATTGGGACAGATGAGTAGGTTGCACATATTCTCATGAAGCCCCCGGGGAAGGTCAAATTCATAACCTTTCGTGAGAAGCTTGGTATCGTGGACCGACCCTATTCTAAGGGTCTCGCCTGAGTTGGACTTTGAGCTCTAGGAGCTCCAAGGGGCTTGGGGATAGCTTCTTGGAGATATAAGCAACCATGGGGAAAGGTTCACCAAACATTGTTGGTGTTATTCTTCCCCACTATTATGATATTGAGTCGGTTCACCCTCTCTTTGATCTATGCCCCGCATGCATCCTACCCATGGAGTTTCAAACTCATGGGAAGTACCTCTCATTTGGCCAATGAGATGGGAAATATACTTGAGACTGAAAGCATGACCGATTGACGCATCGGGGATTGTCGTACTCTCTATGTCTAGGATGGGATGTGTCCAACACCTTGATCTGGGATCAAGCCTGATGAGGTTCTTACCTCTAAACTGACTTCAGGTCAGTATGTGACTCTCTTGAGTCCCATTGAGGTTTTAACCTCTAAGCTGACTTCGGGTGAGAAAAGTGTGATGTCTTTGTGACTCACTCTCGTTATGTAAAGAAGAGCCAACCAAGATATATGATAGTACACTATGGTAATGTATGACAAGATGACACATGTGGACAGATGGAGTTCTCCCTAGTTGAGAGGGAGTGTTAATTTTAAGCAACTATGTCCAAACTCCATGTTGCATTGCTCATATGATGATGATGATATTTTTGTTGGATTCTTCTTTTGGAGAGGTGCAAGATTGATATAAATATCATCCTATTTGGATGAGCAAACATTATATTTTGAATTTATTTTCCACACATGTGCAAATTGTCAAGGTTGGCCAGAATTGTAATGTAGGCTCACAAGCCCTAAAAGATGTGTCACACACCCTCATTGATGGATATAAATTGAAGAGACTTGATGCTCATTTGTTCATCATCTCATCACATGCATTCCTCATCATTTGATTGGTTTGTACAACCTAGAAGAGGCTTCTCTCTCTCCCACGTGTGAATTTGGATGGTGGAAATCTACGAACTGTTTTTAGGGCTTTTTGGACAGCGTTGAACAAAGTTGACTTTGGGTCAACCCTCAAGCTTTGACTTTGATTTGACTGCAGAAGTTCTGATTTGTGTAGCCTGCATTGGAGAGCACAGAAATCGAGGTTGAACATTGAATTTTACCACAAGCCCTTGACCGCAGTGTTGACCATCATTGACCGCAACATTGACTGAAGTTTGACTTGTGCTAACTGATTTGGAAGTTGAATTTTGAGGTGTGTCACACTGAAGGAAGGTTGATTTTTTCTATGTTTGACTTAACCTCTGAGAGGTTGGAAGAGCTAGTTTGAATAGCAAAATTATTTGCTGGCTAGGGCATCCTGTTGACTACTGTAACAAACATTTCTCTCTATCTTTGCTGGACAAGAAGAATTACAAATTCTGATTTATTATATTGGCTTGTCTTCTGTCAATCTATTATTATGTTCTATCAGCATGTACTTTCATTTTTATGTGATTGCTAATTTGAATTGGGCCTATAAGAAATATTGAAGTAAAACTACATTAAGCATAGAACATACCATGGTTATCTAAATTTAACAAGTGGACCTCAGTAGCCAAGAAAAACTCAACACGGTTTAAATTTTCAAACTTCATAGACAGTTTTGTTCATACAGTTGCAGAGCTTTTTAGCAGTCAGGGTGAACCAAGGATCAGTTCAAAGATCAAAAGGATATTGCATCTGAATGAACAGGCATAAATTGGAGACTAGTATTTATACCATAATTATATAGAGATAAGGGTTTATGGATGTGAATTGGCTCCCTATAAGCTTCCTAAATTTTTTCCAATGAGAATTTTCTCTCTGGAATATATAAGACAAAAAATTAATATGAATGAAATCCATTTTGTTTCAGGTAAAAGGATATCACAATTCAAGATTAAAACTCAAGTGGAACCATTCATATGTAATGCCAGAACAGTAGGTAATGAGGCAGACTTCATTCTTAAGAAGTTTAATTTTTAGCCCAGCGTCACCTGGTCATATGATCCATTCAATATAATTTCAAATTTCAGGGTGGAACTCAAAACCACACCTTATAATCATTCCCCCACATCAGAGATTGAGAATTTCATGAATAAAGATCAATGGGAGGAAGATACACTTAAAGAGGCAGAAGAATAGGTCCTATCTATAGCTACTGTCCACACTCCAGTTCCTCAAAATAACCAAGGAAAAAGGCAAAGAGAGGAACCTTCATCTTTAACATGTACAGAAATAAGTCCTCAAGAATTCATCATTCAGTAGAAGAAGCAGAAGACAGATCTTAAAGATGTCATCATTCATAATGAGACAGAGCAAGAAACTATTGTTATGGTTGGTTCACAAGTTCTCACAAGATCAGAAGAGCTCTTCCCTGATACTCCATCTTCCCCGATCTCACAGAATCCTTTAGAAGGGTCACGGTCAACAAAATTAACTGAACTTCAAGATCCCAACATTTTCATTAGGTTTTTGAAAATTAAGAAGAAAAATGAAGCACTCAAAGCCATACCTATGTTGAGTTTTGGAAGCAGACTTCCACCTCCCAGCATAGGTTATTAACATCATTTGACAGTGAGAAGGACATGATGCAAATGGCATTCTTACGGGCTCAAGTACCATTTCCCAAAACTCCTTCAGACTACAAGAAGACCATATTCTCATTTGATGCAAAACAAATACATCCCATTGATCCAATGGATATGCAAGACAGTCTGGAGAAATGATTTTCTCCACTATGAAAAACACTGCCATGCCACTTTCAAAGTTAACAACATCTCTCTCAAATGTCCAAACACAATTAAAATCGGAGAAAATTTCTTCATTATCAAAGGATACTAAATTCAAATCATTGGAAGACTTAGTAATAAAACTGGGATATGATCCCAGCAATATCAAAGCAGTAGAGGAAATCATTAAGAGAAATAATGCAGAGATAGCCGCACTCAAGAAACAATTAAAGTTGCCTTCTAATGAGGATCGATAAGCAAAGAACCTAGAAGCACAAAAGATTAAGAATGATACCCTCTTTGTGGTAGAAATGTAGAAAACTAGTCAACTTACCAAGAAAATCGAGCAGTTGGAAAATGAATTATTAATGGCTCACACCTTGGCCCAAGCCAGGGAAAGTATTTGGATGGATATAAATCATGCCATGACTAAAATTTGACCATCTATTCAGATTTTTTTTAAGCAAGAAGAGTTAATGGAAAGGTGCAAGACTGCCATTGAACAGGTCAGAACAGCAATCAAACAAAAACCAGTTGAGGCCACATCCATGATCAAAGTGTTAAATTCAAAAACCAGGGCAGAGTTATGGTAGATACAGATAGTAGACAAGATAGAGAGTATCCTGGAAATCAAAAAAGAATTGCAGAAAAGGAATTTAATGACTCAGTTGGAAACTAAGTCCCAAGCTTTGCAAAATAATATCCAGAGATTTCATATTAAATTCAATTTGTTGAATAAAAGAGGATTGCCAGCTAAGAAATTGGATTCATCCCCCAGGGGCTCCAAATCCCGAATCTGGCGGATCTGATATGATTCGACCGGATTCGTACCCGATTCACGGGATACGTCGTATCCATACATGGTATGGCGAATCCCGACCGTACCCTGTACGGATACGGCCGTATCTTGTGAATCGGGTACGCTGTCCAAAAAAGTGTGAATTCTGGCATCTAGTCTTGAGACTACTTTCCTACCCAATTGATAAGAGCCTCCCTCATATAAATTATACAATTGATAACTAAGGTTTGCATCGCTCTGGCCTGCTACAATTGTATATACTCTGGCTATATATTATAAACAGTGGCATCGCTGTCCCATATTCAATAATTCAGAGATATGGTAGACAATGGCATTGTTACCATGGCTTGATATACTCTGTGACTACTGTATACTCTGAGTGACATTTATTGACAAATATATATATATATATATATATATATATATATACTGTATAAAATGCCGACCTGTAGATGGCATAGATATTCCTGTGAGTCTCGTACATTATTCCTGAGGTTCGAACTTGAAGCATGAACAAGTATTTTTATGACGACTTGGAGGCATGTGTTTGTGTTTTGATTGACTTGGAAAACCTGACATTGGTCTATACATCAGCAAGGAATGACTATATTCTGAAGGACATACTAGTGACCTTGTGTGACAATAAAACCATGATCCACGTTGACAGTAAAACTATAATTTATATGAGGGAGGCTCTTATCAATTGTATGATGTCCCAATCAATTATATCAATGTATCATGAATGAGTATCGAAGATCTTAAATCTATGTTTGAATCAATGAATTTGTATGAATTTGTGTAAAAAATATCTAATTTTTAATATATATATATATATATAATAAAATAATATATAACGTATCGTATCCCAAAAGTGTCCTGTTCCGGGGGTCACCATACCCGAATCCGATTCTCGAATCCTCGTATCAGGTGACTTAGATTGCCAGGGTTTGTAGAACCCAATGAGAGATTAATAACCGTGGATGATTACTGTAACAAAATTTTTACTACTGCCAAAGATAAATCAATGTTTGCAGGTATCAAGGGACATGTCACAGGAAAAGCTTTCATTGAAGTCTTGGAGTTTGATTTGATGATCAAACACAAAATCAAGCACATATTCATCAAAAAGCCAACTTTTGAGAAATATGTTGAAGTAGATGAAGCTTATAGGAAGCTAATAAATCTTTTTATCCCCAGTGATGAAAGGTGGGATCACTTTTGTGATACCATCGAGTAAATTTTTCATTTCCAACAAAAAGAGAGCAAGACAACATATTTAGGGGTCAATTCATCAACCATTTCCTCGAAGATAGTGCCAGTAGCCTCAATAGTTTGAGCATTCCTACATTTCTGTACTATTTTTGTATATCAGTTAAGATGTTTCTAGAATCCAGATACGTTTGTATAAATAAGTAGTAATTTGATGTATTAAGCGTTGAACCCTTAGATGAGCTTTTCTAAAAGAAGAATTGTATCAAACTAAAATCACTGCATATTAATGGAAGGATTCTGGAATTTTTTTCAAGCAGCTTGTCCCCTTGTGAGTTTTTCTAGTATTTTCACTTCATCTTGTTATTCTACATATATTTTAGTTTTATGAAGAAAATTTGGTAAGAGAAAATTGAATATCAATATATCTTAAATCTCCTTTGAAGTTATCATCTATTTTAGAGATTGGTTTATTGGACTATTTTTTTATAAGCCCCTCTATATTTATAAATTTCCAATCATCTTCATATGGTTAAATATATATTGTTGAGCTATATACATTGTTTACTTGCTTTCTTTCTTATGATCAACTAATAATTCAATTTGAATATTTAGCAAATCATAGCCTCTTAAATCTCTGCCTTTCACACACTTTTAAATCAAATTATTGTTCAGAGGTAAAAAATCAGCCCTTTCTAAATGTTCAGTATTATTAAGGATTAAGCACCAGCCTAAATTTTCTCATAACATTGGTCATCCAATTTTTCTTTTTTTTAAACAACAAAATATTTTAAATGCTCTAGCGTAATTAATTAACCTATAATTATCTCAGAGGACAATATTAGATTGGCATCGTTGTCGGGAACTTGAAAATTGAATTAATTTTCCCTGGGGCAATGATACAACTATTCCTTTAAGGTGAATAAAGGACTACTAGGTTAAAATGTTTCACCTAGAGGCTAGCGACTTCACAAACCCAAACTGGCTCCTTCAAGACATATCAGACCTCATTCTGATTATGAAATTGTTCTTCCTTTATCAGATCTAGAGAGACTACTAAGAGAAGCCTCTTTAAGAATAAGCCTTGAAGCTTCTTCCTATTCTTCTGTACTACTTCAACCAAAAGATACTTCAGTCCCTGATCATTTTAGGTCTGATCCATTTCCCTTAGATTTGGATGATTTACCACCTAGGACACAAGAAATTCTATCCAAAGGAGTTGATTTGTAGTCAGCTCTTTTAGTCCATTCATTGGAAGCATATCAAAAACTTGAAGTACCCTTAGAATCACCAAAATCAGAAGGAGAATTGGATGTACATTTACCTAAGTTAAAACCCACTGATTTCATCTCTCCAACTCCTTATACCTTTCCTTCTACTTCTGCTCGACCTGAGGAAACTTTTTATGTATATTCAAACCCTTTGTTTGAAACCAAAGAAGAAGAATCAGAGGTTTAGAAGTTAGTCATTTGAACACCCTTGAAATCTTTAAGAAAACCACCACCCTCATTTTCTCCTCCACCTGCATTTACACCTCCATCTTCACCTACAACCTCATCATCTTCTACCACATCTTCTACTAATTCATCTTCATCATTATCTCCAAATATGGCTGTTATTGAAGCCAAGTATGCTTCTTTACAACTTCCTAATATACTCAACAATTTTCCTGATGGGCATTTAAAACACTAGCCTAGGTTTAATGGAGAAATTGGTTTGTCTGTTGAAGACCATTTAGCAGCCTTCTTGGACTTTGTTGATGATGCAGGATCCCTGCAAAACCCATAATCTCTCCACCTCATGCATATACAAAATGCGTCTTAATAACTTTGCCCAAATTGAACTCAGTCTGGGAAATTTCACACTCTCAATTGCGGAAGCTCCTTTAAACTATGTTTATAAAATCATCACATACGTAGACTCTTCTATAAAGCCAAATCATCCTCATACTTAAGGTTGTTCCTTAAGTGAAAACCTTTTCAAGAGTCTTATAAAAAGACTAATTAAAATTCATTGGTTTCAAAATTCCACTTTGTAATCAGTCCTGACTCTTATCATATCATTTGATTCACATGAATATATATGTGCGCGCTTGCTTTTAACATCTTTGACATTTAATCAAACCAACCCAACATTCATATAATAAAACCTCCTCACCGTCACATACATATACTCTTCTTTATCATTCATTTATGCAAAGGTTTCTTTTAAATTCAATACTTTTCATCATAGCATAAGACCAATTGTTATCATAACATTAACTTTGGACCAAAGCATTTTTACTCCACAATCGAATTTCTGACCTTACCTTCGCTGACTTCAAAGTGACAGACATGAATATTTGCCGAGTCGTATTTACCTTTGATTCAATAAAATTATTTCCCCGCACATATGCATTAATGTAACAAAGTGAAAATCGATTCACTTTTTCCCCATGCCAACTCTGTGCTCGACCTCGCCTTACGATGATTCGACAGTACAATTTCAATGCAATTTGTCCCGCATCACAAAAAAAAGCCAGACTTCGATTTAAAATCAAATGTCACACCTTTGCACACGCAATCAACAACAACTGCCCCACACATTAATCTTACCTTCTCCATCGCTTTTCAATTCTCCATGTATGATCCACTAGTAACCTCTGCAACGAATATCCACAATCTCTGCGTGTTACCTCTTCATAGTTTCCACTGTGTTTCAAGGCTCGGGACCTGCGCCCTTCATACAACGCCTCAAAAATACATTCAGACACAAAAAAAACTAGGTTAACATTAAAATCGATTTTACCATTCCGGAAAACATAACCACGCAGCTTCCATATAAATTGCAACGCAATTACCAATTTTTTTATTTTTTTTTCAACAATTCATACTACTGGAACGCTACTCTTTCCTCAACGTTTGAATTTAGCTCATTCTCGTAGCCCCCACCAGGCGTAAAGCAGAGAGAACTTCTGCATCGTATTTGTTGATTAAACATTAACGATTTAATGCATCATCGTTTCAATTGTTGAATTTCCCACAGTTCTATTTCAGCGTTTTATAACTCCGCTTCCAAACCTCACTACGGCACCCCCTTCAACACTGCAGATCGATTCTGACAGCCACTCATCCTCCATGCGATTGTAACATTTCTTCTTCTGCGTTCTTGAGATTCAGAATTTGGCTTTTCAAATCAGATTTATAATGCTGGGCAATAATGGGAATTGATCCTACTTTTCCATCGACCATCCAATCTTGAAAAATGAGAAACAAATTCTTCCATGGTATCATTTAAAGATTTCGTTTTTTTAATTCACTTCAGAACATAAATCGACATTACTTAAAGTCAGTGCTTTTTTAGATCTGCAGAATTCCATTTTTATTCAACAATGCCAATCAAACCCACAGACCTGACATTAAAACTCGATTCACCCAACACACTTAATTTCTCATTTAGTTCACACGGATTTACCCTTCCAATTAACACTGCAATATCGATATTAACAATATCGATTCCTCCACCCATGATTGATGGCTTCGAATTTCCATTTAAAATTTTGGCAATCGTTGTATGCATTTTCATTTCAAACGTGTGTTATCTGCAAACCTTCACAACAGGAAGTCGACATTACTTAAACAATATCGATTTTTCCTTTATATACAGAGTTTTGTCTACTACAAATATTTTCATATGAATGAATTAAAAACTTAATCATCATTCGATCAAGAACATATATATATCTCAGGCAGAATTCTCAAAACAAATTCTTTATCAATAAAACCAAATGTAATAAATTACAAAAATCCTCTTCATCCATGGCTAGATTTCCAATCACTGGCCCTTTTTACAAAAGCCCGGAGGCTTACAACTTCTTCCTCTATTCTACACTCTAATCTCACCTGATCTATTTTTCCTTTGAGGCATATTAATTTATACAAATTGAATTGAACCAATTTTGGTTCACATCCCTTTATTAACTCAACAAATCCTCAAATATCTCAACAAATCCTACAATCTAGATTCTTATCCCTAAAACCTTGAAACTAAATCTAATTTAGGCTTCATAATTATCTCTTAGATATATCTCATCTAATTTCTCTCATGTTTTCCAGTTGTTTGGAAACATTTACAAATTCTCACACATAATTAATTAAAAACATAATTTAATCACTCAAAAATAATATTAATATTTACATGAAATTAATATTTCCTCACAAACATAAGACCCCCTAGTTTAAATAAAATACAAAGTATTTTTGAGTCTAATGCTCTTGCATTAGTTGATAACATGAAAATGTATATATGAAATCTTTTGTCCAATCACTAGAAGGAAATGTCAGAATTTGGTTTAGACAACTAAGAAAAAATTCTATTCGATCTTGGAATGAATTAACTACCATAATTAAAAACCAATGGGGGGTTAAAAAGGATCTTGTCTATTTCCTTACAGAGTTGAAAGAACTAAAAATAAATCATGGTGAGCCAGTGGTTGATTTCATAAAGAGGTTTAATAAACTTTATCATAAAATGCCTCCTGACTGTAAACCACTAGTAGCAGCAACCAATGTTAGGTTTTCCAAAGCTTTTGATAATGATTTTGCAGTCATGATTAGGGAAAGAACATCTCTTACCTTAGAAGACATGCAAGTTGATGCCATAGAAGTCGAAGCCAATAGATCAGCAACATCGAAACTTAAGGTTAAGGCCGAAAAAGCAGAAAGGAAAATGAAAATCAAGGAAGAGGGTTCTTCTTCCTCGAAGACTAAAAATGAAAATCAAAAGATAGATGAAATAACGCCATTTCATAGAAACCTTTCAAATAGGATTTCAAAGATAGAAACCCAGCCTAGGGAAATTCAACAACCTGCTACTAGACCTCAAACTCAATATAGGAGACCACCCCAACCCCAAATCCTTCAAAGGACAAATATTGATTAGCAAATTCAGCCTCCTTTAATGGTTGATGATCAAAAACACGAAGAAATTACCTTTTTTATCATTAAAGATATCAATAATCTTGACCATTCATCGGTTCAAAATGCCATTGTATCTCTTCCTCTAAATCAATCTTCCCAGCAAGATCAAGAAAACTCACAAGTTTCCAAATACAAGCCTTTTCTGAATTTTTAATTGCAGAATTCAATAGAAGATATGATTTAAGACCAAGGTCAGGACCTGGCAGGCCTCCTAAAATTCCCAATGTAAATGAACCATAAATCAAATCTTCTGAAACTCAAACAACAACAATTCAACCATTGAATCAGTCAAATGAGACAACTTCAATTGATAAAAAATTTCTAACCACCTTCAATGTTGAAAGGGAATTAGAAAGAGTTAAAATACCCATTCTTTTGTCTGAAATTTCAAAGAACCTAGGCTATAAAAATCAAGTTTCCAAATGGATCCAATCTTCAAGTGTTGATGTTGAAAGAGATGTAATAAGCTTACAAGATGAAAAACCTTTAGTAGTCTTTGGTTCCAACTCAAATGTTTGATGAAAATGTACCACCTTTCTATGTTACTTTAAAAGTCCACGATTTTTTATTATACAATTGCATGTTAGATTTTGGAGCCTCCCATACTCTAATCCCAAATGTAATTATGGATCAACTTCAATTATAGATCACCCGATCTTATCATGATCTATAGACTTTTGATTCAAAAAAGTACCATGTCTTGGACTCATAAAGGATCTAGTGGTTACTTTAGCTCAAATACCTACGAAGAGTGTGGTATTAGATATTGTAGTAACTGATATTCCTCCTAAAGTTGGGATCTTATTATCAAGATCATGATGTGCCAAACTAGGAGGAAGCCTTCAAATGGACATGTCCTATCCTACCATTCCTATATACGGGGGTGAATATCTTAGGTTATACTGAGAGGTGAGATTCATTAATAATGTTTGCAAAACAGATCAAGCAAGAAATCATCCTATCTATGTCATTGATCAAGATTTTGGTTGTTTTGAATTGTCATCAAATAACCTACCAAACACTCAGCTTAGCATTGAAAACATTGTAGAAAAACCAAAGGCTATTAAGACTGATATTTGGAAGTTATATTTTGATGGATCTTGTTCAAAAGGAGTTGGAGGTGGTGTTGTTTTGATTTCACCAGACAAAGAGAATGTAACTCAATCCTGTAAGCTTGAATTTGATGTTACATATAATGTAGCAGAATATGAAGCCTTTCCTCTAGGATTGGAATTGGCCAAAAGTCTTAAAGTGCAAAATTTAAGTGTATTCAGTGACTTAGAACTCATGTCAAACAAGTCAGAAATATTTGTCAAACAAAACATCCTAGACTTAGATCTTATAGAAATGAGGTATGGGATTCAGTGGATAATTTTTTTCAAGCATTTAAGATCACTACTATTCCAAGGAATGACAATATTCATGCGGATTCTTTAGCTGTTTCCGCTAGTTCTTTTAAAATTCTTGATCAAATGCTCTTACAATATCAAATTAAAGTCAAATATACGCCTTCAATTCCTGATAATCTTAAACATTGGAAAATATTTGAGGATGATGAACAATTGAAATCCTTTTTGCAAGTGATTGACGAATTTTCAACATTACAATAATTGAAGAAGAGTAGTTGGATACTATTGAACTAAATAAGGAAAATCAAACTCCAGACTTAAACTCAAAAATTGTTGATCATAACATCATTTAGTTATCTAACAATTTCATTCCTAAATTCTTGGTTCCTCTTGAAAAAATGTTTAATCACAATGATGTTCCTAAAAATCCATTACCAAATTCACCTGAAGAAGATACAAAAGTATGTAATATTGGAACTTCAGAAGAAATAAAAAATATTAAAATCTCTGCATATTTACCCAGAGGTGAAAAATAAATATTTAGATCTCCTTAAAGCCTATAAATATGTTTTTTCTTGGTCCAATAGTGAGCTGAAGACATATGATAAAACACTAATTGAACATAAAATCCCTTTAAAACTAGAAGCAAAACCTTTTAAGCAAAATCTAAGGAGAATTAAGTCAGTCCTTCTTCCTACCATTGAGAAAGAACTTAAAAACCCACTTAATGCCAATATCATAGTTTCGTTGAGGTATTCAGATTAGGCATCAAATTTAGTTCCCGTTAAAAAGAAAAATGGTAAAATTAAACTATGTGTAGATTTCAGGAATTTAAATAAATCATCTTTGAAAGATAATTATCCATTACCCAAGATGGACCAATTGCTTCAGAAATTTTCAGGTGCTAATAGAATTTCTATGTTAGATGGTTTTTCTGGATACAATCAGATAATGGTGAGCGTAAATGACAGAGGAAAAACAACATTCACAACTCCTTGGTGTACATTTATGTATGCAAGGGTGTCTTTTGGATTAACTAACGTCGAGGCTACCTTTCAAAGGGCTATGGATTTAGCATTTGTAGGTAAGACAAATAAATTTCTTGTTATTTATCTTAATGATCTCACTGTATTTTCTAATTTTGATCAAAAACATTTAAAGCACTTGAGGAAAGTTTTCTACAGGTGTAGGAAGTTTGGGATATCACTCAATCCCAAGAAGTCCATGTTTGCAATCAAAGGAGGAAAAATTCTCAGCCATATTATTTCTAAGGAAGGAGTGGTCATTCATCCCAAAATAGTTTAAGCTATTCAAGCACTTTCATTACCAAGGAACAAAAAGGAAATTCAGGCTTTTCTTGGAAAAATCAAATTTTTAAGGATATTTATACCTAACAATGTTGAAATAGTTAAGGATATCACTGATATGTTGAGGAAAGATTTGCTTTTGACTAGATTTAAAAATCCATTTATGAAGCCCCCATATTATCCAATCCAAACTATTCTCAGCCATTTAGTATTTGTTCCTTTGCCTCTGAAGCCACCTTAACTATTGTTCTTTTACAAAAGAATGGGAATGGAGATGACCAACCTATTGCCTTTTTCAGTAAATTCATGAGAGATGTTGAACTTAAATATGATATTATTGAGAAACAAGCCTGATCCTTAGTTCAAGCTTTAAAGGCTTTTAGAGCCTATGTTCTTCATTCTTCCATTATTTCCTATGTTCCCAATAGTGATGTTAAAATTGTGTTAACCTAACCTGATACTGATGGAATAAGAGAAAGATGGATTACTAAGATATTAGAATTTGATCTAAATCTCAAAACTACAAAGTTAGTGAAAGGTCAAGGTTTAGCTAAACTCTTAGCTAAATCAAATTGTAAAGTTTTGGGAATAAATTATGTTTTGGAAATATCAACAGAAAAGAATCCACAAGAACCTTCTCAAATGTCGGCAAAGGAGAATCCATAAGAACCTTCCCAAATCTCAGAAGATAAGAATCCACAAGAACCTTCTCAAATATCAGTAAAGGAGAATCCACAAGAAGCTCCATCTTCAATTCAATTGACTCCTATTTATATTGATGAGAAATTCTTGGTATTAGAATGGTACTCTCATATTGTCCATTTTCTGAGAGACATTGAGTGCCCATCTAAATTTACAAAGAATCAATGTAAGACACTAAAGTTGAAGGCCATAGAATATTGTATCATCAATGAAAATATGTATTGGAAAGATCCACTCAATATCCTTTTTCTTTGCTTGACAGAAAGTGAGACTGGAGGAATTATTAAACAATTTCATGCAGATATTTGTGGAGGGCACTATGCCTGGAGAGCTATAGCATATAAAATTTTAAGAGCAGGATTTTATTAGCCAACATTATTTGCACAAGTAGCAACGAAGGTTAGAAGTTGTACTCAATGTCAAATGTTTGCTGCTAAGCAAAGATTAGCAACACTTCCTCTAGTTCCAGTACTAGTTCAAGCACCTTTCTTACAATGGGGATTGGATTTCATTGGGGAAATTCATCCACCATTAAGCAGCCAACATAAATGTATATTAACTGTCACAGATCACTTTACTAAATGGGTAGAAGTAATTCCAGTGAGAAATGCAACTGACATTGTAGTTATTAAATTAATTGAAGAGAATATACTATCTAGGTTTGGATGCCCGCAACAGATAGTTACAGATAATGCAGGAGCATTTACTAGTGTCAAAATGATTGAATTTTTTCAGAAATATCAAATCTTGTTGCATCATTCTACCCCTTACTATCCACAGGGAAATGGACTGGAAAAATCTTCAAACAAGAGCCCGATAAAAGTCATTAAGAAAACATTGGAAGACCAAAAAAGGAGTTGGGACAACCATCTCAAATATGTAGTTTGGGAAAACAGGATATCTACAAAAATTTCTACAGGTAAATCTCCATTTCAGCTGATTTATCGTAAACAAGCCATATTCCCTGCACATTTAGCTTTTCCTGTCATGATATTTTGTTAATTTTGGGCAACTAGGTCCAAACTTCATGTTGCACTGCTCATATGACGATGGTCATATTTTTGTTGGATTCCTCTTTCAGAGAGGTGCAAGATTGATCTAAAGATCATCTTGATCGGATGAGCAGAACATTGATTTTGATTTATTTTCCACATGTGCAAGGTCGGCTAGATTTATCCCACATGCCTAAGAGATGTGTCACACACCCTCATTGATGAATATAAATTGGAGAGACTTGGAGGTCATTTTCACATCATCTCATCACACATTCTCTCATTGTGATCTGATTGGTTCAATAGCCTTTGGAGGCCTTTTTTCCTCATATGTATGGAGCGAAGTTGTTGTTTTCTGCGCTGATCTGTTTAGGGCTTTTTCTACTGCAGTGTTGATCGTGGTAAACCCTTGGTCGTTTGACCTCAATCGTCTGCAGAAATTATAATTTTAGGAGGTCATACAGTTGGGCTCTAAAATGGAGGAATTTTGGGTTGTTTGACTGAAGCCCTAGTTTGTTGCGTTAACTTTTCTGAAGCTGCCTGCATTGAATTTTCTGCATTGTCCCTGGTTTGACTTGCGTCGATTTGTGATGAGCTGTCTTTGAGGGTTGTGGGTGTGACACATGAAAGTGTTGGTTGACCGAGGAAGACTTTGCTGGTTGAAGCATCCTACTGACCATCGTAATGCTACAATATCTCATATCTTTGTTGGATAAAAAGAATTGTAAATCAGATCTATATTTGGCTTGTCTTCTATTGATCTATTATTGTGCACTATCGGAATTTTACTTTCAAGTTTATGTGTGTTACACAGTAATTTGTCACCGTCCCTACCATTCCCCATCCCGCACATTGGAGGGCCCATTATGTGACCTGTGAGCAATGTCATGCCTTGAAACCATTATCATTGCACTCCTATAAACATGAGCTTCAATTGCCCTAAAGACATCTCCTTGCAAAAAACCATAAAAACGTCCCTTTTTGCATTGGCGCGGGCAGCCAGTTCATTACTCGTGCCAATGGGGGAAATCCTACAAAGAGGCCGCGCCAACTGGCACTCTGTCCCAGAGTCGCAGTCGTGCCAGCCAATTTAAGGAGTGTTTTTTAAAATAAGATGGCGGAAGTTTCGTCCTAACAAATTCCTGGACTGATTTCTATCTTGAGTTGGGACGTTTGGCTACGGATTTCCATAGAGAGGAAGTGGTTTTCCACCTCTCATGGAAGCTTCTTTGATGATAGGGCCAATCCCACAATTATAGGGATCCCAACTCCCCTTCCTCCTTCTATAAAATCTTGGTCATTGCCATTGCAAGCTAGTCTTGAAGTGCCTAAGCTTTGAATCTCCAAATTCCCAAGAGCCTTCATGCTGCAAGAGCCCTCATTCTTCCCTTAAGGCCGAATCAAGCAAGGAGACTATCGTCGAGAGACTCTAAGAGAGGCTTGTCCCATCCCTGGCAAGCTTTGCGAGACGTGCATGACTGGAGACCCCTCCGAAGGAGACCTCAACGTCAGAACATTGGTTGTACTCTCTTTCATTTGATTATTAATGAATGACTACTGGTTATGGTTCCACTTTGTTTTTCACTTATGATAATGATGAGTTATATCCTTTCTGACTGATATATAGTTGCGTATTCTGGATTTTATGCTTGTATTCGTGTTGTTTCTTGCATGTGCAGGTGTCCATCCACGGAGATCGTGGGGATCGTGATCTACCGAGGCTGAGGAATGGGAACGCTGTCTCTTCTACGAATCATAGCATTGGACTCCAGGTAGGCCTCCATCGTTGGTCTGTTTATTCGCAATTAGGAACTTGCGCTATAGCATTTGATGATTGTTGCTAGACCCGTGCTGGGCTAGTAGGGATCGCCTCTGTCCGCAGAGGGGATTTACCTCCTCAACAATTTGGCGACTCCGCTGGGGATCGTCTAGTTTTAATTGTCTCGTTTTGATTGTTTCGTGGTTCCTTGCTTGGTTGGCCTTCTTGGCTGGGTTCTTTTGCTGTTTTTTGCTTCTTGGTTTGCTTGGATATCATTGATCTGCTTCTGGAGTAGTTCTTTTTATTTTTGGCTGAGGAACTCGGTTGGCGCGCTTTTTAGCTCGACAGTCGCGCCAATTGGCGCATGTTTCTTTTGTATTGCCCGCGCCAATTGCTTTTTGGCGCCAGTTACAACCTCACAGTCGCGCCACTCCTGTGAGGCATTAGGGTTTGCTCAGTTTTGAGCTCTCTAGGTCCGATCAATGTATTTCTTTTTGGTTTTTCAGCTACCTGAGTGTGTTGGAGTCCTGTTTGACTGGGAATTTGCCTTCGTCTTTTGGTTTTTTTGCTTTTCTCCATCGGTTTCACGTTTTAAGCCCTAGGGCATCTAGTGGCTTTGTGTATCGATCCCTCCTTAGGAGTTTTGGTGTTTTGTTAGTCCAGTAAATTCTCTGATTGCTCCTCCGCATTCTCTTAGTGGCTGTTCACCATTTTGTTGCGATTTTTGGGTGATTACTCTTCTCTTCATTCAAACTTCGTTTGGTCTTGCTTTGGACCTAGATTACACGGTCCATTGGAACCTTTGAGACTTTTTCTTGGTTTTGAGAGACTTTGGTCGATTTGAGATCTGATTGTTTGTGTCATTGAGTGAAATTTGTTTGTTTTTCTCTCTTAATATCGTTTCTCAAATTGTTTCTCTTTTGTTTTCAGTTTGTTTAGTGCATCTAGCCATCAAACATTGAAAATTTAAAAATAAAAATAAAAAAAATCTCTTTTGCTTTTGGTTGATTAGTGCAAATTGAAATATTTTTGATTTTACTAGTAATTAGTGATTTGAATGAAAAGTTTTCGATTTCATTAGTTGCATTAGAGATATCATTGATTGTCTTCCGATCATTTTGTTTGTGTAAAAACTCTCAACTCTTCTGTAGCTAGTTTTCATCGAACGAAATGATGTACTGTGGCATGTAGCTTTGCATTTAGGAGTTTTTGAGACCACACATTCGTTAGGGCCTGAAAACTGAAATGTAATTGAAGATCAACTTTAAAATCTACTCAATTTACACTAAGGCAGCATTGAAATCTAACGAAACACATTTAGAGGTCTAGGCTAGAGACGTGTTCCGACGTCATTAAACCTAGTAGCTGTCGTTCGCCTTTTGGCTTTAGACAGCGCTAGTACGGACTTGTGCTCCCCGTACCGTCACGTATATAAAGGGAGACCCCTCTAGGTTTCAATCCTTTATCCATAGGAAGCCAAGTCTGCTGCCCTATACCCGTGATACACCGGACACAGCATTCGGGGAGATTGCCTGCACGTACAGAAAGTCCTTGGTTGATTTCTCTTTCATTTTTGAAACCAAGGTGTATATTGCAGTTCACGGTTATTTGGTACACCCTTTTTCCTAGTATTCCTGAGCATTCATTTTGATCCTATCTGACTCCCTAAATTTGAAAGGATCACCAAGCGCTTGTCCTTTCACGCTTGTGCAAATCTGAAAGAGATAGAGTCATCTTTTCAACCGTTTCTCGACTCTTGAAACATGAAACGGTGAAGTTTCTTATTTTTCAATGTGGTAAAAATTAATCACCCACGATTACACACCTTGTTAGACTTTGCCTGTTGACCATTTGATCGTGTGTCTTGACTCTTTTTCAGCCCGTGTGTGGTTTTGAGTCTTGATGGCAACTTTTTTAGAGTTTACCAACCAAGGAATCCCCTCAGAAGGGAATCCTGGTCATTTTCCTCCTTTTGGGAATGTTGGTGCTCCTTACATGGCAACGTTGTCCCTTCCTGGGTTAACTGTTGGGTTGCCTGTTTGGTTGTTTTCAACCTCTGTGGTCCCAAATATCTCCGCTACTGTTCAATTAGTTCCTCCACCTGAACAACATCATGTTGATTCCAAGGTGGACCTCTCCCCTTCTTCGCCTGTTTCTGCGTCCTCCTCTTCTACTTCGCCTGGTGAAAGCCTAGATTCGAGTAACCAGGTGGTTAAGAAGAAGAAGAAGAAGACAAAGAAGAAGAAGTATGATAAGCGAGAGGCTAAAAGTGCAGCCACTGTTTCTGAAATATCTCCTCTTGATAAACCTTCCAACCCTCCACGGAAAGTCAAGTTCCCTTGCATGTTGTGCACGGGAGACCATCTTCTTTGAGACTGCCCTAGCATCCCCAAGGTGCTCGAAGCATGGTCCGACGACCGTCCGCCATTGCCTTTGACTTCCGGGAGCCAAGTTGGGGGCACGTCTTCAACTGGTGCTGATAAGGCTCCTAAGAAGCAGGGTAAGATCACCAATCCCTGTAAGTTGTGTGAAGGGCACCATTCCATTCACCTTTGTCCTTATATGGATGAAGCCAAGAAATTTTTGGACAACCCAACCGGTTCTACACCACGCCTTCCACCTGGTTATAATCGGCTTTCTTTGAGTCCTCCGCTAGCTGATCCTACGATTGGTCAAGAGTCATCTTTGGTCCTTCCCACTCCCTCAGAAATTCGAATTCATGAATCCATCCCTGACCAACCATTGGTCGTAGGATCGGTTGAACTGGCCCCGTCCGCAGTGCACCAGGTCTTTTCTGTCGAGAGTGGATCTCACACCCCCCATGTCCTTCTGATTTCTTCAGATTCTTCAGACTTGGAGAAAGATTCTCCTATCCCTGTACTTCAAGAAGCTGCTCCTTCGCCTCCCATGATGGAGGCTCCGGAGGATATCCCTCCCGCCTTCGAGATGGAGGTTATGGAGGATGCTCCTTCTTCCGTAACACTAGGGGAAGACCTTCTTGGTTCGATGGTATCCCCTCCGAGTAGTCTGGTCGCCTCCTTTGATTGGAGTCGATTTGCAGGATTCCGCCTTCCGTCTTACGTGCCTTTCGAGATCACAGTACAGGCTCTTGGTCTGGTCGTACCCAGCACCATTATAGATTAAGGTGCCTCTGTTAGTATTCTATCCTCAACTACCTGGCAAGCTTTCGGTTCGCCGCCGCTTGCGCCTGTTACGCAGAATTTGTTGACTTTTAACAGAAGGACGAGTCAACTGTTGGGGATTCTTCCAAGGTTACCGGTTACTTTGGGAGGTAAAACCGTCCATATGGACGTGATGGTCATTCCAGGCCCCTTGAATTTCAATCTGCTCCTAGGGCGCGATTACACCTATGCCATGGGAGCGCTTGTCTCCTCCCTTTTTCGTGTGGCCTGTTTTCCGCATGAAGGACGGATCGTGACCATTGACCAGGTTTCGTTCTTTGGTCCTAATGTGGAAACTGGTCCACCATCACCCCCTCTGGGTTTTTATCCACCCGTTGTATCTGCTCCACCGCAGGTCAACTATGTGTCTACCTACCCTGTACCCGCACTCAGTGATAACGCCATCGTGCATAGTGTATTGGGGGCATTAGGTCCTGACTTCCAGGATGTATTCCTTCCATCGGGAGTGGAACTCTTGGAAGCACCGCCTTCTTGTTCATTTTGATGTAAGTCGGTTAGAGCACGGTTTCCTCCCTGTGTCAAGCTCTTTAAAAAATGAAACCAGGTTCTCGGAGCATAGTTCCTTCACTTGTGTCGAGCTCCTAAAAACAATGAAACAAGCTGTTTGAGGATAGTTCTTTTAAGTGTGTCAACCTCGTTAAAATAATGAAACACGAGCATGTTCAATTCGACTTTTTGTTTTGAACCTTCACTCCATTTTCAATGGACTGAAGCTTGGGGGGCATGCACCTCGAATTGAGACACCATGCTGGGGGGCATGCCCGTCTTCCTCATTTCAAGCATAGTTTGCATATGTGTTTGTGTTCATGTGTGCTTTCAAGCTTTCATAAAAATGAAATGTGTGAGTGGATACATTGTGTGAATACATTTCGCATTGGGTCGTTTGTTATGTAACTGATACATTAGATTACATTTGTATTAGACATTTGCATGACATATAGAAAACATCATCACATGTAAAAGATCCATCCAAAATAGTCATATGTATATATATATATGTGTGTGTGTGTGTGTGTGTGTCGAAATGTTTGCATAGTGTGCGTCACATAAGATCAAAAATATACATAATCGTCTTAATACATCCAGAGACAACATGTCTCTCAAAAAATATGTGTGGTAAAAGCCCTACAAGATCTAATCCGCATGGTGCTCATGATAACATGTAACTGCACGGACTAAGCATCTCAGAAGTCGGTGGAGTCTACTAGGCACTCCCACTGTATGTCGCTGGTATGCCATCGGTACATCTGCCAGCCGGGCATAGTCTGGGATCCCTCGGGCGATACCCTCGAGATTCTGGACCAACTCCTCCCCTCCTGTACCCTCCGCCTGAGGATCAGGTGCGAGAAAAGTCCTCCGCGCGATTGGAGACATACCGGCTGGTCTCTCTGGGCCCACATTTGCATACATATAAAATGTGTCAGGAAGAACGTGTATTAACAAAAAAAAATCTTAAAACGAAAAAATCAAAAAATGAGGTCATACCCAACTCCTCGTCCCAATCATCTCCTTCTGGCAGTGGGAGATCTGGGTCTCCGGTGAAATCGGTTCCTGCATATGGCCAGTCCTCCACTATAATCAACTGGCGCTGCAACCACCCAAAAAACTCCGGCCTCCACGACATCTGTTGGCCTCCTCTAGCTCTGGGCATTAGTGCTGCCCAGCGAGCCATTCTTGGCTCTCGTGGAATCGGCTCAGCTACGATGGCCCCTTGGCCTTGGAAGATTGGTAATCGTTCCAGAATAAACGATACCAGGATGGAACCGTAGCCGAACTGTTTCAGTTTGGCTTGCTTGCATTTTGTAAGCTGTCTCTTCATGTTTATTGTTATTGCTGTAGCCCAGTTAAACAAAAGTGGAGTCATGCACTCTGAGGCCAGCAGGAGTTGGGCCTTCGTGGCCTCGTGCGGTGCCTGTGACCCTGCAGCCCGCGTGATCGTATGTAGAACTACCCTCAGGGCCAGATCGGGGATGGTATGGATATCCACCTTTTTACTCCCTGATCCCATTTGTGCCCTTGGGCACACTCGTGCCATCACTTCTTCCATCTTCTCGTCGGATGGTCTGCTCCCAGTCAAGATGGGCACTGAACCTCTGCGAGACAGTCCGGTTATAAAGTACACATCAGAAATCTCCAGCTCCAACACCTGGTCTCGTAACTTGAACACTTGTTCTTGTTCATCCCATATACTGATCAGATACTGGAGGAGCTCAGGCTGGGCTCGTAAACAGGGTGTTAGGAAGAAATTTTTTAACCCGCAGTTTCTGAGGGCATTCATGCAAGCCTCATTTTCTATGGCCTATTCGTCCTCTTCCCCATGCTCTCTTTCTTTCCACTCAACCGCCATTTTTCTTGATTTCCTGCATCCACATGGTCACAAACCCTTAATTAGGTCTCTGTTGGGCTTCAAATTCCATTCAAATTGATTAAAGTTTCGAATTTTTAG
The DNA here is from genome assembly GCA_034641835.2 of Pinus albicaulis. Lineage (NCBI taxonomy): Eukaryota > Viridiplantae > Streptophyta > Pinopsida > Pinales > Pinaceae > Pinus > Pinus albicaulis. Next base: position 1,236,346,236 of record CM076583.1, on the reverse strand, counting down.
GCGGAAATTTGGGTTCGGCCGCTGGCGCGGCTGTTTTGTGAACAGTCGCGCCAGGTGGCGCAAGCCCTTTGCATATAAAAGTCCATTGGCGCGGGTCCATGCCCGATACCCGCGCCAATGAGCGAGCCCTAAAAAATTTAAAAAGTTTCTACAGAAGTCTGATGTATGAGGGAAAACTATTAAAAATGGATTGAAATGAAGTACAGGGAAGCGCCTCTTACTTGTAAAAGACGAGAATCTGAATGGTAAACCAGATCTGTCACAATCACCGTCAGAAGTTTGCACACCAAATGGACAACTGCTGCTTTTCACCAAGGTAAATAGTAAGAGTAATTTTTTTTTTTTACCATTTTGACATATTTATAACTTTTCGATCCAAATTAAGTTTTAAAAGTTATTTTTCTCAAATATTTTAATATATTATGTCGAAAATGGGTTTTACACTTGCTTGGTATGTGCAACAATAGGTTTTACGCGACTTGCACGGTGAAACGAGTTGTATTTTATACTTTTTCGAACTCGGTAAATACACGAAAAAGTCACTTTGGAGTCATCTTTCAGCTCTTTTCTGACTCTCTAAACATGAAAAGATTGCCGAGGCCCTTGTCATTTCGATCTTGTTAAAATGGACACGAATCGACATCTACCCAGTATACGTTTACCCCTTTTTCGGGCTGGGATAGATTGATTACGAAAAAGGAATACCCTAGCCTATCGCGACTAGGAGGTTTTCTCGGATATTGTTTTCTACCTTTTCGGGTCCGAGGAACTATCTACGAAAAGGGACCGCTGGAGTTTACTTTTCTGTTGTCTTTTCAAACTCTCTAAATATGAAAAGACGCTGAGTTCTTCCTTTGTCAGACTCGTTAAACCCTGATGACATTGGATTCAGTCGAAATGACGTTCTCCGAGTTTCTCCTTCCTAGGGCTCGTTAAATGTACTAGGATGGATTCGCCCAAAGGGCGGACTTATATTACAAGCATATGCTATCCCCTTCAAGCTTGTTATAAAAAATAATTTGGGTACTCGCCAGAAATGGTGGGGGAAAAATGGAACCATCGTCGTTGTCGTCGGCAGTATGTCGCTCTTGAACATGGCACTTGTCTGCATTCGTGTCGGGTTGGGGACATCTCATCTCATTTCTTCACTTTGCCTCCATGGGTTTGGATAATCCCTTTTGACCTCTCATCTGCTCATTGCCTCATCACCATGACCTCTGATCCGTTGATGTCAAATACTGCCAAGTCCACTGTCGTGCCATTTATATGTTCAAGAGAAGTTGACCTCTGCAAATATCAACCTTCCTCTGATTCTCATACGATCCTGATTCACAAAAAAAACATCATGTTCCTCTGTCTCGTGTCGATGATGTGGGAAACATTATGGCCCACCTTCGATCGAGGTCACTTCCTGTCGACTTCAGCTCATTATCCAGGAAGTTGATCTAGAGACTCCCTTATGGTACCTTGGAACCTGCATGCCTCAATGGCAGGTTCGTCGCATTAGATGTGAAGTTTTCATCATTGGCCTCTTATCGAGTGATTCTACGGGTGTTCGACGCCAGCTCATTGATTCACATGCCGTAGACTGTGCCTGTAGTACCTTGAGGGCCATTGTCATTATTGGTGGTTCCTCTCGCATCTGTTAACAGCTTTCATCATTGGCTGGTAATCAGACGATGTTCTTGCATGTTCGACTTCAACTCACATATTCGCATGCTTGAACTTGTACTTTGTTCGGGTCGAGATGGAGCGCAAGACCCTGGATTGTGTCTGTTGTAATCCAGGCTGCGATTTTGTGGATTATTATTTACATGACTTATTCAATGGATGGCTGCGACCATACCTGAGTCTATTTATCGATCCTCACTGGATGGCTGCGACCATACCTTGGATCTGGATTATTGTATACTCTGTTTTGGATGGCTGCGTCCATACCACATATACATCATGTACTTGAGATATCAGTTGTATTTCTCCACGCAGGTTTTCCGACGGCGGAGCTTCAGTTGGACACGTTCTCGTAAAGCATTTCACCCCTCTCTCTCTCTCTCGGGCCTCATGCTTTAGGGGGCATTTGTTACACAGTAATTTGTCACCGTCCCTACCATTCCCCGTCCCGCACATTGGAGGGCCCATTATGTGACCTGTGAGCAATGTCATGCCTTGAAACCATTATCATTGCACTCCTCTAAACATGAGCTTCAATTTCCCTAAAGACATCTCCTTGCAAAAAACCATAAAAATGTCCCTTTTTGCATTAGCGCGGGCAACCAGTTCATTACTCGCGCCAATGGGGGAAATCCTACAAAGAGGCCGCGCCAACTGGCGCTTTGTCCCAGAGTCGCAGTCATGCCAGCCAATTTAAGGAGTGTTTTTTAAAATAAGATGGCGGAAGTTTCATCCTAACAAATTCCTGGATTGATTTCTATCTTGATTTGGGACGTTTGGCTACGGATTTCCATAGAGAGGAAGTGGTTTGCCACCTCTCATGGAAGCTTCCTTGATGATAGGGCCAATCCCACAATTATAGGGATCCCAACTCCCCTTCCTCCTTCTATAAAAGCTTGGTCATTACCATTGCAAGCTAGTCTTGAAGTGCCTAAGCTTTGAATCTCCAAATTCCCAAGAGCCTTCATGCTGCAAGAGCCCTCATTCTTCCCTTAAGGCCGACTCAAGCAAGGAGACTATCGTCGAGAGACTCTAAGAGAGGCTTGTCCCATCCCTGGCAAGCTTTGCGAGACGTGCACGACTGGAGACCCCTCCGAAGGAGACCTCAGCGTCAGAACATTGGTTGTACTCTCTTTCGTTTGCTTATTAATGAATGACTACTGGTTATGGTTCCACTCTGTTTTTCACTTATGATAATGATGAGTTATATCCTTTCTGACTGATATGTAGTTGCGTATTCTAGATTTTATGCTTGTATTCATGGTGTTTCTTGCATGTGCAGGTGTCCATCCACGGAGATCGTGGGGATCGTGATCTGCCGAGGCTGAGGAACTGGAACACTGTCTCTTCTACGAATCATAGCATTGGACTCCAGGTAGGCCTCCATCGTTGGTATGTTTATTCGCAATTAGGAACTTGCGTTGTAGCATTTGATGATTGTTGCTAGACCCATGCTGGGCTAGTAGGGATCGCCTCTGTCAGCAGAGGGGATTTACCTCCTCAACAATGTGATTGCTACTTTATATTGGGCCTAAGAAAGATTGAAGTAAAGTGCATCAAGCATAGAACACATTGGTTATCTAAAATTAACATGGTATCAGAGCTAAGGTGAAGACAAAGTCCAAGAGTCCAAGCTGGTGTTAGAAGCTATCTCTGAAGGAAGAAATTCTATCAAGGACAAATGGCATCCTCAACCTACAAGGGAGGGTTTCAATGCTGATGATAAATTGACTGATAAGTCTGATTATCAGCATGGAAGATGTCCTTGGAATTGGCGCTAGAAGATCAAGATGTCATGGACTATGTACAGGGGAATATTCAAGGGCCTCCATCAAATGAATTTTTTGACACGAAGACGAAGTATAGAAAAGGGGAAATCAAAGCAAAGATGATTATCCAGGATTCTATTTACAAGCACTTGGTTGCTTACATTTCTGAGCTGAATACATCTAAGGAGATGTATGATAAGTTGGTGAGAATGTTCAGGGCTAGCAATGCTAATCAAATCCTCTTCTTCAAGAATCAATTAAAGAATATCTAGAAGGGTAAGGATGAATCTATTCAATCCTATTTTATGAGGCTCAATGAAATCAGGAATAACCTCCTAGATATTGGGGAGGCAATATCTGATCGAGAGATGGTTCTTATTGCACTTGGAGGTCTCTCCCGTGATTGGCATGTATTCAATACCACTATTCTCAATAATAATGTGATTCTTGATTTTGATGAAATATTGATGAGATGCACTGAAGAGGAAACAAGAATGATGGAGTATGCCTCTAATGGTAATGGAAGTGACCATACTGCCTTTGCCGCTCATGAAAAGAAGAAGAACCATGGTGGCCTGAGAAATCAAAACCATGGTAGAGCGGGGCCCAAAGGAAGGAAGGGAAGATGTAACACTTGTAACAAGACTGGTCACTATGCAAGAGAGTGCCCTAATAGAAGGGACTCTCCTAGGGATGATGAAAACAACAACTCGAGAATGAATGGCAAGAAAAAAATGTTCCAAAGAAAAAGGAAGGCTCCCTCTAATCGTAATGGAAATGGGTAACCTTTCAAGAGGTCAAGAAATTATAGGTACGATGAGTCTAATGTTGTTGATAGTAAGAGAAATGATTTTAGTCTTGTATCTACCCTCTTTGCTACATCTCCACCCGACACCCTGGATGTCTGGTTAATTGATAGTGGTGCTTCAAGGCACCTCATTGGTTATAAAGAAGCCCTTTCTGATTTGGTTGAGAAGGATACTAATCTGAAATTATCCTTGGAGATAATGCCACCTATCCCGTGAAAGGGGCAGGGACTGTGACACTCCATTTATCTCAAGGTCAAGTCATTCAATTACAATATGTGTTGTATGTACCTAATTCGAAGAAGAACCTTGTGTCCATTTCAGCAATGGAAGACAAAGGGTTCAAGGTGGCATTCATTGATGGAAGGGTACTTATCTGGAAGAACTTCAAGGAAGCTCTTTAGATTGGTATTAGAATTGATACACTCCACTAGGTTGGAGGAAGTCCATTGGGGGCTATGACATGTGATACAACTTTTCAAATAGAGTTATGGCACCAAAGGTTTGCACACCTTCATTACAAAGCCCTTCCCGAAGCAAGGAAGGTGGTGACAGGGATGCTCGAATTGAGAGATGATCATGAAGGTATATGTCAGGGATGTGCCGAAGGGAAGCATACAAGGCGACCATTCCCCTCAAGTGTCACAAAGACAACTGATATCTTGAAGTTGATGCATTCTGAGTTATCTGGTATGTTGCCTGTGACATCCTTGGGAGGATTTTCCTATTACATGACTTTTACAAATGACTTCTCACTCAAGACCTAGATATATTTTTTGAAGAAGAAGGACGAAGAATTCAAATGGTTTCGTACCTTCAAGGCCTTGGTGGAAAATCAAACCGAAAAGAAAATCAAAGTTTTGAGGAACGACAATGGGACCAAGTATGAGTCAAATGAGTTTAATGAATTTTGTAGAGAAGCTGGCATTAAGGGAGACCACAACTACGTACACTCCTGAGAAAAATGGTGTTGCTAAAAGAAATAATAGGACCATTGTGGAAGCTGCCCGCGCCATGATATGTGACCAAGGTCTTTCGAATTTTCTATGGGGAGAAGCTACGAACACTGTTGTGTATGTTCAAAATAGATGACCGCATTCCACTTTGGACTCCAAAACTCCCGAAGAAGTCTTCTCTGATAAGAAACTTGATGTTTCTCATTTTAGAGTTTTTGGTTGTCCTGTTTACTTTCATGTGCCGAAAGAAAAGAGAAGCAAGCTGGATGCTTCTGGAAAGAAGGGAATGTTTGTGGGATATAGTGAAACTTCGAAGGCATATAGAATCTATGTGCCTGGTCAAAGATAAGTGGATATATGCCACGATGTCACCTTCGATGAAGATGTTTCCCTCAAAAAAGTAAGAAATCTTCCTAGCTCCAATGAAGACAAAGAAGATTAAGAAGCTAGGAAGTTGGAAGAGTCGAAGGATGACTTGATGTCGAATGTTGAAGGACATATGGATCCCATTGATCCACCTCCTTTAAATAAGAGAAGACCCTCATGGCTTAGGGATACTCTTGAAGATGCCTAGAGAAATATTGCCCCAAGGGGGAAATTCCGTGAAAGCAAGAAGCCGAAGAGACACAAAGGGTATCTAGCAGCCATGAGTACGATAGTACAATCTGAGCTTGGAACATTTGAAGAAGCCGCAAAGCATAAAGTTTGGAACGATGCTATGCACGAAGAATATGAGTCCATTATGAAGAGTGATGTCTAGGAAGTGGTCCCAAGACCGGAGGACAAATTTGTTGTCACCTCGAAATGGCTCTATAAGATCAAGCATGGATCTGATCAAAGTGATGAAAAGTACAAGGAAGGATTCGTTGCTCGAGGCTTCTCTCAAAAAGAAGGCATAGATTATGAGGATATATTTGCAGCTGTGGACCGCTATACCACCATCTGATTTATTAGTGCCCTTCCTGCTACGCAAGGATGGAGTCTACATCAGATGGATGTGAAGACCGCTTTTCTGCATGGAACTATAAAGGAAGAGGTGTATGTGGAGCAACCTCTGGGGTTCGAAGTCTAAGTTAGAGACACCCATGTATGCAGGTTAAAGAAAGCCTTATATGGGTTGAAGCAAGCCCCCAGGGCTTGGTACGAGAGGATAGATAGCTACTTGATGACACTGGGCTTCACTCGAAGTAATGTTGATCTGAACCTTTATTTTAAGGTTGATAGAGAAAGGCCTCTCATTTTGGTTCTCTATGTGGATGATCTCTTCCTGACAGGTGTTGACCCTCTCATTCATCAGTGTAAGAGGGAGCTATCTTTCGAGTTTGAGATGAAAGATCTAGGACTGATGCACTACTTCCTAGGCTTGGAGTCCTGGCAGAGGCCAAGTGAGATTTTCCTTTCACAAGGAAAATATGTTGTGAAGTTGCTAGAGAGATTTGGTATGGTGGACTATAAGTATGTGTCGACACCGATGGAACTCAACTTTAAGAAGTTGAGTGGAAACATTGTTGGGCCCATGCTAGAAAATCCTACCGAGTATCGACAACTCGTAGGGGCCCTGATGTTCTTAGTGAACTCTTGTTCGTACGTATGTTTTGCAGTGAACACTTTGAGTCAACATATGGTTGAACCTCAGCACATTCACTAGATTGATGCCAAGAATCTGTTGAGATATCTTCGAGGCACAATCAACCATGGGCTAAGATAGATTGTCGGGAGTTTGAGACTCCAGGGATATATTGACGTCGATTGGGCTGGCAGTGTGGTGGATCACAAGAGCACATCTGGATGTTGCTTCACCTTGGGTTCTACTTCAATATCTTGGATGAGCAGGAAGCATAAGTCGGTAGCTTTGAGCACCGCTAAGTTCGAATACATTGCAGTGAGTATGCCTGTTGTGAAGTTGTTTGGTTGTGAAATCTCTTCAGTGATTTGTTCGGGCATGTGCTAGATACCACCGTTATCCTTTGTGATAACCAGAGCAGTATTTGTCTTTCTGAGAATCCCGTGTTCCACGATCGATCCAAGCATATTGATATCAGGTACCACTTTATCCGGTATATGGTACAGCGAGGTGCCATAAGGCTCGATCATATAGGAACTGATGAGCAGGTCGTGGATATTCCAATGTTTCACCGATTTTCTGGGACAGGGAAACACAAGAGCGGGGATACGCACAAGGGGGACGTATATAAGCAACCACAAAATTTACAGAAATTTCGGGGAAACAGTGAGACGTATATAAGCAACCACAAAATTTAGGGAAATTTCGGGGAAACCGGGGGACATCAGATTCATAAAAATTATAAAATTATTAAAATTTTAATATATAAAAATAAAAAATAAAATCCCAAAAAATATAAATAACTAAGTTAGTAAATAGTAAATCTTAATAATCATGAAATGCACATCTAAATCTGATCATCATTTCATATTAGACTATTATGAAACATAATTATCATTTGACGTTTCGACAATCATCAATGTAAAATTGTGAATCTAAAAGTAAATTACTATATTGAATCCATCATTTGACATTATGAAATGTTGGACATATAAATTCATCATTTGGTAATGGGAATTAATATTATGCAAGGTACATCAAAATTAAAATAATCATTTGACAATTGAAATTACATAATGCATATCAATAATAAATTCATCTGATGACAATGACATTATGCTTTAGTCTAAAAGAGCCTTAGAATACTAAACTAAAAGTAAACATAGAAAGCAATGAAATACTATTAAATTTCTCAAAAAGTACTAAATAATAAATTGCAGCTCCAATCCGGTGGCTCCAAGTCACAAAATGAAAGTTGCAACTACAATCTGATTACTCCAAGTCTCAAAATGAAAATCACAACTCCAAATGTCTCAGGCCCCCAGTCGATGGTAAATCCTAATCACAACAAATTGCAGATGGAAAATGTCAAGCAACGGCAGTAGGAAAATGTCAAGCGGCAAGGTAAAATGCTGAGCAACAATAGAAGGAAAATGTCGGGCGATAAGGTAAAATCGTAGGATTAATGAGAAATGAATGAGAAATGTGAATGATTATGTTTTGAAGTATTAATTTATCCTTTAGTTTTTATTTTCATTTTTTTATAATTATATTAATATTTGTAATAATTTATGTTTTAATTGTTATTAGAAAAAAAAAATTGGGGGGATGCGAGGGGACGCTTTTCGTCACCAGGGAAAAGTCCCCCCCGAGTTTCCCCGAGTTTCCCCAAAAAAGGGGACGTGGGGAAACATTTCCCCATGAGTTACCCCGTCCAGGGAGCGTGGGGGAGCGGGGAAGCGCGTCCCCCATCCTGGGGGGTGCGTCCCCATGGAACACTGGGATATTCTCACAAAGCCCCTAGGGAAGGTCAATTTCCTAACCTTCTGTGAGAAGCTTGGAATCATGGAAAGACCCTATTCTGAGGGTCCTGCTTGAGTTGGACTATGAGCTCTAGGAACTCCAGGGAGCTAAGTGATAGCTTCTTGGAGCTATAAGCACTCACTGGGCTAGGCTTGCCAAACCTTGTGGTGCTTCTGCCCCACCATTATGATATTAAGTAGGTTCGCCTCTCTCTTATATGTGCCCCGCACGCATCCTACCCATGGATTTTCGGACTCATGGGAAGTACCTCTCATTTGGCCATTGAGGTGGGAAATATGGATAGAGACCATAGCAAGACTGATGGACGCATCAGAGATTGTCATACTCTCTATGTCTAGGATGGCACATGTCCAACACCTTGATCTGGGATGTCGTACTCTCTATGTCTAGGATGGCATGTGTCCAACACCTTGTCTAGTATGTGTCTCTTGATCTGGGATATGTCTCTTTATGTCGTAATCTCTATGTCTAGGATGGCACATGTCCAACACCTTGTCTAGTATGAGACTCTTTTGAGTCTAAGAGAGGTTTTTACCTCTAAGTTGACTTTGGGTTAGCTATGTGTGATGCCTTTGTGACTCACCTTTTGTTCTGAAATAAAGAGCCAGCAAAGCAAGTTATGGTGGGATGACGCATGATGTTTGGTTTGGTACATGATGGATGGCACTTGTGGAGAAGGAGTTCTCCCTAGTTGAGAGGGAGTGTTAATTTTGGGCGACTAGGCCCAAACTCCATTTTGCACTGCTCACATGATGATGGTCATATTTTTGTTGGATTCCTCTTTCAGAGAGGTGCAAGATTGTTCTAAAGATCATCTTGATCAGATGAGCAGAACATTGACTTTGAATTTATTTTCCACATGCGCAAGGTCGGCCAGATTTATCCCACATGCCTAAGAGATGTAACACACACCCTCATTGATGAATATAAATTGCAGAGACTTGGAGGTCATTTTATCATCATCTCTTCACACATTCTCTCATTGTGATATGATTGGTTCGATAGCCTTTGGAGGCCTTTTTCCCTCACACATGTGGAGCAAATTTGTTGTTTTCCGCGTTGATCTGTTTAGGGCTTTTTATACTGTAGCGTTGACCATGGTTAACCCTTGGTCGTTTGAACTTTGACCTCAATCTTCTGCATAAATTCCGATGTTAGGAGGTCCTATAGCTGGGCACTAAAATCAAGGAATTTTGGGTTGTTTGAATAAAGCACTAGTTTGTTGCGTTGACTTTTCTGAAGCTGCCTGCGTTGAATTTTCTGTGTTGTCCCTGGTTTGACTTGCATTGACTTGTGGTGGGCTGTCTTTGAGGGTTGTGGGTGTGACACATGAAAGTGTTGGCTGACCGAGAAAGACTTTGCTAGTTGAAGCATCCTGCTAATCATCGTAACGCTACAATATCTCATATCTTTGCTAGACAAAAGGAATTGTAAATCTGATCTATATTTGGCTTGTCTTCTATTGATCTATTATTGTGCTCTATCAACATTTTACTTTCAAGTTTATATGATTGCTATTTTGTATCTAAGAAAGATTAAAGTAAAAGTGCATCAAGCATAGAACACGATGACTATCTAAATTTAACAAATTTTTACAAGAAGCAAATGAAGAACCTGATAATTTTTCTAGGAGAATCAATCAAATTATAGAACTTAATGAAAAAATAAATGAAATTCAATATAAACTGTGGAAATATCAGAACAAAAAGAAAATTTTGTTTGACAGAAAGGCTAGAGAGTGATTTTAAAGGAGATTTAGTGTTAAGATGGGATGCTAGAAAGGAAGATAAAGGAAAACATGGAAAGTTTGATAATCTTTGATTTGGACCTTTTAGCATTGCAGAAGTTAAAGGCAACAACACTTTTATCTTGCAAAATTTGGAAGGACAATATTTCTCATTGCATGCCAATGGGAAATATTTGAAGCATTATATCCAATATTAATATTCCTTCATTCATTCAACATTTGTACATTACCGGATTGTTTTATTTTTCAGCATGTGTGATTGTTTTCAACAAAGACCCTATTAGCCCGAGGAGAAGGCACATGGATATGCAATTTCTCTGCATCCTACAGGAGGAAGTAGTCCCCAGTTGGAGTCGATGTTGTAACATAAGTGGTTTTCATAAGTTAGATAGATATAAAAGAGGGTAAAAAATAAAAAATAGAATAAAGGAAATATAAAAAAATAAATTAAAATATATATATATATATATATATGATGAAAAGAACCCCATGAAAAGAAAAAATGTACAAATGAGCAAGTTCAAATGCCACTAGAAATAATTCATGTTTGTATCATATAGTATAATCATGATCAAACATTTTTTAATTTGTCTTTAGATTAGGAAATAATTCAGCCAAACAATTTAATCTTGGTTGAAATTAGTAGATAGGATAAATTAGACTAAATTTGACCATATCATAAAACGTGGTCAATTATATATATGCACTAGGATGGGGTTAATTAACTTTCGGAAATAAAAGGATTTGCTAGATTAAATGCACGCTTAGGATATCAATTTCATTTCCATAGATTAATATTGATTTAATTTTGAACTAATCATGTCATTTAGACATGATTAGAGGTTTGTAATAAGCTTAAACAACGGGTTATTTCATAATTCGGGACATAACAAGATGTTTTGTCTGCTCATATAAATGGCGATCGATTTTTCAATGGCCATGATTTTCCCCACTCGAATCAACGGTGGGAAACTCACTTCGCACCCCCTCATCCCACTTCACATTAACCGGGGGGGGGGTCCAAAAAGTGGTATCGCTTTTCCCAAGTCCCACGCAACGTGGCTCGACCTCATCACATCGCACCCCTTCCGCTCAAAACCACTTACTGCCACTTCCCCCCTCAGAAATCCGCCTATCACTCCTCTGCTCCCGCCAACGATTATTACGTCACCTCTCGCGCTTTCATACCACCAATATCATTGCGACACTTGTAATCCCATTATTTTCTCACCACCTTCCCGTTACCAATTTACACGTTATGTATTATCCGTTGAGAATTTTATGTTGCTCATTTTATTCGCTAAAACTCTTTATGTAACGGTTCCCTTTTGTAACGGGAATTCACTCATCCTATAAATACACCTCAGCTCTTTTTCGCACGACTCTCCCAGGTGCGCTGTTATTTTTCAATTGCAGGTACTAATTTCAGCTATTGCAAATGGCCTGTAGTTGTCAATCCCAGCAAAGCTACCACCCTCTATCATTCACGGATATCATTGCTTACCTAGGTATCTGTCTTCATCCCATTTCAGGTTATTCCATTTTTAAAGGCCTTAGACATGGTGCCAAAGGGAAAGGCCCAATCATCTAGTGAAAATTCAACCAGTGATGATAACCCTAAAACCACTGCTACCTTGGACCTCCACCATATGCCATTGGTAGACCAGTATTATAAGATTGTCGATACCGAGTGTGAATTCGACTTGTTATGGTCGGTTCACAAGTTCTAATAGGATCAGAAGAGCTCTTATTTGATACTCCATCTTCCTCAACCTCGCAGAATCGTTTAGAAGAGTCATAGTCAACAGAATTAACTGAACTTGAGGATCCCAACATTTTCAGTAGGTTTTTGGAAATTAAGAGGAAAAATGAAGCACTCAAAGCCAGTACCTATCCTGAGTTTTGGAAGCAGACTTCCACCTCCTAGAATTCCTACTCTCTTGATGCTTATTGTTTGTTAATGTTATGAAACCCTAACCTTTAAAGGTTTGTTGTTGATGTTTCAGTTATATGATAAATCCTAGATTTTAGGGTTTAGTAAATTAGGGTTTATGACAAAACCCTTGCGACAATCAATCCTAGGAATGAAATCCTAGGTGTGAGCTTTTGCATAATTGAAATACCTAGTCTGGCCAAAATTATTGTATATCTAATTTTTGAAGTATGATGTTTATATCTAGGGTTTACAATAAAAACCCTAGTAAGAGATTGATATAAGGAAATAATGATGAAACCCTAGATATGAATTGATAAAATGCTAACTTGATTGTTGATGTCCATGATTTAGTTTTGGAATCTAGGTTTGTGAAAAAATCCCTAGTAAAGTTTAATATAAAATTCTTGGGCATAATATTGACACTTCAAATGTTAAGTGTTATGATTGGATTGCCAACTTGATTTAGTTGTTGATATAAGGCTTTAAGTCTCGATGATGGAATCTAGGGTTTGCAACCAAAACAATAGCAAGTTGTTGTAGTCCAGACTATAAAAATGTAACCCTTATTAACTATGAACCTAACTAGGTTTAGGCATTTGATGTCTAGATCTTTATACTTCTATATATTTGTACTTGGTTGTACTTGTTGAAGATTTGCAAGTACATAATCTTCAAGATGTTGAAGATGTTCATAATTGAAGATGACTTGATATTAATGATAAGCATGATATATAGGGAATGATGATGACATAAAAGATGAATATACGACCTTGTTGCCGTGATGTTCCCGAATTTTTGAAAGGTTGAAGTTTCTTCGATGTTATGAAGTTGATCTCCCTAAGTTGAGAGAGAGTTTGGATGAAATAAAGTGTATATCTCCCTAGTTGAGAGGGAGGGCATAATGTGACAACTAAGACCTTGAAGAAAGAATTTAGATCATGGTAAAGTATTATAGATAGATATTTGTGAATGGAAAAGTTGTAAAAAAAACTTGGATGTTCTGGAAGAAGTGCTAAAGTTGAGTTTGGTGTTGTAAAAGTTAAGGAAAAAAGCTTCCGACGAAGATTTGTTTGGATAATATGATGATGACCTAAGAAACATCAATATATTTGAGAACCCCAAAGGTTTGAGTTAACTTATATATATATATATATATATATTGAAATTTTATTACTAATTGGGGTTATGATTATGCAGGATCACTCCATAAGAAGGTTGAACATTTCAAAGCATGCTTGGATTGGTAGATATATCTGATTTAGTTTATAAGGAGAGATGAAGCTTCTTGGGGCGACAAGATGCTTAGGGGGACATCTGGTTGGCAAATGTGTTGATCTTCTGATCCCAAAGTAGGGAGGGTGGCGTTGGTCCTGGAGCTCCAACCTTGGATACGCACCAAGATCCCTAGGTTGGTGTTAGAGCTAAAGCATGATGGTACCTACAGTGGCTAAAGCTTGGAACACACTATAGTCCCACCCAATTAGATACCTTGGTCAAGTATCTAATCTATAGAATTGTGTGTGTTGTGACTCTTCATAGAGCATATCATTTTGAGGTCTTTCATGTACCTATGTATATATGTAATTATGAATACCACCTTAGTTAAGAGGGAGTGTTGAAGAATGTAACTAGTGCCAGTCTTCATAATTGTATTTGAGTCATGATAAAATGAATTTGACAAAATATAGAAAAAGGAAAAAAAATATTGACATATTAAAGCAAGTATTTCCTGCTTGTGTCATCGGTTAATAGGTCAAAAGCTTCATTTGTATGCTTCTAGGTTTTTGTTAAGAGTCATAGTCATTGTATAGATCCTTCTTGGGCTTTGTAAAATCAAGAAAGAAAATTTATTGAGTCTAAAATGTCATGTTTTCCTCCTCCACCAAGTTAGCCTCAAAGAGAGAACAAGTTGGTGTGAAAATTCGTACTCTCGAATCCCTATTGTAGCAATCTAATATTACTTCTCATACTTGTTAATTCCATGCAAGTTATTTACTAAGTTACACTATAAATATCGAAGAAAATAAAACTGCAGCCTTCACTAATTAAATTATATGTGGAAATAAGAACTGAGCAAGAAGAAATAAACACACATATGACACCGTTAATTTTGGACTAAGTCCCCGGAAAAACTCAATGCGGAAAAACTGGTGTAGCAGCTGACGGTTTGTATTATTAAGCAATAGTTCTGAATACAATATTGGACGCCTTACTGGCTGTCTGATATAAAAAATCTGATTGGCAGAAAAATTAGTGAGAAATACCTCACACTATCACTGGCGACTTGGCACTGATCCAACCTTTGAATGGCTAGCCCCAAGCTGCCTCTGCGCAGTCATAGCGTTGCCAATGCGTTGCTCTACGTCACTCCCTCTGGTTGATCAATCCGCTGGCTGGATGCTCGCTCCTCTGAACCTCCAGTCTCACACCCCGACTCCTGGCATTGTATCTTATCTACTCCTCAGCAAATCTGTGGATCTCTTCACGTTGCCTCAGCATAGCTCTGCTTTGCCCAACGTGGCACTACGAAACCTCTATGTATCTCTCTCTGCCTTCACTGCAGTGTATCCTCGGATCATAAAATCTCCAACCGGAAAACTATCCTTGCCCCTCACCGCAAGAAATCTCCTCGATGATTTCTCTGGCAACTGCTTCGCTCCTCTCTTGAGAAATTGATCTCTTGATCTCACTCGATGTGTGCTCCAAATGCCCATCGAAGTCCTTATAATCTTCTAGTTGATTAATCAACAAACCATATTAGATTCTAGTCGATGTTTCATATCATATTGACTCGATCTCCGTCATTTTCTAGCAGTTTCACAACCAGTTTAATTAATACCCTTTAGTTTTTTTAATTTCCTAAGTTTAGACTTAGGAATCCATTAAAAATAATTAATTATTTTAACTAAACTGTCTGTGGGTGGAACTTCCCAAAATGATTTCTGGGTATTTTGGAATGCATGTCCTAGCCTCCCTGCAAATTCTTGAGGCTAGAGCACATTTGATGCTATCAAAAATCAACACTCACGCTTAGCGAGGAATGTGCTCTAGTAATGCTACCTGTTGAAAGTTGAAACATCACTTTGATTCTGCAACATCTCCCTCTGTGTTATTGATGTCTAACATCATTGCTCACCAACTACTGCGCAAATGTTGCATTTGTGTTGCTGTTAACCCTACATGTTGCTGCCCACTGCAACTGTGTTGTTGTTGCAGCAAAAAAACATCCAAAATACTGAACCAATAATGTTCAGCATGATGCATCTGATACTGGAGTTATGAGTCCTAACTGCTACTAGTCTTTGCGCTGACCCTCTGAAGCCTCTGTGTTGTTGTTGACTCTGCACTGTTCCAACTGCACTGTTGCCAACTTTGCTCTGCGTTGCTCAGTCTCTGGCGCTCCTAGCCACTGCAACTATCACTCTGACACTCCTCTGCACCAACTAACACTGACCCATCCTTCTACTTCTGATATGGGCTCCCGTATCAAGGTATTGATCTGAGAGGTGGACTACTCAAGGATCCTGCCCATATGAAATTCTTTTGAACTACAGTACTAGATCACACCAACTCTCCCCTGGAGGTATGTGGGTTCCTCCTCCTCGATCCTTGCGGTTGCAGCCTGTGGAGCATGTTTCTCTTCCTTGTCCTTCTTCTTGAGAGGACGTTGCGTAGTGTAGTGACCAAACTCACCACACCAGAAACATTTGATCTTTGAGATGTCCTATTTCCGCCTTCACTGCTACTGCCATCAAGTTTGCACTTGACCAGATCTCGCATGTGGATCATGTTTCTCTTCCACACCAAAAACATTTGATTCTTGAGATGTCCTATTTCTGCCTTTGCTGCTACTGCCATCAAGTTTTCACTTGACCAGATTTCACATGTGGATCATGTTTCTCTTCCTTGTCCTTCTTGAGAGGACGTTGTGTAGCGTAGTGACCAAGCTCACCACATTGGAAACATTTGATCTTTGAGACGTCCTATTTCTGCCTTTGCTACTACTGCCATCAAGTTTGCACTTGACCAGATCTCGCCTCATCTCCTCCTATTGAAGAGGAGTCCACATCCCTTCCCAATCCAGCAAATTTTCTCTGCCCAAGATACTCTGGACAAAGATTTTCCATTCTTCTAAGAAAACATTTAGGGCCAATCTTACCATCTTCATGGACCTATGGCGCTGACCCTACAGCTGTCAGTTGATCTCGGACTTCCCGAAGCTTCGAAAGGAATGGATCTATGCGCTTCCCCTTCTGTGTCCTTGTGGATCTCATCTTCTCCTCCAAGAATATCTTTCGTTGCTCGAAAGATCCCTCATACAGTGTAGCCAATGAATCCCACATCTCCTTGGCAGTCCCTTTGCTAGATATGTATGAAACAATGTGATCCCTCACTCCGTCGAGGATCATCCTCTTGGCTTTTTCTATATCCTTCATGTAGGCCTTCAATGGATCCAAATCTGCGGGGATAGCTACCACATTATCGATGAAGGCTTTGAGATCATGCTCATCTAGAAGGAAGGAGATCCTTGCCTTCCAGATCACATAGTTGGAGGCACCCTCCAAACGAATTATGATCTCTCAGCCCGATTATTGCCATCATGCCCAACAAATTTCAAAGTTTTCCTCTAACCTTCTGCGCAGCAGGTTCTACACACTCCCTGCTGGAGTGAGAAAAATTAATCTCGGTTTATGTTGCTTCTGCATAAGAAATTAGAATTTCTGGGCAAGAAATTCTTTGAGGTCAGAATTCCCTCAATGTGCTTTTTCTTCCTTCTTCTGATACTTTTCTGCACTAGAAAGTTGCTGCAAAAAATCTGTGTCCCAACTGAAGACTGCTTTGTGCTGAAGTTGTTGCGTTGCTCCTTTTGTTGCTGGCAAATCTCAATCTGGAAAATCTTCCTCTCTGTCGACTCACTCAGAGAGGGATTTTTCCTTGAGAATCCTGCCCTCCAGGCATGGACTGCGCATCCCTCTAGGGATTCAATCTGTTGCCTACGCAACTCTTCGATCTCCCTCTTTTGTTCAGCATTGGGCTCTTCCGGCTCTGCTCTCTTGTTTCACCTGCGCTCTAATACCATGTGAAAATTCGTAATCCCGAATCCCTACTGTAGTAATATGATATTACTTCTCCTACATGTTAATTCCATGCAAGTCATTCATTGAGTTACACTATAAATATCAAAGTAAATACAACTGCAACATTCACTAATTAAATTATATGCGGCAACAAGAACTAAGCAAGAAGAAATAAACACACATATGACATCGTTATTTTGGACTAAGTCCCCGGAAAAACCCAATGCAGGAAAACTGGTGCAACAGCTGAGGGTTTGTATTATTAAGCAATAGTTATGAATACAATCTTGGATGCCTTACTGGCTATTCAATACAGAAAATCTGACTAGCAGAAAAATTAGTGAGAAATAACTCACATTAACATTGGCGATCTGGCACTGATCTAACCTCTAAATGGCTAGCCCCAAGCTGCCACTGTGCTACTTTGTGTCACAACCGATAGGGACTGCGTCACTCCCTCAGGCTGGATCAATCTGCTAGCTGGATGCTCGATCCTTTGGCCCTTCAATCTCACACCCCGACTCCCGACACTAGATCTTATCTGCTCCTTAGTGAATCTGGGGATCTCCTCACAGGCTCTGTGTTATCTCAGCGTAGCTCTGCGCTGCCCAGTGTGGCACTGCGCAACCTCTCTGGATCTCTCTCCGCCTTCTCTATAATGTATCCCTAGATCAAGAAACCTCAAACCGGAAAACTATCCCTGCCTCTCACTGCAAGAAATCTCCCCAATAACTTCTCCGACAATTGTTGCGCTGCTCTCTTGAATAATCGATCTCTTGATCTCACGCTATGTGTGTTCCAAATGCCCATCGAAGTCCTTATAATCTTCTCGTTGATTGATCAACTGCCCATATTAGATTCTAATCGATGGCTCAGATCATATTGACTCGATCTCCATCTTGTTCTAGAAGTTTCACACCTAGTTTAATTAATACCCTTTAATTATTTTAATTTCCTAAGTTTAGACTTAGGCATCCAATAAAAATAATTAATTATTTTATCTAAACTGTCTCTGGGTGGAATTTCCCAAAACGATTTCTAGCTATTTTGGAATGCATACGTCCTAGCCTCCCTACAAATTCTTGAGGCTAGAGCACATCCGATGCTACCTGAAATAAAAAATTGGCTTCATGAAGGATTCAGTCAACTCAAAAGAGACTATAAATAAGGAGGAATTCAACCTATTTGATTACTCACTCACCAAGGAATTCAAGTATGCAATTCAGGTAGAAGAAAAAGTGCAAAGTTCAGAAGAAGAAGAGACAAATCTTAAGCATCTAAGATATTGATTCTACCACACGTGCTACAGCAGATTCGAAATATTTAAAGATGTTGTAGGTCTGAAATGTCTACTATAGGTTCAAGATATTTAAGATGTTGCAGCTTCGAAATTTCTACTACAAGTTCAAGATATCTAAGATATTGCAAGTTCGAGATGTTGCTAGACGAAGTTGCATTTGTTGATTCACTATTCAAAAAATGACTTGGGTTGATTTTTGGAAATATCTCTATTGAAGGTTGACTTGGTGGAGTGGAGGAGGTCTCTCTCTTGATTCTAAAGGGTCTTGGTTTTTTGAATCTGATTTAAAACTATTAGTGGAAGAGTTTGACTGGGTTTTCCCCTATAAAGGGGTGCCTAATTTGTTCTTCATGTTTTGGTAGTTGTTTGATGTTCGAAGAGATAATAATAACAACAACAAGGAGAAGAATTTAATAAGAATATCACAAGCATATATCAAAGTAAAAGAGAAATCAAATTTAATTGCCCTAACTAAGTTGCCCTAGATTTCTCAACACAAATTCCCTTGTGGGTCAAGCCAACAAAAAAAAGGAGAGTTGTGCTTAAATATATATAAGGGTTTTCTCTCTATATTTGCAACTTGGAGATTGATTCAATGGAGGATATTGTGAGTGATGCTCCAAGAATTGGAATGAAGGTATCTTATTTTGTCTAAGATATGGTTGAATATACACACAATTTGATTATGTGTGTCAAATATTAGGCTTTTCTCATATTTAATCTAGGAGCCACACTTTGTCTTAAAAGAGAAGTAGTTAATGCCCTAGACGTCCATTGTAAGTGAATGCATAACTTTAAACTTTAGGCAAGGTCAGTTCTAGGTTGGTTTGGTTATGGAGTTTCCCTATAAAGAAGCCCCTTCCCTCCATAAAATCTATAATATCTTGTTTTCCAAATTGGGCTATTATAAGGCACATCACTTTGGCTGCCTATAGCCACTAATTTTTCTTGAAAATTAGCCCTCCAAAATTCCATACATGACCACATAGTCCAAAAGAATAAGGCATTAATCATGTTGAATGGTGTTGTCATTGATGCCAGCATTGATTCTTGAGCGCTCTTAATATTTGTCTAGGTTGCATCAATTAGAAGCTTCAATGACAAGAAGCTCTCAAAAGTCCTAGAAGCCCCGCACTTGTTGAAGCTTTTGAAGATGAAGATTAATTGGGTTGCTCCTAAAATCACTATCATTGGATGGTCCTCGTCATACCGATTCCAATGGCATATGACACACCTCGTGGGGCCTCACGGTTTGCGAAATATGCGCTTCAAAAAGTCAAATCCCACCTCTTGAGGTTTATAACCCCAAAAGATGATGATGTGGCATGGAATTACAGGTTGGCTTAAGGCACATTGAATGAAGAAATTAAAATTTAATATAATTTATTCATGGCCAAAGGCCAAAATAAAAATAAAAATTAATTATTAGAGGGAAAGTTTGAAAGTTCAAAAGTGTGCCTCCCCTCCAATGCAAGTCGGCCTCAAGTATGGGTCTAATATATAAATTTAAAATTATTTTTTTGCTTACCTTGTGATAAGTCAGCCTTCCAAAGGCTCTAACCTACACTATAAAAGGATGATCGATCTCCTTCAAATCAATCAAGCAAGTCATACATTTGTATCTGAAATTTCTTGACCTTGTGGAGCAATGTTATCATTTGGGAGGTCAATTTTTTTGTGGTTTCTAGCTTGTTTTCCTTGTTTTTCTTTTATTGACTGGCTTTTGGCTTTGGTTCAAGGATTCCAAGTGTCTCTTCTTGTATTGATGGTGTTTCGTTGGAGGCTTGATCTATAAATTCATGACCTATCTTTGTTAATAAAGGAATGTCTTGGGTTGGTTCTTTTCTTCTACCGCAAGGGCTCATCCTTGGAATAGACGAAACTGTGGCATCTATGTGGCCCTGAAACAGAGCATCTAAATTTCTGAATCATGGTTTTGGGCATTAATATTAACATCGTTTTGGCATCAAATTAAAGGATGACTCAACATCATCTCTACACAGGAATAACCCTTTAGGCCCTCATATTTATTTCACATCCTACAAACTTCTTAAGGTTTTGTTAAGGAGCCTTTTGCAGCAATCTCAGAGGATAATTTTTCAGCCCCCATCTTCCATCAAAATTATTGGTCAAGGGTTTGGTTGAGGATTTAAGTGACACCACAGATACTTGTTGAATTGTTTGACTCGGACCCGTGACCTGGAAAATATTTTCATTGATATGAGTTATCAATCAAAGAAAAATGTTGTGAAATACCATATATTTTGGTCCTCCATAGTAGAGACTCCTTTCCATATACCTCAAATCCTTGAGGTGTTTCTATACATACCTCTTCCTTAATCACACAATTGAGGAAGCAGTCTTTGCAACCCTCTGGTGCAGTTCCCATCTCGTAGAAGCAACAAGTGAGATGATGGATCTAATGGAGGTGTACTTGGAAACTAGAGCAAAAGTCTCATCATAGTATTCTCCCTCTTTCTGGTTGAATCCTCTAGCCACGAACCGTCCCTTATATTTTCCAATACTCCCATATGCAGCATGCTTAATCTTGTATATCCACTTGGAAGTCACCACTGACTTCCCTTCTGACATTGGCATGATTTCCCAAACATCATTATTCATGATTGATTGGTACTCTTCATTCATTTTCGTCTTCCAAACCTATTGACTAGGTGCTTCTTCATATGTGGAAGGTTCTTCATCAATGAGTTTTGTCATGAGAGCGGCATAGTTGAAGAACCTTTTAGGTTCCTTCACCTCTCTACATGTGGCATCAGGAGGTACATGTCCTTCTGCCTCTCCCAATTTGGATCTAATCCATGTTGGTTTCTTCTTGATCTCATGAACTATGATTGGTTCTGATAGATCTTGAGGCCCTTCTAGCCTTCTGGTACATTCTGTAGAACTTGAATGCTCCTCCCTTGAGGCTTCCTGTTTTACTTCATCTAAGGAATCTACTAATACTTCCTTACACCTCAGATATTGCACTTTCTCATTGAAGGTGACATCTCAGCTAACCTCAATCTGCCGCTACTCTGGAATATTTATTTTGTAGGCCTTTGAAGATTCTCTATATCCAACAAATATGTTTTTCTTTCATGAAGGCTCAAGAGTTTTCCTCTTATCCTTAGGAACATGAACCAAAGATTCTCATGTGCTCGACCTCTGGCTTCCTTTTAGAGAAGGTTTCTTCAAGAGTCATATCTTCCAGAACTCTGAGTACTTCAATTTTGAATGTACACAATTGTCTATGATACTTCACCCCATAAGAACAATGTCAAATCCAAGTCATGCATCATGGCCTTGACAGATTCTTCAATGGACCTATTCTTTCATTCTACTACTCCATTATGTTGTGGATTATAGAGGACAATTAGCTCCCTCTTAATCCCATCTTTCTTGCAGAAAGCAACAAGCTCCTTTGAGGTGTATTCTCCTCCATTGTCAAATCTCAATATCTTAATCTTTCTTCCTATCAAATTTTCCACTTCAACTTTCAATCCCTAGAACTTGTCAAATACTTACGAGAAAAGTCGTCAATAAATGTCACATAGTACAACGAACCACCAAGTGATTTTACTGGCATCTAACCACATACATCAAAATGAATCATGTCCAAAGCTTCTTTAGATCTATTGTCACTATTTGGAAATGGTTTCTTGATGTTCTTCCAGGGAGCACAACATTTGCATACACCAACATTCTTGATTTGAATTTCAGGAACCCTTGACACTATTTGAATTTCACGCAATGCTCTCAAATGAAGATGTCCATACCTTCAGTACCATAACTCACTTGGATTTATTTTTCGTGTACTAAAGCTTGATCTGGTTGACTTACAAGTCTATACAGTCTTCCATCACAAATCCCAATAACCCTAGCATCATCTATACTAGAGCCCTTGGACCAAAATAATACTTTTCCAACCACAAAAGAAATTGTATTTCCTTTATCTTCTAAACAAGAAACAGATACAATATTCTTTTTCAAACCTGATACATAGAGAAAAATGTTGAGATGTACATTGTTACTAGATTCCAGCTCTATGGACGCCTTTCCAACTCCTTTGACTACATAGTCGTAATTGTCTCCCAGTTCAACCCTTTGAGACAATTTTTTTTTTGTCATGCTTCCGAGATTCCCACATTCTTTGGTCATGTGCCTTGATACTCCACTATCTACCAGCCACATGTCATCATCATCTGCAAAGGAACCTTTCAAAGCGAAATAGTAGAAGATATTCTTTTCACCTTTGGTCTTCTTTAGTTTTTCATCTTCCTCAACTTTTGTTGTGGAAGCATGTTGTTTCCCTTTTCTGTTCTTGTTAGCCATGTTAGGACAATCTCTCTAGAAATGTCCATATTCTTGACAACCATAAAATTATATCTTTGATAAGTCTTTCTTCTTTTTAGAGGAAGAATGTCCTTTTCCTGATTTTTTGTGTTGAGGCCCAAACTTCTCCTTCCCTTGTTCTTGAAACTAGTTGCAAGGGCTTGAACTTCCTCATCTTGACGATCTCTAGTCATAAATCTTGCTTCTTCTTGAACACACAATATCCATAGTTTTTCAAAAGTAGGTGCTTCCTTCGAACTGCTTATACCTGCTACAAAAGCATCCCATGATCTAGGAAGACCATTGAGTGTTGTAATTCTAGTTCTTCACCAGGGATAGATTCTTCAATTGCTTGAATTTGATCTCTTATATGGGAAATATTTACGAAGTAAGAAGCTACAGTATCATCATTAGTCATCTTTGTATTTCAAAGTTCATTCTTCAAGCTCATTGATTGACCAACATTCTTGATTGTGTAGAGATTCATTACAGAGTCATACATCTTCTTTGAGGTATCAAGTTTTGCAATGTAGGGAACCAAATGATCCCCAATGGAGTCCACTATATGCTCATAGCATTGATGTCATCCTCCTTGAACTTTGGTTTTCCTGCATCATCTTCTGGTTCAACAACCTTTCCTTTCACAATGTCCTAAACCTTGTTTTTGGCAAGAAGAATATCAATTCTAACTTTCTAAGCTTTGAAATTAGATGCTCCCTCTAGCTTGTTTTCAGATTTCATAGAGTAAGCCATAGAAACCAATCTACAAGAACTTGAATAAAATACTTTCTAGGGTCTTGTTAAGGCGATCTCAATGTTCCCTTCTTCCTTCGCCAAACCTCTAATACCATGTTGATTTTCTTATTGCAATTAGGGTTAGCACCATATTTTCAGAAATTCTAATAATTGCTTTTGATGTAGATCTTATTTTAGCCTATTCCAATATATCATTCAACAATTATTTTTCAGAAATTCAGCCATAAAGAACAGTAGAATAGTAGAGATCATAACACATAATATTTACTCTGGGAAAACCCATTACGGGGAAAAACCCAGCGACCTTTTCAATAGAGAAATTCTTCCTGTTCAAAGAGAGACACACCTAGACCTATGGTCAAACCTAGTCTTCTCCTCAAGGTTTTGACAGGTTTTGACGTGCAAGTTGCTAGAGAGAGAGAGAAAGAGAGAGAAAAGAGAAAATTGGACCTTCTTTTTCATCCTCCTTCATCCTTCTTGTCCTTCGCTTACTTGCCCAGAAACTGTCTTTTTGTGAGAGAATGTGAATTTGTCAATGGAGAAGGTCAAGATGCCTTTATATAGTATTATGTCTAGGGTGAATGGACGTGTCTCTTGGCCAGGGCCAACTTGACTTGGAGGGAAGCTGACTTGTCACATTTGGAGCCAAAAAAAACATTTCAAAGATTCAAATTTTCATCTTTTAAAAGTCACAATGGGACTTTGACTCAAAATAAATTTTCCGATGACTCAAGCATTTATAAATATGCTTTACAATGATAAATACAATTACATCAAGTGATCAAATGTACATTATAAAGACCAACCATAGTTACAAATTCAACATGCTTAGTGTACGAAAACGCCACCCTTGTATTCTCGTCGCTATACTTTTCATCTTGTGTGCTCCTTTTTCGATCTTGTGCTAATAACATAGGTATATCGCCCTTCACGTTCAGAGCTTCCCACTTTACTATTTTGGGATCTCTACACCTATCCGTGCTTAGTTCACCATAAATATGCAAGGAGACAATTAAAGGACACTTGATGTCTAGGGAATAGCCACAAATGTCGCAAATGGCATTATTATGGAGCAAGACAATCACGTCAATATGCTGTAGCTATGAGTATTTTGACGAAGCATTGTTGTAGGGCTTGACTACAGACATTTAAAGTATACAATGAAACCCAACACTCATGACATGTTTGCTTCTCAGACTCAACACATGTAACATGCAATAACAATGGGTGGAAATTCAAATATTGTTGTAGAGGAAAGCAAGGACATGGGCATTGTTTTGTTTGTGTCGGGAATCTAGCTATCTCAATAGGTGATTATTATCAACCTCTTTCATTTCAAGAATTTGGATCTTCTTTCTACAGTTCTACAGGAGTTGGTATAGCCATTTTGACAAAGAGTAAAGTGAGGCATACAATTCAGTGTTTCTTCTTGATATAATGTGTCCTTTTAGATGCATCCTTATTGAAGGATTCAAGGATCAATCAATTTGTATTTGTGATCATTTTTTTAGGGGGCATTCTTTACCAATATGCAATTTAAGGGGCCTATTGGGATTTAGGTCCAAAGACCAAAAGGGTTAATAGTAAGAGCTCAAAGATAGATGATGCATCTGACACTTTCGACACAGTGGGAGGGGATATTACAATCATTAGTTTTGTAGACCTCTCATTTGATCTTCCTATGAAGGTATTTTGAGATTCAGGCATTCATGGACAATTGTTTTCTGCTTAATCATTTTTTTTTCTTGAATTAATGGATTGAAAAATATCTCTTTCCTTTGGTTCACATTCCTGAATCCTTCATCACCAGAAGGATATCTTATGTTGAGATCTTGCACTACAAAGATCGAAGCCAACATAAATGTAAAGTATTCCCTTCTTTTAGGTAGCTTTGGTATTAAATTAGGGTTATGCCAGTTGTGCATATATGGTAATGGCTACAGAAGATTGTGGGGAAGAACAATAAGCAAACTTTTCCACAATAAATACCTTACAAAATCACTACAATCCATCATAACAACATGTCAGACACTTGTGCCCCCAAGGGGGTAGCTTGATTGGTGATCACAATGATATGAAGTCTTTGTGAAAGTATGAGGTTCAAGGTTCAAACCCCCCCTGCTATACCATGTGGACCATGTGTAGGGGAACATATGAGTTCACCTATAGGTTATAGTGGTAGTAGTTGGAATTGACCCTATGACGCAAGTATAAGCTCGGCCCAATTATCGATTTCTCTAGACAAACAGAGAAAACATGACAATAACTTGGTGTTCCAATTGTCAAATTGTTTCCCATTAACATTAAAATATGGTAATTTCTTGTTTCTAGTCACGTCATGTGCAGTCTGCATGTGGAGGATAAGTTGATTATTGTTTTCAACCATTTTTTAGCAATAAGGAGATTGATACAATTTCTTTGGGGCATGATTGAATATGCTGAGCACAAAGTTGGTAGAGATTGCTTCCTTCCAACTTTATAGTCCATGTGTAAATAGAGAATCTAGTAGTTGTATGACTCATAAATTAAGTTGATTGTGTTGTTGGTATATAGTTCTAAGCCTGCCTTGTTGACAGTTGGTTACAACTCAAACTTCAAAATTTTTTGTGAACTAGAGCCTACATTATTTCTCAAAGATATTATTTTTCAGTATTGTTGAATTTAGTTCCATAGCTTCTACTTCCTTTGAAAATAAGTTAAGCAATTGCATTTTCAGTTGAACCTGACAGCTTTTTGTAAAATTGGCAACTAGGGCCAAATTCCACTTCAGGCAGCTCCTACGGAAAAGATAATTGCAACATTAAATTCCTCTTGTCGAGAGGACCAAAATCGATCTAAAGATCGTTAAATTTGGACAAGGAAAATATTTGTTTATTCAAAAAGAAATTCTATAGGTCATTATTTCGTTTAGGCGGGAAAATTTTGAAATTTTGAATCTTGAATTTGCCTCCAAAAGTTAAGGTCGGTTTCACCTTCTAAATTGTATATAAGGGAACTCCCCATATCCCATTTTGCACATCGACATCTCATGAGCACCTATATCTGAAATAGGGCTGTGGATTTGCGGCTAAGGCATGAAGGATTCCAGCATGAGTTTGAGGAGAAGATTGTCTTCTCTTAAATGTGGAGGTCTAGTGAAGAAAGGCAGCATATATCTGGGTCGGCGTTGAGGAGTCTTAAGGGTTGTTTCATGATGATTAGGGTTGCATATCTCTGGCCACTTCAGGACGATGTAACAGAGGTAAGTTGGGTGTGTTTTTTATGGTCTATCATCTCAGATCAGTGGGCCGCAGTGCAGAGCTACTATAGCATCACAGTTGGGGGTTATTTTGAGAATCCAACAATCCTCTTTTGGATCCTTTACCCTAGTTGCAGTCAACCCTCAGCTAGCCGCATATGACCAAAGGGTAGCAAGGCTGAATCAAGGTATTCTATCCAGGCCGCACTCCATTCTACATCAGATCTATTCTCTAAGATCTGTGATGGTGCTAGAAGGCAGCATTGGAGGGACATCAGTTTGGGTAGCGTTGAAGGGCTATCAGTTTGGGCAGCATTGTAGGGCTGGGCTGCATTAAAGGGTTACCAAGAATTACTGTATCTTGGAGCTGTATAAGGGTCACTATAATAACCTATCTCAAACTCAGAAGTGTGCTTAGAACCCTCAATCAACAGCAGTTGATGACAGCAACTTCAGAAGACATTATGTGTCTTGAATTGCAGGCCATCCACTTACTTAAATTCAAAAGTTTATCAAGTCAAGATTGACTTTGAATTGATGTACACTCTCTCTCTCTCTTTCTGCTGAACACTTGAATAATAAGAAGAATTGATCTAGGGTTTTCCCTATCTTGGGGTTTTTCCCTGGCTAGTGCCAATTTCTGTGTTCTCTGGTCTTGGCTTGTCTTCTATGTTGAATGTTATTTTTGTTATAAGTCATCATGATTTCTGATATATTAATGGAATGTAGAATGGGCTCATCCTTAGCAAAGAACATGTTAAAAGTAACATGGTATCAGAGCTCAGGTGAGGACAAGCCCAAGCAAGAGAGAATGCAATCTAAGGTTCACCCTCTTATCTCTGAGTCTAGCAAAGAAAGTTCAATCTCCCTTTCAAAGTCTGGTATGATGATTTTGAATTCAGTTCTGTGATAAGAAGGTTCAGGAAAGATAATATTGAATTCGGCACAATCCTTAAGCAACAGGGCTTGTATTACTGACATTCTCGAGCGAAAGTCAATTGTAAGGCAGTGTTTTATTTTCTCTATAGCAAGCTACAGACTTCAATGTATTTCGCATCAACAATAATCCACGGTATCATCAATATACCTTCTATATTCAATGGCTCACTACAATGGTATGACTGTAACCCACTATGACTTCCTATCGACTTCATACATTACAGTGGTCAGATTGTGATTACAGCTCCTTTCTTTACCATGATGTCTTCACTCCATATTCGTATCTGACTGTCAAGGAGAATTATGCAGACTTCTGCCAGATCTAGAGGAAAGCAGCAATAGTTGGGCAATTTATTTGAAATCTTAATTGAAGACTGGACATTCATTAATTTCCTTCATTTCAATGAACCCCTGTGGAATGATCTAGATCCATCATGACAGCGGTAAGACCTGTATTTCCAGTATGGGATCTCAGTCCTTGAAAGCTATGTTAACAAAGGTCAAGTACTCTTCTTTGAAGCCCCAAATAAATGTCATGTCTAGTCCTATACGTTGACAAAATGAAAATGCAGTATTGAATATATGAATTGCATTAAACCTGGATCATCTCGACTGTAGCGTCTGTGAGTGATATATATATATATATATATATATATATATATATATATATACTTTGTGAAGATCATGAAGAAGGGCAAGACTGCAGCCATGATGGAGTATTTGCAAATTAGAGGTTCTGTTTGAGGCAAATTGCTTTGTCATCTGCTGTATCGTATTCAACTGTAAATCAAATTATGTTGATCGCATTAGTGATAGGAGATATCATCTTTAGTTTCAATACCAAAAGAGACAGTAGCTTTATATAGAGTTTGAAGGTAATCCGAGTTATCAGTATTCTTGCAGTGCCCAATTGAAATAACTCTTTTAATGCCTGAATTTCTTATAATGAAATTCTTCTGATTAAAAGAGAATGAAGTCATATAAGTCTGAGCCAAAGGTTGGCTGCTATCTTGTTAATTTCTGCAGATGTTCTATGCTATTTCAGATTAAGGCACAATACTGAAGAAGATAGAACATGCTAATAGATCGATAGAAGACAAGCCAAAACAAAGATAGGAAATGGTAGCATTACGGCGATCAGCAGGATGCTTCTACCAGCAAAGTCTTCAATAGGTCATTCAGCCAAGCGTGTCACACATAACCCAGAACAACCCAAACAAAGAATAGTATATATATATCACAGCTCCAACGCTATCGAGAGAGAGAATTCCTCCACACCAATGTGTGTCAAATGATCTTTAAGTCTCTCCAATATATAGGAATCTTTGTGGGTGTGTGACATGTCCTTTAAGACATTTAAGTCTATATTTTATTCCAGGCCGACCTAGCACATAAGTGGAATAAATTCAAAGTACATGTTCTGCTCATTCGATCGAGATGATCTTTAGATCAATCTTACACCTCTCTGAAAGAGGAATCCAATAAACATATTGGGATCGTCATCTAAGCAGCACAACCCGGAGTTTGGACCTAGTTGTCCAATTTTAACACTCCCTCTCACCTAGGGAGAACTCCGTCCACAAGTGCAATCCAAACATCGTGTGTCATTCCGCCGTAACTTGCTTTGCTAGCCTCTTTATTTCAAAACAGAAGTGGGTCAGTCACAAAGACATCATACCCGGTTGACAGATTCAGCCCAAAGGTCCGAAACCTCTATAGGATTCACAAAGAGTCTCCAACCAACCCGACGTTGGTTCATTTGACTCGAAGTCAGCAGGAGGTCCGAAACCTCACTATACTTGATCCCATATCAAGTGGTTGGACCGTGCCATCTTAGATAGAGAGTACGACAATTTCTGATGCGTCCATCAGTCTTTGCTACTAGTCTCTAGCCTTTCCCATCTCATTGGCCAAATGAGAGGTACTTCCCATGAGCCCTGAACTCAATGGATAGGATGCATACGGGGCATAGATAATGAGAGGTGAACCAACTCAATAATCACAACGGTGGGGTCCAAGCACACCAACAAGGTTCGGCAAGCCTAGCCTTGTGGTTGCTCATAGCTTCGAGAAGCTGTCCCCCAAAGCCCCCCCAGAGCTCCCAGAGCTCATCGTCCAACAAGACCCTCAGAATAGGGTCGTTCCACGATCCCAAGATTCTCACGGAAGGTTAGGAACATGACCTTCCCCAAGGGCATTGTGAGAATATCCGCGACCTGCTCATCAGTTCCTATATGATCGAGCCTTACGGCGCCTCGCTGTACCATATCCCGGATAGTGGTACCAGCCATCATTATGCTTGGATCGTACGTGGAACACAGGATTCTATGACAAACAAATCCCCATCTAGTTGTCACAAAGGATAACGGTGGCATCTAGCACATGCTCGAACAACTCACAGAAGAGCTTTCACAACCAAGTGACTTCACAACAGGCCATACATGTTACAATGTATTCGACCTCAACGGTGCTCAAGACTACCGACTTTAGATTCTTGCCCAAAGCAGATCTACATGTGAAGTAGCATCCAAATGTGCTCTTGCGATCCACCACACTGCCAGCCCAATCGACATCAGTACATCCATGGAGTGTCATACTCCTGGCAGTGTATCTCAGCCCATGGTTTATCGTGCACCGAGGATATCTTAGAAGATTCTTGGCACCAACCCAGTGAAAGTGATGAGGCTCAACCATCTGTTGACTCAAAGTGTTCACTGCAAAACATATATTTGGACGGGTGTTCACTAAGAACATCGAGGCCCCTACGAGTTAACGATACTTAGTAGGATTTGACAATACGGGCCCAGCACCATGCAAAAATGCAATCTTCACATCATCTGATGAAGACTCATGCAAAAATGCAATCTTCACATCATCTGATGAAGACTCCGTCCTTGCGTAGCAGCAAGGGCTATGACAGATCGAATGGTGGTATATCGGACTACAGGTGCAAATATGTCATCATAGTCTAAGCCTTCCTTTTGAGAGAAGCCACGGGCAACGAATCTTGCCTTGAACTTTTCAGCACTTCCATCGGATCCATGCTTGATCTTGTAGAGCCATTTCGAGGTGACAACTGCTTTGTCCTATGGTCTTGGAAACACATCCCATACATCATTCTTCATAATGGACTCATACTCTTCGTGCATAGCATCATTCTAGACTTGATGCTTTACGACTTCCTCAAAGGATCCAAGCTTAGATTGTACAAAAATACTCATGGCTGCTAGATACCCTGGTATTTATATGGCTTCTTGGTTTTCCTCCGGAATTTCCCCCTCTGAAGCCATATGTCTCTTAGCCATGAGGATCTTGTTTCGATCAGCAATGGTATCTGCTCAGGGGCATATACAGATATATTCTCCCTCTTAATGCCAACTTCTCTTTTGAGAGAAGACATTTATGTCAAATGAGGGCATCCCAGACACCAACTTGGAAAGGAGGACTTAATCTTCCACAGTCAAAGCCATCCAGCAAGCTTTACTGATCATGGTTCAAGATTCCAACGTGTCTGAATGCTGCCGAAACACATCTTGCTATTACGCTTCAGTGAGACTGTTAATGTCTCATGCTGACTGCTACATAGGTGTTACTGTCCAACAGGGAGAATATATCAACACGACTCAGCTTGTTAGAAGTCCTGTTATTCTGAGGAGTCTGTTGTAGCTTCCTCAACCGGCCCTCTTCACTGTGACCCACAAAACTAGGAATCCAACATGATTCCTTCTCTCATAATTCTGCACTTGAGAGCTTCATCTTCTACATCTGATATCTCATCCAAGGCTGCTTCTTATTTACAGATCTGCCCAAGACTTCAGATCTCAGAAATTGGGATCAGATACACCATCTAGTACTTGACTGCCTTGCGTTGGGTAATCACCATGAGCTGCCATATCCATGAAGGTCCTTGCTTCACCAAGATGTCACGGATTTGTATATTCATCAAGGCACTTCTGCTGACAAGGGTAGTTACACAGAGTTGTATCACGGAGCTATGTATTTCTGCTCCAAGCTTTTCTTGAAAGTTTCAAGTGCTTCAATTCCTTTTGCTGGCTAAACCCTGTAGCTTCTTTATTCAAAAGATATCTAAAATAAATTTGATCTGTCTTGTTCACAACTTCAATTGTGAACAAGACTATCAACATATCATCATAGCTGATATATATAGAAATGAAGGAGCCAAGAATGTTTGCTTGACTAGTAACTTCAGATCTTCATACTTAATTTGAGCTATCTTTTTGTTGCCTTGAATTTCCTCTTAGGATCAATGATTTCCACTCTTTACCAAATAGTTATGTGGATCATTGTAAGAGCATAACCATGGATCATATTTTTTTGGGCTTCTTCCTTTCTTCTTCGATTTTTTTTTTTTTTTGGATGGCACCAAAACATGCTCACTATAGCATTGTGGTATATCTATGAACAGAGGTATGTACATTATACTTAGCATCGAGCTGCACCATGAATGTATTGTTTCACTTGGAAACACCGAACCTATTGTAACAACACTTGATAGAACTTTACCTTATCATCACAGCATGGAGTCCACTGTGATATGTCCGTATGACAGAAAAGTAAATATGCAGAGGAGATCCTGAAGAATACAATTTGAATTGCAGGAATGTCGAGAGGGTTTAATGGAAGATTCACATCTCTGCCATTACTCATCTGAGACTTCATATATTACATCGAATTATGCCAAGATTAATAAGCCCCTTTATCTTTGTTGAACTACTCTCATCACCGAAATCACAGAGGCTCCATCCGAACCATCTGAAAAACCCAGGAATCAACAAACTGTTATGTCTGAACTGCGAGGGTACAGGCTCCTTTATATTTGCACACTGGAGAAGGATTAGCCAAGTCCTTCTCAACTAGGTCCAAGTCCTCGGCAGAATAAATATTTTCAGTTTCGGCCTCTTATGCAAAAGATGATACGAAGCAGGTAAGATGTTTACGTCATGATACATGTCACATTGAATAGTTGTCACAGGCACGCTCGTTGGCTTTTCAAGGAACGCATTTCCTGAAATTCGGTGCAGAAGTGCCTGTCCTTGTAAAATCTGGAAGCAGAACAAGATCGTGAAAGACGTCCGCAATCTGAAATCGCAGTTCCCGCAGTAAAACCCCCGCTGATTGTCAAAGATGAAAAACACTCCATTCAGGAGCCCAAAATGTAACAACACTAAAACCCTCTAACAATGAAAATCTGACTCTTCCGGTGGTAGAATTCAACCGTCCACGATAAAATTCCTGGGAAATCTTAATCTTTTCAGAGAACTGTCGGCAAATCAAGTGCAAACACCCAATCTTGAGGCATTTCGGATAAATCCGACACCAATTTAGCTATTTTTATGCAACTTAAACGGTTCTTGTGCCCTTTTAACAGATTTTCTCTGTTTGAGTCCCTTTTATCAACTAAATTCTAACAAATTCCTACAACTTGCAGTTTAAAATGCAAAAAATTGCAAGCTTCATCTCGCACACAAATTTTTTTTTTTTCGATGACTTCTGCGGCCCATTGAAAGTTAAATAATTCATCATCGCACGCTGCAATTGCATCGTAATGGCATTGAAAACCCATGGAAAACTAGCGGTTTGAAAAGCCGAGCACACAGGAATATCCGTATCTATGTGAAATCGAGATGTTTAACCCTTGGGCGGTTGTTTTCACTATAATCGGCGATAGGATTTTCATAAATTTCGTTCACTTTGCACTTTTCCGCGTATCTTAAATAAACTTTTTTTTTTTCACATTCGGATTACGATTGCATGACTCGGATAAATAGATAACTTTTCCACGTTGATTTCTAGGTGCCGGTAAAAAAATAATGTCCATGCTGTCTCTAAGGATGAGGTAGGGACTGCAACGCACCTACTTCCATTCCTCCGTGATGCTCGGCCTCTTTCCCAAAGGATGTGGCCCACAAAAACAACTCTTTCATGTCAATAGCAAGCCCTTTCTTCCTTCGCTAGAGACACTATCGTCTGCGGCTATTTTAGAGAAGACGCTAACTCTAAATAGCCTCCTAGTACCTCTGTTTTACCCTGCTGTCTCCTTCCTTTTTGCTGTAGCCAAGTTCCCTTGCTTTCAACATAAATTGGGCTTTGTCTTCAACCCCCTCTGATACCATGTTAATTTCTGCAGATGTTCTATGCCATTTCAGATTAGGGCACAATACTGAAGAAGATAGAACATGCTAATAGATCGATAGAAGACAAGCCAAAATAAAGATAGGAAATGGTAGCATTACGGCGATCAGCGGGATGCTTCTACCAGCAAAGTCTTCAATAGGTCATTCAGCCAAGCGTGTCACACATAACCCAGAACAACCCAAAAAAAGAACAGTATATATATATCACAGCTCCAACGCTATCCAGAGAGAGAGAATTCCTCCACACCAATGTGTGTCAAATGATCTCTAAGTCTCTCCAATAAATAGGAATCTTTGTGGGTGTGTGACACGTCCTTTAAGACATTTAAGTCTATATTTTATTCCAGGCTGACCTAACACATAAGTGGAATAAATTCAAAGTACATGTTTTGCTCGTCCGATCGAGATGATCTTTAGATCAATCTTACACCTCTCCGAAAGAGGAATCCAATAAAAATATTGGGATCGTCATCTGAGCAACACAACCCGGAGTTTGGACCTAGTTGTCCAATTTTAACATACCTTGCAAACAGTGATGGCATGATGTCATATATGGCAATAAGACAGTAATTTTGGGGCATGGCTAGGCAGTATCATGTAAACCTTTTGATTATGTTGACTAAGGAATAAGGTGTTGAGATTTTTTGTATAATAATTTGGAGAAAATCTCTTGGATATGCCAACAATATGTTTTGTTGCAAAACTGATGGCATTAAATCAGCATGAGGAGATATTTCATCCTATTCTTGTGTGATTGAATTTATTATTCAGTTTCTTCTCCCATCTATAAAATGTAAGCTTGTTGAAGCAAATATTTATGAGGAATGTGAGGTGTGTGAAGAGGAAGTGCAGATGAGTAATTCTGCTGTTGTATTCTCCTATTGATGAATGAGATTGCCGATGCCTCTGTTTGGTGGATGTATCCCAGATTGGTTGGGTGAACCACGTTAATCGATGTCTTTATGGTTGATTGCTGTGTGTGTGTGTGTGTTTTTTTTAATTGTTTCCACTGCGTAACTCTAACATAAGGGACCTGTATAACAATAGGGCTTTGACAATGCCATGTGTGATAATAACCTAGAGAAAGGAAATCACCTTGTTGTGAATAGTGTCTTGCATTTTAAGATCATTTGAGCAGTCCTAGTATGAGGATGGCAAGGCCCTCATTAGTGCAGTATCAGTGATAGCTACTTATATGTCATACCCTATTATGCAGTAGATAAAGTGGCTCCAATATTTTGAAAGAGCTTAATCCAGTGATTTGCGGCTACAGTCAGATGCTGAAGATCTATGGTATTGCCATCAGTAAAAGCTACAGCTAGGGGTTATCATTACCCTTGAAGTTCAAATGTGCCGATAGTGAGAGCAGTGGTTGCAATTGAAGATTTTTATAGTTCTGCAGTCTTGTTCACAAACGAAGTTGTGAACAATACAGTCAGATAATCTATCTTTTGATAAGCTATCCTCTATGAAGAATCTACAGGGATCTTACAGTAGAAGAAGTTGCAACAACTTTGATAATGAATGCATCACATCTGAAGCTATCGCTTTAAGAATCATCTAGAAGAAGAAGTGCATGACACTATAGAACAATTTATTTTGTGACATCAAAGGTACCCCGATCAAGGTACATATCTGATTCTATGTCCTATCAAGTGCAGTAAACAGGAGACACTGATTTTGACATCCAGGACCCAGGTTGCAGAAAATTAGTGTTATCTCAATTGTCTCGTGAGGAAAGATCATGATCTTAAAGGAAGAAGCTATTAATAGCCAGTACTGATGGTTGCATTGTAAGATATTCAAAAGGGAGCTCGGATGCAGGTATTGATGATGTCTGATTGATGTCACTCTCTTTTATCAAAGCAAGAGGAAGTTAACTTTTAAAAATCAAAATAATCATCCTAGTCTTGATGCATTATTTCCTGCATTATGTTCAATTTCACTACAAGTTCAATAGCCATGATGATGTGATGATATTGTTGTGAACTTTCATAGCTTATCCTTTTAAAAATGATATTTGCTAAAGAAGCTACTAGGATCTGTCAGTAAAAGATTTTGCAGCACATTTTGATAAAAGGTGCAGCTCACCTTAAGCCTTTTAAAGAACAGTTAAATAAGAAAGTGCATTCTATGTCTTGACATGCCTGACAAGTAGAAGACCCCGGGTTCGATATCCTAGTTACAATCTCATGAAGAATGGTTCTATAGAATACCCGAATGAAAAATACTCGTCCTCATTATGAATTGAGTAATTTGATGCATCTAGCAATAAATTATACAATTGTTCTGAGATAATGTCATGGGAATATTTCTTCTTCTTGGTTGAAGAACCATATCTACCTTAAGCAAGACTTTAGAGGCAGGTATAAAATTCCAAATAACTTTGCTTGTCCAATTTTTTTTGATGAAAGCAAGTCATAGCAACTGAGTTTAATAACTCTGATGATATGCATATAAGTTGCACAATTATGATTGGATAATTCTATCACATGGTCCAAAGGATTAATAGCAGGTTGCAAATGATTTGATGGTCAGAAGCTAGCTTAATATCCCAATATTCAGAGGGAGATATGATGTTTATTAATAATGCATGATTCTCTCATCATTAGATCATGAAAAGGTTGGGAGTCATGGATAGACCCTGCTATGAGAGCTTTGGGAGCTCCTGGGGGCCCGCAGTACTTCTTTGAGTTATGAGTGACCATAGGGTGAGTGGTTCTCCTTTCCCTAGTGGTGCGTTGTATACAGGGTGAGTGGTTCACCTTCCCTTATGATACCCCATGATAGTTGACATGTGTGTAGCGTGAGTGGTTCACCATCCCCTACGATTGCAGATACGTGTCTACGGTAAGTGGTTCACCTTCCCCTGCGAGTGATGAGATATGCATAGGATGAATGGTTCACCTTATCCTATGGCATATGAGCAGGATGAGTGGTTCACCTTCTCCTGCGGGTACCCTAGTGAGAAATGCATATAGGCATCTATTGACATGTTGGTGGGATGTGGTTCATCCTATTAGAATATATTATATTCCTTGGAAGGTAATAATGTCTTTGTATTATGTCGGAAGTTGAATGCAATCTTATGTAAAAGAGTAACACATTATATCTCATATTAATTATGGCATAGTATACTCTTGTACCCATTTATTATATAAAGAGGTGTTACTTTGAAGAATTATATTATCCCACATTCAACATGTGAGAGTTATTCCTCCACATCTCTGGGTATATAATAGGGTCAAGGGATCCTTTTTGAAACTATCACATCTCATCTTGTGTTCATACTGTTATTTGTATCGGGTTATTTGTAGTTGCTCTCTTTGTAAGATTGCAGGAGATTTCTGGAGATAATAGAAGACAACCTTCTCGTGGAAATAACCCAATTGGGTGAACCACGTATATCTGTTGTATTCTTTTTCCTTGTTCTCTTTCTGTTCTTATTTATATGTTGATATGTTGTTGGTTTCTTAGATAAATAGCTAGTTTAGTAGATCTAATATTCTCACATGGTATACGATCCATGGTTACTGTGATCTAACATCTTTGAATTTAACCATCAACGTGTATCTTCATTTTTTATTATCTGGGCACTCATTTTTTGTAGATTTTCTTTCTGTCTAGTAGCCATTAGGCTTCTCTTCAGATCTGGGCATGATTCTACATATTTGAGATTTTTTTTCTCATAACCCTAACTTTGTTGTGTAGTTTTTTTGCAGATTCTTTTTCAAGGGGTTCTTGATTGTTTTTCTATAAGATCTACATGTTTTTTGGATTTTCAAGGGGTTCTTGATTGTTTTTCTGGAATATCTATATGTTTTTTGAATCCTCCTCAAGGAGATCTCTCTTCTGATTGTAATATTCAGTTACAACAGTTACGACAGTTTTTTTTTTTTTTTTTACAAGGTGGAAGATTGGCGGACTGAGGGTTCATATCAGAATTTCGGCCGCATAGGTGGATGCAGAGTGGTTGTGTCATTTCCAAAAACTGGTTATAATAATCATTTGGAGCATTATTGAGTGTTTTTTGTTTTTCCACTTGACGTTTTTGTCATATTTGTTATCTTTTGTGTAGAATTTCCCAGAAAAGAGTAGATATTTGGGTTCCTCTCACCAAGCTACCCAATTTTAAAAAAAAAATATCAACTCAAACGAAGTCCCAGAAGCAAAGTTATCGTTGATTTATGATTGGTATTTTTTTCAGCTTTTTTGGTGACGACAAACGAACTGGAGAAATTTACAGTTTTCTATCCACTTTTTCTCTTGTCAATTCTTGCATTTGGGTTTATATTTATTGTCAAAATTTCTATCATTATGACTTCAAAAGTAGCTTATGTTCCTGAACTTATCGGCTCTAACTATCTTGCATGGAAAAGGAAAATGTTTGATGTTCTCAGGAGTAAGAATCTATGGAGGTTGGTTAATGGTGAACACAAGAAACCTACAAATGCTCAAGCCTTGATCAAATGGGAAGAAAAGTTTGATCAAGAAAGAGGGCTCATTGGTCAAATGGTTTAAGATAGTCTTCAGGTAAGTATTGAGGCAAAAGATAGCCTAGTTGAGGTATGGGAAATTCTTGCTTCTTTATTTGATAAATTTGATGATGTTTCTACTTATTACCTTGAAAAGAAGATTCATGAGCTAGATCCTACCAATTTTGATAGAGTAGAATTATATCTTGTTGAATTGAAAACTTGTTTTGACATGTTCATCCAAACTAGGAATAGGGCTCTTGAATTGTATCAAAGTACCATGAAACCTACTTTTGATGATTTTTGTAAAGGGTTGATAAATGAGCAAGAAAAGTTGATTGCTTCAGGACAAGTCTCACCTAATAAAGCTCTTATAGCACATAATAAAAATCCTAAGAAAAGTTTTAATAATGCTAAAGGTTCTTGTTCTCACACTTCTAATCATAATAATAATGATGGCCATGCTTCTCATGCACATCATGAAACTAGTAAGAAGAAAAAAGTGTATGATCCTCGTAAGCATTGTGGTAAAAATAACCATCCTGAAAAGAATTGCTTTAAAGCAAACAAGAAAAATTCTAATGAATCTCAAGTAGCTTTATGTGCATCTATTGTTTCATCTAATAATTTTTCTTCTAATGCGGAATGGATAATGGATTTTGGTGCTTCTAAATATATGAATGGTAATGCTTCTTTATTTACATCTTATGACACTAATAAGCACTCATCTCATAAATTTTCTATTAGTGATGGTAAACAACTTTCCGTAATTGGTTCTCGTAATATTAATGTTGCTAATGGTCAATTGAAAGATGTTTTTCATGTTCAAAAAATGCCCATCAACTTACTTTTTATTTATCGTGCATGTCAGAAAGGTTTTAAATTTGAAGCTTGGCCCGATAAATATGTTCTTAAAGATATCAACCAAAATTACAAAGTAGTTTCTTCTGGCCCTGTTGATCATACAGCTGGTTTATATAAATTCACAGGTTTTAATTCAACTAAGAGACAAACCTTTTATTCCTATGTTGCTCATGCTGATGAACTAAGTAAATTATGGCATGAAAGATTGGGTCACTTGAATTATGGTAAAATGCAAATACTAACTAAAATGGTTCATGGTTTGCCTAATATTTCTTCTACTACTGGTGTTTGTGAATGATGTGTTCTTGGTAAACATCATAGAGAAATGTTTGACAAAGGTAAATCCCGGTGTGCTAAAGAACCTTTGAAATTAACTCATAGTGATATTTGTGGTCCTCTTGAAGTTCCTTCAATATCCCATGCAGTTTATTTTCTTACCTTAATTGATGACTTTAGTTGAAAATCTTGGGTTTATTTTTTGAAAAATAAAAGTGAAACATTTTTAAAATTTCAAGAATTTAAATCCATGGTTGAAAATGCATTTGGTAAGAGTATTAAAACTTCGTGATCTGATAATGGCGGGGAACTTGTTAAGAAAGAATTTGATGCATATTTATCTAAACACAGTATTCAACATCAAAAGAATGTTCCTTACACACCTCAACAAAATGGTATTGTTGAAAGGAAAAATAGAACTTTAGTTGAAATGACTAGATGTATGCTTTATTCTAAAGGACTGCATAAGAAATTTTGGGTTGAAGCCATTTGTTGTGCTAATTTTATTTTAAATAGAGTTCCTACTAAAGCTGTTAAGCATGTTACCCCTGAGGAAAAATGGAATGGACGTAAACCGAATATTAGTAATTTTAAGGTGTTTGGCTGTGAATGTTGGGCTCATATTCCTAACGAAAAACAGAAAAAGTTATAACCCAAATCTCACAAGTGTATCTTCATTGGTTATGATGAGAATTCCAAGGCTTACAGGTTGTTTGAACCTTCTAATCAAAGTGTCATAATCAAAAGGGATGTTCAATTTCATGAAGTCTCTTCCCCGCCTGGGTCTGTAGAAACTCATGTTACCCTGAATTTACCAATACCACTTGTTACTCCTATTCCTGCTACTCCTTCCAGTTTTGTGCCTCTTATTGATCTTGATTCGTCCTCTCCCTCAAGTATTCCACTTGAAACTCATGAAGTTGTTGAAATGACTCGTGTTCCTTCGATTCTTCCTGTTTGAGCTTAGAAAACCCTTGAATCTACGGGTAGTGAGGTTGGAAATCCTTTCGACACTCGTCGAACTAGATCTAACTTTGCTCTTATGACCAAAGTTTTGGCCACAAATGATCCTGCTACTTATGCTTAAGCTAAGGGTAATCCTCATTGGGAACAAGCTATGTCTACTGAATATGAATCTCTTTTAAGAAACAAGACTTGGTTTCTTGTTCCTCTTCCTTTAGGAAAGAATTTAGTTGGTTGTAAATGGGTTTATAAAACTAAGTTCACTGCAGAAGGACAGATCGAAAAGTATAAAGCTAGATTAGTTTCCAAAGGCTTTAATCAACTTGAAGGTATTGATTATAATGAAACTTTTGCTCTTTTTGCTAAAATGAACACAATAAGAACCATTTTATCACTTGCTGCATCTTTTAAGTGGGAAATTCATCAAATGGATGTGAAAAGCGCATTTTTAAATGGTGACCTTACTGCACAAATTTATATGCAACAACCTCCTGGTTTTATCTTTGCTGAATCCTCAAGTTTAGTATGCAAATTACACAAATCCGTATATGGTCTCAAACAAGCCTCTAGGGCTTGGTATGATAAAATTGATGCATATTTCTTAAATAATGGTTTTAAGCGTTGTATATCTGATCCAAATATGTATGTTAAGAACTTTACTAATAATGTCCTCATCATTGTTTTATATGTGGATGATCTAATTATCACTGGCAGCCAGCTTGTATTAATTCAAGATATGAAAATTGCTCTTCAGAAGCAGTTTGAGATGAAAAATCTCAATACATTGCACTATTTCTTGGGTCTTCAGATCTGGCTTATGGCCAATGGTATTTTTCTCTCTCAGCCTAAGTATGCGACAGATCTATTGGCTCGTTTCCATATGAGTAATTGTAAACCTGCTCCTACACCATTTCAATCCAGTGTAAAGTTAACTATTGAGTGTTTCACTCCACAGGTTGATGCTACTCTTTATCATTAGCTCGTTGGAAGTTTAATATATTTAACTCATAGTAGACCAGATCTCTCTTTTGTCGTCAGTATTATTTTTCGGTTCATGCAGCAACTTCGTGAAAGTCATTGGCAGGGAACCAAGAGAATTTTGCGATATTTACAGGGGACATTGCATTATGGTGTATTTTATTCAAGCAGTGCTACAATTTTATTCTCTGGTTATACAGATTTTGATTGGGCAGGTGACAGTTTTGATTGACGGTCAACTGCTGGTTACATATTTCAACTTGGTTCAGGTCCGATCTCTTAGTCCAGCAAGAAGTTGAAGAATCTTTCTTTATCTTAATGTCAGAAGTTGATGCAATCTTATGTAAAAGAGTAACACATTATATCCCACATTCATTATGGCATAGTATACTCTTGTACCCATTTATTATATAAAGAGGTGTTATTTTGGAGAATATATTATCCCACATTCAATATGTGAGAGTAATTCCTCCACATCTCTGGGTATATAATAGGGTCAAGGGAACCTTTTTGAAACTATCACATCTCATCTTGTGCTCGTACTGTTATTTGTATCGGGTTATTTGTAGTTTCTCTCTTCGTAAGATTGCAGGATATTTCTGGAGATAATAGAAGACAACATTCCTGTGGACGTAGCCCAATTGGGTGAACCACGTATATATGTTGTATTCTTTTTCCTTGTTCTCTTTTTGTTCTTATTTATGTGTTGATATGTTGTTGGTTTCTTAGATAGATAGCTAGTTTAGTAGATCTAATATTCTCACACATCCTTTCCCCACATGTAGGATGCTCATTCCCTATGATTGATGGTTGACATGTCGATGGGACGTGGTTCATCCTTTCCCAACAAGTAGGAAGCTCATTCCCTACAATTGATGGTTGACATGTCGGTGGGATGTGGTTCATCCTTTCCCCATGTGTAGGATTCTTCCTAATGTTGTTGGTTTGTACACGTGTAGGAGGTGGTTCATCCTTTCCCTACATGTGATACGTATTTGTAGGATGTGGTTCATCCTTTCCGTACATATGATTGTGATGTGTGTTTCTAGGATGTGGTTTATCCTTTCCCTACATGTGATGTGTATTTGTAGGATGTGGTTCATTCTTTCCCTACATATGATTGTGATGTGTGTAGGGTGTGGTTTCTCCTTTCCCTACGTGTGATTATATGCAGGATGTGATATATTCTTTCCCTGTTGGTGTTCTTGCATCATCCTACCCATGTTGTCTGGGACACGTGGGAAGTACCTCTCATCTGGCCAATGAGCTGGGAAAAGTGGATAGAGACCATAGCACTACCGAAGGACGCATCGGATACTATCGTACTCCCTACGTCTAGGATGTGTAATGTTTCTTCAACTTGATCACTTGGGATCAAGTATGATGGTTATTCATATCTGGGTTCACTAGAGCAGAGATGACAGGATGGCATGATGATCTATGATGGATTGGCAGGTGGAATTCTCCCTAGTTGAGAGGGAGTGTTAAAATTGGAAACTAGGCCAAATTCCACTTCGGGTAGCTCTTATGGAAAAGATAATTGCAACATTAAATTCCTCTTTTCGAGAGGACCAAAATCGATCTAAAGACCATTAAATTTGGACAAGAAAAATATTTCTTTATTCAAAAAGAAGTTCTATATGTCA
Source organism: Pinus albicaulis (assembly GCA_034641835.2). Taxonomy (NCBI): domain Eukaryota; kingdom Viridiplantae; phylum Streptophyta; class Pinopsida; order Pinales; family Pinaceae; genus Pinus; species Pinus albicaulis. The sequence continues at coordinate 1,236,302,963 of CM076583.1, read as the reverse complement.
TGATTTTGTTTAGGCGGGGAAAAAATTGAAAATTTGAATTTTGAATTTGCCTCCAAAAGTTAAGGTTGGTTCACCTTCTAAATTGTATATAAGGGAACTCTCCATATCCTATTTTGCACATCGACATCTCATGAGCACCTATATCTGAAATAGGGTTGTGGATCTATGGCTAACACAAGAAGGATTCCAACGTGAGTTTGAGGAGAAGATTGTCTTCTCTTAAATGTGGAGGTCTGGCGAAGAAAGGTAGCATATATTTGGGTTAGCGTTGAGGAGTCTTAAGGATTGTTTCATGATGATTAGGATTGCGGATCTCTGGCCACTTTAGGATGCTCTAACAAAGGTAAGTTGGGTGTGTTTGAATGGTCTGTCATCTCAGATCAGTGGGCCGCAGGGCAGAGCTACTATAGCATCACCAGTTGGGGGTTATTTTGAGAATCCAACAATCCTGTTTTGGATCCTTTACCCTAGCTGCAGTCAACCCTCAACTAGAAGCATATGAACAAAGGGTAGCAAGGTTGAATTAAGGTATTCTATGCAGATTGCACTCCATTCTACATCAGATTTGTTCATTAAGATCTGTGATGGTGATAGAAGGCAACAATGGAGGGACATCAGTTTGGGTAGTGTTGAAGAGCTATTAGTTTGGGAAATGTTGTAGGGTTGGGTTGTATTAAATGGTTACTAAGAATCATTTTATCTTGGAGTTGTATAAAGGTCACTATGACACCCTATCTCAAACTCATAAGTGTGCCCAGAACCCTTAATCAACAGCAGTTCATGACAACAACTTCAGAAGACATTATGTGTCTTGAATTGCAAGCCATCCACTTAAAGTCAGAAGTTTATCAAGTCAATTTTGACTTTGAATTGATGTACTCTCTCTCTCTCTCTCTCTCTCTCTTTCTGCTGAATAATTGAATAATAAGAAGAATCGATCTAGGGTTTTCCCCATCTTGGGGTTTTTCCCTGGCCAGTGCCAATTTTTGTGTTCTTTGGTCTTGGCTTCTATGTTGGATGTTCTTTCTGTTATAAGTCATCATGATTGTTGATATGTTAATGGAATGTAGAATGCGCTCATCCTTAGCAAAGAACATATTAAAATTAACACCTTTTAGTTCACAAGCTTGAATTATTGGAAAATGGCTCAATAATACAATCAAAATTGGCAAAGCCACTCTCTCCAACATTATAACCTATTTACAACATGCACAAGATAAGATCAAGTCTCTCCGGCTCAAAACAAATCTTCAGCGAGATGAACTACAACAAAGGAATCAACATTTTGAATTGGTTCTTGTTCAAAACAAATCTCTGTTTAAGAGTAATTCCCATCAGCAAATAGCACTTGGTCACATCAGTGATGCCACATCAAGAGCAAATTCACATGAAGATATAAAAGTTCAACTTGCACTTCCCAAGCCCATCATCAGACCTTGGGAGGAAGTCATTAACAACGAGCACAAAATCGGTCTTGGATATGAGAAGGAAGTGCCCTTTCACATTCCAGACTACAAACCAAACCAGTTTCAAAGTGTTGGGTTTATTCAGTACAACTCATCTTCACCTGCTCCACGTCAACACCAGATTATCAAATGTTAGCATTGTGATCGAGTTGGCCACATGAAAGATCAATATTTTGATCTTCACCCTTATGAGTATTGTGGAAAACATACTCATCATTCATATAGATGTTCCAGACAGAAGACTCTTGCGAGGACAAATATTCACCTAGGATGGATCGCTTCTTGGAAATGGTCTTCAATAGCCAAGAATATATATCAATCATATCATTGAATTCATTATCAAGTATCGACACATCTTACAATGGAGAGATCGTCATCTTCTCCCTTGTATTTGACAAGGGGGGAATTGATAGTCAACTACTAGTTCCGAAGATATATCAAGCGAGCCTGAGCCACAACCTAAACCAGAGCCAACAAGCAAAGTCTTGAGCCAAAGTCAGAGTTGTAGCCACAGACAGACACAAGTTTCATGACCATGACTTGGCTGGTAGCTAGCCCTAAACCACCACAGATAGAAGACCTCAGCTTCTACTACCCATTTCAACAATTTGTGGTCTTCTTTAAACCATCATTAAGGAGTGCTTCCATTTAGCAAAAGAATTCATCTTCTATCTAGGAAAATTTATGAATGTTCCTTTTCCAGAAATCTACTGTTAGATCTGGTTATGATTCTCCTACTTAATTAAGTTATTAATGTTGAAACTTCAAATTAACATCGAAGCAAACACATAACAAACTTTCACTGATTCAGATCTAAAACATAAAAGTACATGCACACATAGACAAAGTGACACAAGGATTTTCTGGACAACTGTCCCCAGAAAAACCCAATGCGGGAAAACCGGTCTTCTGTTTGCTGGAGGGTTTTATTATTAAGAGTTTTCTGAATACAGCAAATCTGGGTTCCAGATCTGGAAAACCCGATAGAGAAAATATAGATTTGTAGCTAAAATGTTGTTCTGAAGCCAAAATATTAACTGATCCACACCCTCAAACAGGATTTACAGGACTCAGCCAGATCTTGGCCCTAGAAACCCTAGCACTGCCCTGAAGCCCCTACGTCAGCCTCTACGTCCCTATGTGCTGGCCTAGAGAGGGTTGTGTGACCCCAGAAGGGGTGACACAGACCCTACGCTGCCCTTGAGTGACTCTGCGTAACCCCAGACGGTCTCCTGCTGCCCAACGCTGCCCTGGGAGAGATTGCGTAGCACCTACATACATGTAGTTTCCCCTGCACTGCGCAGCTGCTGCCCTCTCTGCTGCTGCTGCTCTGCGATGCCTCTGGAAGCTGTTCTCTGCCTCTTGATGATTCTAGGCACTGAGATCAGACCATCCCCATTGCCTAAACTCCCCTCTCTGCAGCTGAAACACTTATGAGAATCCTGAGCAAACCCTGCCCTAGAATCTCAGTTTAGCTTCAGTGCTCTGCCTCTCTGTCTTCTCTAAGTGACTCCAAGCCTTCTCTTTATACTTTTCTCGTTGGGAAACCAACGACCATGATTAGATCTTGAATCAATGGTTAAGACTAAAAGAAATCTTGATCTTTGTGACTTAAGATAATTTCATTACATGTTTAAATTAATTAACTTTAATCTTTTAATTTTCCCAAGTTAGACTTAGGGTCCTTAATTAAAAACATTAATTAATTTAATATCTCCCAAACCGGATGAAATTTCCAAAATCCCTTTTTGGGTATTGGAGATCTCATGTACTCTAGTCCCTCCACAAATTTTGGGAGCTAGATGACATCCGATGCTACCCCATCACACAAGAAAAGTAAACACTCCCTCTTAGCGAGGAATGTGCTCTAGTACAAACTTTGCTTCTCCCTGAAGCTCTGCACTGATCTCTGGTGTGGCTCTTTGCACTGATGTTGGACTTGCTGCCCTTCATCATTGTGTTGTTGCTGCCATTTTGTACTACTACCCATGATGCTGCCACTGCCACTACTACATCTGTACTGCAGCTCCCTCTCAATTTGTTACATCCATGCTACCATCTGCTGCACTGCATCTTCAGTTGTTGAGAGAAAAAACTGAATCTCCTGCCCAATCTTTCACAGACAAGTTAGTTGAGTTGCATCCTCATCACCGAATCTCCATCGGCTGCTAATCTGTGCTGTCATTTGGAGGATGATGCAAAGCTATAGCTTTGCACTGTGTGAGCAGACTCCCTGTGCACTGCTAAAGTCACATCAGCCCATTATGCTGAAATCTCTCACGTTGTTGTTGCATTGCGTTGTCCTGTTGAAGCCTCCATGCTGCTGCAGCTCTGCTCTGCACTGCTTAAGTCACACCAGCCCCTACGCTGTTGATGCCACGTTGCTGCTGCATCTGCACTGTGCTTCTCCTTCCAGCCTTCAAATCTGCCTCTGCTTCATCCGTGATCTTTGCACCCACTACTCCACTTGTCCCGCTATTGTCTTAAGGCTCTCGTAGCTCGGATGTGATCCAAGAGATGAGCTACTCAAGGATCCCGCCCTTATTTTGTGGCTGCTCTACAGATCCATGTCGCCCCCCTTTCATGGTTAATGAGTGCTCATGGCTGCATCGTCTTCTGACCCATCATCTGCCACAACAGCCTTGGAAGATGAGGCTTCCTTGTCCTTTTCCTTCTAAGGACGATTGCTAGAAAAATGTCCTAGTTCGCAACACTGGAAGCACTTGATCTTTGATAGATCCCGCTTCTTCTTCCCTTGCTGCGTCTTTGATGCCAAGGCTGCATCTTCTTCATCTTCCTACTTCACCTTACTCGAGCCATGTATTGCTTCTTGGTGAATCTGCGGAGTTCTTGACGCATGATTTCCCACAAGTTGTCCCAGTCGGAAAGGTTCGCTTTGCCCAAGATACTTTGGACAAAGGTTTCCCACTCATCTGAGACCGCATTGAGAGCAGTCCTGACCATCACATCATCATCCAATTTTGCACCCGTGGCAATCAACTGGTCTCTGATCGACTATAATCTGAAGAGAAAATGTTCCATGTCTTCCCCCTTGGTCATCATGAATGACCGCATCTGAGTCTCCAGAAGCATCTTCCTCTGGACGGACTTTCCCTCATATAGGGATGTTAAGGCCTTCCACATCTCATTAGTTGTTTTCTTTTCAGCTATGTGTGCGACAACATGGTCCTTAACTCCATCCATTATCATCTGCTTGGCATGTCCAGCAACTTCATTATGCTTCTTCAAGAGATCTGCATCGGTCAGCATGGCCAGGATTTGTCCTGCATGGTCTCTTAGATGATATGCCTCTAGGACTATCAGGATTCTAGCCTTCCAAACTACAAATTTTGATAGGCCATCCAATCTATCCTGATCACGCAGTCCGTGAGGTGCCATTTGCTCAGAAAATCTATCGGAGCTCCTCTTCTCTGTGCTAGAGATCTGGATCTAAGGTCCTTGGCGAAACAGACACCTTCTGCCCCCTCTGACAACTGATTTCCCTTCTTGGAAATCTACCAAATCAAACAATGATTCAGCTCTCTTCGATCCTCTGATCGATCTGCAAGTTTCTTTGGCTAGAAACCCTCTGAGAAGCTGATCTCCTCTCATTGTTTGTCTCTAGTGCTTAGGCTAAATTCCAAAAAATTTAGAAATTTAACCCCACCAGCACCTTCTAAAGTTCTGCAGCTCTGCTTCAGGGATTTTTGGATTAGACAACTTCAGATCTGCGTCACCCTGTGACAATCCCAGCGCTGCCTTTGCGCAGTAAGTATGTGGGCTTGCGTGGAGACAGTGTAAGACTGCGTCATCTTGCCCTATACATGATTTTGATTCCTCTGAAACTGCGTTGTCCCTTTAGATCTGGCCTTCTGTTGTTGTTGTTGCTCTTTCTGCTGCTTTCTGCAGCAAGATCCTTCAGTTTTCTGCTAATGACCCTGCTAGATCTGCAATCGCTCTGATACTGTGAAAATTTCTGAATGTTCCTTATGCAGAAATCCACTGTTAGATCTGATTATGCTTCTCCTACTTAATTAAGTTATTAATTGTTGAGCCCCAAGATTGTTCTTTATTTCATCTTACTTTACCTCATTTTCCTTTGTCCATTGTTATCCCAGGCCCAATTGATCAATGACATTAGTTAAAATTACTTTTAGAATGATTAACATGGCTAACTTGCTAAGTTTTGTGATTTTGTCATTGTGATGCATTTTGACCGAAACTAGCTGCAGAATGCAGACATTCCATAGCTAACCGGCAATTCTGCCGCTGTCTTCACGTTCAAGCATGTTCCAGGTGTCCTCTCAGAAAAAGCCACACATGGGTATATTCCACATTATGTCCTCATCGTTCGTTGCTCACCATGAAGAATGAACCGAATTCTGGACGTGGTTTTGGTACGTGGGAACTCATTCAAGGAGGCAGACTTCTAATAGGACTATCCTAGTCCAAATGTCCTTTGTCCCTTTACGCTGCCATCTTTAGAGTCCTAGTACGATTTTGATAAGGAAAGACAACGATCCCCGTATTGTTGCAAGTTCTGTTATGTAGATTTGTTATAAAAGCACTCGGGAAACCGAGAGACAAGCTCTAGATTTTGCTTAGATTTCATGTATTGACTGCTATATTTTTGAAGACCGAGACTACTCTGTTTCAAGTTATTTTCCTTTAATGAAGAAGACATCATTGCTTTTAACGCGTTGAGTTGATTTTGAGTTAGATTCCGTGTGGTGGTAGAGGGCCCCTGCCTCCTGCACGACTTTACTTTCGTAATTTAGATAAGTATCTTAGTTGTTTTCACGTTTTTGAAGTTTGAGTTCATAGTTAATTTCATTAGCCACTATAGCTATACTTGTTCTAAGAAACTCTTCCAAAATATCATGATAATGAATGGGAAATGGATGTAGTGTTGTAGGATTTATTTGTAATTTCTCTTGTTCATTATCACAGTTGAACTTATACTAAGCAAACTCTTCCAAAAAATCCTTATTATGTGTAAGGCATGACTGTGATACTGAAAGTTTCAGTTGTTTGTTTACACTAAGTACCATAGCTGATCTTACTCTTAAAACGCTCTTCCAAAATATCATAATAATAGGTAGGAGATAGCTGTGATGTCTTAGTTTTTAAATTGCTTTCAGTCTTTATGTTTGCATTTGCACTGAATTGTACAACCAGGATTGTCCTAGCAAGCTCTTCCAAAATACCATTCATGATGGACAAAATAGGCTGTAGAATCCCATAGATTAATTGCATGACAACTTAGTTAGGGTACTCCGGAGTCAAATTGCATTCAATTCATGCTCTGTCATTTTGTTTTAAGTTTGATAATGGCTTGTTAGTTCAGCACTGTTTATTGTAGACTAGTGACATCTTAGTTCAGTTTTAGCTTAGCTCATTGTATTTACATTCCACATTTAGTTGTCATCCATTGCATATTAGATTACATTAGTTGTTAAACTTAAACAATACGGCCTTCATTATTTACAAAACCTCTTTTGTTCCAAATCTATAATTGACTCATAACTATCTGAACAGAAGACAGTATCATCCCAAGGCCTGAAATACTTTTGCAACTTTTTTACCACTTCATAAACAAAGCCTTTCCTCAAAAGACTACTTTAAAAAGAAATCTATAATTTTTGAGTAAGGTTTAGTGATGTTAAACTAAGTTGCAGAATAGAATTAGAAGCTAGTCTTAGAGTAGAGATCTTAAGATGTTACCAATGTTTTTCTCCAAATATGTTTCAACAAATCTTTAATCATGGATAAAATGTTGTATCATTATAAACTGATTATTTAATTGTTTAGTTAGGAGAATTTGTATACTTAACTGACCATTTCTCAAGCTCTTCCAAAATACCTTTAATGAAAGAATTGGACAAGTTAAGTTTATGTTTTGATTCATTTTCTTGAAGTCATTATCAAGCTTTGTATTTTCTTTAGTCATAGTTTAGGTTTGATTCTGTTTCAGTATTTGCATTTTCATTTGTCATTTGTCATCAATAAATTAGGCTTCACTCTGTTTTTAACTAGTAGCTTCTTTCCACTAGCATTTAGTTCTTTTCCTTGTGAACATAAAACCATCAAAAGACCAAAACATCATAAAACACTAAACACAACGCATTAAGAAACAAACACCTAGGCACATACAGTGCACTTCACTTCAACAGTTTACCAACCCTGGTTGACAATTAAATGAACTCAATTTAGGAGACTAGGTTGAGCACAAACATTTTGGTGCCGTTGCCGGGGAAGTGAAAACTAGGTAACCTTTGTTTCTTAATTCGCAAAAACAATTATATGCGTAGAGAGAGAGACTCAAGGGGTAGATTCATAAGCAGCTGTTACAAAATCATAAGTTCAGATCCATTGCACTTATGATCCATCTCATTTCATTTCATTCCATTCACTTATCCATCCATACTCCATTTCATTCATTCATTCATACTTCACTTCATTCCATATTTCATTCATCTCATTCCATACTTCATCCACCTCATTTCCATATCAAAATTTCAAGTTTGATGTTTTTCTGCAAATGAATAACATGTCATGGATTGCAGGCCATTTCTTATATTCTTCCACTCCATTTCATAAATTGAATCCATCCCATTCCATCATTCACTTCATACATATTCCATTATACCATGTTTCATCACCTATCTTCCCTCATTCCATAAAATATTCTATGTATATTCCAAACCACTCCATTCCATGATTAAAATTCTCTACATGTACATTCTGTAGCTAAACAGATATTCTGCAGCTAATCAGACTTTCCGCAGCCAGACAGTCATTCTGCAGCTACAGATCCTGAAGGCACTGGTCAACAAAAATTTGAATTGCAACAAGACGATCCAGTATATTCATGAATAAGAAGAATCAAGAAGGATTATGAAGACTCTTCCAGAGAAGAACAAAGTATACAAAGACCACAAAAAAAGCAAATGAAAAGCAAAGGTAAAAAGTTCTGGTTATAATGGCATTTCATGAAAACTTAAGTATAGTCTAGTTATGAATCATTCAAAAATTGTTTTGATTATTTTTATTGATCATGCCAAATATACCCTCCGCAAAACTTTGGATTAAAAACTTTCATTTCAAATTCTATACCCGACCATCATTTAAGCGATTAAAAACGCTGAAGTGTTTGATTTCCTCACGTCACCTAGCCAAATCATTTAATGATGATTTTTGAATCCGTTGTAAAAATCTCCGCAGTCTTTTCACTCATTGATTTGTTTTCTTCACCTCACTTCATTAACTCGTTCCGTAACTACTTCCATCACTCCATTCCGTAGCCAGCCCTTCATCATTTCATTCCGCAAAACAGAGATATCTCTATCACCATGAGCAGAGGTATATCAGTTTGAAATATCAAACCACTATCACCGTGAAGCAGAGGTATACCAGTGTGGAATTTGAAGCCATTGTCACCGTGAAGCAGAGGTATATCAGTGTGGAATTTGAAGCCATTGTCACCGTGAAGCAGAGGTATATCAGTGTGGAATTTGAAACCATTGTCACCGTGAAGCAGAGATATATCAGTTTGAAGATTGAAGCACTATCACCGTGAACCAGAGGTACATTAGTTTGAAGGTTGAAGTTATTGTTTCCGTGAGCAGAAAGAGTACTAATCTGAAGATTGAAGAAAGGAATTCTGGGCCTCATTGTAAGAACTGAACCAGTGGGCACAAAATACCTGGAAGGATACCCTCAAAGTAGAGAAATTTTGCAACAGGTAGGATGGCTACAATTTCTTGAGAAATTTAATGGCTTCCACAAAGAAGTTACTAAAACATTTGCAAGGTCATTCAAAGGAGCCGAGGTTGAAGTTGGAGATGTTAAATTCACTGTCACAAAGGTTTTTATTGCAGAAGCAACATGATTGCTTAGACATGGAGAGAGATGGTTTAAAAATAGAGAATTTCATAATGAATCATGGAAGCAAATCCTAAAATCACCAGGTATGGATGTCACTGTGTTTAAAAAGGGAATTCCAAGTTCTGCATTAAAAAATAAATGGAGAAAAATATTGCTTATTCTACAAAAATTTATCACTTGTGAAGGTAGATATGGCACATTTTATGTTTACCATATTAGGTTGATAATGCATTTTCTGGAGGAAGAGCTAAATTTGCCCTATTTCTTGCTTCAAAGTTTAAAAAAGATGGCTTCTGGTGTTCAAAGTAGAGTCCAATTCCTAGAGACAACTCTATACCATCATGGCTTGGTTAAGATTTTAATTGAACACCATTTAGCCAAAACAAAAGATACTTGGGATAATTTATTGGTAAGAAATCACTTTGAGGAACCAAAAGAGCCCTCACCTGAACATCAACCTACAAGGAGAAGCAGAAAATGGAGAGCCTCTAAAATTGAAATTGACAAAACAGTACAGGAAAGTAGTGAAGAAATAATCTCTGAGAAGTTGACTCAGATTAAGAGACAACTTAAGAAAGAGAGGGTAATCAGAAAATTTGCCACAGAAAAAGGAGAGGGATCATCCCAGCCAAGAAGAAGCCATAGACTCAGGGGGAAACTAAGGAAAACACAAATCAAACAAACAGGGGTGATAAATACAGAAGATGAGGAAACATCTATTGAAGAAGATGTTGAAGAAGATTTTAATGAAGAAACCCCTGAAATTGACCCTGCGCAGCAAGAAGTGTATGACTATGTTGAAACATTGGAAAGGAAAGCTTCAGAGAGTAGAGATTGAACCCCTAGTCCTCCACTGTCCGAAATAGATGTGTTAAGAAAGGATAGGTATGAGCTGGAAGTACTTAATAGACATATCAAAACTGAGAATGATATTCTGAAGGAACAAGTCAAAATCAAAACCAGTATGAACTCAACCTTATCTCTACAAATGGACAAAGTGGAAAAGGCTAATGAAAAGTTGAAAAAGAGGGACAAGAAGCTAATCAGGGCACTTATCAACTTAAGGTTCAAACTAGTCATCAGGAAACCCAGAAGACCTTTAACTTCCAAGCAAAGAAGAAGGATAGGGTTAGATTTTCTTGCAGAAGTCTCTGAGTTTATGGAATAAGTTGCATGAGGACATGCAAGAAGTCAGCAGTGGGGGTATGTTGAGCCCCAAGATTGTTCTTTCTTTCATCTTACTTTACCTCATTTTCCTTTGTCCATTGTTATCCTAGGCCCAATTGATCAATGAAATTAGTTAAAATTACTTTTAGAATGATTAACATGGCTAACTTGCTAAGTTTTGTGATTTTGTCATTGTAATGCATTTTGACCGAAACTAGCTGCAGAATGCAGACATTCCGTAGCTAACCGGCAATTGTGCAGCTGTCTTCACGTTCAAGCATGTTCCAGGTGTCCACTCAGGAAAAGCCACACATGGGTATATTCCACATTATGTCCTCATCGTTCGTTGCTCACCATGAAGAATGAACCGAATTCTGGACGTGGTTTTGGTACGTGGGAACTCATTCAAGGAGGCAGACTTCTAATAGGATTGTCCTAGTCCATATTTCCTTTGTCCCTTTACGCTGCCATCTTTAGAGTCCTAGTACGATTTTGATAAGGAAAGACAATGATCCCCGTATTGTTTCAAGTTCTGTTATGTAGATTTGTTATAAAAGCACTCGGGAAACCGAGAGACAAGCTCTAGATTTTGCTTAGATTTCATGTATTGACTGCTATATTTATGAAGACCGAGACTACTCTGTTTCAAGTTATTTTCCTTTAATGAAGAAGACAACATTGCTTTGAACGCGTTGAGTTGATTTTGAGTTAGATTTCGTCTGGTGGTAGAGGGCCCCTGCCTCCTGCACGGCTTTACTTTCGTAATTTAGATAAGTATCTTAGTTGTTTTCACGTTTTTTAAGTTTGAGTTCATAGTTAATTTCATTAGCCACTATAGCTATACTTGTTCTAAGAAACTCTTCCAAAAGATCATGATAATGAATGGGAAATGGTTGTAGTGTTGTAGGATTTATTTGTAATTTCTTTTGTTCATTATCACAGTTGAACTTATACTAAGCAAACTCTTCCAAAAAATCCTTATGATGTCTAAGGCATGACTGTGATACTGAAAGTTTCAGTTGTTTGTTTACACTAAGTACCATAGCTGATCTTACTCTTAAAACACTCTTCCAAAATATCATAATAATAGGTAGGAGATAGCTGTGATGTCTTAGTTTTTAAATTGCTTTCAGTGTTTATGTTTGCATTTGCACTGCATTGTACAGCTAGGATTGTCCTAGCAAGCTCTTCCAAAATACCATTCATGATGGACAAAATAGGCTGTAGAATTCCATAGATTAATTGCATGATAACTTAGTTAGGGTACTCCGGAGTCAAATTGCATTCAATTCATGCTCTGTCATTTTGTTTTAAGTTTGATAATGGCTTGTTAGTTCAACACTGTTTATTGTAGACTAGTGACATCTTAGTTCAGTTTTAGCTTAGCTCATTGTATTTACATTCCACATTTAGTTGTCATCCATTGCATATTGGATTACATTAGTTGTTAAACTTAAACAATACGGCCTTCATTATTTACAAAACCTCTTTTGTTCCAAATCTATAATTGACTCATAACTATCTGAACAGAAGACAGTATCATCCCAAGGTCTGAAGTACTTTTGCAACTTCTTTACCACTTCATAAACAAAGCCTTTCCTCAAAAGACTACTTTAAAAAGAAATCTATAATTTTTTAGTAAGGTCTAGTGATGTTAAACTAAGTTGCAGAATAGAATTAGGAGCTAGTATTAGAGTAGAGATCTTATGATGTTACCAATGTTTTTCTTCAAATATGTTTCAACAAATCTTTAATCATGGATAAAATGTTGTATCATTATAAGCTGATTGTTTAATTGTTTAGTGAGGAGAATTTGTATACTTAACTGACCATTTCTCAATCTCTTCCAAAATACATTTAATGAAAGAATTGGACAAGTTAAGTTTATGTTTTGATTCATTTTCTTGAAGTCATTATCAAGCTTTGTATTCTATTTAGTCATAGTTTAGGTTTGATTCTGTTTTAGTATTTGCATTTGCATTTGTCATTTGTCATCAACAAATTAGGCTCCACTCTGTTTTTAACCAGTAGCTTCTTTCCACTAGCATCTAGTTCTTTTCCTTGTAAACATAAAACCATCAAAAGACCAAAAACATCATAAAACACTAGACACAACACATTAAGAAACAAACACTTAGGCACATACAGTGCACTTCACTTCAACAGTTTACCAACCCTGGTTGACAATTAAATGAACTCAATTTAGGAGACTAGGTTGAGCACAAACATTAATGCTGAAACTTTAGATTAACATCGAAGCAAACACATAACAGAATTTCACCGATTCAGATCCAAAACAGAAAAGAACATGCACACATAGACAAAGTGACACAAGGATTTTCTGGACAATAGTCCCTGGAAAAACCCAATGCGGGAAAACCAGTCTTCTTGCTGCTAGAGGGTTTTATTATTAAAAGTTTTCTGAATACAACAAATCTGGGTTCCAGATCTAGAAAACCCGACAGAGAAAATATAGATCTGCAGCTAACCTATTGTTCTGAAGCCAAAATATTGACTGATCCACACTCTCAAATGGGATTTACAGGACTTGGCCAGATCTTGGCCCTAGAAACCCCAGTGCTGTCCCTAAAGCAAAAATTAGATTCTAGTGAATCCTTTGATTATAAACATGGTTATGACTATGCAATAAATGAAATACATAGTCAATATAACCTAAGAAACAAGAAAAACAATGAGTCTTCTACTAAGAAATATTCCTAAACTCAGAATCAGAAAACAGTAGAAGCTCCCAAAACAAAGGTTCTGCAAATTCTCCCAAGGGAAAATAAAGAAAACTCAAATTCTTCCCAGAACATTTCTAGTCCTAAGAAAGCATCAAGCCCTAAAATTGTTGATATTACTGATGAAGTTGCTCAAGCCACAAAAGATTCACAAAAATCTATTGCTGCTAAAGCCTCTAATTCTTTGAAAACAACAAATTTAGATCCCAAAAAACCTGTTGCTGATCCTAAGATAGTAAATCCAAAAACTATTACTTCAAAAACATCTACTGATAATTCTAAGTTTGAAAGAACAACCACTGCTTCACAAACAATTCCTGAAAAGAAAGTTATAAGTACACGAAATACAAACAGAGAATCCCAAAACACTTGAAAATGAAAAAACAACTGTAGAATAACAAGACAAACCAACACAAACTACAGTTACAAAAGAAGAACTGATTCAAATCAGTAAAACTCAACCTACATTCAACATACAATCAGAAATTGCAAAGCTTAAAATACTAATTCATTTGACTGAATTGGTAAAAAATGACTTGTATAAATCAACCATAATTGAAACATTAAATATGAATGATGGAGAAGACTCCATAAATCTAAATGATGATCAACCAGAATTGATTTTTGGCCCAAATGTAAATGGAAAACATTCAGATGGTGCAGTTCCTCCATTTTATATCAGTCTCACCATTCCTGATCAAATTCCACATAACACAATGCTAGATTCAAGAGCTTCCCATAATTTAATGACTAAAGCCATCATGGAAACTCTCAATCTAGAAATTACAAGGCCATACAAAAATTTGTTTTCTTTTGGTTCAAGTAAAGTTAAATGCCTAAGTTTAATTAAGAATTTGTGTGTAACACTAGTTCAATACAATGGTAAGAGCATATTAATGGACATTGTAGTAGCTGATATCCCACCAAAATATGGAATGCGACTTTTTCGCTCATGGGGAGAAAAGTTGCAGGGATCTCTACAATTGGACATGTCTTATGCTACTATATCAGTGTTTGGCCAGCTTAAAATGTTATATAGAGAAACATTAATGAAGTACATGGTTAGTAGTGCTGAAAGATCTATAAATTACCCCATTTACTCTACACCAACTGACCTTGATTCTTTCATCTTTTGTGACTCTGAAACAAATGAAATCCAAATTGAACTAGTAGATAAAAAGAGAGCACCAAACAATGAAAACATTTTTCATGAATCTCAATGGCATTTAGACTTTGATGGTTCAGTGAATAAGTTTGGAGCAGGAGTAGGAGTCTGGATAACAAATATGGAGACTAATCATTCTGAAGGTCATGCTTTTAAGCTCAATTTCAAATGTACAAACAATATCGTTGAGTATGAAGCCCTCATCCTAGGACTCCAAATCATTAGGAACTCAGGAGGAAAAAGAATTTTAATCATGGGAGACTCATATTTGATTATAAAACAAGTAAATGGAGTTTATTCTGTTTATAATTCTAGACTAAGCAGATATAGAGACATTGTCATAGATTTAACTGATGATTTATTGGAATGCAAGTTTGTTGTTATACCTAGAAAACAAAATATACAAGCTCATTGTCTTGCAACTTTTGCTAGTACATGCAATTTACCATTCCAACTTAATCACAGATATATTGATGAAGTCAAGCATAGGCCAATAATTCTAGATAATCTTAAGTATTGGCAAATTTTTTCTCAGGATGAACAGATTTACAAGTTTATGAACAATGAAGGAAAATTTCGGAATTGTATTATAGATACAGATTGTACAATAAATCATGATTTGGATTGTGAGATAGATTTAAATGACTTAGATGTAAATAGAATAAAGTTTGATAAACCTATTAGATTTAGTCAAGCTGACATAGATAGTTTAGAGAAAGTAGAGATTGAAGAAATTATTGAAGATGAATAAGATATATTGAATCTTAAAGATAAATTTTTACCTAAAGGTTTAACCCCTTAGCTGATCCTTTTGACTCCAATGATGTAGCTAGAAAACAAAAAATGGAGCCAGTAAAATCTGACATAGAAGAATGTAACATTGGTACAGAGTCAAAACCAAAGATAATCACACTGTAAGATAAGGCAATAAAAATATATGTCAATCCCCTTGATAATAAGGAAAAAGTTATGTAATGTCAAAACATTAAGATATGCCTATCCCTTCCACGAAATCCCTAACATTCCTAATACCAAGTAAATCATGCTAATAACAAATAAATTGTTAAAAATTCATTTGGAAAAATGGTGAAATTTAGTCGTTGGTCACAAGACACTGAAAAATCTAAGGGTTGTATCTAAAATACATTTCCTTTAGTGTTACTATAAATTTACCTTATAAGAACAACTCAAAGCTTTTATCACTATTAAGGTGATACAATATTGCATAAGTAGCAACATTTCAACATTTAGTTACTTCCTCTAAATATTATTAGCTATATTTACAAAATCAATGCACTCTTGTTGAACACTATAAATAAACACTATGTATAATTTACTTCCTATTGAGTGTTAAAGTCCATGCAAAGTGTAACAATTTATGAATTTGTGCATAAGAATAACCCCTCCATAATTACTATAAAACATCTCAAATTATTGGCTTTTGTGGAGATGAGTTTGCAGTGTGCCTTATAATATAACATCCCCATTTTGCATTGCAACCCAACTTCTATTTGCTTTCATATTTATTTTTTTCAAATGTTCACCAATTCTACCAATGGTAATTTAGTCCTTGCTAACATCCCCATTTTGCATTGCAACCAACTTGTATTTGCTTTCATATTTAGTTTTTGCAAATGTTCACCAATTCCACCAATGGTAATTTAGTCCTTGCGTGGTGTGATTTGTAAACTTTTAAATTTAAAATAATGATCACAGCAACCACCAAAGGGTGGAGGGTGAGGGTGAGGGTGTGTAATGGCACTTCAACTCCAATGTCCACAAAAATGCTATTGCAAAATTAGGTGGATTAAACACAAAGTAATGTAAATAATCCATGTTTTAGTTGCATT
Organism: Pinus albicaulis; assembly: GCA_034641835.2. Lineage (NCBI taxonomy): Eukaryota > Viridiplantae > Streptophyta > Pinopsida > Pinales > Pinaceae > Pinus > Pinus albicaulis. The sequence continues at coordinate 1,236,286,687 of CM076583.1, read as the reverse complement.
TATTGTCTTAATTGTGCTCTCTTTTGTTAGGTTTCATCTTCCACTTGCAATTTTTCTTGTTTATTTCAAATGCATTGTTCTTTCCAATTCTGTTATAATTTCCACTTTCTTGTTTGTCTTAACAATTGTCTCCTTCCAAGTGCATTTTGTATTTATGCCAATCACATTCATAATGAGACTCAAAGGTTGAGTTTTTTTTTTTTTTTTGCAATCTCCTGTTTTCCTTTTCAATTGCCTCATTCCAAACACATTTTGTGGTTATTGATAATATCTAGTACACATGGTTAAGAGATTGCCTCACATATAGCATCAACAAAATTTAGTAACATGAAACCTTTTATAACAACAAAATCTACTAATATAATTGTAAGTCTCTACATAAATTTGTTGCCAAAATTTGGGTATAATCATAGTAATATCAAAATTATTAAGCCAAAAAGTACGTTATTTCATTGACATTCGAATTTTTATATTTTGGTAAGAGATAAAATATGTAATCTCAAGATTAAAGCATTTACATCTTATTGGATAATAATCCTAAACTGAGTGATAAAACATTCTTACTTAAAAAAATAGAAATTAATTTTTGAAAATCTATAAATTAAATTTTGGAATAACAAATTTCTAAATTAGAGATGAATAAATCATAATTTATCATAATTTTTTAGAAAATATATTTTATGTTATTTCACAAACTTGCCACTTTGTTTCACACTTGTTGTATGCCTTATAAGACCTTTACATTTGTGCATTTTAAAAACCTTCCTAGGGTTATAGGATTGCATCACAACCAAGTCCCCAAGTTAAACTTGACACTCCAGAATGGAAGGTTCAAAGCTAGAGTGAGGCAACAACATGCATGTATTTGAAAACTTTGCATATAATAAAGGCCCCCCAAAAAAATCTCTTGAACTCTTTTAGGGAATACTATCAATTAGAGGATGATAGGCTATTTAGACTGTTAGAAGTTAATTAAGTTCAACTTGGTTTATTGTATCCTTCGGTAAAGTGTATTTCTTTAGTGTGCTTTTCTAATTAGATATAACAGTCAGAATTATGTTCTCCGTGCTCTTTAAATAGAGATCATGGACCAATCAGGAGTAAATCTATGGATTAAGTGTGAGTTTGCATCAAGGATGAGATGAACTAAAGCCATGGATCAAGTGTCGTTTGTATCAAGGAGGAGAGTGAGATGTTCATGTAGGTTTTTTTTTTCCTTCACTGATATATATACCTCAAGCCTCAAGTGGTTGAGAAATTGGAACTGTGCATTGTGTCTTTCTTTTATATATACCTCAAGCCTCCAGTGGTTGAGAAATTGGAATTGTGCATTGTCTCTTTCTTTTAGGATTTTAACCATATACACATTGGCGTTTTAATCTTTAATTTGTTTGTGAGTAATTACATTTAAGGTGTTCAACCTATGTCAATATAACTAGTTTCTCGAAAAGTCACCTTTGATCCCAAGTCCTTTCTTCTTCGATCCCAGATCCCAAATTCCCAACATGGTCTGTTATTGCTCTTGCTCCCTACTGACACTTTAAGATGATACTTTTTTAATTACGATAAGTGATCAATAGGATTAAAACAAGAGGATCTAGAAACAATACACTTCAACACTAGATATTTATGTCTTCCTCCATTCCATGTTTAAACTAGAAACTGCAAACAAGGGGTAGAACTGTGTATATATCTAATAAGACAGATGGCATGTCAAAGATATTTGCAACAAACGATAGATAGTATTATTCCCCATGTATTTCCAGTGAAATAACTAACAGAACTAAATAGCACAATTAATTCCATTGAAAATTGGGAGTGGACAGTGCGTTGGGCAGAAAGAGTAACCCATTGTCAATGGTTAATTGCAGTAGAAATTAAATAATATGAATTCGCTCCTACAACTAATCAGATTGAGATGAAGCTGTGGCAGGAGATGATTGCCAGATATTTTCTTTCGATTGATCCCTATTTTCACAAGAAAATACATTTAATAATGGATAAAAATTCCATGCATTCCAACAACAGTGAGTGCGAGCGTAACACAACGATCAAATGTTTTCCAATCTAAGCAGGACTATTATCTCCAGTACTCCATGGAAAATTTTGGACGATGTACTCAAACTCCAAGTTTGCAAACGTAGAATTTATTTCTACAGTATCATTGCAACATGCAACCTGAACATAATATATGACATTCTTTCGACTTGGTCTTTCTGAAATCAGGATACTTGCTTCCCGCTCGCAGACACTCCATGCTAAATAATGACAAGCACAGAAACTTACCTCATTAATTGCCAAAGGATATTTGGAGACATGTCCAAACACTTTAATCTCAAAAATACTATAAAACAGAAAATTACTTTATTTTGAATCCAGAACTGCGTAACAGCCACCATTTTCATATCGATATATTTACAGCTCGTACTATATCTAGAAGAGTGAAAATTCAGCAGCCCAACGGCAGATTGACCAACTACGCCGTCCCATCTTGGATTTGAATATAGAAGGGCCTGAAAGAAGAATTTATATATGATGTTTGACTCAGTTTTGTGGTGCTACACATTGAGGGCAGTTTTTCAAGGACCCCAGTACAAAAGAAAATTACAGAAGAATTAAGAAAACATACAATTGCTCTTGCACCATCATATTGGCCATACATGAACAGGAAATTACAGATTTGCCAAATATGTGTGAATACAATTTAAACCTTACTGGAACAATTGCAATTCACTCAAATAACCCGAGGCCAAAATAACTGAACTCTAGTATTCACAAAACTCGCTGATGCATCACCATATAGACCATATTTCATGTTTCAACAGAGTGACCACTTCTTTGCCGCAATCCCTCCAAACCACTGGATCCCCTCCACCAAGAACTGTGTACATTTTGCTGGTTCTCTTGCTCAGGGGAATCACTGTTAGCCAACCTTTGGTCCCTGCTATCTCTGAACATAGGCAAGGAAACCAATCCATCGGGAGGACCACCTAAAATCCATAACAGCAGTGAACTAAATGACATTAGTGAATTTTGATTCATCAAAGATGCAGCAGTTTGAGCTGTTTGGGGCAAGTCTAATCCTGTAGCCTGTTGAACAAGTCCACCAGATGTACTGTTCTCTCTCAGCTCACTATTTTGCATTGCATTCGAACTAGTAGTTCTGATAGAATCTGTATTAACACCTCTAGTGGTAGTTGTCCTGTAATTTGGATCAGAGGTGTCGGTGTTGCCAGCGGGAGCTCTTCTAACATGATTATCATTGCCTGAATGGAAAGATGACGACTCGGCACCACCATGGAAATTCCTACGTAGGCTACTGCGGACTCTAGTGCCATCTGAAGATGTCCATATAGACCGAGAAACAGCATTGCTACCAATTCCATTACCTTCCTCTGGTTGATTGTCTCTAGCTTGATGAACTCCAAAACCACCTATTTGGTTTGCACTCCTAGCATTTAATCTTGTAACATGGAACGTAGATGTAAGTATTGTAGATGAAGTTATCTGCACCCCAGGCTGTTGATGCAATTGATCTCTCTGCCACATAAACCTTTGCAATGCTGGCACCTACACAGTGATCATAAATGAGGCGATGATAAGCTTTGATCAAAACTGTCTAGGAAGCATGCTGGTGCATTGAACAAAAAGAAGATTGAAGGATCTTCACCTCAAAGCGATTCCAAAAATATAGTATCAAGTGCTGCATAAAAGCTGCTGTAGCAGCAAAGGCCAAATACGAGAAACCTAGCCCAACAAGGATGAGAAAAGTTCAGTCAGGCATCAAAGAGAAAACTAAGGCCACCGCCGAGTAACGTCCCAGTTTAAAAATGATATAGTTTGATATTATAAAAGCAGGAATATAACATAAACCAGTCTCAACAAACATATAGGTAGAAGGGAGCATCACAACAGATCATGACCTTAGATGGAAAAATAAGAAAACCTACCATATGCGTACGAGAAAAAGTATATGTGAAAAACCAAAAAATACAGCAAGAAGAACCGGGGAAAATACTGCATTGACATGGGTGTCCGCACACTGCACAAAAATGTCGAGCGTTTAAGAACCTCTTTTAGAATTAGAAATGGGAATGTCAGAAGTTTGGTGATTGAACTTTCATATCGAAAACCCCTCCCACATTAATCTAATTGTCTACAAGGACTAATTTCATTCTGAATCCTACAGAATTTCTTCGAGTTGACAAAATAGAAAACACATGATAGTGAAATAACCAAATAGCAAGAAATGGCACATGGCTTGGAGCATAAGCCAAGTTCATTGCAAATAACGGCTAGATAATTACCATAACAGGAAGGTGTTCTTACTAACCTGATCATTGTAAACAGCTCACATAACCACACAAGAGTGAGCACCATAAAGGCGAGTAGCTGGTCATCATAAAATTCAAACAGGAAGAAAAGGATTCCAATCATGATCTGCATGCAAAGATAAGTTTAGCAGATAGATACTAAATTTAAATGTGAATATGAATATGGTACAACTCAAAAATAGAATCTCGATTCTCAACCCAATAATACAACCAAAGAATTTAAGTTGTGGAGAAGCCCATTACAAAAAATTTCAGGAGCATAGATCTCACTTATGAAAAGTATGGAATTCCTTCAAAAATTTTAGGAAAAGAACTAGATGAGATTAGAAATTGAATAGCAGCCAATCCTTATTGTTGACACCTAATCTCTGGGATTAGGAAAATCTGTGTGAATATTGTAAATAGAAAAATAAAGGAAATTTGAAGACGAAGAGACATTGGGAGATGAATCCCAATAGACTCCCTCTCCTTGTATATATCCATGTTTTATCTTAATGCAAATGCAACAAATTCATTCGTGGTGTAACTCCTGCCATTCTCTGCTACATACTGTCCCTCTGCTATATTCTGCATTGAATTATCTCTGCATTACTCTGATTCTCTGCGTTAACCCACTCTCCACTCTCCCTGCGAATTCTGTGAAGTGGCCACTATAACATCATTCTCCCACTGATTCCTTAGGAATTGATGCTGCCTTGGATTACTGCGCTGGTTGCTGTCTATGGTGCATTGGAACTATGCTAGTGTGCTGTGCATTGAACGATGTGTTACTCCTGTGTTGAACGATGCGCACTAAAAGCTGTTATCTCCTCATCCTCGTGGCTGCTGTAAGTGTTAACTGAGATGCCCTTCTCCATTGACAACTGTATGATGCCCTTCTCTGGTATGAGCTTTCTATGCTGCGTTGAATTTATATTTGAGTCAAAAAGACCATACATGTTTATCAATTGGCTGCATTGGTGTGTTTGCAAATTAAAGATTGCATGTTATATGGACTGCATATGAATGGTTCAAACTTCAAAATACTGGGGATAGCTGTGGCCTGTCAGTTTATGGTGCATTCTCCCAACACACATATAAAGTCATCACAACATGAACAGTTTTTAAAGACCGTGTATGCATATGTGCTTTGGTTCAAATGGGTTGTGATGGGTATATTTGGTGTAAAGATATGGTATTATACGGAAGTGTGTATGTTAATGTATTATATGAAATATATGTGATGAATGGTGGTATATATATACCATGCGACAGTTTATGTATATTCCAACATTAAAATTTTGACTTTGTATAGTGAAGAGTGAAGTTAGAAGTGAGTCTTTTTTAATCAGTTTGGTAAGAAAGCAGAAAGTAAGGCTGCATTATTTTGGAAATCAAAAGCACATAGTCCTTTTTGATGATGCATTCACTAATTTCCATTGTGGGAGTAGTTCTCTCTAGCAAAGAGAACTATCATGAGTGGTCCAGGAAAATAAAACACACTTTGATTTTTAATGAGTTGTGGAAAGGGGTTTGTGAAGGAGAAGGAGACAATGCATCTGAAAAACCTACTTCAGAAAAGGAGCTTGCCATTTTGGAAAAAACAGAACAGCAAGGCCTATGCCTTGATTGCAGCGTCAGTAAATGAAGAGGTGAGTCATCATATTTCGTCATTTTCAAATGCTTTCAAAACTTTAAAGAAGTTGAAGGAATTATATGACTCGCACACTAAGTTTGAAGTTGTTCAACTGATGATCAAGTTGTTCAATCTTGAGATGAAAAATGATGACCCTCTCACCTTATTAGCATCAGAAATAAGATCCATTATACATGACATAAAAGCCATTGGTGTTGAAATAGATGTTCCTCTCACAACCTATGTCAAGGCACTATATCCCACTTATTCACATTATCTTGAGTCATGGCAGGCAAGTGGAGAACTTAAATAGATTTCCTTTGACTCCCTTGAGAAGAAGTTTGTTGAAAGAGCGAAGGCTTTTGGGAAGAAGACAACTCCTGATTATTCTGAAGTTGTGTGCCTTGCACAGAAAGAGAAGAATCATGCATAGGATTCTTCTAGAGGAAAACGTGGTTGAAGTGGAAGAAGAAGGAAGAATTTTAGAGGCAAGGGGGGCAGAGATTTCCAAGGAGAAAGGTTTGATCTTCATTGCATATGATGCAATAGAAATGGACATGATGCTTCCACATTTTCTTTTGGTCACAGGTTAAATATGTTTTGCAATTCAACAAACCAATTTATTACATGATCAAGTTTGTAGATTCAGATTGGCCAATAATTGGGAAGGTGTACGAGCAAATGGATAGCATGTTGGGGTAGATTAAAGACAATATTGAGCCTATAGATATCACCTTGTACAATTATATTCATGGAGAGGTGGAAAAACGATGGGATATGCCAAATGTTCCATTGCATGCATTAGCGTATGTTTTGACACCTAAATACTTTCATCCATCATGGCTTTCAACACCAGCACCTGGGGGAAGGGAGAAGGAGAAAACCACACCTAGATCCAGAGGTTCTAGAAAAATATATGATTGCATTGGCTAAATTAGTCCCTGATGACGAGGAGGCTGCCTTGGTATGGAAACAGTTGAGCAACTATACGCTTTGCGCCGGTCCATTTGGGAGCATGCATGCAATTAGAGATCAAGAGACTTTTTCTTCTTTTGAGCGGTGGAACATGCATGGAGGTGCTACTCCAATTCTACAGACTTTGGCATTGTGGGTGCTATCATAGGTGGTAAACACTTCTTCTGCAGAGAGGTGTTGGAGCTCTTAATCTTTCATCTACATTGTTAAAAGGAACAAGTTGAGTTTAGACTGGGTAGAGAGCTTGGTTTATGTTGATTACAATTTGCTATTGTTGTCCCATTATTGTGATGATGCAAAGAGTAATAAAGACCTTAAGGTTTGGGACAGGAATCCAAAGGAGCCCAATTTGGAGGATGGAGTGTTGTGATTAGAGCAATTAAAAGATGCTCTTATCCAGGATGATGATAATCAAGTTGAGATGCCACCCCCATCTGGTCCCTAAGTTCCCAAGTTCCATGGTTCAGCACCAACAGCAGGGGCTTTGTCTTCATCAGTTTCAGTGCCACAACTTCCACAACCACCATCTTCTTCATTGCCACCAAATGGAGGACCACTTCCACGTACTCTTCATGGTGGAAGGAAGAGAGATTAGTAGATATATTCACAATTTACTATTTTTTTCATAGATTAGACTTGTAGGTTTGTTGTGAATTTGAATGTTATGAAACCAACTCCAAAAATAGAAGAAAAGAGAGATCAACACCTTAGAAATCAACCACTTTGAGGGGGCAACCTCCAATACATTACATAAATGAACAATTTTTGGATGATACAAATGAAAGACCCTCTTTCTATATATAGGAGTCCATGGGATCACAATATAATCCTAGCCGACTTAACAATAATAATGCAAGGGAACAATAATAACAATATGGGGGTTATAGGAGTACAACAATAACAATAAGGGGGCTACACTAATAACAATAAGGGACTACATTAGTAATATGGAGACCTAACATGCCCCTCTCCTTCAAAAAAGTGTTTTTCTCAATGCTTGAGTAGCTCTGAATGCTTCTATATAAAATTCTCATCCTCCCATGTAGAATCTTTAGTGGGTAAGTTCTTCCACTTGATGAGATACTCTGAAATTGATCGATTTCGTAGCTGTCGAGTTCTTGTTTCCGTGACTGTTTCAGGTTCCAATGTGATTTTTCCTTCCTCATTAAGTTCTGACAATATTGTTTGAACTGGAAGTTTGTCACCTATAACCTTCTTTAAGCATGAAACATGGAAAACTGGATGCACTCGTGAAGAAGCAGGAAGCTCCAATTTGTATGCTATAGTACCAATCTTTTGCAACACCTTCTAAGAACCATAGTATTTTTGTGATAATTTATTATCCTTCTTAGCTTGCTTGAGGGACATTTTTTTTATATGGTTCTAGCCGTAAAAATACCCAGTCTCCTACATCAAAACTTCTCTTGCTGCAATGTTAATCTGCCTGTTGTTTCATTCGATTTTGTGCCAAATTTAGGTTATCCTTTAAGAGTTGGAAATTGCTACATAGGAAACTACAGTTTGTGTACTTGCGGCCACTTTTTACAGAATTCCAATCCGATGCTCAGAGAGAGTTATGACGATTTTCCCAATGTCACCTCTTTGAAATGAAATTTGGGAGCCTAAAAAAACCCTAACTTCCACAGATCATATCTTCGAAAATATTGCGAACCAAAATCTGAAATTTTTACAGGAAGTTCCTTGGGATTTTGGCTTCGCTCTGTAAAAATTTCAGCTTCTGAATCTTTGTAGAAAAGAAGTTATAGTGAAAATGCCATGTTCACCTGTTTAGGTAAAATTCAGGAGCCTGAAAAAACCCTAACTTCCACAGATCATATCTCCGAAAATATTGCGAACGAAGCACGTTCCTCAAGATTTTGGCTTTGCTCTGTAAAAATTTCAACATCTGAACCTTCATAGAAAATAAGTTATAGTGAAAATGCCACGATGACTTGTTTGGAGCAGCGAAACCCTAGAATCGAAAGCTCTGATACCAAATGTTATGAAACTAGCTCCAAAAATAGAAGAAAAGAGAGATCAACGTCTTAGAAATCAGCCACTTCGAGGGGGCAACCTCCAATACGTTACATAAATGAAAAATTCTTGGATGATACAAATGAAAGAACCTCCTTCTATATATAGGAGTCCATGGGGTCACAATATAATTCTAGCCGACCTAACAATAACAATGTAAGGGAACAATAATAACAATATGGGGGTTACAGGGGTACAACAATAACAATAAGGAGGTTACACTAATAACAATAAGGGACTACACTAGTAATATGAAGACCTAACATTGAACTTTTTTGTCTTGGTGGTGGCGAAGTGGCTTATTTTGTAAACATTATTATTTGAATTTTGGACATGACTAATATTGACAGTTGCTCACTTGCTAGATAATATGCTTTATGTTTTATGTTTTATAATATGATTAAATGTTTTATGTTTTGTAACATGCTTAAATGTTTTATGTTTTATAATATGCTTAAAAATTTGATGTATGTTTGTAATTACTAGAATCTAGATGGTTGATGCTTGAATAATTAATCATTGATGCCATATCTATCTTGATTTATGAAAAAATATGCACGTTTTCATGTCTTCAACTAATTTGGAATTTGGGATGTTTGTTTGAATATAAATGCAAAATATATATATATAGTAGACGCTTCGCTTCCTAAATTTTTGGAAAATGACGTTTCTGCGTCCCCGCTTCCAAAAAACGTCTCTGCTTCATACAACGTTGCTTTGGACAAAATCGAGCAGGAAAGGAATGAAGAAAAAGGTAAAACACCTGGTAAAGGGAAAGGAAAAGCACCCAAGTCCGTTCATTATGTCATGACACATTGCAACAATGGAGTAACTGAAGACTTATTCAATGCTTCACTTGCTTCATGGAAAGATGCTTGGTTGTTTGATTTAGGAGCAACTTGCCACATGACTTTCAGAAGAGATTTCTTTGAAGAATTCACTGACAATGTTGATGGAGCAGTCTACTTTGCAGATAAGCGAAAACTCAAGCCATCAGAGCTTGGCACCATCAAGCTCAAGCTTCCTGATCTTCCAGACTTTCTTCTACATGATGTTTTATCCCTCCCAGCGCTGAGGAGAAACTTGTTTTTTTTTGTCCACATATGCCAACAAGGACACTCCATTCATATATTTGATGGCAAGGTAAAGGTTAGAAAAACATCAGATCACTCACTTGTCATAATTGGGATAGAAGAAGAAAGACTTATGAAGTTGCAAGGAACCTCTGCTCGTGCACAAAACTTTTCATACAGTTCTCACTATGATGAAGGTACACTACCATCAAGTCTTTTATGGCATGTTAGATTTGGGCACTTGAACTATGACAACCTTCGTTTGTTGAAGAAAAATGGTGTTACAAGTTTGGCAACTATTCCTACGAAACTTAAGCAATGTGATGCTTGTATCTAGGAAAGTGCAAGAAACAATCTTTTCATGATTCTCATTCCAGAGCACATAGAAAACTTGAACTAATTCATTCAGATTTATTTGGCCTAATGTTTGTTCTTTTGCAAATGGTAATAAATATATGATGACATTTATTGATGACTACACCAGAATGTGTTCGATTTATTTATTGAAGAACAAATATGAAGCCTTTGAAACGTTCAAGAACTTTCATGCATGGATTGAAAATGATGCACAATCTCATATTGGCTTTATTCGTGCTGATAATGGAAAAAAAATATAACTTCAAATGAATTTGAAAACTATCTTCGTCGGCATGGGATCAAACATCAAACAACTGTGCCTTATAATCCCCAACAAAACAGAGTAGTTGAAAGAATGAACAAGACAATCATAAACATGGTACGTTTAATGATGTTTTTCAAGAATTTTAAGCTAATGTTTTGGGTTGATGCAATTCTATGTGCTGTGTATATAAAGAATAGGTGTCCATCTCATGTTATCAAAAACAAGACTCCCTATGAAATGTGGTATGGCCACATTCCTTCAGTGAGGCATCTCACGGGTTTTGGTTCCACTTGTTATGCCTTGATACCCAAGGAACAAAGGAACAAACTCGATGGAAGGAGTTGCAAATGTATCTTTTTAGGTTACTCAGATACCTCCAAAGCATATCGTCTCTATGATGAAGTTAATAAGTTTATAATATCTAGAGATGTGATCGTTCTTGAATCTTCCAAGATTGACAATGTTGTTAAGCAACAGCTTGATCACTTGGATAGATTTGGACATGCAAAGTCTTTTCAAGAGTTTGATAATTAGATTCCACATCTTGAAGGGGCATCCCTATATTGGATCAATCTGTGGAATCTCCTTCTAAAGCACTCTCTCCCTCGCATGAAGCTCCAACCACTGATCAAGATGACACTTTTCAATGATGTGATTGACATAATTGGGAGACTAAATCTTGATTCAGCCCCATATCAGTTAATTGAGCAGTCTGGGCCATCTCAGAAAGGTCCTCCAAAATGCCTAACAAAGACACTTGAAAGTGTGTGTCCTAATGAGGTTGTAAAGACAATAACATTCAGCTCTGTTAGAAAAAATGGAGGTGATGTAGATGATCCTGATTCACATGTTTGTTAGTTTTTGTAGCATTGTATGTGTTCTAGACACGAAACTTTGTGGAGAGGCTAAAATACATGAGATCTTCAGAACCCAGAAATTGTTTCTGGATATTCTGCCTAGAAGTGTCTCAATTAGATTATTAACCAATTTTTTAAATATTTCCTAAGTCTAAACTTAGGGAATATGGTTAATTAATCAGTATTAATTGAGATAAGGCGAGAATAGTCTAGAAACTCACACGGATCAATCCAGAGATGATCCTAGCCATCGATTTTAATCTTGGTTATTGGTGCTCCAACAGAGGATTATAAGAGGAAGTCGATGTGGTGATGGAGAATACGCTTGTAGAGTTCGATTTCTTGGCAGATAGATTTCCAGAATAGCAACAATCAATTTCCGGAGAGAGAGCCAGAGATCGAAGTAGTAAGAGAGGGGTAGAGACAGTGAGGCTGGAGGAGGCATTCCAAATCCAATGAGTGCATTTGCAGAGAGGTAGAAGAGCCACAAAGAGGTTGATGTTGGGGCAACGCAGTAGTCTCTAGAGGCAAATCAATTTGCTGTGGAGGAGAGACGTTTTCAGTTCCAGAGGTCGGGAAGGAGTCTCAGAGTATGCATTTCTTCCAGTGTTTATTCTTCAACGATTTTATGTGTAGATTGCAGTGTGAAGTAGAAAACAACAAATAAATTGTTAAATAAAATTAATTAGGAGAATAATTTGCAGTTGTTGTGATAGGATTCTGGTTTTTGAATTTTCACATGGTATCAAAGGTCAGTTGATCAATCAGAGAGCTCAGAGGTGAAACAAAGGAATTCCACTGTTCAGTGTGGGCAATAGATTGAAATTCCCAAGTGCAACGCAGTCATTCTGCCAGGGGGTCGAGTTACTTGTGGAGGTTCGGTTTTTCTAAGTGAGGGGCATAAAAATTCGATCTTTCCAAATCGAGTGATTCCAGAGGCAAAAGGAGCAACTCATAGTTTTCGTTGCGTAGATCTCTAGCTAGACGCAGAGGGTTTTGCTCATAGTTTTAAAAAACTGCCGAACTGGCTTGGAATTGGCCCAGTTGACCGAGCCATACCCCCGACCTGACCAACTTGGTGGAAAAACCGATCCAGAGGCCGGTTTGTGACCAAGTCGTACACCGACTTAGCCGACTTGGTCACAAACCAGCCGGCTAGGCTGAGCCCGAGCTAAACCGGCCGAGCAGCTCCAAGCCGGCTGCGGGCCCCTCTAAAGGCAAAAATCAGACTTCAAATGTTTGTTTTGGTTGTTGTTAGGGTTTTGTGTAAGGCTCTAACCCCTCCCCATCCTATTAAAGCTACCCAACCCCTCTCATTTCCTCACATCTATCTCATTGAATTTGAGTGAGCATTTGTGAGGAATTTGTGAAGAGTTGTGGAGTTGGTTTGGGAGAAGCTTTGAGGAGTCTTTTGGGCAAGCTTTGGAGCAACAGTGAGAAGCTTATTGGGCAAGCTTTGGAGCAACATTGAGGAGTTGCTTTGTTGGAGCTGCATTGAGGAGGTTAGAGCCTAGAGGTTTTTTTTTTTCACTTCTAAAATCTGCCTTTGCTTGTTTTTTTCTTTTTTGCAAATCTGAAAATGGTAAACATAGTTTTTTGTCAAAGAAATGAACATAGAATGAATAGTCTTTTTTTGTTTTCATTTTCAGATTTAAACCTTTTCTTTCCAAGTCAAAAACTCAATCCAAAATGGCCCCTAGAATGAAAGACTCTGCTTGGGCATATGCTGAAATGGTTGATGATCAAATGCATTGCAAATTTTGTAAGAGAAAAATTAAGGAGGGTGGAGGGGGCATATTCATAGACTGAAACTACATTTGGCTGGTCTTAGAGGCCAAATTACTCCATGTGAAGCACAAAACATTGGGGAAATTGGGAAGAAGTTGAAGAGCAATTTCAAAAGTTTGAGAAAGACAAAGCTAGGCAAAAAGAAATAGAGGCTGAAATTGGGAGGAAGAGAAATATAAAACACATGATGGTTGTCAACCCAACTTTTGATTATAAGGGTTCTTCATCTATCCCTTGCATTAACGCATCAGACCCCTTTCGCTATGTTCCTCCCTCTATGGAGTCTTTTTGAAAAGGGTAAGGGTGCAATACCAAAGAGAAATAGGGGTACTATCAAAAGTTTTTTCATGCCCTCTTATCACTCTTATAGTGCACATGATCCTAGTCCTACAAGTAGAGGTCATGTGCAACCCACTTTAGATCAGCATTGGAAAAAAGAATTGAGAGAAGTTGCTTGTGATTACATTGCTAGATGGTGGTATGATGTTGATATTCCCTTCAACGCTACTCCTTCACCATATTATGAACCTATGTTTGATGCCATATATGCTGTTGGAAAGGGCTTCAAAGGCCCTACTATGCATGAGTTAAGAGGATCTCTTTTGCAAAAAGAGATTGTGTCCATTGATGATTATTTGAAAGAATTCAAAAACTCATGGTCACATACAGGATGTACCATCATGTCAGATGGATGGATTGATTAGAGGAACCATACCATCATCAACTTTCTTGTCTTTTGCCCACGGGGAACCATGTTTCTAAGATCAGTTGATGCATCTGATATGGTGAAAGATGCATACTTGTTGTTTCAGCTTTTGGATGAGGTTGTTGAAGAGGTGGGGGTGGCAAATGTTGTTCAAATCATCACAGATAATGGCTCTAACTATGTTCTTGCTGGTAAATTGTTAGAGGAAAAACACCCAACCATCTTTTGGACAACATGTGTTGCACATTGCATAGACCTCATGCTTGAGGATATTGGCAAAATAGATTGGATCAAAACACTATAGAGAATGCCAAAAGCATCACAAAATATATTTACAATCACTCATGGATTCTGAATCTGATGAGGAAACACACAGGGGGCAAGGAAATTATTAGGCCTGCCATCACCAGATTTGCAACACATTTTTTGACATTGCAATCTATGCTTTCCCAATATAGAAACTTGCAAAAGTTGTTTTCTAGTGATGAATGGAATGAATGTAAGTGGGCTCGCAATCAAGATGGCAAAGATGTGAAAAGGAAAGTTAATGAAGAAATATTTTGGAAAAAGGCAGTAGAGATTGTGAAACTTGTTGAGCCACTAACTAAGGTGTTGTGGTTGGTGGATGGAGAAAGATTGGCTATGGGCTTCATTTATGAGGCTATGGATCAAGCAAAGGAGCAAATAAGCACAACATACAAGGACAGACTGGGTAAGTATGGGCCCATTTGGGCAATCATTGATCAAAGATGGAACAATCAACTCCATCGCCCTATACATGCAGCTGGGTACTTTCTGAACCCAAGGTATCATTACAAAGCTCAGGAAGCAAGAGCTTTGACTCGGGAGGTTAGAGATGGATTGATTGACTGCATTGATAACATGATCCCCACAGAGAGTGGCCAGTTGCAGATACACAACCAGATCACTGTGTTCAGCCAAGCCACAAGTACCTTTAGCAAGAACCTTGCAAGGATTACAAGGGAATCAGATGATCCAGGTAAACAAAAAATTTCAATTTTCAAATTTATATTTTATTATTTTGTATAACTGTTTATAATTTCAAAGTTGGATATAATTTGTTGAGCTAACTGAAACTCATTTTTTGCAGCACAATGGTGGGAGGCATTTGGTAGCGATTGTCCTAAATTGCAAAGGTTTGCAGTCTGCATTTTGAGTCAAACTTGCAGTGCTTCTGGGTGTGAGCGCAATTGGTTTGTCTTTGAGAGGATTCACACAAAGAAGAGAAACTGTTTGGAGCAAAAACGATTAAATGATCTAGTGTATGTCCAATACAACCTCCGACTAAGATGCAACCAATTGCTGAACAAAAGACCTGATTAAGATCCCATTGTGTTCGAGGATATTGATCCAACATCAGATTGGGTATTGGAGACTTGTCCACCAAAGTTTGACTCTGATGAGGATATTGGTGTGGGGATGGACTTTCATACACAGTTAGAGGCTCTGCTCAATGCAGATCCACTAGTAGCAGGCCCAATCCCAAGCCCTCCAGTTGCAGTCGCGGGCACTTCCTCTAGTCAGCCACGACAGAGGCGCATAACTCGTCTATCTCAAGCTCAGGCTTAGCGTGGTACAGTTCTAGTTGATGACGCTGATTTAGAGAAGGAGCGAGTAGTTACCCCTCTGGTTCAAAGTTTGAAGCAAAGGGCATTGGCTTGTCAGATGTTTAGCAGTAGTGACTATTCATGTTTTGTTGTATAGGCCATTTAGAGCCTCCTTGCTTATGTTTTTTGTTTTGATCTCTATATCATCATCATGTATTGGACAGTGCACTGGGTGCAATTTTGATATAATGGATATATTCATGAGCCTACTTTGATCATATGTTGTCTTTTGTCTATTTTGTAATGCTTTGTGTTTGGAAACATGAATGAAAATCTTTAAAATTATGTTTTTTAATAAAAAAATTAATATTTAATGTATTATTTACAAAGACCGAGTCACTGAAACTGAACTGGCCGAGTCGATACCAAGTCAGAGTCGGAGCCGGAGTTGACCCTCGATTGAATCGGAACCTGAGTCTGATTTTTAAACACTGGTTTTTCTATAGTTCGCTAAAGCAGAACTAGCGTCGAGCAGAAGAGAAAAGCACACACAATAGAGGTAAAATTTCTCTCAGGGGATGTTGAGATTTAGAGATCTAATTTTTCTAGTTGCAGATTGGCAGTAGTTGTGAGAAAATCTACTCACTCCAGAAGGGAGTGCTAGCAGCAGATCCAACAATCAAGCCACGGGAAAGAGGGAGATATTCGGGTTTATTTTCTCCAGTTTTGAGTTTCATAGATTTTGTAGCTTTGTAAGGATGATCGTACGAGATTGTCGGAAAAGGCTGTGCGAGTTAGCCAGAATGCATATCTGGGCAGTAGTTCGACTTCCATTTGTCGAAAATAAGTGTCGAAGGAAGTACGAGTTGTCTAGAGCAAGTTGCAAATAAAGGAAGGGTCCCAGCCAGGGACTACGCTTGAAAGGAGATAGTGGGGCACCAAATCCAGGTGGAGTATGAGACTCCAGTGTGCCAAATTGGGCAGGGTCCTTGAGGAGTCCATCTCTTGGATTGATACCTTGCTACGAGGCCCACAATATTCAGTAGCAAGATGGATCAGTGACAGTTGATGCAGTTAGATGCCAGAGTGACAATTGCAGATACTAGTAGTAGTCAAATGTTGGGGAGCGCAGTTAAGAGCTGGCAGCAATGTAGTTGGCACAAGTGCAAAGTCAGCAATAGTGCAGAGTCTTCAGTGAACAGTGCAGAGGCTAGTAGCAGTCAAAGACTCGGGTGACAAATGCATTATACTGATCACGGTTGATTTAGTGTTTTGGATGTTTTTCTGTTGCAGAGGTTGTAGTAGCAACAACAACAGAGTTGTAGTGCAAATGTAGTGTTGGCAGCGGTACAACAGGGTCAGCAGCAGCCAGACATCAGTAGCGTGACAAGAGATGATGCAGAGACAGGTTGTTGCAACAAGGTGTGCAACAACACTAGAACACATTCCTCGCTAAGAGGGAATGTTAGTTTTTGTAGCATCGGAATAGTCTAGAAACTCACACGAATTGACCCATAGATGATCCTAGCCATCGCTTATGTTTTAATCTTTGTTGTTGGTGCTCCAACGAAGGATTATAAGAAGAGCTCCATGTGGTGATGGAATAATTATGTGTGTAGTTCGATTTCTTGACAGATCGATTTCCAGAGTAGCAGCAGTCAGTTTTGCTGGGGTGAAGCTAGTTTTCATTTCCATACGCCGGAAAGTATTTCCAGAGTGCTGGAGGGTCAGTTTCCCAGTCAACAAAAGGAGAGACGGCTTGATCTTTAGTTGTTCCGAGCTGAGTGTGTAGCAGATAGCGTGGAGATGACGTGAAAGCTACGCAGAGCTAGGAGGATGGCTTGATTTTCAGTAAGATGTGAAGTGTCGGGATTGCTCGAAGTGAGGCTAATTTCCTTCAAGATATTTTTGCCAGTACTTTCTCTGCAGGATTGCCAGTGTTTGACATCCAGATTGTAGTTAGATTATTTCACTGCTACTTAATAAATAAAACCCTCAGCTGCTGCACAGGTTTTTTTGCATTGGGTTTTTCCGAGAACTTTTGTCCAAAAATAATTGTATTATATTTTATGTGTGTGTGCTAGCATTTTTTAGCTTCTAGTGTTTTATTTTTCAGCCGAATTTTATTTGTGAAGGTTGCAGTGTGTTTGTTTCGATATTTGTCGTAGCAGATAAGTTGTTAAATTAATTAACAATTAGGAGAAATAATACCAATTGCTACAAAAGGATTCTAGTTTGGAATTTTCACACTGTTGATATGGATGTTTCTTATGATTGTGAACTAAATTTGTCTACAGATTTTGAACCAACTTCCTTCAAAGAATATGCTTCTCATGATGAATGGAAAGAAGCAATGCAGAAAGAGTATGATGCTTTGATAAAGAATGGCACCTGGAAGCTGGTCGGTCCTCCATTGGGAACCAAACCAATAGGTTGCAAGTGGGTCTTCAAGAACAAGTATAAAGCAGATGGCTCACTTGAGAAGCATAAAGCCAGGCTTGTGGAAAAATGTTTTGCATAGAAGGAAGGGGTCGATTATGAGGATACTTTTGCCCCCACAACAAAATGGGCTACCATTCGGACACTCTTGGCCTTGGCAGCTCAAAACAGTTGGAAAGTCCATCAAATGGATGTAAAAACTGCTTTCTTGAATGGAGATCTGAAAGAGAATGTTTTTATGTCCCAACCAGAAGGATTTGTTGTGAAGGGTCAGGAAGACAAACTATGCAATCTTGTCAAATCCTTGTATGGCCTCAAGCAACCACCACGAGCCTAGTACAAGAAATTGACTAAGCATCTTCTAAAACTCAATTTCAAACATTATGATCTTGATGATGCAACTTTGTTTGTCAAGAAAGTTGGCAAAACCATTGTATATCTTGTGTTGTATGTAGATAATCTTTTGATGCCAGGGAACAATGAGAACCACATTGCATCCATAAAGAAAAAACTGAGGAAATGTATTGAAATGACATATTTGGGCTATGTTCACCACTATCTTGGTATTGAAGTAACCAAGCATCCAAAGTTCATATTCATCTCTCAGAAGAAGTACATTGGAGATTTGTTGAACAGGATTGGCATGGTTAACTGCAATCCTTTGACTACTCCAATGGAACAAAATTTAAAGCTCACATCCACTGAAGGAAAAGAATTTGAGGATGCAACAAAGTACAGACAGCTCGTAGGAAGTCTCAACTACCAGACCATACATTTCATTTGTTATTGGAATTCTCTCCGGGTTTATGCAAAAGCCTTGTGAAGGTCGTTGGTCTGTTGCAAAAAGAGCTCTAAAGTACTTGAAGGGAACTCAAGACTTGGACTCAAGTATACACAGGTGGATGACTTCCGCTTGATTGGATACTTTGATTCAAACTTCGATGGAGATAGAGAAACTGGAGTGTCTACTTCAAGTTATGTTATGAGTCTTGGATCAAGAGTTGTCTCCTGGAGGTCACACAAACAATCGATTCCAGCAGATTCCACAACTAAGGCAGAATATGTGGCAGCAGTTGAAGCAACGAAGGAAATTGTGTGGCTCAGGAAAATTCTGGAGGATTTGCAGGAGAAAGAAGTGCATTCAACTCCTCTTTTGATTGAAAACACTTTTGCAGTAAAGTTGGACAAGAACCCAAAGTTCCATGATCGAACCAAGCTCATTAATACAAAATATCATCTCATTCGACATCATGTTGAGGCCAAGACAATCCACCTACGACATTGTTCCACAAATGAGCAAATTTCAAACATCTTCACCAAAGTGCTTGGAAGGGAAAAAGGAAAATCTGTGTAAATACTGTAAATGACAAAATAAAGGAAATTGGAAGACGACGAAGAACCATTGGGAGATGAATCCCAATAGACTCCCTCTCCTTGTGTATATCCATGTTCTATCTTAATGCAAATACAACAAATTCATTCACGGAGTTAATCTTGGCTTGACAATTATTAAAACTTCAAATTTCAGAAGAAGTTGATGTGGAAATTTCTAAATATAGAAACCCCACTGCAGTATCTTGATTCACTTCTCCTACTTGTTTGATTTAATTAACAAGTTATTTTTTGAAATCTTTAGTAAAATATCAAGGCAAACACAACTACAGCCTACGCATACATACGGATCATCTACAAAAGCATAATGCAAACATGACAAAGGACACGGTATTTTTTGGACAATGTCCCTGGAAAAAGCCAATGCGAGAAAACCGGTGTAGTAGCTCTTAGAGGGTTTGTTTATTAAGCAGAATATCTGAATACAATCAAGGGTACCAGTAATGGTTTGCCCAACAGAGAATTCACGGCAGATGTACCTATCACTCAGAGACAGAAAATATGGTTGATTCAACTGAAGAAGCACTCCTCTGAAAATACTAAATACGAGCCCTTTCTAGCCCACTGGAACCCCAGCACTGCTCCTCCAACCTCTGCGTCAGCTTTTCCTGCCTAGCTTAGCCACTACGCAGCCCCTATGCAGCATAGGCTGCTCCTGCGTCACCCTTCTGGGCTCAACGTTGCCTCTGCGTCACCCTAAATCTGCGTTGCCTCTGCGTGAGCCTGGCTGGGTTGCATCCCTCCTGCTGGTATCTGCGCTGCCTAGTTCGGATTTGCCTCTCTGCCTTAGTATTGTCGGCCTCGGATCAAAATAATCCCTCGCCGATCTGCCCCTCACAAGCACTGCAAGCTCACTCGAAAATTCTCAGCAAACCGCACCCCAGAATTTTGACTTAGCTCAAGTGCTACCGCTCTGTGTGTGTTCTCCAACTGACTCCAAGCCTTCCTTTAATACTTTTCTCGTTGAGAAATCATCGGTCGTGATCTAGTCTCTAATCAACAGTTAAGATTAGAAAAGACATGATCCATGTTACTTAGAACATTCTCACCCACATGTTTAAATTAATTCACTTTAATTTTTTAATTTCCCTAAGTTAGACTTAAGGTCCCCATGAAAAAAAATAATTATTTGAATAACTTTCACATCGGGTGGAATTTCTCCAAATGATTTTTGGGTCTTGGAGATCTCATGTGTTCTAGTCCCTCCACAAAGTTTCGGAGCTAGAGCACATTCGATGCTACCCAAAATCTCAACACTCTCTCTTAGCTAGAATGTGCTCTAGCAACACTTCACTTTAGAAGCGTTACTCTGATCTTTGGCATCGGTCCTCTGCGCTGTTGATGCTCGGCTTGCTACCCTTCATCCACTGCGTTGTTGCTTTCTGTACTGCTGCCCATGGCTCTGCCACAGTCACTGCCACATTTGTATTACAACTCCCTCTCAAATTGTTGCATCATGATGCCTATAGCACTGCCACTGCTAACTTTTGAAATGCAACTCAGGTGTTGAGAAGTAAGCAACTGAAGGACATCACCCAACAATTGATAGACAAGTCAGTCTGGCTACATCTCATCACCGAAGCACCCTCTGCTGCTGCTCTGCACTATCTCTCTAGAGCCTCTATGCTAGTACTGCTTTGCACTGTGTAAGCACTGCCCCTCTACATTGTTGCTTACACATTGTTGTTGCCACTGCACTGCGCTGCTCCAATCTTCAGCGTTCAAGCACTGCCTTGTGCCTTTCCATGATCCTCTGCATCCATTGATTCCAGTCATCCTGCTACTGGATTTAATGGCTCCCGTAGCTCGTATGTGATCCAAGAGTTTGGGCACCTCAAGTATCCTGTCGTCACCATCTGTAGCTCAATCTACAGATCTATGTCGCCCCACCTCTTCTCTTGAGGTACATGAGCACTCATGGCCACATCATCATCGTTGTCATCACCCCTTTCGTTGTTGCTACCTTGGAATCCAAATCTTCCTTGCCCTTCTTAGGGCAAGTATTGGCAAAGTGTCCCAATTTGCCACATCTGAAGCACCAAACCTTGGATAGGTCCTTCTTCTTCTTCCCTTGCTGCCTTTGTCCCTTAGATGCTAGGGTTGCATCTTCCTCCTCCTCTTTCTTAATCTTGACTCCTCCGCTGTTGAATTCCCTCTTGGTTCCCCTTGTCGAAGGATTGCCCACATGTCCCCCCAGTTTGGAAGTTGTGCTATGCCTAAGATGCTTTAGACAAAGGTCTCCCAATCATTGGTGACTACATTCAGCGCAGTCCTCACCATGAGTCCATCAACAGGAGTTGCCCCCATGGCAATCAGTTGGTCTCAGACTAAGAAACCGGATTCGTTGGTATGGGCTATTGTGTCCCGAATCCAGCGAATCAGACACAATTCTGTCAGATTCGTGTTCGGTGGATCATGTCTGATCGTGTCTGTACAGGACACGTCATGTCCTTATTGTGTCCTGTATGGACACAATCGTGTCTCAATCCAGCAGACACGACCGACAGAAAAAAAACCCTCCTTAGCTTTTAAAAAGGTCATTTGGCCTCTCATTTCTCACTTTGTGCATGCTTGAGGCAGCTTTGCTTGGCCATAAACATGGAACAAAAATTCTCTAGATGCATTAACAAATCTACAACAAAAAAACTTCAAACATGCATCAGTGAAATGTGTGAACTAAAAACAAAGGCACAACCTATACAACACCTCACTCACACATGGGGTGTGTCACTTTGAGAATCTGCACCTGCAAAAGTACATTCAGTTGTCTCTATTTTCAATGAGAAAAATAGCCCTTTGAATAGAGTATTATTAGTCTATTAAACATAGACAAAGGTTGGAGCTACTAGAATACCAATTGCACGTCATTAAGCAGAAGAAAAGTCTTCACTATAAGTATTTGCCAGCACATGTCAACCATATGAGGTTCAAACCTCAAAACATAAAGAATACAGAGATGCTTTCACAACTGCAATTGAACATCCAAGCAAAGGTGCATACATGGGAAGCATACAAATCCATGGACCACTTGTTGTACACAATATATGCAAAAGCAAATAATGAATATTGAATTGGGATGCAGACAAAAGAAAATATAGCAGAAAGTCACTTGTCTATTGAATCTAGTGGATTAGACTGGGAGTTGAAGCTTAAGGTATAAATGAGACACATACAAATACAAAAATGATGAGTGTATTGACGAACAGATTGAGTTGAATCTGCATTTAAACAAGAGAGAGAAATATAAATGCACTGTAATGTGTTCTGAGATTTTAGTTTTGGAATTATTCTGGCGTAAGTGGATGATCTTATGTGTAGACCACCATGGCCTCAGCCAACTACTCATAACTTTCAGGATTCAGATGAATTGAAAATGTGTAGAAAGGAAAAACTTACTACATTGAAATCAACCATCAAGAAAGTGTTGTAGAGTTGTTTATATGATACAGAACTAAAAGTTGTTAGATATTTACAAAGACATGCATGCACTCAGTATATGTCACAATTGTATTGGATCATTGACGAATATGCCACAATTGTATTTGTAATATGTATGCGTAATGTTACTTTGTACAATTGTATCTTTGTAAAACTTACATCTAGATGAAGATCTATTGTTTGAATCAATGAATTTGTATGAATTTGTGTAAGAAATATCTAATTTTTAATATATATATATATATATAGCGTGTCCAGACATGTGCTCTTCCAGGGGGTCACTGTGTCTATGTCCGACACTCGAATCCTCGTGTCCCATGTCCTCGTGTTAGGTGACTTACATCCGGACATGCTATATATTATTATATATATATATATATATAGCGTGTCCTGTTCCGGGAGGTCATCGTGCCCGTGTCCGACACTAAAATCCTCGTGTCCTTCGTGTCCCGTGTCCCCGTGCCAGGTGACTTAGGTCTCGGATAATCTGCAATCTAAAGAGGAAAGGATTGATCTCCTTTCCCTTGTGCATCTGGAACAACCGCATCTGATTCTCCAGAAGCATCTTCCTTTGGACGAAGCTACCTTGATACAACGTGGTTAATGTCGTCCACACCTCATTTGTCGTCCACACCTCATTTGTCGTCTTCTTCTCGACAATATGAGAAACCACATTATCTTTCACTCCATCCATGATCAAGCGTTTAGCCCGCGCCTGATTTTCATTAAACTTCTTTAGAGGATTAGCATCGATTGGCACAGCCAAGACGTTCTCGGCATGGTCACAGATGCCATATTCATCAAGAACTGTTTGGATTCTGGCTTTCCAGATGGCAAAGTTAGACACACCGTCTAACCTATCTTGATCTCTCAGTCCATACGAGGCCATCTCTGCTCAAACTGTCGAAGCAAGTGCTCTTCACCCTTCTACTGTTGCAACACTCAGCAAAAAACCGGATCTGGGTTTCTTGCCGATAGAAATCCTCTAGAGAATATGCTCCCTCTGACAAATGATTTCCCTCCCGGAAATCCTTCACCAATTTTGACAAATCAACCCTCTACAATCACTCCACTTGATTGAATCTCAGATTTCTTGGCGAGAAAATCTGCTGAGGAATTGTTTCCCCTTACTTTGTCAACCTTACTAGGCATTGTTCTGCACCGGCAGAAACAATGCCCCACCAGCAACTTTGAAGATCAGAAAAATGCACTTCCAGCCATGGCAACCTGCACAGATTCACTCCCTCTTGGGCCTGCGTCACCCTCTACGTCAGCTCAGCGTGAGCTTGACAGGCTCTGTCTCACCCTTCTGGGCCTGCATCATCTTAGCGTGAGCTTGACAAGCTCTGTGTCACCCTCCTAGGCCTACGTTAGCCTCTGCGTGAGAAGACAGGGTCTACGTCACCCCTATAGGGTCTCTACGTTGTCCCTCTAGTGCTGCGCTGCCTCTTTCTGAATCTGTGGAGCTTCAGCTACCCTCTTGCAGCAAAAAAATCTTCAGCCCTATGCTAATGGCTTCAGCTTGATCTGTAATCGCTTTAATACCATGTGAAAAATTTTGAATATGGAAACCCTACTGCAATACTTTGTTTTACTTCTCATACTTGTTTGATTTAATTAACAAGTTATTTTCTGAAATCTTCAGTAAAATATCAAAGAAAACACAATTGCAGCCTACACATACATACAGATCATTTATTGAAGCATAACACACACATGACAAAGGACACAGTATTTTTTGGACAATGTCCCCGGAAAAACCCAATGCAGGAAAACCGATGCAACAACTCTTAGAGGGTTTGTTTATTAAGCAGAATATCTAAATACAATAAAGGGCACCAGTTATGGTTTTCCCAACAAATAATTCACGATAGATGTACCTATCACTCGGAGACAAAAAATATGGTTGATTCAGTCGAGGAAGCACTCTAAAAATACTGAATACGAGCCCTTTCTGGCCCACTGGAACCCCAACGTTGCTCCTCCAGCCTCTGCGTCAGCTTTTCCTGCCCAGCGTAGCTACTCCGCAGCACAAGCTGCTCCTGCATCACCCTTCTGGACTCAGCACTGCCTCAGCATCACCTTGAAGGCTCTGCGCTGCCTCTGCATGAGCCTGGCTAGGTTGCGTCACTCCTGCTGGTCTCTATGTTGCCTGGTACGGATATGCCTCTCTGCCTTAGTATTCTCGGCCTCGGATCAGAATAATCCCTCGCCGATCTGCCCCTCACAAGCACTACAAGGTCACTCGAAAATTCTCAGCAAATCGCGCCCCAGAATTTCGACTTAGCTCAAGTGCTACCACTCTGTGTGTGTTCTCCAACAGACCCCAAGCCTTCCTTTATTACTTTTCTTGTTGAGAAATCAACAGTCGTGATCTAATCTCTAATCAATGGCTAAGATTAGAAAAGACTTGATCCATGTTACTTATGACATTCTCACCCACATGTTTAAATTAATTCACTTTAATTTTTTAATTTCCCTAAGTTAGACTTAAGGTCCCCAATAAAAGATAATTATTTGAATAACTTTCACATGGGGTGGAATTTCTCCAAATGATTTATGGGTCTTGGAGATCTCATGTATTCGAGCCCCTCCACAAAGTTTTGGAGCTAGAGCACATCCGATGCTACCCAAAATCTCAACAATCGAAACATGTCAAATTTTATATGTTACATCATTAAGATGTCATATGAGAACTGTGTGGGAGAATATCGAGTGTTGAAAATAGAGTTTGCCTTTAATACAAGATTAAAAATAAATGTTAATATATTATGATTGATGAACCATAAATGAAGAGTCAAGATTAGCTCATCTCCATCATCTCAGATGCATGAATAAAATGACTCATGATATAGGGAATAGCGTAGATCCATCTTAACCCTGGATCTATCAAGCACTGAGAGGGATCAAACCTATCGAAATGCAACACTTTGAGAGATTTGATCCATCTCAATGCTTGATATATCTAGGGTTCAGATGTATCTACGCTAGTAATCCTTGACATTGTTTTTACTTAGTGAATTATTTATTTTTATTGGAAAAGGGACATGTGTCAACTCTAGGTTGAGCATGAAAGGAATTATACATCTCCCTCATATTGGGCTATTAAATGTACATCTTTGCACAATCACCATTGTTGGCACCCTCCTCTACAATATCTCTAAGACATCATCCTCATCTATGTGATATGTGAATGTGGGAGATTATACCACTATAGATGCTCTAGAAGTTGAAATGGTTGCAATAAACATAGGAGGAAACCTCTCATATTATTTGAATCAAACATTTTTCCCTCTCAAGATATCATCCACAAGCGTAACTGCAATGAATATCATCCTAATCTTCCCATTTGTTATCTTACAAATGGTTTCACTTCTTGCTATGGATGACCTACAGTGTGCTCCAACTCTCATAGGTTGACACACTAGTGACCTATTTTTTTACTTGAAAATAGAGTTATATAAATACAAGAATTTGCATGTCGCAATTTTCAAAGGTACAACAAATATAAAATAAATTGTAATGCACTACTCCTTGACTCAACACCTTGATTGCAAATTGTTATAATTGAATCGTCTCATGTCCATATAAAATCCACCACTTAGCAAAGATCATATTTGTGCAAGGCATAACCCGTATCACCCTCATCAAACTAAAACCATGTCTATTTCCTTCATTGTATGATGAACAATATAATGACGTCTTAAGCATATATCTCAAGGTTAGGGTACATCCTCTCATACAACTATAAAATCCCTCCACGATCTATACTTTGAAAAAGATGTATACTTTTTCGAACATATTCAAAATGGCTCACTTAAAGATTGTATCTTTTACCATTTTACCATTTTCTGGAGTAAACCTTGAAAGATATAAGAGAGAATAAAGCCTTGAACTCCAAAAATATCGAAACATTCACCACGAAGAACACAAGAATATAGAGAGAGAAACCCTTGAAGTAGGGTAACATATCAATCTCATTTTTGCATAGGAATCATTCTAGAAGCCACGATTTCTATAAGACAATACAATTCAATATCTCTCCAATACAATGATATTCATATGTATTTATATTTTCTCATTAGCATTCCTAAGAGTCTATGCCAAATACTCCTTATTACTATATTATTTCCTTTTAGTTACATAGTGGGCCTATTCCATTAGTATGGCCACATTACATTTACTATTACTTTGGGTACTTTGCTAGTTACCACATATCTTGTTAAGAATTTTATTGGCAACATTTTTCAGATTGGCCTTCTTTAAGTGTCTTAACACTATTCTTGATTCTGCCTCTAGATGGCCTTTCGAACTGGATACAACATAGTCCTTGGAGGTTGTCCAAACCTTTGACATATTCTTGATACAAGGGTGTCAACTGATTCAGCATCCATCATCAGTTGCTACAGTACTCGCACAAGCACTCCAATGAACTTTCCAAAAACATGCTGATCACCCTTTTCCAATGGCACTATGCACAACACAAAACACTCTATGTCAATCAATGTGTATAGGTTAATTTGATCTGTCCCATTTGCTAGCCTCTGTGTGTCATGTCAATACATTCTGTAACTAAAACTCTTCATTCATCACTCTGCTAGCTTCTGCACAACCGTTAGCTACACCTTGATTCTTTCCCTGGGAAAAACTTGAAACCAATCTCGTACTAGCATCAAATACATTTCAATGGATTGGCTCCAGGTATTCTCTGCATTCTGTCCTTCGCATCTGACATATGGACTTTATAAACAGAAAAAATAACATGTGCAATGACTGAGATTCTCAACAAGTTTTAACCAACCAGATGATGGTGAGTGCTCAAACTTCTCCTTAGTCTTCACTGTAGATTGATCAAGCATAGTCCCTATTGGATTAATACTTCACAATCAACCTTGCGCACTTGTAAATAAAGATGAATAAGAGACAGATGTGCCACAATTTAGATCACACATTAAATTTGCACAGTTAACTCTCTAAAACATCAGATCGGTCATCAGTGGTACAAGTGTTAGATCCGCGTGCTTTTCTGATCAGTAATCGAACCAAGAGCAATCCAACACCATTCCTTCAGATCTAATTCACAGATCCAGCAGATCTAATTTCACTTGACATAGGTCTAACAAGGTATTCCATGATCTGAACCAGAATATTATCCATTGCAGCTTATTTTATTTATTAACTTGCCTTTGAATCTGTGCCAGAACAAACGATTCAAAGAAGCCAAAGACAAAACATGTGTGTCGGTGCACAAATGAGAAGGCAAATCTTGGTATTCCTCGAGCTTCAGAACAAACCCTAGAGTATAATGTCTTCTTCTTCAAGGCTGCTCTTTTACCATAGCTCAGATACCATGTTGCTTTTTCAAGTTCTTAGCTGATAATTACTTCTAATGATTTTAATTTAAATCCTCTTGTATTCACCTTTGGAAGGTAACACCTTGAATACTCTGGGATTATCCCAACATGTTGGTCTCAACCAAAAAGAGGATTTCTAAAGGTTTGAGTGCATCGGAAATTGCTCTAAGGGAAGTCTAGAATGCCTTGTTACAATTTTAACACCCTACGATAACTCTTTGAACCCCATGCCTCCTGTTGTCGCACAGATTGTTCAGGGCACCGCGACAACGTTTCAGACTGGGGGCTGTCACTCTTATCCCCAATCTTTCTCTTTAAACTGTCTCCTTGCAAGTTAAGGGAGGTAGACCCTATTATAAATGAGGATGACAAATCCAGGAGACACAGCTAAAACATCAAATACTTATAAAATGAACGAGATTCCACAGATCTAGATTAGATATCACGATAAATACCTTGGAAGAAAGTCATGCACAGGAAATAAATGTCATGGAAAACAGGTTAAAAATGATGGAAGTTAATCATTCTAATCAGATGTCTCTTCAACACAATTTGTCAACTATTGAAGAAATGCATGCCAGGGAGATGAGTTCCATACAGAAGAAGTTGGAAAAAATGGAACAATCACACATGCAAGATTTCCAACCCAGGTCAGATTTGTCAACAGATCATAGGCCTCCCAGTTTGTTGAAGCAGTTTCCATCTCATCACATGGAGGTCAATTTTCCCATTAAGGAAGAATCAACTATGGCTACAAAGGACGTTGAGAAACACCAAGCTTATGTGTCACCATTGACAGAGTATATCCAGAATAACATTGGTCATGCTCCAGGTTCTTCAGATATTTTGTACAAACATCTTCAAGATGAGGACAAGAAATCTACAGTGGTCTCATTGCTGACATCACAACCCACTCAGAAGAAGAGAAAGAAGCAAAAAAGAAGTAAGTGGTTTGATTCGTCTGATGGTCGAGAGCAGCTTGATACTCGGATAAGACAGAGTCCTACAATTAGCAAGATTGGACATGGCACATCTGAAAAGCAGCCTACAGACTTGCCTGAAAGCAGGCAAATGCTCAGCATACATTACATTGAGCACATCTGATGCCACAGGGCATCCTCTGTATCGTATTTCTAACCCTACTCCTCGTTATTTCAGCATTTCATTTTGCAGTTAGAATAGATTTACTTTTCATGTTAAATATAATAATAAATAAAAGAAGAGCTTCTATTTTTCATGAGCTTAATGTTATATGATGATATTTGGATGGACGCTACTTATGTAATCTTGTGTGTTGCTTGGATGCAGATTCTGGATTCTCACATTCCTTCAACGAAGCAACGTGTCCCCAAGTAGAGCCAAATGTTGACCACACTTCGTCAACTACCCCATAGCAGTACACCCCCATTTTTTTCAAATGGGATTCGTCATGTTCGACGTGGTTGCGCCATTCAGATTCCATCATCTAGATTTCATCGACAGTTGACATTGTTATAAATGATGTAAACCCATTCTGCATTGTTACGATGTAAATGATCTAAGTAAGACCGTCAGTGTATGTAATAGCCTAGGTAAGCCTAGTATGTTGCTGATGATCTCTATCCTAGGAGGTTTTTTGTCTCACTGATTCACGAAAGTGATCGGCAGAGTTTTTCCCTCCAGCCTCACCCCAAAGCTAGGGTGGATTTTGTCATCAGCATGCTAAGTGAGTCCTAGTGTTTTTTATCGAGTCCTTATAAAAGTAGTTTGAACTACTTGGTCTACTAGATCATATGTTGAGTCGCAGAACTGGGTATTTATTTGAGGGTCTATACAAATGGGTTTTCCCCCTTTCATGTATGTAAAAGTATTATCTCATGTAAAAGAGGGTTGGAAAAATAACTATAATCCCCTCTTAGTCAATTAATTAAATTTTCTGGTCAATTAATAAAATCCTAAACCAGAAATTTAATTAATTTAGGGTCCTAAATTAGGATTAAATCTTTAAAGGCAAAATTTGTGGGTCCTTGGGAAATGATTTTGAAAGCCCCAAACCAAGGGAATATTGAGAATTTTAAGAAATATTGGACCCTTGGGCCTTGGTGGTTAAGTCAAAGTCAAAATTGTGGGGTAATTAACTCAAAAATAGTATTTTTGAGTTAATTAAAATTGAATTAAATGATAAATTCGTTTTTTTCCCAAAATTTTAATTTCAACGCTCCGGATTAAAAGATAATTAAATCTTTTGGACGGTTGAGATTATTTTGACGAGGATCATCCAAACTAGCCGTTAGAGATCTAGTCCTATAAATTTAGAGGTCTTTGTCATTCTTGAGTGATCCGATCTCAGAATCGTGTACTTGCTCTTAGAAGCTCTTGTAAATTTTTTTTTGAGGAATAAAGCTAAAGACTTTGGGGTTACAAATCTGGATGTTCCTTCTCAGATCTATGTGGTGAATTCTCTCTAAACTCTGCTACTTGGTTTCTTGCATTTTATGGTTGATGGCCTTCATGGATTAATCTGCATATAGGTATCTTATGCAGTTTTCTGGGTTTATAAAATAACATTCTGATTTTTCCGCAAAGGTCTCATGTTGTTTTCTTAAATCTCTATCAGTCTAAAGTTCAGATCTAAGTGTGCAGGGAAATTTTTTTAAGATTGGGCGTCTGGGGAAGTCTTCGGTTGGACCAGCCGACTCTCAATAAGCATAAATTTGATAAGCTCTTTATTTGTTAAATTCCGGGTCTATCTTACGATATTTGTGATTTTGCAGGGTTTCGAAGGCTTGTGCCTCTCACTAAAAATTTTAAACTTCTGAAAATTGTGCTAAACGAATTCAGATCTGACCTTGAGGGTTTTAAATTGTAAATTAGTTGTAAATTTCTCAGAATTGTCAGGGTTTAATCATTAAATTGGCATGTGTGTCTTCAAATCTGGCTGTCTTTTGCAGGTTAAGGGTTTAAATCGAATTTTTTTTATAGATCTAAGGCAGATCTAGCCTCCAAAGGCCAGATTTGGCCTCAGAAACCCCACTGTGGGCAGATCTGGGCGTAAGTGAAGAAATTTTTGAGATCTGAGTTTTGAAAAGAAATTTTAAATTTGTGGAGTTGGAGGTACTGGGTTTATTATCGAAAACGCTGCCCTAGCTTCGGCCCTCCTTCAAAAAACCGTCCACCATCCATCTGCAATTGCTCTCCTTCTGAGACGTCCTGCCTTTTCCATCGTTTTCCCTATTTGACCTGCCCTCATTCGACTCCATTGCCCTTGCCGTCCATCTCTACAAACTCATCTTTATTACCATCGATCTGTGCCATTGAACCGCTGACCGTGGTGCCCTTTGCCGCTGTGATATCTCCTCGTCCCTCGCGTTAGCTCCTTACTCTGCAACCTTCCATGCCTTCCCGTCCAGCAAATCTAACCCACAAACAATAGAAGTCGAGCCGGCATCCATTTTCCTCACGCCGCTGCCTGCATTCAAAACGTCAAGCTGCTTCATCCACCAAGCTTGACCTGCAAAAAATTCAAACAAACGCACGCAGATATCAATTATAAAACCCGTGTTTTAAATTCTATGCGATGCTATTTTTTGTATAGGTTTCATTTTTGTAAAGTTTTTGGTTTAATACATAAGCGTTCATGAAATTTTAATGCGTTTTTGACTTAGTCGAATTGGGTTAGCGAATTTGTTCTAGTCGGGTTTCATTTCATTTGTTTTCATTGTAGTTTTAAATTTTAGTTGGGTAAGGGTAGAAGTTTTAAATTTCATTTCTTTTCTATTAGTTTCTTTTTAGACTTAGTTTAGTTTTTAATTTCTAACTTTAGGTTCTCGTTTTAGTTTAGTCTAAGTTAGATCTAGCGTAGTTTTAAATTTTAGATATTAAATTTTAATTTGACCGTAGTTTAGTTTCAATTTAGTTTAATTTTAGTTTTGTTTAGATTTAACTTTTGTTAGAATTTTTATTTAGATTTAGATTTAAATTCAAAAATAAAAATATAAAATATAAATTTTTTTCAAAATTTCAATAGTCAAATGTGCTAATTTTGTTTTTATTTAAAGTTTTGACTATAGAGACATTTTCTGGATCGAAATTAATTGAAGCATCATAAATCTGGAAATCTTTCAAACATCTGGCATTTTCATTCACGGTTGTGGTGCTTTTTTTTTTTAATTGAATATCATTAATCAATCGTGTTTTAATAAGCAGCAGTTAGTCATCACTTACTGGTTTATAATTGCATAACGAGATTCTGTTTGACTCCATTAGGCACTGGTCTTAACGTGATATCTAATCTAGATCTGTGGAATCTCGTTCATTTTATAAGTATTTGATGTTTTAGCTGTGTCTCCTGGATTTGTCATCCTCATTTATAATAGGGTCTACCTCCCTTAACTTGCAAGGAGACAGTTTAAAGAGAGAGATTGGGGATAAGAGTGACAGCCCCCAGTCTGAAACGTTGTCGCGGTGCCCTGAACAATCTGTGCGACAACATTTTTTGGCGCCGTTGCCGGGGATAGAGTTTTTCTGTCCTTGGTCTTAACGACATTTTCTAATCTTCTGATCTTTCCTCACCATTCATTACCCTGTCACAAGGGATCACATTTTCTGGCGACTTTTCATCTCTTCATATTTTCATCGTCTTATCTTTCGTCATATCACTAATCTTTTCATCATCGTATCTTTAGCACCTGGACATTTCGGTTGGCTTCTTGTGTGGGTGGCGACTCCACTTATTCATCTTTTTACTCCCAGACAAGAATTCCCCCGTGATATCCATCTGCTATCTCTCGATTATTTCTCCTATTTTAGAATTAGTTTCATGTTCAAGTGGCGACTCCATTTTCTTTCATTTCTTACAAGAGTTCTTGCTAAGAAGTTCGCTTCTTGAGGACCTTTTGATTATCCTTGAACACGGATCTATTTCTTAAATTTTTAGCAGCTCATCATGGATGACACCTTTCATGGCATGCGGGAAGAGGCCACTTCAAAATTGTCTTTTTTCTCAGGTGGTGATCCAGGCACTGCATTTATACATCTAAGGATGGTCACCTTTTTTATACATAAATATTGTCGTCCTTCACAATATAATCATGAAGATGTCAAGATACGTGTCTTTGGCTATTCTTTAAAAGGTGATGCTCTCGATTGGTTTCGAAATTGTCCTGAGGAGTATTGTTTACAAGACATCATCAATGCTTTTAGAGATAAATATATAGAACAAGATGACTCAGATGATGAAATTGATCTGGTAGAAGACTCAACTATCAGCAGAAGATTTCCAGACAATTCTCAGGATGAATCCACTTGTACCATGACAACACAAACCCATGATAGTGGTGAAACAAAAACAAATTGTCAAACCAGTGTTGACAACGATAAGAATCTTGTTAGCGAACTGATTCAGATGGTTAAGGACATACAGCTAAATCAAGCTCAGGTAATCAAGAATATGGAGGCCAACCAGACTGAAATCATTAAGAATATGGAACTTAATCAAGCAAGATTAACAGCTGATCATACCAAGGAAATTGATGCTATACGAAACAAGTTGTTAGCCTTGGAGGAGAAGATGGAGATCATGGAATTCAATCACTCCAATCAAATAATTACCATGGAAGAAAAACGTGTTAAGGAAATGATGATCATGGAAACAAATCATAAGAAAGAGATGAACTGTATGCAAAATTTCTTCATGGCCATGAAAGCAGATAATGATAAAATGATTCAAAACATGGAAGCTAACCAGATCAATCTTCAGAATTGGATAAATACCTTAGAAGAAAGTCATGCACAGGAAATAAATGTCATGGAAAACAGGTTAAAAATGATGGAAGTTAATCATTCTAATCAGATGTCTCTTAAACACAATTTGTCAACTATTGAAGAAATGCATGTCAGGGAGATGAGTTCCATACAGAAGAAGTTGGAAAAAATGGAACGATCACACATGCAAGATTTCCAACCCAGGTCAGATTTGTCAACAGATCATAGGCCTCCCAGTTTGCTGAAGCAGTTTCCATCTCATCACATGGAGGTCACTTTTCCCATTAAGGAAGAGTTAACTATGGCTACAAAGGATGTTGAAAAAGACCAAGCTTATGTGTCACCATTGACAAAGTATATCCAGAATAAGATTGGTTGTGCTCCAGGTTCATCAAAGGTTTTGTACAAGGATTTTCAAGATGAGGACAAGGAATATACAGTGATCTCATTGCTGACATCACAACCCACTCAAAAGAAAAGAAAGAAGAAAAGAAAGAAGAAAAGAAGAAGTAAGTGGTTTGATTCGTCTGATGGTCGAGAGCAGCTTGATACTCGGATAAGACAGAGTCCTACAATTAGCAAGATTGGACATGGCACATCTGAAAAGCAGCCTACAGACTTGCCTGAAAGCAGGCAAATGCTCAGCATACATTACATTGAGCACATCTGATGCCACAGGGCATCCTCTGTATCGTATTTCTAACCCTACTCCTCGTTATTTCAGCATTTCATTTTGCAGTTAGAATAGATTTACTTTTCATGTTAAATAGAATAATAAATAAAAGAAGAGCTTCTATTTTTCATGAGCTTAATGTTATATGATGATATTTGGATGGACGCTACTTATGTAATCTTGTGTGTTGCTTGGATGCAGATTCTGGATTCTCACATTCCTTCAATGAAGCAATGTGTCCCCAAGTAGAGCCAGATGTTGACCACACTTTGTCAACTACCCCATAGCAGTACACCCCCATTTTTTCAAATGGGATTCATCATGTTCGACGTGGTTGCGCCATTCAGATTCCATCATCCAGATTTCATCGACAGTTGACATTGTTATAAATGATGTGAACCCATTCTGCATTTTTATGATGTAAATGATCTAAGTAAGACCGTCCATGTATGTAACAACCTAGGTAAGCCTAGTATGTTGTTGATGACTTCCATTCTAGGAGGTTTTTTGTCTCACTGATTCACGAAAGTGATCGGCAGAGTTTTTCCCTCCGGCCTCACCCCAAAGCTAGGGTGGATTTTGTCATCAGCATGCTAAGTGAGTCCTAGTGTTCTATCGAGTCCTTGTAAAAGTAGTTTGAACTACTTGGTCTACTAGATCATATGTTGAGTCGCAGAACTGGATATTTATTTGAGGGTCTATACAAATGGGTTTTCCCTTTTCATGTATGTAAAAGTATTATTTCATGTAAAAGAGGGTTGGAAAAATAACTATAATCCCCTCTTAGTCAATTAATTAAATTTTCTGGTCAATTAATAAAATCCTAAACCAGAAATTTAATTAATTTAGGGTCCTAAATTAGGATTAAATCTTTAAAGGAAAAATTTGTGGGTCATTGGAAAATGATTTTGAAAGCCCCAAACCAAGAGAATATTGAGAATTTTAAGAAATATTGGACCCTTGGGCCTTGGTGGTTAAGTCAAGGTCAAAATTTTGGGGTAATTAACTCAAAAATAATATTTTTGAGTTAATTAAAATTGAATTAAATGATAAATTCGTTTTTCCCCAAAATTTTAATTTCAACGCTTCGGATTAAAAGATAATTAAATCTTTTGGATGGTTGAGATTATTTTGACGAGGATCATCCAAACTAGCCGTTAGAGATCTTGTCCTATAAATCTAGAGGTCTTTGTCATTCTTGAGTCATCCGATCTCAGAATCGTGCACTTGCTCTTAGAAGCTCTTGTAAACTTTTTTTGAGGAATAAAGCAAAAGACTTTGGGGTTACAAATTTGGATGTTCCTTCTCAGATCTATGTGGTGAATTGTCTCTAAACTCTGCTACTTGGTTTCTTGCATTTTACGGTTGATGGCCTTCATGGATTAATCTGCATATAGGTATCTTATGCAGTTTTCTGGGTTTATAAAATAACATTCTGATTTTTCTAAGGGTCTCATGTTGTTTTCTTAAATCTCTATCGATCTAAGATCCGGATCTAAGTGTGCAGGGAAATTTTTCTTAAGATTGGGCGTCTGGGGAAGTCTTCGATTGGACCAGCCGACTCCCAATAAACATAAATCTGATAAGCTCTTTATTTGTTAAATTCCGGGTCTATCTTACGATATTTGTGATTTTGCAGGGTTTCGAAGGCTTGTGCCTCTCACTTAAATTTTAAATTTCTGAAAATTGTGCTAAACGGATTCAGATCTGACCTTGGGGGTTTTAAATTGTAAATTAGTTGTAAATTTGTAAATTTCTCAGAATTGTCAGGGTTTAATCATTAAATTGGCGTGTGTGTCTTCAAGTCTGGCTGTCTTTTGCAAGTTAAGGGTTTAAATCGAAAAAAAATTTAGATCTAAGGCAGATCTAGCCTCCAAAGGCCAGATTTGGCCTCAGAAACCCCACTGTGGGCAGATCTGGGCGTAAGTGAAGAAATTTTTGAGATCTGAGTTTTGAAAAGAAATTTTAAATTTGTGGAGTTGGAGGTACTGGGTTTATTATCGAAAACGCTGCCCTAGCTTCGGCCCTCCTTCAAAAAACCGTCCACCATCCATCTGCAATTGCTCTCCTTCTGAGACGTCCTGCCTTTTCCATCGTTTTCCCTATTCGACCTGCCCTCATTCGACTCCATTGCCCTTGCCGTCCATCTCTGCAAACTCATCTTTATTACCATCGATCTGTGCCATTGAACCGCTGACCGTGGTGCCCTTTGCCGTTGTGATATCTCCTCGTCCCTCACGTTAGCTCCTTACTCTGCAACCTTCCATGCCTTCCCGTCCAGCAAATCTAACCCACAAACAATAGAAGTCGAGCCGGCATCCATTTTCCTCACGCCGCTGCCTGCATTCAAAACGTCAAGCCGCTTCATCCACCAAGCTCGACCTGCAAAAAATTCAAACAAACGCACGCAGATTTCAATTATAAAACCCGTGTTTTAAATTCTGTGCGATGCTATTTTTTGTATAGGTTTCATTTTTTGTAAAGTTTTTGTTTTAATACATAAGCGTTCATGAAATTTTAATGCATTTTTGACTTAGTTGAATTGGGTTAGCGAATTTGTTCTAGTCGATTTTCATTTCATTTGTTTTCATTGTAGTTTTAAATTTTAGTTGGGTAAGGGTAGAAGTTTTAATTCGTAGGTTTTAAATTTCATTTCTTTTCTATTAGTTTCTTTTTAGACTTAGTTTAGTTTTTAATTTCTAACTTTAGGTTCTAGTTTTAGTTTAGTCTCAGTTAGATCTAGCGTAGTTTTAAATTTTAGATATTAAATTTTAATTTGACCGTAGTTTAGTTTCAATTTAGTTTAATTTTAATTTTGTTTAGATTTAACTTTTGTTAGAATTTTTATTTAGATTTAGATTTAAATTCAAAAATAAAAATATAAAATATAAAATACAAAAATATAAAAAAATTTCAAAATTTCAATAGTCAAATGTGCTAATTTTGTTTTTATTTAAAGTTTTGACTATAGAGACATTTTCTGGATCGAAATTAATTGAAGCATCATAAATCTGGAAATCTTTCAAACATTTGGCATTTTCATTCATGGTTGTGGTGCTTTTTTTTTTAATTGAATATCATTAATCAATCGTGTTTTAATAAGTAGCAGTTAGTCATCACTTACTGGTTTATAATTGCATAACGGGATTCTGTTTGACTCCATAAGGCACTGGTCTTAACGTGATATCTAATCTAGATTTGTGGAATCTCGTTCATTTTATAAGTATTTGATGTTTTAGCTGTGTCCCCTGGATTTGTCATCCTCATTTATAATAGGGTCTACCTCCCTTAACTTGCAAGGAGACAGTTTAAAGAGAGAGATTGGGGATAAGAGTGACAACCCCCAGTCCGAAACGTTGTCGCGGTGCCCTGAACAATCTGTGCGACAACACCTCCCACCAAAGTTCCATCATTTGGGAAGTTCAAGGCAGTTCCAACTCGAAGGAGAAGAACTAAGTTGCACGAAACAGGGAAACAGAAATGAGTTTCTGAAACGGGAAGCGAAGCGAAACATGACCTCCTCAAATTTTGGAAACGAGGAAACGCAGTATATCTATATATATATATATAATTTAAATTTACATTAGAATTTAGGACATTTAAGAAATGTTATGTGAAATCATATAAGTTTAAAACATACATGATACATGATAAATTCAAAGCATAAACTATTACAAGTTACAACACATTTACTCATGAATGATAACGGACACAATGAAAATAGCAATATCGGAATATCGGATTGGTGCTCTTGATTAAATATGAGTTCCATAGCCTACTACATGACAAAATACGATGGAAACATTGCAATCACCCTATCCTAAAATCCTGAAAAACTGATAAGTCTGCTGGATTTTGAATGAGATATAAATACTAGGGCCACAGGCTTTAAAAATCCATCTAGAAGCATCCATAAACAATTAAAATAATATTAAAAAGCACGAAAACCGAAAATAAATAAATAAACCAAGTAAAAATCGCTTTAAAGGGAAGGAAACGCTGCTGTACGGCCAGGAAACACGTTTCCGGCCATATTGGTATCGTTTCTCGTACGGGAAACGCACCAGTACGGCCGGAAACGTGTTTCCAGGGTGAAACGGGCCTAGGGCCAGCGTTTCCTGCAACTTAGGAGAAGAATCCCGAGTGACCATCCTAAGATCCCTAATAACTGCTGATTTCCTAACTTGTAATATTGTTGTTGCTATCCCCTAGATTGCTTAAGCTCATCAACCTGAAGTTGAGTGAGGCCCTCATCTAAGAAAATCTTGCAATTTCTACTTTGCCTGAAAGACTTATTAATATCATCAAAGGACTTGAATCAGATAAGAAGGATGGTACCAAAGCCAAACCAAGCTCTTTGAAGGCTAACCTTGAGAAGCTCCCAAGTATCATAGAGAAAAGAGGCCCTTGCCTACATAGGGTCTACCTGATCTGAAGTTTGGAGGGCGAGCTCTCGCACCTTCAAGTTTAGTTTCTAAATGCTTCTAGTGCACCCTGGAATAAGTTGGCATGTATGATTGCTTCAACATCAACACAGGGGACGGGAAGTGCTATTCTTGCATGTAACCACCTGAACCCAAGACAAAGTTTCCTACCAGATTTCTGTGCCTCTTGTTTAAGATTCAAGAACAACATGCGGGGAGAGGATTTCCTGATGCTTGCTTTTGACATCCAAGATCACAATGTTAAGGGAAACACTTGGTGAGTGGAGAATTTCATGTATCTTTACCTCATCCATGACTTGTTTCATAAAGAGGTTCTCAAATTCCAGATTCAAGACTCAATTAGTGAGGGAGTGAACCTCTGCTTGCAAATTGTAATTCATTAATTCCAACTCCTCCATCCACTTATAACCCAAATATATTGGTGATCCAAAACTAACTCCTGGCATGATTCAAGATTGGTGTTTGTGAATCTGTTGCCAAACCTCTCGTTTTCGTACGGAAGATTGAATCTGATTTGAGACTGCCCATTGGGATTCCGTCAAAAATAATATCCAGACCTATGTTATCAAAATTCAGAGTTGTCAAACAATTGCATGAGCTGGGACTATTGAGACAAAACCAATAGCAAGGTGAGAGGGTTATTCTTTTATTTTTACTTTATTTTTTTGTGGGGAAGGGGGGTGGTGGTGTTGCAAATAAGGTTGAAGGATTACAAATGTCAAGGAGATCACGAGTAAGAAGGGAAGGGGAGGGATGATAAGGAAAGGGATTAGGCCCTGATGGCAGTAGGGAGGTGGGGTGGAATGGAGAAAAGGACATGAAGCATAGAAAGGGCATGATGGTACTCTTAGTCTACAATAGATGTGACAAAACAATGATCGATCTACCATGACGTCATGCCAAAGAACTAGCACATGGGGGGTCAATGGCAAACAAGCTCAAGTAATAGCAATTTGAAACCCCAATTAGACTTGAGCAATGGTGGCTATAGATCGAGTGATGGTGGCTCAAAACTCCAATAAAGCTCAGGCAATGGCAGCTACAGGAATGAAAAGTGATCAACAGCTACAAACTTCAGAAGTGATCGTGACTAGTAGCTTGAATCTGAAGGTTGATTCAAGGAGTGAAGGTACCATAGGCTCAAGGAGCACTGGTAGCCCAAGGAGCATCAACTTCAAATTGAACTCCCTCAAACTTGGTGTGAGAACTCAAAAAAGCTTTGAAGCTCTAAACTTGCACACAAGGCTTTCGCTAACGACTAGCGTGTATAGTAAAGAAACACAAATTTATTGAAAGAAAATAAAAGCAAGAAATCCAACAGTAAGGATAAATGAAACATCAATGGTTCAAACTTTTAACTTCTTTAGTTCATATAGTCACTCAAATCTTTTTATTTATTTCCTGCTAATGAACAGTCAAAGTACTGTCAAGTAATTATTTTATATAAAAAATCTAGTATTATAGTATAAGATGTGCACACTATTCTATGAGAATAAAACCTCGAATGTTGAGTACTTACTGCTTATACAGTTATAGTTCATAACCAAAAGTAAGGACACACCCCATTCCTTCAACCAAAAAGGATTGTGATCAAAATAGTATTCAGCTACTTGAGACATTGATGAATCAGTCACAACATTCCACTGCATTTCACACTTACTACAAGATCCTTACCATTTCCCAGAAAATTAGTACGATAAATTTGTTTGTTACATAATTTTGAGGCCAAAATACCCATTTCCTTTCACAGAGTTTTCATCTTTCCCTACAAATTTTATCAAAAGAACAACCCTGACTCGATCTTAGCCCATAGCTAAGAGGAATCACATTCACCTGCCTTTATGCAATAAAATTATGAGACTGTCTCTCAACTTCGAAGAATTTCTATGAGCCACATGAATTGCTTACATATTAAAAATATGATGGTTGACACGTTATTTAAACAAGTAATCATGAATTAAGGTCAACTCAGAAATACCAATATATATTATTGCATTGTCCCTCAGCATTGAAGAATTTGTCTGAACCTGAATTGCTTATGCGATAAAATATTGATGTTTCAGATGTAGTTTAAATTACTATTCATCAATTAAGGTCAAACTCAGAAGTAGCAGCATATATCATTGCATATGAAAGACAGCAAATGATATACTTACAGGTACAAAAACAAGTGATTCAATCACATGAACAAAAATGAGTTGAAATGTTGGAAGATGATGTCGTGCATGATGCTGAAGCTGAACTGCAAAATCCAGAAACAATTGTAGCAGAGAACATTTGCAAATAGATAATTCACGTGTAGTAAGCAAATATGCTATTTATAATTAACTGATTTCACAAATATTGGGCACATTAAATATCTTTAGAAGAACAGTCATGTAAAAATAGACAAGGATAGAATGGTTCAAGATCAACACCTGTGAATTTAAGCATGCGTGACTGAGTCTCCCTAAGAGTAAATGACACTGACATTGTGGTGGTGAAAAAGACGAACAACGACATCAACAGTACCCCACATTTTGATACAAGATAGTCTGCAATTGCATAGAAAAGTAAATGTTACACAGATGATAACATGTCATAATGCCTCTGTAACTTCAAAGAGAATTCTAAAGGAAAAAAGGTTAAGGTAGGCGCATTTCCCTTCTCCAATCTTCATGCATACTGAAATCCCAAAAAGACCATACAATTCGAAGTCAACTAGCAAATAGGTTCTCATCATCAATTATTCTTTTGATATAAATCATCGAACAACACGAAGAAAAATACATAGAGACAACTTACCCAATCTGAGAAGTGCAAATACTACTCTGTTATGACTATATATAAATAGAATTGACACCTTTCTAATTTGAGTATAAAAATGCAGAACTCTTAGGATTAATCAACTTTAAAAACTGTTGAATTTTTAATGCAATCAAGACAAGTATAGTTTTTCACAATTGATAACTACTTCTAATGATTTAATCGGTCTTCTTTTAGCATTTCTATCATTAAGCAGCTATACATGAAAAACTTCAACCATGTATTTTTATCAATAGAGCTATAGAGATCACACTAAACAGTAGAACAAGAGACAAGAGACACCAGATTTAGGCTCACAGCCAGGGCAAAACCCACAAGGGGAAAACCCAACCAATCTTTCCTTGTGAGAGAGAAATTCTGTTCAGCCATATAACATCAAAATATTCCAAAGAGATTCCAAATCTGACCTCAACAAATACCAAGTCAAACCAGTCAACAAAGAGAGAGAAAGAGTCAATTCTGGTCAAAGTATGATCTGCTGCTACAGAAGGGCCAAATTTCAGCCTGTGGAAGACAGTCAAACATCAGTCAACGAACTCCTGAAATCTTTGGTTGAAGTCACAAGTTTGACATGCGATCAATGTGCCCAGAATAGAGATATAAAAAAAGATGTGGTCAAACAGAATCAAAGTCTTCCTGAAATGCTCGGCCTCCAAGACAGTCAAAGAGTTCGATCAAAGTACATGCGATTTCTCCAAGTCAACGCTGGCCAAACAGGAAAGATAGTCTGGTCAACACAGAACCGATTCTCCTTAGATTCCTTCACACGTGTGGAATCTGGATGTCCTCTCTCTATTTCAGATCGAATTGATGAGTGATGTGATGTGTCCAAATGATCTCCACCGAAGTCATTTTTATGTGATTTTGGAGGTGTCATGTCTCACATGTGGGGCCGACTTGGTCAAACATGAAAATTTGAAGTTTCTCCATCATTTTGCCAATGAAAATACCAACCATAGCTACCCAATTTGTCAACATTCCCTCTTAACTAGGGAGGTACTTTTCATTCTCTCTCAAGATTAATTTCCCCAACCAATCCATAGGTCTCTTGGCCCACACCCTAAGGGAGAGATCATCAATACAAGTCTCTCTCTCTCTCTGTCAAGATCAATCTCCCCGACCAATCCATAGGTCTCACATCCCAAAGCCTAAGGGAGATATCGTTAGTCTCATCATAAGGAAAGATACATAGCATCCACCACAACAAGTCAAATCAAACAATGAGGCCAAACCAATCCTATGTACAGGGTACATCTCCCCGACCACAAATAAGGTCTCTCAACCCATAGCCCAAGGGAGAAATCGCCATCCCAATCCCTGATCACAAACAAGGTCCCTTAGCCCACATCCTAAGGGAGAGAACTCGAGATCAATCTCCGCAACCAATCCATAGGTCTCTTGGTACACAACCTAAGGGAGAGATCACAAAATTAGTGCCTCAGAAACAAGCTCCCCGGCCAGACTTACTGGCCTCTTGGTCAATTGACCCAAGGGAGTGACAATATTTCCGACCAATCCATAGGTCTCTCGGCACACAGCTTATAAAAGATTGTCAATCATATGATGTTGTACAATCAATGCACCTTCTCTCTCAGAGAGGGATTCTCAACTCCAAGTTGTTCTCTGAAATAAGAAAAGTTCATCCGAGACAATGGCTTTGTCAATACATCAGCGACTTGCTCATTAGTAGGGACATACTCAAGCATCACAGCTCCCCTCTAGACAATATTCCGAATGTAATAATACTTGATCTCAAAGTGCTTTGCCTTGTCATGGAACACCGGGTTCTCAGAAAGCTTCACACAGCTTTGATTATCACAATATATAATGGTTGATTCCAACACTCAATCAAACAAACCGGAAAACAATTTTCGAAGCCACATAGCTTTATGCCAAGATGAACATGAAACTATATACTCAGCTTCAGTCGCACTTAGATCAACAAATGTTTTCTTTCTACTAGACCATGAAATCATAGCGGAGCCTTGGCCAAAACAAAATCCAGAGGTGCTCTTTCTATCATCAGAGCTTCCAACCCAATCAGCATCAGTGAATCCATGAACCCGCCATTCTCCATTAAAGGCATATTTCAGACCATATGTAATGGTGCCATGCAAGTATCTCAATATATGCTTCGCTGCAACTCAGTGCACATTTCGAGGCTCAACCAAGAATTGGCTCGACGTGTTCACCACAGAACAAATATTAGGTTTGGCGTTCAGAAGATAATTCAATGAGCCAATCAATTTACGATACATATAGGGATCAACAAATCAGAGTTGCAGTCCTAAATCTTCTTCAAATCCGTCACCATAAGAGTGTCCATGGACTTGCAGTCCATCATTCCAAATCTCTGAAGGATCATAATCACTGTTCCATGGGGACGTGTCCCCAAGGGTAGGGGACGCACTTCCTCACTCCCCAACGCTCCTGAGACAGGGAAACTCCTAGGGAAACGTTTCCCCGCATCCCCTTTTTTTGGAAAACTCGGGGAAACTTCAAGTGGGGACATTTTTCTGGTGACGAAACGTGTATCTCTTGTGGGGGGGCAAGGGGCCATAAGAGCAAATTATTTTGCTAAGAATAATTAAAAACATAAAAAATTAAAAACAAATACAAATTTAAATATATAAAAAAGAAACTAAATTATAAATTAAAACTTTAAAACATTTCTCATTAACCCTACGATTTTACCTTGCCGCCCGACATTTTCCTTTTGCAGTTGCTCGACATTTTACCATGCCACCCATGATTTTCCTGTTGTTGTCGCTCAACATTTTCCATCTGCAATTTGTTGCGATTCGGATTTACCATCGACCATGGGCCTGAGACATTTGGAGTTGCGATTTTCATTTTGTGACTTGGAGCCGCCAGATTGGAGCTGCGATTTTCATTTTGTGACTTGGAGCCACCAGATTGGAGCTGCAATTTTGGAGTTTGATTTATCATTTGGAGGCTAGAGCTGCAATTTATCATTTGACATTTTTTTTTGAGCC
This sequence comes from Pinus albicaulis, assembly GCA_034641835.2. Taxonomy (NCBI): domain Eukaryota; kingdom Viridiplantae; phylum Streptophyta; class Pinopsida; order Pinales; family Pinaceae; genus Pinus; species Pinus albicaulis. Next base: position 1,236,241,831 of record CM076583.1, on the reverse strand, counting down.
ACTCAATCGCCATGATTTATGTGTTAGTATTTTTACCTCGTTTCAGAGTTTGTATTTTTTTAATATTTTTTATTAAATCTATAGAATATCGTGGTTTGTATATTAATGCCCATTGCCAAATGATGAATTTAGATGGAACATTGCATAATGTCAAATGATGGATTTAATTTAATAATTTACTTTTAGATTTACATTGATGATTGTAGAAATGTCATAAGATCATTTTGATTCATAATAGTCTAATATGAAATGCTGATCATATTTAGATGTACATCTCATAATTATTAAGATTTACTATTTACTAATTTAGTTATTGACATATTGTTGGGATTTTATTTTTTATTTATATATTAAATTTTTAATAATTTTATAACCTTCTATGAATCTGACGTCCCCCCGTTTCCCCGAAATTTCTCTTATATACATCCCCATTGTGCATATCCTCCCTCCTGCATTTCCCCATCCGGGAACTTGGAGGAACATTGATCTTAATAGTGTATTTTCCTTGGAATCAAAAATTTCGTCAAGCTTTTGCCAAATTTACAATCCCAAATAGTAATGCATGGGACCAAGATCCTTCATTTCAAACTCGAAAACCAACTCCCTCTTCCACTAGACAATCAAAACTTTAGCCCTTGTAAAAAACAAATCATCTACATATAGCAACATCATCAAGGGCTCTCTTTCAACAACTTTAAAGTACAAGTTTGAATCAACATCGCTCTTCTTGAAGCCAAGGCTCGACAAATAGCCATCAATATAGGAGTACCATGCACGAGGAGCCTGCTTCAACCCATACAGGGTTTTCTTCAATTTGCAAACATGCATTTCTCTATCATGGAGCTCAAACCCTTGAGGCTGTTCAACATAAACTTCCTCTTTAATGACCCCATTCAAAAAAGCAATCTTGACATCCATTTGATGTAATTTCTAATCTACAAAATAAGCAAGAGTAATGGCAGATCTAATAGAAGCATACCTGGCAACGAGAGTAAACATGTCTTCATAATCCTCGCCCTCTTTCTAGGAGAATCCGCACACCACAAATCTTGCCTTGTATTTTTTGACACTTCCATCAACTGCATGCTTAATTTTGTAAATCCATTTTGAAGTCACAACAGACTTTCCTTTAGGTCTTGGCACGAATTCGCAAACATCATTCTTCATTATAGATTTATATTCTTCAGTCATAGCATCTTTCCAAACTTGTTCCTAAGTTGCTTCTTCATAGGTGGATGGCTTAGACTCAATATTCTTCAGAATATAAATCATTCTTCATAAACATCATTTTTCATTATAGATTTATATTCTTCAGTCATTACCATCTTTCCAAACTTGTTCCTTAGTTGCTTCTTCATCGGTGGATGGCTTAGAATCAATAATCGTGCACATCATTGTTGCATAACCATAGTACTTCTTTGGATTCTTACTTTCTCTGAAAGTCCCATGAGGTGCAGCATGTCCTTCGACTTTCTTCAAAGTTTTTTCAAGTCAGGCAAATCTCTTCCTAATATCAAGTACAATGGCTATTGGAGATTCAACAACTTCATCATCATCATATTCTGCATGAGGGTCTTGATCCATCAGTTCAGGATCATTAGACTTTGATTCCACATTCTTCGGAGCCACCTATATCTCATCATCAATGTCCAAGTGTGAACCCTTGGACTTCTAGACAGCAACATCCTCATTAAATATAATATCCTAGAATGTTTCAATAAAACGTTGTCTTGGAACATAGACCCTAAAGGCCTTAAATTTTTCACTGTAGCCAACAAAGGTTCCTTTCTTTCCAAAATGTTCCAACTTCGCCCCTTTCTATTTGGTCACATGAACATAAACAAGACAACCAAAGATTCTTAAAAGCTCTACATTTGGTCTTTCACCTGTGAAGACTTCTCCAGGAGTCTTATAGTCCAATATTCGATGTGGGCATCTATTTAAAACATAAACAATAGTTCTTGCAACTTCTCCCCAAAGAAACAGGCATTTCTTGAGCATGAAGCATAGCTTTGGTAGCTTCCATAAGAGTCCTATTCTTCCTTTCGGCAATTCCATTTTGTTGAGGATAGTAGGGAACTATCAGCGCCCTCCTAATTCCAACATCCCTATAGAAAGAAATCAATTCCTTGGAAACATATTCTCCTCCATTGTCAGACCTCAAAGTCTTGATCCATCTTCTTGTAGCATTCTCAACTTGTGCTTTGAGTTCACGAAACTTTTCAAATACTTGATCCTTGGACTTTAGAAGATAGATCCATGTTTTGAGTCAGTAATCATCAATGAAAGAGACATAATAAGGATTTCCACCCCAGGTCTTGCTAGACATAGGCCCACAAAATCAGAGTGCACAAGATCCAAGATTCCTTTGGATATACTATCACTGCTAGTACATCTTCCTTTTGTTGAAAAATGTGTAACTAGGTTCGGTCTTCATAAATATGAAATGTACTTTTGATTCTTGTAAATTGTAAAATGAAAGAAAAATTATTATTATTATTTTGGAGCATGGGTTTCATTCTCAAGGTCTTTTATTTCATAGGTCAAGCACCCATTAAGTGCTTCTAGGGTTTGTCCTAGGTCAAGAAGTCAAAAGAGGAAGAAGAAGGCAACAAAGAAGAAAGAGGAAAAATGAGACTCTTGTTTGGGCTATTTCTCTCTCACACGTGCTAAGGAAGACTAGGGTTTCTGCAACAGATCTAGGGTTTCTATCTACAAGTTCGAACTTGGCGAAAAGAAGGCAAGAAGGCCAAGCGAAGGTCACCAAGGGTCGTCCTCAAGCTCTAGACGTCAGAGAAAGGCAAGTGAATGTCAAAGGAAGACTTAGAAGGTAGATCGAAGCTCATGCATATGGCATCAGCAACTGCAGAGGCGTTGAATTATCAGATCTGCAGTGGAGGCCGAAAATTCTACAGCAGAAGGTCGAAGAAGTGCTATTGGAAGAGATTTGACTAGGTTTGATGGGATCAAGGTTAGCACATCATTCGAAGAGGCTGGTTTTGGTCTTGGGGGTTATTGGTCTCAGTCTTAAGGTCTTGGAATTCATCAATTGAGGAATCTATAAGGAAGAGAAAATATTTGTGGGTTTTCCTCCCAAGTAGGAGAGGTTTTGGCCCTAGTTTGCAGCCTACATTTTGTGTTATTATTCATCTTGTTTTGATAGTTGTTTGATGATTCACACACATAATAATAAGTAACAAAGCTAATTAGTAAAAAGACATCACAAGTAGTTACCAAGTAAAGAGAGCATTCTAAAAATTGCCCTATAGATTTCTCAACATGGTATCAAAGCTAAGGTTGGCTAAGGGCATTATCAAGATTTCCACTACATTGAAGAAGTTCCTCAAGAAGTGTTCAAAGGTAGCAAGCTATCTCAAGAAAAGCATTAAGGAAGCATGGAATCTTCTATTTACTACAAAGAAGGAAGTAATCAAAGCAAAGGATGAAGGTCTCTTCTCTGCACTTACAGGCACATTCCAAGACTAGAGCATTTGGGTAATCGATAATGGTGCATCTAGACACATGACTGTGCATAACAAACAACAAAAGACATTATCAAAAGGAAAATCTTCTCACTTAGTGGAGCTTGGAGATAATAAGAGCTATCGTATAAGAGGAATCAGATCAACCTCCATAGAGCTGGAGAATGGAAGCAACATTCATCTCAACAACATCATATTTGTTCCAGGTTTGCATAAGAACTTACTTTCCATTTCAAGTCTAGAAGATAAGGGTGATAGAGTAACTTTTACTGATGGAAAGGTTGTGGTATGGAGTAAGAACTCAAGCATAGAAAATGCTAGAGTAATTGGTATTCGTGAAGGAAGACTTTACAGGTTGATCTCCTCTTGCACAAGCCTTGGTTCATATTGAAATTAGCCCATGTGAACTCTAGCATAGAAGATTTGGTCAACTTCATTTCAAAATCCTTCCAACTCTAAGTACTATAGTAGAAGGTATCCTTGAACTGAAAGAAGATCACGAAGGAACATGTAAGGGAAGTGCATTGGGTGAGAACACCAAGAGACCATTTGAAAGCAGTGCTTCACGGTCAAAAGAAATCGTGGATCTTATTCATTTTTATTTATGTGGCCCTATGACTCCTAAATCACTTGAAGGTCACCTATATTATGTCACTTTTATAGATGATCATTAGAGAAAAACTTGGGTTTACTTCATGAAATCCAAGGACGAAGTATTTAGATAATTTCAAAAATTCAAAGTTGAAGTAGAGAACCTTACAGAAAGAAGAATCAAGATACTAAGATTTGATAATGGAGGAGAGTATACATCCAAGGAAATTATAGCCTTCTATAAGGACTATGGGATCAAGAGGGAGTTGATAGTCCCATACAAACCCGAACAAAATGGAGTTGCAGAACGAAAGAACCAATCCATTGAAGAAAGTGTAAGAGCAATGTTGCATGATCAAGATCTACCAAAAATTTTGTGGGAGAAGCCACGAAGACAATTGTGTATATTCAAAATTGAAGTCCGCACAAGTCACTGGATAACAGGACTCCCGAAGAAGTATTCACTAGGAAGAAACCAATTGAAGACCATCTATGAATCTTTAGTTGTCCTCTATATATTCATATACCAAAGGACAAAAGAAAGAAGTTGGATCCATCAGGCATGAGAGGAACATTTGTTGGCTACAACAACTCCTCTAAGGCCTATAGAATCTACATAAAGGACGGACACCATATAGAAGTCAGTCGAGATGTCATATTTGATGAAAGTATCGCATTCGAGAAATCTAAAGAACTTCCCATGGACTCTGATGATGAAGAACTTCCAGTATTTGAAGAAGAAGTTGATAGGGAAGAAGAAGAATCTCACCATGAAGATGAAGGTCCCAGTAAACCCATTCAACCTGTGGTCATCCTAGAAATAAAGAAAGAGACCTAACCGGTTCAAGTCTACACTACTTGATGCAGAAGGTCATGGAGCAACGCAAGGTACATTTAGAGAGAGCAAGAAACCCAAACGATATTATGGGTATGCAGCATACATGACAAAACTGATAGAAGCAAAGCCATCCACCTTTGAAGAAGCTGTCAAACATCAAGAATGGAAGGATGCCATGAGTGAAGAATATCAATCTATAATGAAGAATGGAGTTCGGGAGATCGTACTTAGGCCCGAAGACAAATCTGTGGTAACTTCAAAAATGGATCTATAAGATCAAACATGCAACAGATGGAAGCATCGACAATTATAAGGCAAGATTTGTAGATAGGGGTTTCTATCAACAAGGCATCAACTATGAAGTGGCATTTGCTCCAACAACAAGGTATACAATGATCTGTTCATTGGTCTCTTTGGAAGCATCGATGGGATGGAACATCTACCAAATGGATGTCAAGACTGCATTTCTGAATGGCACAATTGATGAGGAAGTCTATATAGAACAACCCTTGGGATTTGAAGTTAAAGGCAGAAAGGCATATGTTTGCAGATTGAAGAAAGCATTATATGGCCTCAAGCAAGAACCAAGGGCATGGTATGCTAGGATGGATGCATACCTACACAGATTAGGCTTCAAATTTTTTTTTGTTGATCCAAACCTTTATATCAAGGTTGTGAAGGGAGAATCGGTAATCATTCTTCTGTATGTAGATGATGTTCTCTTGACAGGTGTAGAAGATCGAATTAAAGAATGTAAGAAGCACCTTGCAGCAGAATTTGACATGAAGGAACTAGGGCTGATGCATTACTATTTGGGACTAGAAGTCTGGCAAGGACCTAATGAAATATATTTAGGTCAAGGGAAGTATGTGATCAAGATGTTGAAGAGGTTTGATATGATGGATTGCAAACCAATGACCACTCTGATGATCACAAACCTGAATAGACTAGGAGTTCTAAATCGAGCCCTATGGATCCTTCCAACTATAGGAAATTGATTGGCTCACTGATGTACTTAGTGAATACTTGACCAGACGTGTTTTGCAATAAATGTTCTCAGTCAATTCCAAGTGGAGTCGAAGCATGATCATTTGATAGCAGCAAAACATATTATGAGATATCTGCAAGGAACCATCCACTAATGCATGAAGGCTAAAATATGATAGGATGAATAATGTCCACTTGGCAAGATATACAGATTCTGACTGGGGAGGCAGTGAGAAAGATGGAAGGAGCACTACAGGAGGATGTTTCAATTTTGGATCCTCCATAATCTCATGAATGAGGAGAAAGCAAGATTAGTTGCTTTAAGTAGTGTTGAGGTTGAGTATATTGTAGTCTGTGAAGTAAGCAGAGAAGCAATCTGGTTAAGGAAGTTGTTATCAGATCTATTTGCAGGACCTATGAACCCTACAGTGATAAACTGCTATAACACCAGTTGTATATGATTATCTGAAGACCCAGTATTTCAAAGAAAGACAAAGCATATCAACAACAAGTATCACTACATTAAGAAGCTAGTACAAGATGGTGTATTGCAGCTACAGTATGTCTCCACTGATGAACATGTAGTTGACATATTGACAAAATCTCTTCCTAATAAGAAGCTTGTGTATTTGAGAAACAAGCTTGGTTTGGTTGATATATCCTCCCTAGTTGAGAGGGAGAGCTAGGCACATCATTTCTTGTCTTCGCTTGGGAAGACAGAATGGAGGGTTGGGTAATCATCTGGCATCCGATACTCTTTGAGGATGAGGTAGGGCATCCAAGATAAGAGTACTCGTGGATCAATATTCTTTGAGAACTAGTTATCCAAGATAAGGACAGTCCAAAGAAGGTCATAATCTGTGAACACCAGGGTGGAGTATGTACCTTGAGAGACAATGATGATGGTGTCTTTAAATTAATGGTCTCGCCGGCATTGTGCTCTGCTCTTGTCGAGAGATAGAGTTGTTAGTCAAGTCCTTGGTATAAGACAATGTTGGTTGATATGATGCTAGACAAATGGGTTACCAATCTGACTCTTCTTATGAGATCTCTTCAGATTGAGAATGTTCGTTTACCTCTTATGAATACCTCCCTAGTTAAGAGCAAGTGTTGAAAAATGTGTAACTAGGTTCGGTATTCATAAATATGAAATGTACTTTTGATTCTTGTAACTTGTAAAATGATAGAAAAATTATTATTATTATTTTGGAACATGGGTTTCATGCTCAAGTTCTTTTATTTTATAGGTCAAGTACCCATTGAGTGCTTCTAGGGTTTGTCCTAGGTCAAGAAGTCAAAAGAGTCATTGTCATAAGTTGAAGACCCCATCGAGCACATTGTAACTTGTAAAGAAAATTATTTTTGTCTGTCAAAATACCCTCCAAGACCAAGTCGGCCTAGACGCTGGCAATTTGGCCTAAAAGGAAGAGCCACATCCACCTTGAAGAGCCAATATATAGGAGGGAACTCGTCCTTCTTGAGACTCACTCACTCATCACTCATTCTAGCCAAGGAAGAGGAAGAAGAAGGAAGCAAATAAGGAAGAGGACAAAGGAGACTTTTGTTTGGGCTATTTCTCTCTCACATGTGCTAAGGAAGACTAGGGTCTCTGCAACAGATCTAGGGTTTCTATCTACAAGTTCGATCTTGGAGAAAAGAAGGCAAGAAGTTCAAGTGAATGTCACCAAGGGTCATCCTCAAGCTCCAGAAGTCAGAGAAAGGCAAGTGAAGGTCAACGGAAGGCTCAGAAGGCAGATCGAACCTCACATGTGTGGCAACAGAAATTGCAGAGGGGCTAAAATTTCATATTTGTAGTGGAGGCCAAAAATTCGGCAGCAAAAGGGCGAAGAAGTGCGCTACTGGAAGAGATTTCACTGGGTTTGACTGGATCAAAGTCGGCACATCATTTGAAGAGGTTAGTTTTTGTCTTGGAGGGTGTTGGTCTCAATCTTAACGTCTTGGAATTTATTAATTGAAGAATCTATAAGGAAGAGAATAGATTTGCGGGTTTTCCTCTCATGTAGGAGAGGTTTTGGCCCTGGCTTACAACCTACATTTTGTGTTCTTGTTCTTCTTGTTTTGATAGTTGTTTGATGATTCAACAACATAATAATAAGTAACAAAGCTAATAAGTAAAAAGGCATCACATGTAGTTATCAAGTAAAGAGAAATCATTCTAATAATTGCCATATAGATTTCTAAAAGCCTCTAACATTCTTTCCAAGGGCACAACCCTTACAAACCCAATCATGTTCAATTTTGATTTCTGGTACACTTTCAACAAAATCTTTCATTCTAGAAAATGCTTTATAATGAACATGAGCGTACCTTCGATGCTATAGCTCACAAAGATTAGTGGTATTGTGTAGCAAGCCTTGAATTGAATGTCCAAGGAGACGATATAGGCCTCTAAATAACATTGGCAGGTTCAAAGGAGGAATCCTTCTTCCGTACTAGAACTTGTCCATCAACGAAAGCAATTCTATCCTTGACAGATGTAATTGACAACAAGTTCTTCTTCAAACTAGGAACATATAAAATGATGTTAATTGATACGTTACCTCTTGATTCCAATTGGAAGGTTGATGAACCAATGCCCTTGACTTCATATTTTCAATTTTCTCCAAGCTCAACCCTTTGAGCAATCTTCTTTTCAACCAATTCAAAGAGATGATCACGACTCCCAGTCATGTGCCCAGAGGCACCATTGTCCACCAACCATATCTCATCATGACCTGCAATGGAACCTGTAAAAGCAGAATAAAATGAGTATTCATGCTCAGATTCATTCTTTCTAATCCTCGTCTTGTGAGAGGATTCATTCAGGTAAGTTGCAGAAGCATGATGCTTCCTTTTCCTCTTTCGATCTTCATTCCTTTGATAGCTAAGTTGCAGGAAACGCTGGCAAGGGGTCCGTTTCCCTACGGAAACGATACGGAAACCCGTATCGTACGGACTGGAAATGCGTTTCCGACCGTACTGGCACGTTTCCCGTACAAGAAACGTTGCCAGTATGGCCGGAAACGCGTTTTCAGGCCGTACGACCGCGTTTCCTTGCCTTTAAAGCGATTTAACTTGGTTTTTTTTTGTTTTTTTCCGGTTTTCGTGCTTTTTAACATTATTGTAATCGTTTATGGACGCTTGTAGATGGATTTTTAAAGCCTATGGCCCTAGTATTTATATGTGATTCATGGTAATGTTAAATTCTTAAAGTATTTCATCCTTTTACTTAAATTTTTAACATTACCATGAAATGACTCAGGATGTTTGAGAGTGGTTTCGACCTCATTGGATTTCATATGGAGAAAGTAGAATTTTAGATCTCATTCAAAATCCAGTAGACTTATCAGTTTTTCAGGATTTCAGGGTTGGGTGATTGCAATGTTTTCATTGTATTTTGTCATGTATTAGGGTATGGAACTCATATTTAATCAAGAGCACCAATCCGATATTCTGAGATTGCTATTTCCATTGTGTCTGTTATCATTCACGAGTAAATGTGTTGTAACTTGTAATAGTTTATGCTTTGAATTTATCATGTATCATGTATGTTTTTAACTTTTATGATTTCACATAATATTTCTTAAATGTCCTAAATTCTAATATAAAGTTAAATTATATATATATATACTGTGTTTCCCTGTTTCCAAAATTTGGGGAGGTCGTGTTTCGCTTCGCTTCCCGTTTCGTGCAACTTAGTTTGATAGTCATCCCTTTGATTCCTTTGAGGACATTGACCTTGATAGTGACCATATGGTTGGCAATGAAAGCATTGAACATTTGTCAGATCTTTTCTATCTCTTCTATCTTGAGAGGGAGAAGGAGGTCCTCTTTGTAGTGTAGGTTCCCTTTTTGGAGCAGATCTTGAATTTGGTCTTCTACCAGAACTCCTTTGAAATCTTCCAAAATTAGGTCTTCTTCTATTACTCTTAGAATGAGCTGCAAAATCTTCTTCGCTTGAATCTTCAATCCAATCTCTGGAAAGAGTCTTGATTGTTCTTGAGTGCAACAATGTTATCAGAACCGAACCGGTCATCAAACCAGAAAACCTTGTGGACCAGGAACCGGACTGGAACTGGAAAAAAAACCGAAAAAAAAACCTGTTTACCAAAAACACATAAAATATTCATATTTCAAAGAAAAAACAAATATATTCATGTGCATCCATATGAATCCAAACCATTTATACACAAATATGCAAAAGTTCTCATTTATATAGCAAGTAATAGTGCATACAACCAAAATAGCACTTAGTGCAAAACATCATTGAACCAAAAATGTTACTGACATCAAGAAGCAGGCTCTGAAAGGCCTTTATAGTCCAAAATAACATCATAGATCATAGTATTATACGACAACCTACAATACTACAAGCTACAACTACAACAATCAATGATCAAATCATCAATCATCAATTATCATCAGAATCATCATCCTAATCATCCTCTTTATCGTCATCTGAAGAATGAGTAGCATCCAAGTCTACAATGGGATTATGGCTTGATTCCCATGGCCCTTGATTTACCCTCTAAAATTTTGGAGAAAATCAGCTCCAAAACCTTTTGAAATCAACTATGTAGCAACCGCAACAAAATAAAAAAAATTTCCACCAGTTGCAAAAGCCACTGAAGAAAACTCAAAGATTTTGGGGAAAAAAAAAATCTTTGAAGTATCTCGAAAATCTGCTAACCAAACAAGTATGCAAGACTCCAATCAGCTCTTCAAGTCTGAAAAAAATCTCCCTTAGAACAACGCTACAAAAAACTCTTTGAATTCTCCTCACCGAACTCAGCTCAAGAATTGCAAGAGACTCGAATGAATAGTGTGAGTGAAATAGAGAGGGTGGGGGTGTTGAAGCAGCTTTAGGGGGGGCCTAGGGTAGCATTAGTAACTAGGAAAAATAATAATTTAAAAAAAAAAATTAAAAAATTAAAAATAAAGAAGAAAAAAATATATATTTTTTTAATGCCTAGGCTTGTGAACTGGTGGAACCGGTCTCTGAACCGGTCCGGTACAAAACCGGCCGATTCAGTGACAGAGCCGGCCGGTTCGGTACCGAACCGGTCATTTCCGGTTCAGAGGACTAGTTCAGACCGGTTTTGCCTCCAAACCGGTCGGACCGGCCGGTTTTTCAGAACCGGTTCGGTTCTGATAACACTGGAGTGCAGGCAACCCACAACTTATCAAATGAAGGTGCATTTTCTCTCCCACATGTGCTTGGTGCAAAGCTAAGCAATAAAAGAAGAGGGCATATGGAAACTGAAGGACACATGATGTAGGCACACAGCCAAGGCAAAACCCCTCTCTAGGGGAAAACCCAGTCCAAACTCTTCACTAGTAACTCAAAATGAGATAGACCAAGACCCTTGACACTTAGACCAAGAATACCTTCCATGCATCAAGTCAACCTTACTCAGAAACAACACACCTACTAGTCCATTTCTACATAGCTCATCTAGATGCTTACTCATGTAACCTTGGCTTCCTTGTCCTGTAGGAATATGAAACCTTGTTCTAGTAGTCACCTTGTCCTTCAATCCTGTAGTCACATGAAGGCTCAATCCTGTAATCAAATGGAGCCTCGATCTTGTAGTCACATAAAGTCTTGATCCTACAATTACTTAGATTCTCGATCCTATAGTCTCATGATGTCTTGGCTCTGTATTCTTATGTATCTCAGTCCTGTAGAATCTTGGCCCTGTAATTTGACGTGTCTTGGTCCTGTAGTTTCTTCATAGATTCTCAGCCTTATAATCGAGTTTTGGTCTTGTAATTGCCTCATGTACACTCAGCCCTGTAGTAGATGATCCAACTTGATGGCCCATTCCTTTTCGTCTACAATTGTTATTCGAACCTTTTATCTTTTATTCGAGCTGCTCAGCCACTTCTAGGTACCATCAACTCGGGGATCTAGGTGCATATCCAAGGTCAAAGCTCCAAGACCAACACGATCCTTCTAGGTGATCGAATTCTTCCCTTGAGGTTGACTTGGTGGACAAGGACACTTTACATAATCCCTAGAAGCCTTCAATGGAGGCTTTGACATAAAAACAATTGACCCAAGAATGAAACCCATGCTCTAATAAGTCAATTTATTTAATAATAAGATTTCCTTTTCTTTTCTTTTAACAAATACATTATATGATGACTCAAATATAATTATAAAGACCGACACTAGTTACATTCTTCAACAGTCCAATGTCGGAATTGCCTGGAGTGAGGGTAATTTCCCTCTAGATATTTTTGCCAGTATTTTCTCTGCAGGATAGCCAGACTTTGGCATCCAGATTATTGTACACAAAATTTCTCACTATTGCATAATAATAAAACCCTCAGTTGTTGCATCGGTTTTCCCAAGTTGGGTTTTTCCGGGGACATTTGTCCAAAAATAACGGTGTCATTTTTATGTGTGTGCTATATTTTCCTAGTTTCCAATGCTATTTTTCTTTCGCAGTATTTATTTGTGAAAATCACAATGTGAATTATTTGATATTTGTTGTAGCAAACTGCAAATAAATTGTTAAATAAATTAACAATTAGGAAAATAATTTCCAACTGTTGTGACAGATTTGAAATTTTCATCTGGTATCAGAGCGTGAGTGATCACCTAGGAAACGCAGAAGCGAACGAAAAAATTTCACTGCTCGGAGGGAGAAACAAGACGAAATTCTCAGAGGTTGCACAGTTCCTTGACAAGCAGGCCGAATTGTTGGGTCAGAGGTTCGATTTTCAATTGCATGGTTGCATAAAGTCGAATTGCCCGGGATAGTGATTCCAATAGTCAGAGGGAGCAGCAAGAGCTCATATTTTCGCTGAGCAGATTTGTGGTTGGACACAGAGGGCTTTGCAGCTGCAGAATCAGTGTCGGGTGGAAGAGAAATTGCACACACAGAGGGAGATTTCTCTTAGAGGGTTTCTAGCCAAGAAATCTGATTTTCCCAGTTGTAGATTGGCAGTGGCAACTAGCAGAACTGCACATTCTAGGAGGGAGTGCGAGTAACAGAGCAACAGTCGAGTAGAGGAAGAGGGCGTTTCCAGATCGATTCAGATATGGCCATAGCAGGGCTTAGAGATCAAGATAGGTTGGACAGAGCTTCCAACTATGTCATCTAGAAGACTAGGATGTCCTTCCTTCTAGATGAATATGGCATGAAAGCCTAAATAGATAATGGGGGTGGCAGTTCCCCAGGATGCAGATCAGCTCAAAGAATATAGGAAGGAGATGGCGAGGGAAAAGTTTTTGATCTTGGATGGAGTCTAAGATCATATAGTCTCACATAGAGCAGCCAAGGGAATGGCCAAAGAGATGTGGGATGCTCTCTCCACGCAATATCAAGGTAATTTTGAGTGGCAAAAGATGCTCCTACAAGAAAAGTTGAGATCCATTAGGATGCAGAAAGGGAGAAGGCATAGATCCCTTCCTCACCAGGATTCAGGAAGTCTGAGATCAGCGGGCAACTGTTGCGGCAACACCTCAACCATCAGAGCTAGTATGGTTGGCACTAAATAACGTCTCAGAGGATTGGCAAGTCTTCGTCCAAATTATATTGGGCATAGACACACTACCAAGATGGGACAGGATGTGGGTCGATTTGCAGCAGGAGGAATTGAAGCGAGCTTTGCTTATAAGCTCCATCAGGGGCAACTGTAGTAGTGGATCGAAGGGTGTGAAGGAAGAGAATGTGGCCCTAGCATCGATGGGTCCCAGTCAAGGGCAAGGGGAGCAGAGGAAGGACCTGTCAAAGGTCAAGTGCTTTAGGTGTGGCGAATTTGGCCACTACAATACCCAGTGTCCTCAAAGCAAGAAGTACAAGAAGGAGAAGCAGGATCAACAGACAGCGTTTGCGGAAATAGACAAGCTTTCCTCTAGGCTAGAGGAAGAGTTTGCTATGTTCACAGATATACCTCCAAGAGTGAGGTGGGTAGATTTGGTGTTGTAGCCCCAGAGAGCTACAGAGAAGGGCAGGGTCCATTGAGGAGTCCACCTCATGGATCATTACCTGGCTATGGGGACCCACAGTATTCATTAGCAGGATGGATCAGTGATAGTTGATGTTGTCAGAACCCGAGTGACAGTTGCAAACTAGTCGCAATCAGGTGTTGGGGAGCGCAGTGCAGAGTGGCACAATCCAGAGTCAACAACAGCACAAATTCTTCAGTGATAGTGCAAAGGCTAGTAGCAGTTAGGACTCGGGAGACAGATGCATCATACTGAACACAGTTGATTCAGTATTTCAGATGCTTCTTAGTTGCAGTGGTTGCAGTTGCAGCAGTAATAGATGAGAGGGAGTTGCAATGCAGATCTAGTGTTGGCAGCAGTACAGCAAGATCAACAACAATAGGGATGTGTCATCAGAGTTGTGCAGTGGTTGGTGGGCAGCAGTAGCCAAACATCAGCAGCGTGACAGAGGGATGATACAGAGACAGAGTGTTGTAGCAGGGTGTGCAGCACTAAAACATAGTCCTCGCTAAGACGGAGTGTTAGTTTTTGTAGCAACGGATGTGTTCTAGTCACGAAATTCGGTGGAGAGGCTAGAATACATGAGATCTCCAAAACCCAGAAATATTTTCTGGAAATTCCACCTAGAGATAGCTTAATTAGATTATTATCCGATTTTTCAATATTTCCTAAGTGCAAACTTAGGGAATATAGTTAATTAATCAGAATTAATTAAGTTAATGTGAGGATTCTCTAGAAATTCACATTGATCGACTTCAAGATGATCCTAGCCCTTGATTAAGATATAATCAAGGACTATAAGAAGAAGTCGACGGGCACTTGAAGAAGTCACTTGAGCAATTCAATTTCCTTGACAGATAGATTTCAAGAGAGTGGCAGCAGTTGTCGGAGAACCAGATATCGAAGTAGAGACATTGAGGGTCAGGGACAGTGAGGTTGGCGGAAGTTTTCCGGATCCAACGAGTGCATTTGCAGAGGCCAAAATTTCTCCAGGAGGTTGCACAGAGGCACAAAGAGCCTCATGAAGGCAGTTCGATTTGCTGGGAAGGAAGAAATTTTCAGTTCCAGAGATCGGGCAGAGTTTCCAGAGTACTGCAGAGATGTTTTCCCAGTTAGCAGCAGGGAGGACAGATAGATTGGAAATCAGTTCGGGCAACAGTTGCAGCGACATTAGGTTGACATAGATCCTGCGTAGGCCCAATTGGACAGCTTGCTTTTCAGAGATAGTCTAGTGTCGGAATTGTCTGGAGTCAGGGTAATTACCTTCTAGATATTTTTGCTAGTATTTTCTCTGTAGGATAGCCAGATTTCAGCATCCAGATTATTATACCCGAAATTTCTCACTGTTGCATAATAATAAAACCCTCAATTGTAGCACCGGTTTTCCCAAGTTGGGGTTTTTCCGAGGACATTTGTCAAAAAATAATAGTGCCATTTTTATGTGGGCGCTAGATTTTCTCAGTTTCCAACGTTATTTTTCTTTCGCAGTATTTATTTGTGAAAATCACAGTGTGAATTATTTGGTATTTGTCGTGTAGAAAACTACAAATAAATTGTTAAATAAATTAACAATTAGGAAAATATTTCCTGTTGTCGTGATAGATTGAAATTTTCACAGTACCCATAACTTCAATAATAAAAGATTAATTGAGTGCCTAAATTGTTTTGTAAATCCAACGACAAATGTTCAAGTTTTAGTTACCAGTGGAGGGAGTATTGATTATGTGGGAACATACCACAACATTAAACTGAGCATGGGAAAATATAATTTGGAAAGCCTAATGTATGATATTCTAAATGGAGATGTGGATGATGTTTTAGGGATTCAATGGTTGAGAACATATGGCACAATCTCAACAAACTATAATGAATTATTCATAAGATTTGAATTGGAAATAATTCAATAAGAGCTCAAAGCATTAAAATCTAGACCTTCTCAAATCATCAGCTCTAATAGAATGGAAAAGCTCCTAAAAAGGGTAGTAAGGGAGTTGTGGTTAAGTTGTATTATATGGAAATCAAGCAAGAAGATGGAAATATTCCCAAGGAATTAAAATCCACCTTGGAAAACCACTATAGAGTCTTCCAGAAAATTACTAAATGTTTGTCTCCATCTAAAGATCATGAACATTAAATTGAATCAATGCCTAGAAGTAATCCTCCTAGTCAAAGACCTTGTGGATATCCTCATCAGCAAAAAGGGGAGTTTGACAAAATGGTACAAGACATGCCAGATTTGGGTATTATTAACCCTAGTAGGAGTTCATTTTCACCTCCAATATTGATGGCATGAAAAAACAATCATGGAGGATGCATCATGATTATCAAGATCTAAATAAAATCAGCATTAAAGATAAATTCCACATCCCAAATATTGATGAGCTATTAGATGAAACACATGGAGTGGCTTATTTTAGAAATCTTGATCCTAACTTGGGATAATACCAAATCATATTAAAAAAAAAAGACATTCCCAAAATAGCTTTCAAAACACACAAAATGCACTCTGAGTTCTTGGCCATGCCTTTTAGGTTGACTAATGCTCCTACTTTTCAAAGCCTTATAAAAAAAAATATTTTTGACCCCATATTAGGAAATTTGTGTTGGTTTCTTTGATGATATTCTTATCTGGAGCAAATCATGGGAAGAGCACATTAAACATGTGGATAAAGTTCTACAAATCTTGCGAACAATCAATTGTGTAAAAAGATCGAAATGTGCTTTGGCGGAACAAGAAGTAGAGTATTAGGGTCATATTGTTTCAAAGAAAGGAGTTAAGGTGGACCCTCAAAAGATCCAAGCTAGTACAAAATGGCCTACTCCTATGAACATCAAGAGTATCAAAGGATCTTTGGGAACTAGAAGATATTATCAAAAAATTGTTAAGAATTATGTGCATATTGTAGGCCTACTCACATCTCTCTTCAAGAAAAAATCATTTTTATGCAATGATGACACTATTTTGGCATTCTCTCTCTTAAAGAAAGCCATATCTTCTACACCAATATTGGCAATACTGACCTTTGGGAAACATTCATAGTAGAAGGTGATGCATTGGGACAACGACTTGGAGTAGTGTCGACACAAGAAGGGAGACCATTGGCTTTTGAAAGCAAATAATTCAAGGAAAAAGATTTGGTGAAATCAACATACGAGAAAGAAATGGAATCAATTCTACATGCAATAAAAAAATGGCAAAATTATCTCAATGGGATACACTTTCAAGTCAAGATAAACCATGATAGCCTAAAGCACTTTTTGGAACAAAGATTGTCATCAAAAGAGCAACAAAAATGCGTAGCAAAATCACAAGAGTTTGATGTTGAAATAATCTAGAAGAAGGGGAAGGACAATCTAGTAGTGGATGCTCTTTCTAGAATAGAAGAAGCCTCAAGTGTACATTCTATTACATCTTTTATTCCAATATCCCTAAAAGAATCTTGCCATCAATGGTAGAATGACAACAGAACTTAACAAAAACTACAACGTATTAGGGAAGCAATGAACTCTATGGAACACTAGGAGTGGAAAGGAGATACACTTTCGCACAAGAGTAGAATATTTTTATACCCTCAAACAAAGTTGAAGCAACAAATATTAAAGGAGTCCCATGACTCTCTAATGGCAAGGCATGTTGCATTCCTTGAAACATATCAAATGATTTTTTTGGGGAAGGAATGACAAAAGATATTCAATAATTTGTAAGTGAATGCCAAGTTTTCTAAAGAATAAAGGACATGTTGTAACATAAGTGGTTTTGATAAGTTCGATATACATAAAAGAGGGTATAAAAATAAAAAATAGAATATAGGAAATTTAAAAAAAAATGATGAAAAGAACCCCATGAAAAGAAAAAATGTACAAGTGAGCAAGCTCAAATGCCACTAGAACTAATTCATGTTGTATCATATAGTATAATCATGATCAAACATTTTTAAATTTTTGTCTTTAGATTAGGAAATAATTCAGCCAAACAGTTTAATCTTGGTTGAAACTAGTAGATAGGATAGATTAGACAAAATTTGACCATATCATTAAACTTGGTCAATTATATATATGCACTAGGATAGGGTTAAGTAACTTTAGGAAATAAAAGTGTTAGCTAGATTAAATGCACCCTTAGGATATCAATTTCGTTTCCATAGATTAATCTTGATTTAATTTTGAACTAATCATGTCATTTAAACATGATTAGAGGTTTGTAATAAGCTTAAACATTGGGTTATTTCATAAATTTGGGACATGACAAGACTTTTTGTCGACTCGTATAAATGGCGATCAAATTTCAACGGCCACGATTTTCTCCGCTCGGATCAACAGCAAGGAGTTCACTTCGCACCCCCTCATCCCATTTCACATTTACGAGGAGGGGGGCCCGAAAAGAGGTATCGCTTTTCCCGAGCCCCACATGACGTGGCTCATCCTCATCACTTCGCACCCCCTCCGCTCAAAACCACTTACTGTCACTTCCCCCCTCAAAAATATGCCTATCGCTCCTCCGCTCTCGCCAACGATCATTATGTCACCTCTTGCGCTTCATACCACCAATATCATTGCGACACTTGTCATCCCATCATTTTCTCACCACCTTCCCGTTACCAATTTACCCGTTATGTATTATCTGTTGAGAATTTCCAATTGCTCATTTAATTCGCTAAAACCCATTATGTAACGGTTCCATTTTGTAACAGTAATTCACTCATCCTATAAATCCACCTCAACTCCTTTTCGTGTGACTCTCCTAGCTACGTTATTTTTCAATTGCAGGTACTCATTTCAGCTATTGCAAATCGCCTGTAGTTGTCAATCCCAGCAAAGCTACCACCCTCTATCATTCACAGATACCATTGCTTACCCAGGTATCTGTCTTCATCCCATTTCAGGTTTATTCGATTTTTAAAGGCCTTAGACATGGCACCAAAGGGAAAGGCCCAATCATCCAATGAAAAATCAACCAGTGATGATAACCCTAAAACCACTGCTACCCTGGACCTCCACAATACGCCATTGGTAGACCAATATTATAAGATTGTCGATATCGAGTGCGAATTCAACTTGTTCAAATTACACCATTGGTTGAAGCAAAATTACCCTGTTACCCATGTTCATTTTCCTATATACACATTATTTCCCAGATCTGGTCATGTCGTGTCAATCCAGATATAATCCATTGCAAAGAACCATTGTGGCCTAGAATGGAGACATTATGGTCTCAATTACACCCGAAACCATAAACCAGATGTTACTTATACCTGAAATTGACTCCCTCGGCCATTGGTTTGTACCTGTTCTAATGGATTTGTATAATAAGCTCACGTTCCCTCAAAGAGCTGAGATTTTTGAGATTTTCCTCCCAAAAGACTCTCACCTTCCCAAGAAGAGTCCCTCTTTTCGAGCTTCTATGTTTCCAGACAAAGGCAAACATATTGTTGCTTTAGTTTCTTGCCTATTAGGGTATCAATCAAACTAGTTGGTGGATTAGCCTATTCTAGGCTTTCTATCCATTTTTTCTAAAGAACACACACTTGCATTCATGTTTAATTTTAGTGAACTTTTTGTTGATAATATGCATGAACAAATGATGAAGATTACCACAAAGGGCATGTTTAAGTATGCATCTATGTTAGTCTACATGTTTCTTTTTAAGCAAGGAGACAAGTTCCTCATAAATTTGCAGAAACAAGATGATCAAGGCATAAATCAATCAGTGATACAGTGGTGTTAATTTCGGGCAGCTAGGTCCAAACTCCATGTTGCGTTGCTCATATGATGATGTTAATATTTTTGTTGGATTCCACTTTTGGAGAGCTGCAAGATTGATCTAAAGATCATCTTCTTTGGATGAGAAGAATTTATATTTTGAATTTATTTTCCACACGTGCAAATTGTCAAGATCGGCCAAAATTGTAATGTAGGCTCACAAGCCCCAAAAGATGTGTCACACACCCTCATTGATGGATATAAATTGGAGAGACTTGATGTTCATTTGTTCATCATCTCATCACTCGCATTCCTTATCATTTGACTGGTTTGTAGAACCTAGAAGAGGCTTCTCTCACTCCTACGTGTGAATCTGGATGTCAGAAATCTGCGGATTGTTTTTAGGGCTCTCTGGATAGCATTGACCAACATTGACTTTGGGTCAACCCTCAAGCTTTGACTTCGATTTGACAGCAGAAATTTTAATTTTTGTAGGATGCATTGGAGGGCACAAAAATCGAGGCGACACATTGACTTTGACCACAACCCCTTCACCGCAACGTTGACCACCGTTGATCGCAGCGTTGACTGAAGTTTGACTTGTGTTAATTGTTTTGGAAGCTGACTTTTGAGGTGTGTGTGACAATGAAGGAAGGCTGATCTTGTTTGTGTTTGACTTAACCTCCGGGAGGTTATCATTGAGTTGTGTGACACATCTGCTGGAGGTGTAAAACCTTAAGGCCGACCTGCACATATAATTTATTATAAATAATAAATTCAAAATAAATGTTCTACTCATCGGATTAGGATAAATTTTATATGGATCTTACACCTCTCCGAAAGAGAAATCCAATAAAAATATCGGTATCTTCATCTGAGCATCACAACATGGAGTTTGGACCTAGTTGTCCAATTTTAACGTAGTTTACAAGCAAAAGACTTTGCTGGCTAGGGCATCCTATTGACTGTTGTAACAAACATTTCTCTCTATCTTTGCTGGACAACGAGAATTACAAATTCTGATTTATTATATTGGTTTGTCATCTATCGATCTATTATTATGTTCTATCAGCATTTACTTTAATGTTTATGTGATTGATAATTTGAATTGGACCTATAGGAAAGATTGAAGTAAAATGCATTAAGCATAGAACATACCATGGTTATCTAAATTTAACATGGTATCAAAGCTGAGGTGAAGACAAAGCCCAAGCAAGTGTGAAAAGAAATCACCGAAGAAGTTGAAAAATCAAGGATCGGGATCAATGGCCTCCTCATCATACAAGGGTTTCAAATCTTATGATAAGCTAACTGAAAAGTCTAATTATCATGCTTGGAAAATGTCTTTGGATTTGACATTAGAAGACCAAGACGTTATGGATTATGTGCAGGGGAAGATCCAAGAAACTCCATCTAATGCATCGACTACCGCTAAGACAAAGTACAAGAAAGGGGAAGTCAAGGCGAAGAAGATCATCAGGGATTCTATTCATAAGCACTTGGCTGCTTACATCTCCGAGATGGGCACATCCAAAGAGATGTATGATAAGTTGGTTAGCATTTTCAAGGCTAGCAATGCTAATCAAGTTCTCTTTTTCAAGAACAAGTTGAAGAATATCAAGAAGGGCAAAGAATAATCCATCCAATCCTATTTTGTGAGGCTCACAGAAATAAAAAATGATCTCTTAGCTATTGGAGAAGAAATAGATGAACGAGAGCTCGTTCTCATTGCTCTTGGAGGACTCCTCCGAGATTGGTATGTATTTAATACTACGATTCTTAACAATAATGTAATATCTGATTTTGATGAATTGTTGACGAGATGCACTCAAGAGGAGACAAGGATGATGGAGAGAGACCATCCCTTGAATGGGAATGGAGGTGGCGCCTTCACAGCTCATGCAAAGAAGAGGAACAATGGTGTTCCGAGAAATCAAAACCATGGAAGATCGGGTCCCAAAGGAAGAAAAGGAAGATGTTACACTTGTAACAAGTTTGGTAAGTATGAAAGAGAGTGCCCCAATAGAAGGGACTCTCCTAGATTCCTAGAGATGATGACAACAACAACTTCAGGGGGAATGGAAATCAAAGGAACAACAGGTTCAAAGGAGAGAGGAAGGCTCCCTCTGATCGAAGTGGAAATGGGCAACCTTTCAACAGGTCAAGGAATTCTAGGTATGATGAATCCAATGTTGTTGAGAGGAAAAATGAATATATTCTTATATCTTCCCTCTCTACTGCATCTCCTTTCGATACACTAGACAATTGGTTGATTGATAGTGGTGCCTCAAGGCACTTCACTGGATATAAGGAAACCCTCTCTAATTTGATTGAAAAGGATACTAACTGGAAATTATCCTTGGAGACAATGCCACCTATCCCGTGAAAGGGACAGAGACTGTGAGCCTTCATCTAAATCAAGGTCAAGTCCTCCGCTTGCAAGATGTGTTGTACCTACCTCACTTGAAGAAGAATCTAGTGTCTATCTTGGCAATGGAAGACAAAGGATTCAAGGTGGCATTCATCGATGGAAAGGTACGCATTTGGAAGAAGAACTTCAAAGAAGCGTTCACTCTTGGGTTTAGAGTTGATACACTCTATCAAGTTGGAGGAAGTCCGCTAGGGGCCACGACATGTGACACAACTCTTCAATCCGAACTATGGCATCGGAGGTTTGCACACCTTAATTTCAAAGCCCTTCCCAAAGCAAGGAAGGTGGTGACAGGGACGCCCAATTTCAAAGATGATCAGGAAGGTGTATGTCAGGGTTGTGCCGAAGGAAAGCATACAAGGGGACCATTCCCCTCAAGTGTCACGAAGACATGATATTTCGCAATTGATACATTTTGATCTATCTGGTATGTTGCCCGTAACATCCTTAGGAGGATGCTTATATTATATCACTTTTATAGATGACTTCTCCTACAAAACTTGGATATATTTTTTGAAGAAGGAGGACAAAGCATTCAAGTGGTTTTGTACCTTCAAGGCCTTGGCTAAAAATCAAACAGAGAAGAAGATCAAAATTTTGAGGACCGATAATGGGACCGAGTATGAGTCAAATGAATTCAATGACTATTGCAAGATGTAAAAGGTCACGGTGGATCCTTTATCACTGCCAAGCAAAAGAAGATCTCCCATGCCTGTGGACACTCTGAAGATGTCAAAGTACTTATTGCTCCTAGGGAACATTCAGGAAAGTAGAAGTAGAATAGAATTATAAGGATACCCTACTTGACCATGAGTACTATTGCCTGATACGGAGCAGACTTTCAGAAATTAAAGCATCAAGTTTGGAAGGATGCTATGCACGAGGAATATGAATCGATCATGAAGAATGATGTTTATGATGTGGTCCCTAAACCGAAGGACAAATTTGATGTCACCTCGAAATGGCTCTACAAGATCAAGCATGGAGCCGTGGGAAGTGTTGAAAAGTACAAGGCAAGATTTGTTGCCTGAGGCTTCTCTCAAAAGGAAGGCATAGATTACAATGATATATTTGCACCTGTTGCCCGCTATACCACCATCCGATCAATCATTGCCCTTGTTGCAACGCAAGGATGGAGTCTCCGTCAGATGGATGTGAAGACTGCCTTTTTACATGGTTCAATCAAGGAAGAGGTATATGTCGAACAACCTCTGGGGTTTGAAGTCCAAGATAGAGACACATATGTATGCAGGCTGAAGAAAGCCCTCTATGGGTTGAAGCAAGCCCACATGGCTTGGTATAAGAGAATCAATAGCTACTTGATGAAGTTGGGCTTCACTCGAAGTGAGGATGGTCCAAACCTTTATTTTAGGGTTGATAATGACAAGTCTGTCATTATGGTTCGCTATGTGGACGATCTCTTCCTCACAGGTGCTGACCCTCTCATTCATCAATGTAAGAGGGAGCTAGCTTCCGTGTTTGAGATAAAGGACCTAGGACTGATGCACTATTTCCTAGGCTTGCAGGTCTGGCAAAAGCTAGGTGAGATTTTCCTTTCTCAAGGAAAATATGTCGTGAAGCTGCTGGAGAGTTTTGGGATGGTGGATTGCAAGTCCGTGACTACTCCGATGGAACTCAACTTTAAGAAGTTGTGTGGAAGTGTTGTTGGGCCCGAGTTGGGAAATCCCACCGAGGTTGATATAGAAAGGCCTCTCATTATGTTTCTCTATGTGGACGATCTCTTCCTGACAAGTGTTAACCCTCTCATTCATCAGTGTAAGAGGAAGCTAGCTTCCGAGTTTGAGATGAAAGACCTAGGACTAATGCACTACTTCCTAGGCTTGTAGGTCTGGCAGAGGCCAGGAGAGATTTTTCTTTCTCAAGGAAAATATGTCGTGAAGTTGCTGGAGAGATTTCGTATGGTGGATTGTAAGTCTGTGTCGACACCGATGGAACTTAACTTTAAGAAGTTGAGTGGAAACACTGCTAGGCCCGTGCTAGCAAATCCTACTGAGTATCGACAACTCGTGGGGGCCCTGATGTTCTTAGTGAACTCCCGTCCAAACATATGTTTCGCAGTGAACACTTTGAGTCAACATATGGTTGATCCTCATCACAATCATTGGATTGGTGCCAAGAATCTATTGAGATTTCTTTGGGGCACAATCAACCATGGGCTGAGATACACTGCCATGGAGTTTGAGACTCCCATGGATGGGCTGGCAGTGTGGTGGATCGCAAGAGCACATCTGGATGTTGCTTCACTCTTGGTTCTCCTTCGATATCTTAGATGAGCAGGAAGCAGAAATCAGTTTCTTTGAGCACCATTGAGGCCGAATACATTGCAGCATGTATGGACTGTTGTGAAGTTGTTTGGTTCAGAAAGCTCTTCAATGAGTTGTTTGGGCATGTGCTGGATACCGCCGTTATCCTTTGTGATAACCAAAGTGGGATTCGTCTTTCTAAGAATCTCGTGTTCCACGACCGATCCAAGCATATATTGATATTAGGTACCACTTTGTCCAAGCTCCATCACATTGGGACAGATGAGCAGGTCACACATTCTCACGAAGCCCCTGGGGAAGGTCAAATTCTTAACCTTTCATTAGAAGCTTGGTATCGTGGACAGACCCTATTCTAAGGGTCTCGCCTGAGTTGGACTTTGAGCTCTAGGAGCTCCAAGGGGCTTGGGGATAGCTTCTTGGAGATATAAGCAACCATGGGGCAAGGTTCACCAAACCTTGTTGGTGTGCTTCTTCCCCACCGTTATGATATTGAGTCGGTTCACCCTCTCTTTGATCTATGCCTCGCATGCATCCTACCCATGGAGTTTCAAACTCATGGGAAGTACCTCTCATTTGGCCAATGAGATGGGAAATCTGCTAGAGACTGATAGCATGACCGATTGACGCATCGGGGATTGTTGTACTCTCTATGTCTAGGATGGGATGTGTCCAACACCTTGATCTGGGATCAAGCCTGATGAGGTTCTTACCTCTAAACTGACGTCGGGTCAGTATGTGACTCTCTTGAGTCCCATTGAGGTTTTAACCTCTAAGCTGACTTCGAGTCAGCAAAGTGTGATGTCTTTGTGACTCACTCTCGTTATGTAAAGAAGAGCCAACCAAGATATATGATAGTACACTATGGTAATGTATGACAAGATGGCACATGTGGACAGATGGAGTTCTCCCTAGTTGAGAGGGAGTGTTAATTTTAAGCAACTATGTCCAAACTCCATGTTGCATTGCTCATATGATGATGATGATATTTTTGTTGGATTCTTCTTTCGGAGAGGTGCAAGATTGATATAAAGATCATCTTGTTTGGATGAGCAGAACTTATATTTTGAATTTATTTTCCACACATGTGCATATTGTCAAGGTTGGCCAGAATTGTAATGTAGGCTCACAAGCCCTAAAAGATGTGTCACACACCCTCATTGATGGATATAAATTGGACAGACTTGATGCTCATTTGTTCATCATCTCATCACACGCATTCCTCATCATTTGATTGGTTCGTACAACCTAGAAGAGGCTTCTCTCTCTCCCATGTGTGAATTTGGATGGTGGAAATCTACGAACTGTTTTTAGGGCTTTCTGGACAGCGTTGAACAAAGTTGACTTTGGGTCAACCCTCAAGCTTTGACTGCAGAAGTTCCGATTTGTGTAGCCTGCATTGGAGAGCACAGAAATCGAGGTTGAACATTGAATTTGACCACAAGCCCTTGACCGCAGTGTTGACCATCATTGACCACAACGTTGACTGAAGTTTGACTTGTGCTAACTGATTTGGAAGTTGACTTTTGAGGTGTGTCACACTGAAGGAAGGTTGATTTTGTCTGTGTTTGACTTAACCTCTGAGAGGTTGGAAGAGCTAGTTTGACCACCAAAAGTCTTTGCTGGCTAGGGCATCCTGTTGACTGCTGTAACAAACATTTCTCTCTATCTTTGTTGGACAAGAAGAATTACAAATTCTGACTTATTATATTGGCTTGTCTTCTGTCAATCTATTATTATGTTTTATCAGCGTGTACTTTCATGTTTATGTGATTGCTAATTTGAATTGGGCCTATAAAAAAGATTGAAGTAAAACTACATTAAGCATATAACATACCATGGTTATCTAAATTTAACAAGTGGACCTCAGTAGCCAAAAAAAACTCAACACGGTTTAAATTTGCAAACTTCATAGACAGTTTTGTTCATACAGTTGCAGAGCTTCTTAGCAGTCAGGGTGAGCCAAGGATCAGTTCAGAGATCAAAAGGATATTGCATCTGAGTGAACAGGCATAAATTGGAGACTAGTATTTATACCAGAATTATATAGAGATAAGGGTTTATGGATGTGAATTGGCTCCCTATAAGCTTCCTAAATTTGTTCCAATGAGAATTTTCTCTCTGGAATATGTAAGACAAAAAATTAATATGAATGAAATCCATTTTGTTTCAGGTAAAAGGATATCACAATTCAAGATCAAAACTCAAGTGGAACCATTCATATGTAATGCCAGAACAGTAGGTAATGAGACACACTTCATTCTTAAGCAGTTTAATTTTTAGCCCAGTGTCACCTGGTCATATGATCCATTCAGTATAATTTCAAATTTGAGGATGGAACTCAAAACCACACCTTATAATCATACCCCCACATCAGAGATTGAGAATTTCATGAATAAAGATCAATGGGAGGAAGATACACTTCAAGAGGCAGAAGAACAGGTCCTATCTATAGCTACTGTCCACACTCCAGTTCCTCAAAATAACCAAGGAAAAAGGCAAAGAGAGGAACCTTCATCTTCAGCATGTACAGAAATAAGTCCTCAAGAATCCATCATTCAGCAGAAGAAGCAGAAGACAGATCTTAAAGATGTCATCATTCAGAATGAGACAGAGCAAGAAACTATTGTTATGGTTGGTTCACAAGTTCTCACAGGATAAGAAGAGCTGTTCCCTGATACTCCATCTTCCCCGATCTCACAGAATCCTTTAGAAGGGTCACAGTCAACAAAATTAACTAAACTTCAGGATCCCAACATTTTCATTAGGTTTTTGAAAATTAAGAAGAAAAATGAAGCACTCAAAGCCATACCTATGTTGAGTTTTGGAAGCAGACTTCCACCTCCCAGCATAGGTTATTAACAGCATTTGACAGTGAGAAGGACACGATGCAAATGGCATTCTTACGGGCTCAAGTACCATTTCCCAAAACTCCTTCAGATTACAAGAAGACCATATTCTCATTTGATGCAAAACAAATACATCCCATTGACCCAATGGATATGCAAGACAGTCTGGAGAAATGATTTTTTCCACTATGACAAACACTGCCAGGCCACTTTCAAAGTTAACAACATCTCTCTCAATTGTCCAAACACAATTGAAATTGGAGAAAATTTCTTCATTATCAAAGGATACTAAATTCAAATCATTGGAAGACTTAGTAATAAAACTGGGATATGATCCCAGCAATATCAAAGCAGTAGAGGAAATCATTAAGAGAAAGAATGCAGAGATAGCCGCACTCAAGAAACAATTAAAGTTGCCTTCTACAGAGGATCGACAAGCAAAGAAGATATGCTCAAATTAATCTTTGAGCAAAATGAACAGATAATGAAAATGGAGGAACAGATAAAGGAGCTACTCAAGGAAAAACAAGAAGCTACACAGTTATCTATAGCTCCAGTATCAGCCATACCCATTACAGTTGCAGGGACAGCAGAAGATCCAACAACAGCACCAAAAGATTTGAACACAGTTATGCAAGATCTGACTCTACAAAAACAAGAAAATGATAGACGTCAACAAAAATTGAAGAACCTAGAAGCACAAAAGATTAAGAATGATACCCTCTTTGTGGTAGAAATGCAAAAAACTAGTCAGCTTACCAAGAAAATCGAGCAGTTGGAAAATGAATCATTAATGGCTCACACCTTGGCCCAAGCCAGGGAAAGTATTTGGATGGATATAAATCATGCCATGACTAAAATTTGGCCATCTATTCAGATTGTTTTTAAGCAAGAAGAGTTAATGTCAAGGTGCAAGACTGCCATTGAACAGGTCAGAACAGCAATCAAACAAAAACCAGTTGAGGCCACATCCATGATCAAAGTGTTAAATTCAAAAACCAGGGCAGAGTTATGGTAGATACAGATAGTAGACAAGATAGAGAGTATCCTGGAAATCAAAAAAGAATTGCAGAAAAGGAATTTAATGACTCAGTTGGAAACTAAGTCCCAAGCTCTGCAAAATACTATCCAGAGATTTCATATTAAATTCAATTTGCTGAATAAAAGAGGATTGCCAGCTAAGAAATTGGATTCGTCCCCCAGGGGCTCTGAATCCCGAATCTGGCGAATCCGATACGATTCAACCGGATTTGTACCCGATTCATGGGATACGGCCGTATCCATACAGGGTATGGCGAATCCCGACCATACCCTGTACGGATACGGCCGTATCTTGTGAATCGGGTACGCTGTCCAAAAAAGTGTGAATTCTGGCATCTAGTCTTGAGACTACTTTCCTACCCAATTGATAAGAGCCTCCCTCATATAAATTATACAATTGATAACTAAGGTTTGCATCGCTCTGGCCTGCTACAATTGTATATACTCTGGCTATATATTATAAACAGTGGCATCGCTGTCCCATATTCAATAATTCAGAGATATGGTAGACAATGGCATTGTTACCATGGCTTGATATACTCTGTGACTACTGTATACTCTGAGTGATATTTATTGACATATATATATATACTGTATAAAATGCCGACCTGTAGATCGCATAGATATTCCTGTGAGTCTCGTACATTATTCCTGAGGTTCAAACTTGAAGCATGAACAAGTATTTTTATGACGACTTGGAGGCATGTGTTTGTGTTTTGATTGACTTGGAAAACATGACATTGGTCTATACATCAGCAAGGAATGACTATATTCTGAAGGACATACCAGTGACCTTGTGTGACAATAAAACCATGATCCACGTTGACAGTAAAACTATAATTTATATGAGGGAGGCTCTTATCAATTGTATGATGTCCCAATCAATTATATCAATGTATCATGAATGAGTATCGAAGATCTTAAATCTATGTTTGAATCAATGAATTTGTGTAAAAAATATCTAATTTTTAATATATTAATATATATATATATATATATTTTTAAAATATATATATATATTTTTAATAAAATAATATATAATGTATCGTATCTCAGCAGTGCCTGTTCCGGGGTCACCGTACCTGAATCCGATTCTCGAATCCCCGTATCCCTGTATCCCTGTATCAGGTGACTTAGATTGCCAGGGTTTGTAGCACCCAATGAGAGATTAATAACCTTGGATGATTACTGTAACAAACTTTTTACTATTGCCAAAGATAAATCAATGTTTGCAGGTATCAAGGGACATGTCACAGGAAAAGCTTTCATTGAAGTCTTGGAGTTTGATTTGATGATCAAACACGAAATCAAGCACATATTCATCAAAAAGCCAACTTTTGAGAAATATATTGAAGTAGATGAAGCTTATAGGAAGCTAATAAATCTTTTTATCCCCAATGATGAAAGGTGGGATCACTTTTGTGATACCATCGAGTAAATTTTTCATCTCCAACAAAAAGAGAGCAAGACAATATATTTAGGGGTCAAGTCATCAACCATTTCCTCGAAGATAGTGTCAGCAGCCTCAACAATTCGAGCATTCCTACATTTCTGTACTATTTTTGTAAATCAGTTAAGATGTTTCTAGAATCCAGATACGTTTGTATAAATAAGTAGTAATTTGATGTATTAAGCGTTGAACCCTTGGATGAGCTTTTCTAAAAGAAGAATTGTATCAAACTGAAATCATTGCATATTAATGGAAGGATTCTGGAATTTGTTTCAAGCAGCTTGTCCCCTTGTGAGTTTTTCTAGTATTTTCACTTCATCTTGTTATTCTACATATATTTCAGTTTTATGAAGAAAATTTGGTAAGAGAAAATTGAATATCAATCTATCTTAAATCCCCTTTGAAGTTATCATCTATTTTAGAGATTGGTTTATTGGACTATTTTTTTTATAAGCCCCTCTATATTTATAAATTGCCAATCATCTTCATAAGGTTAAATATATATTGTTGAGCTATATACATTGTTTACTTGCTTTCTTTCTTATGATTAACTAAAAATTCAATTTGAATATTTAGCAAATCATAGCCTCTTAAATCTCTGCCTTTCACACACTTTTAAATCAAATTATTGTTCAGAGGTAAAAAATCAACCCTTTCTAAATGTTCAGTATTATTAAGGATTAAGCACCAGCCTAAATTTGCTCATAACATTGGTCATCCAAAAAACTTTTTTTTTTAAAACAACAAAATATTTTAAATGCTCTAGCATAATTAATTAACCTATAATTATCTCAAAGGACAATATTAGATTGGCATCGTTGTTGGGAACTTGAAAATTGAATTATTTTTCCCTGGGGCAATGATACAACTATTCCTTTAAGGTGAATAAAGGACTACTAGGTTAAAATGTTTCACCTGGAGGCTAGCGACTTCACAAACCCAAACTGGCTCCTTCAAGACATATCAGACCTCATTCTAATTATGAAATTGTTCTTCCTTTATCAGATCTAGAGAGACTGCTAAGAGAAGCCTCTTTAAGAAGAAGACTTGAAGCTTCTTCCTATTCTTCTGTACTACTTCAACCAGAGGATACTTCAGTCCCTAATCATTTTAGGTCTAATCCATTTCCCTTAGATTTGGATGATTTACCACCTAGGACACAAGAACTTCTATCCAAAGGAGTTGATCTGCAGTCAGCTCTTTTAGTCCATTCATTGGAATCATATCAAATACTTGAAGTACCTTCAGAATCACCGAAATCAGAAGGAGAATTGGATGTACATTTACCTAAGTTAAAAGTTAAAACCCACTGATTTTATCTCTCCAACTCCTTATACCTTTCCTTCTACTTCTGCCCGACCTGAGGAAACTTTTTATGTATATTCAAACCCTTTGTTTGAAACCAAAGAAGAAGAATCAGAGGTTTAGAAGTTAGTCATTTGAACACCCTTGAAATCTTTAAGAAAACCACCACCCTCATTTTCTCCTCCACCTGCATTTACACCTCCATCTTCACCTACAACCTCATCATCTTCTACCACATCTTCTACTAATTCATCTTCATCATTATCTCCAAATATGGCTGTTATTGAAGCAACGTATACTTCTTTACAACTTCCTAATATACTCAACAATTTTCCTGATGGGTATTTAAAACACTAGCCTAGGTTTAATGGAAAAATTGGTTTGTCTGTTGAAGACCATTTAGCAGCCTTCTTGGACTTTGTTGATAACATGAAAATGTATATATGAAATTTTTTGTCCAATCACTAGAAGGAAATGTCAGAATTTGGTTTAGACAACTAAGAACAAATTCTATCCGATCTTGGAATGAATTAACTACCATAATTAAAAACCAATGGGGGGTTAAAAAGGATCCTGTGTATTTCCTTACAGAGTTTAAAGAACTGAAAAGAAATCATGGTGAGCCAGTGGTTGATTTCATAAAGAGGTTTAATAAACTTTATCATAAAATGCCTCCTGACTGTAAACCACTAGTAGTAGCAGCCAAAGTTAGGTCTTCCAAAGCTTTTGAAGATGATTTTGAAGTCATGCTTAGGGAAAGAACATCTCTTACCTTAGAAGACATGCAAGCTGATGCCATAGAAGTCGAAGCCAATAGATTAGCAACAGCTAAACTTAAGGTTAAGGCCGAAAAAGCAGAAAGGAAAATGAAAATCAAGGAAGAGGGCTCTTCTTCCTCAAAGACTAAAAATGAAAATCAAAAGATAGGTGAAATAACGCCATTTCATAGAAACCTTTCAAATAGGATTTCAAAGATAGAAACTCAGCCTAGGGAAATTCAACAACCTGCTGCTAGACCTCAAACTCAATATAGGAGACCACCCCAACCCCAAATCCTTCAAAGGCCAAATACTGATTAGCAAATTCAGCCTCCTTTAATGATTGATGATCAGAAACCCGAAGACATTACCTTTTTGATCATTGAAGATATCAATAATCTTGACCATTCATCGGTTCAAAATGCCATTGTCTCTCTTCCTCTAAATCAATCTTCCCAGCGAGATCAAGAAAACTCACAAGTTTCCAAATACAAGCCTTTTCTGAATTTTTAATTGCAGAATTCAATAGAAGATATGATTTAAGACCAAGGTCAGGACCTGGTAGGCCTCCTAAAAATCCCAATGTAAATGAACCACAAATCAAATCATCTGAAACTCAAACAACAACAATTCAACCATTGAATCAATCAAATGAGACAACTTCAATTGATAAAATTGTTCTAACCACCTTCAATGTTGAAAGGGAATTAGAAAGAGTTAAAATACCCATTCTTTTGTTTGAACTTTCAAAGAACCTAGGCTATAAAAATCAAGTTTCCAAATGGATCCAATCTTCAAGTGTTGATGTTGAAAGAGATGTAATAAGCTTACAAGATGAAAAACCTTTAGTAGTCTTTGGTTCCAACTCAAATGTTTGATGAAAATGTACCACCTTTCTATGTTACTTTAAAAGTCCACGATTTTTTATTATACAATTGCATGTTAGATTCTAGAGCCTCCCATACTCTAATCCCAAATGTAATTATGGATCAACTTCAATTAGAGATCACCCGATCTTATCATGATCTATAGACTTTTGATTCAAAAAAAGTACCATGTCTTGGACTTATAAAGGATCTAGTGGTTACTTTAGCTCAAATACCTACGAAGAGTGTGGTATTAGATATTGTAGTAACTGATATTCCTCCTAAAGTTGGGATCTTATTATCAAGATCATGTTGTGCCAAACTAGGAGGAAGCATTCAAATGGACATGTCCTATCCTACCATTCCTATATACGGGGGTGAATATCTTAGGTTATACTGAGAGGTGAGATTCATTAATACTGTTTGCAAAACAAATCAAGCAAGAAATCATCCTATCTATGTCGTTGATCAAGATTTTGGTTGTTTTGAATTGTCATCAAATAACCTACCAAACACTCAGCTTAGCATTGAAAACATTGTAGAAAAACCAAAGGCTATTAAGACTGATATTTGGAAGTTATATTTTGATGGATCTTGTTCAAAAGGTGTTGGAGGTGGTGTTGTTTTGATTTCACCAGACAAAGAGAATATAACTCAATCCTGTAAGCTTGAATTTGATGTTACATATAATGTAGCAGAATATGAAGCCTTTCCTCTAGGATTGGAATTGGCCAAAAGTCTTAAAGTGCAAAATTTAAGTGTATTTAGTGACTTAGAACTCATTGTCAAACAAAACATCCTAGACATAGATCTTATAGAAATGAGGTATGGGATTCAGTGGATAATTCCTTTCAAGCATTTAACATCACTACTATTCCAAGGAATTAGAATATTCATGCAGATTCTTTAGCTGTTTCAGCTAGTTCTTTTAAAATTCTTGATCAAATGCTCTTACAATATCAAATTCAAGTCAAATATATGCCTTCAATTCCTGATAATCTTAAACATTGGCAAATATTTGAGGATGATGAACAACTGAAATCCTTTTTGCAAGTGATTGACGAATTTTCAGCATTACAATAACTGAAGAAGAGCAATTGGATACTAATGAACTAAACAAGGAAAATCAAACTCCAGACTTAAACTCAAAAATTGTTGATCATAACTTCATTCAGTTATCTAACAATTTCATTCCTAAAGGCTTGGTTCCTCTTGAAAAAATGTTTCATCACAATGATGTTCCTAAAAATCGATTACCAAATTCACCTGAAGAAGATACAGAAGTATGTAATATTGGAACTTCAGAAGAAATAAAAAATATTAAAATCTCTGCATATTTACCCATGGAGGTGAAAAATAAATATTTAAATTTTAGATCTCCTTAAAGCCTATAAAGATGTTTTTGCTTGGTCCAATAGTGAGTTGAAGACATATGATAAAACACTCATTGAACATAAAATCCCTTTAAAACTAGAAGCAAAATCTTTTAAGCAAAATCTAAGGAGAATTAAGCCAATCCTTCTTCCTACCATTGAGAAAGAACTTAAAAACCCACTTGATGCCAATATCATAGTTCCATTGAGGTATTCAGATTAGGTATCAAATTTAGTTCTTGTTAAAAAGAAAAATGGTAAAATCAAACTATGTGTAGATTTCAAGAACTTAAATAAATCATCTTTGAAAAATAATTATCCATTACCCAAGATGGACCAATTGCTTCAAAAAGTTTCAGGTGCTAATAGAATTTCTATGTTGGATGGTTTTTCTGGATACAATCAGATAATGGTGAGCGTAGATGACAGAGAGAAGACAGCATTCACAACTCCTTGGTGTACATTTATGTATGCAAGGATGTCTTTTGGATTAACTAACGTTGAGGCTACCTTTCAAAGGGCTATGGATTTAGCATTTGTAGGTAAGACAAATAAATTTCTTGCTATTTATCTTGATGATCTCACTGTATTTTCTAATTCTGATAAAAAATATTTAAAGCACTTGAGGAAAGATTTTTACAGGTGTAGGAAATTTGGGATATCACTCAATCCTAGGAAGTCCATGTTTGCAATCAAAGGAGGAAAATTTCTCGGCGATATTATTTCTAAGGAAGGAGTGGTCATTCATCCCAAAATAGTTTCAGCTATTCAAGCACTTTCATTACCAAGGAACAAAAAGGAAATTCAGGCTTTTCTTGGATAAATCAAATTTTTAAGGATATTTATACCTAACTATGTTGAAATAGTTAAGGATATCACTGATATGTTGAGGAAAGATTTGCTTTTGACCAGATTAAAAAATCCATTTATGAAGCCCCCATATTAGCCAATCAAAACTATTCTCAGCCATTTAGTATTTGTTCCTTTGCCTCTGAAGCCACCTTAACTATTGTTCTTTTACAAAAGAATGGGAATGGAAATGACCAACCTATTGCCTTTTTCAGTGAATTCATGAGAGATGTTGAACTTAAATATGATATTATTGAGAAACAAGCTTGATCCTTAGTTCAAGCTTTAAAGGCTTTTAGAGTCTACATTCTTCATTCTTCCATTATTGCCTATGTTCCCAATAGTGATGTTAAAACTGTGTTAACCTAACCTAATACTGATGGAATAAGAGGAAGATGGATTACTAAGATATTAGAATTTGATCTAAATATCAAAACTACAAAGTTAGTGAAAGGTCAAGGTTTAGCTAAACTCTTAGTTGAATCAAATTGTAAAGTTTTGGGAATAAATTATGTTTTGGAAATATCAGCAGAAAAGAATCCACAAGAACCTTCTCAAATGTCGGCAGAGGAGAATCCACAAGAACCTTCCCAAATCTCAGAAGATAAGAATCCACAAGAACCTTCTCAAATTTCA
The DNA here is from genome assembly GCA_034641835.2 of Pinus albicaulis. NCBI lineage: Eukaryota > Viridiplantae > Streptophyta > Pinopsida > Pinales > Pinaceae > Pinus > Pinus albicaulis. The sequence goes on along the minus strand of CM076583.1, from coordinate 1,236,206,433 downwards.
GTAAAGGAGAATCCACAAGAACCTCCATCTTCAATTCAATTGACTCCTATTTATATTGATGAGAAATTCTTGGTATCAGAATGGTACTCTCATATTGTCCATTTTCTGAGAGACTTTGAGTGCCCATCTGAATTTACAAAGAATCAATGTAAGACACTAAAGTTGAAGGCCATAGAATATTGTATCATCAATGCAAATATGTATTGGAAAGATCCACTCAATATCCTTTTGCTTTGCTTGACAGAAAGTGAGACTGGAGGAATTCTTAAACAATTTCATGCAGATATTTGTGGAGGGCACTATGCCTGAAGAGCTATAGTATATAAAATTTTAAGAGCAGGATTTTATTGGCCAACATTCTTTGCACAAGTAGCAGCGAAGGTTAGAAGTTGTACTCTAGTTCCAGTACTAGTTCAAGCACCTTTCTTATAGAGGGGATTGGATTTCATTGGGGAAATTCATCCACCATTAAGCAGCCAGCATAAATGTATATTAGCTGTCACAGATCACTTTACTAAATCGGTAGAAGTAATTCCAGTTAGAAATGCAACTGACATTGTAGTTATTAAATTCATTGACGAGAATATACTATCTAGGTTTGGATGCCCGCAACAGATAGTTACAGATAATGCAGGAGCATTTACCAGTGTCAAATCTTGTTGCATCATTCTACCCCTTACTATCCACGGGGAAATGGACTGGCAAAATCTTCAAACAAGAGCCTAGTGCAAGTCATTAAGAAAACATTGGAAGACCACAAAAGGAGTCGGGACAGCCATCTCAAATAAGTAGTTTAGGAAAACAGGATATCTCCAAAAAGGTCTACAGGTAAATCTCCATTTCAGCTGATTTATCATAAAGAAGCCATATTCCCTACACATTTAGCTTTTCCTGTCATGATATTTTGTTAATTTTGGGCAACTAGGTCCAAACTCCATGTTGCACTGCTCATATGACGATGGTCATATTTTTGTTGTATTCCTCTTTCGAAGAGGTGCAAGATTGATCCAAAGATCATCTTGATCGAATGAGCAGAACATTGATTTTGATTTATTTTCCACATGTGCAAGGTCGGCTAGATTTATCCCACATGCCTAAGAGATGTGTCACACACCCTCATTGATGAATATAAATTGGAGAGACTTGGAGGTCATTTTCGCATCATCTCATCACACATTCTCTCATTGTGATTTGATTGGTTCGATAGCCTTTGGAGGCCTTTTTCCCTCACACGTATGGAGCGAAATTGTTGTTTTCTGTGCTGATCTGTTTAGGGCTTTTTCTACTGCAGTGTTGACCGTGCTCAACCCTTGGTCGTTTGACCTCAATCCTCTGCAGAAATTCTGATTTTAGGAGGTCGTACAGTTGGGCACTAAAATGGAGGAATTTTGGGTTGTTTGACTGAAGCCCTAGTTTGTTGTGTTAACTTTTCTGACGCTGCCTGCATTGACTTTTCTGCGTTGTCCCTGGTTTGACTTGCGTCGATTTGTGATGAGTTGTCTTTGAGGGTTGTGGGTGTGACACATGAAAGTGTTGGCTGACCGAGAAAGATTTTGTTGGTTGAAGCATCCTACTGACCGTCGTAATGCTACAATATCTCATATCTTTGCTGGACAAAAAGAATTGTAAATCGGATCTATATTTGGCTTGTCTTCTATTGATCTATTATTGTGCCCTATCGGCATTTTACTTTCAAGTTTATGTGACTGCTACTTTATATTGGGCCTAAGAAAGATTGAAGTAAAAGTGCATCAAGCATAGAACACATTGGTTATCTAAATTTAACATGGTATCAGAGCCAAGGTGAAGACAAAGTCCAAGAGTCCAAGCTGGTGTTAGAAGCTATCTCTGAAGGAAGAAATCCTATCAAGGACAAATGGCCTCCTCAACCTACAAGGGAGGGTTTCAATGCTGATGATAAATTGACTGATAAGTCTGATTATCAGCATGGAAGGTGTCCTTGGAATTGGCGCTAGAAGATCAAGATGTCATGAACTATGTACAGGGGAATATTCAAGGGCCTCCATCAAATGAAGTTGTTGCCACGAAGACGAAGTATAGAAAAGGGGAAATCAAAGCAAAGATGATTATCCGGGATTCTATTTATAAGCACTTGGTTGCTTACATTTCTGAGCTGAAGACATCTAAGGAGATGTATGATAAGTTGGTGAGCATGTTCAGGGCTAGCAATGCTAATCAAATCCTCTTCTTCAAGAATCAATTAAAGAATATCTAGAAGGGTAAGAATGAATCTATTCAATCCTATTTTATGAGGCTCATTGAAATCAGAAATAACCTCCTAGCTACTGGGGAAGCAATATCTGATCGAGAGATGGTTCTTATTGCACTTGGAGGTCTCCCCCGTGATTGGCATGTATTCAATACCACTATTCTCAATAATAATGTGATTCTTGATTTTGATGAAATATTGACGAGGATGCACTCAAGAGGAAACAAGAATGATGGAGTATGTCTCTAATGGTAATGGAAGTGACCCTACTGCCTTTGTCGCTCATGCAAAGAAGAAGAACCATGGTGGCCCGAGAAATCAAAACCATGGTAGAGCGGGGCCCAAAGGAAGGAAGGGAAGATGTTACACTTGTAACAAGACTGGTCACTATGCAAGAAAGTGCCCTAATAGAAGGGACTCTCCTAGGGATGATGAAAACACCAACTCGAGAAGGAATGGCAAGAACAAAAGGTTCCAAAGAAAAAGGAAGGCTCCCTCTAATCGTAATGGAAATGGGTAACCTTTCAAGAGGTCAGGAAATTCCAGGTACGATGAGTCTAATGTTGTTGATAATAAGAGAAATGATTTTATTCTTGTATCTACCCTCTCTACTGCATCTCCACCCGACACCCTAGATGTCTAGTTAATTGATAGTGGTGCTTCAAGGCACCTCATCGGTTATAAAGAAGCCCTTTCTGATTTGGTTGAGAAGGATACTAATCTAAAATTATCCTTGGAGATAATGCCACCTATCCCGTGAAAGGTGCAGGGACTGTGACCCTCCATTTATCTCAAGGTCAAGTCATTCAATTACAAGATGTGTTGTATGTACTTAATTTGAAGAAGAACCTTGTGTCCATTTCAGCAATGGAAGACAAAGGGTTCAAGGTGGCATTCGTTGATGGAAAGGTACTTATCTGGAAGAACTTCAAGGAAGCTCTTTTGATTGGTTTTAGAATTGATACACTCTACCAGGTTGGAGGAAGTCCATTGGGGGCTATGACATGTGATACAACTCTTCAAACAGAGTTATGGCACCAGAGGTTTGCACACCTTCATTATAAAGCCCTTCTCGAAGCAAGGAAGGTGGTGACAGGGATGCCCGAATTGAGAGATGATCATGAAGGTATATGTCAGGGATGTGCCGAAGGGAAGCATACAAGGCGACCATTCCCCTCAAGTGTCACAAAGACAACTAATATCTTGAAGTTGATACATTTTGACTTATCTGGTATGTTGCCTGTGACATCCTTGGGAGGATTTTCCTATTACATGACTTTTACAAATGACTTCTCACTCAAGACCTAGATATATTTTTTGAAGAAGAAGGACGAAGCATTCAAATGGTTTCGTACCTTCAAGGCCTTGGTGGAAAATCAAACCGAGAAGAAAATCAAAGTTTTGAGGACCGACAATGGGACCAAGTATTAGTCAAATGAGTTTAATGACTTTTGTACAGAAGCTGGCATTAAGAGGGAGACCACAACTACGTACACTCCTGAGAAAAATGGTGTTGCTGAAAGAAATAACAGGACCATTGTGGAAGCTGCCCATGCCATGCTATGTGACCAAGGTCTTTCGAAGTTTCTATGGAGAGAAGCTACGAACACTGTTGTGTATGTTCAAAATAGATGCCCGCATTACACTCTGGACTCCAAAACTCCCGAAGAAGTCTTCTGTGGTAAGAAACCTGATGTTTCTCATTTTAGAGTTTTTGGTTGTCCTGTTTACTTTCATGTGCCAAAAGAAAAGAGAAGCAAGCTGGATGCTTCTGGAAAGAAGGGAATGTTTGTGGGATATAGTGAAACTTCGAAGGCATATAGAATCTCTGTGTCTGGTCAAAGAGAAGTGGATATATGCCACGATGTCACCTTCGATGAAGATGTTTCCCTCAAAAAAGTAAGAAATATTCCTAGCTCCAATGAAGACAAAGAAGATTAAGAAGCAGGGAAGTTGGAAGAGTCGAAGGATGACTTGATGTTGGATGTTGAAGGACCTATGGATCCCATTGATCCACCTCCTTTAAATAAGAGAAGACCCTCATGGCTTAGGGATACTCTCGAAGATGCCTAGAGAAATATTGCCCCAAGGGGGACATTCCGTGAAAGCAAGAAGCCGAAGAGACACAAAGGGTATCTAGTAGGCATGAGTACGATAGTATAATCTAAGCCTGGAACATTTGAAGAACCCGCAAAGCATAAAGTTTGGAACGATGCTATGCACGAAGAATATGAGTCCATTATGAAGAATGATGTCTGGGAAGTGGTCCCATGACCGGAGGACAAATTTATTGTCACCTCGAAATCGCTCTATAAGATCAAGCATGGATCTGATCGAAGTGCTGAAAAGTACAAGGAAAGATTTGTTGCTCGAGGCTTCTCTCAAAAAGAAGGCACAGATTATGAGGATAAATTTGCACCTGTGGCCCGCTATACCACCATCTGATTTATTAGTGCCCTTGCTGCTACGCAAGGATGGAGTCTACATCAGATGGATGTGAAGACTGCTTTTCTGCATGGAACTATAAAGGAAGAGGTGTGTGTGGAGCAACCTCTGGGGTTCGAAGTCCAAGTTAGAGACACCCATGTATGCAGGTTAAAGAAAGCCTTCTATGGGTTGAAGCAAGCCCCCAGGGCTTGGTACGAGAGGATAGATAGCTACTTGATGACACTGGGCTTCACTCGAAGTAATGTTGATCTGAACCTTTATTTTAAGGTTGATAGAGAAAGGCCTCTCATTTTGGTTCTCTATGTGGATGATCTCTTCCTGACAAGTGTTGACCCTCTCATTCATCAGTGTAAGAGGGAGAAAGCTTCCGAGTTTGAGATGAAAGATCTAGGACTGATGCACTACTTCCTAGGCTTGGAGTTCTAGTAGAGGTTAGGTGAGATTTTCCTTTCACAAGGAAAATATGTCGTGAAGTTGCTGGAGAGATTTGGTATGGTGGACTGTAAGTCTGTGTCGACACCGATGGAACTCAACTTTAAGAAGTTGAGTGGAAATGTTGTTGGGCCCATGCTAGCAAATCCTACTGAGTATAGACAACTCGTAGCGGCCCTGATGTTCTTAGTGAACTCCCGTTCGTACGTATGTTTTGCAGTGAACACTTTGAGTCAACATATGGTTGAACCTCATCACATTCACTAGATTGATGCCAAGAATCTGTTGAGATATCTTCGGGGCACAATCAACCATGGGCTAAGATAGACTGTCGGGAGTCTGAGACTCCAGGGATATATTGACATCGATTGGGTTGGCAGTGTGGTGGATCGCAAGAGCACATCTGGATGTTGCTTCACCTTGGGTTCTGCTTCTATATCTTGGATGAGCAGGAAGCAAAAGTCGGTAGCTTTGAGCACCGCTGAGGCCGAATACATTGCAGTGATTATGCCTGTTGTGAAGTTGTTTGGTTGTGAAATCTCTTCAGTGAGTTGTTCGGGCATGTGCTAGATACCACCGTTATCCTTTGTGATAACCAGAGCGGGATTTGTCTTTCTGAGAATCCCGTGTTCCACGATCGATCCAAGCATATTGATATTAGGTACCACTTTATCCGGTATATGGTACAGCGAGGCGCCGTAAGGCTCGATCATATAGGAACTGATGAGCAGGTCGCGGATATTCCAATGTTTCACCGAGTTTCTGGGACAAGGAAACGCAGGAGCGAGGATACGCACAAGGGGGACGTATATAAGCAACCACAAAATTTACAGAAATTTCGGGGAAACGGGGGGGACGTATATAAGCAACCACAAAATTTAGGGAAATTTCGAGGAAACCAAGGGACATCAGATTCATAAAAATTATAAAATTATTAAAATTTTAATATATAAAAATAAAAAATAAAATCCCAAAAAATGTAAATAACTAAGTTAGTAAATAGTAAATCTTAATAATCATGAAATGCACATCTAAATATGATCACCATTTCATATTAGACTATTATGAAACATAATTATCATTTGACGTTTCGACAATCATCAATGTAAAATTGTGAATCTAAAAGTAAATTACTAAATTGAATCCATCATTTGACATTATGAAATGTTGGACATCTAAATTCATCATTTGGTAATGGGAATTAATATTATGCAGGGTACATCAAAATTAAAATAATCATTTGACAATTGAAATTACACAATGCATATCGATAATAAATTCATCTTATGACAATGACATTATGCTTTAGTCTGAAAGAGCTTTAGAATACTAAACTAAAAGTAAACATAGAAAGCAGTGAAATACTATTAAATTTCTCAAAAAGTACTAAATAATAAATTGCAGCTCCAAGTCACAAAATGAAAGTTGCAACTACAATCTGACTACTCCAAGTCACAAAATGAAAATCGCAACTCCAAATGTCTCGACTCTCAGGCCCCCAGTCGATGGTAAATCCTAATCACAACAAATTGCAGATGGAAAATGTCGAGCAACGGTAGTAGGAAAATATCAAGCGACAAGGTAAAATGCTGAGCAACAATAGAAGGAAAATGTCGAGCGATAAGGTAAAATCATAGGATTAATGAGAAATGAATGAGAAATGTGAATGATTATGTTTTGAAGTATTAATTTATCCTTTAGTTTTTATTTTCATTTTTTTTTAATTATATTAATATTTGTAATAATTTATGTTTTAATTGTTATTAGAAAAAAAAATTGGGGGCACGCTTTTCGTCACCAGGGAAAAGTCCCCCCAGAGTTTCCCCGAGTTTCCCCAAAAAAGGGGACGTGGGGAAACATTTCCCCATGAGTTTCCCCGTCCAGGGAGCGTGGGGGAGGGGGAAAGCGCGTCCCCCACCCTGGGGGGTGCGTCCCCATGGAACACTGGGATATTCTCACAAAGCCCCTAGGGAAGGTCAAGTTCCTAACCTTCCGTGAGAAGCTTGGAATTGTGGAAAGACCCTATTCTGAGGGTCCTGCTTGAGTTGGACTATGAGCTCTAGAAACTCCAAGGAGCTAAGTGATAGCTTCTTGGAGCTATAAGCACTCACGGGGCTAGGCTTGTCGAACCTTGTGTTGCTTTGGCCCCACCGTTATGATATTGAGTGGGTTCGCCTCTCTCTTATATGTGCCCCGCATGCATCCTACCCATGGAGTTTCGGATTAATGGGAAGTACCTCTCATTTGGCCAATGAGGTGGGAAATATGGATAGAGACCATAGCAAGACCGATGGACGCATCGGAGATTGTCGTACTCTCTATGTCTAGGATGGCACGTGTCCAACACCTTGATCTGGGATGTCGTACTCTCTATGTCTAGGATGGCACGTGTCCAACACCTTGTCTAGTATGTGTCTCTTGATCTGGGATATGTCTCTCTATGTCGTACTCTCTATGTCTAGGATGGCACATGTCCAACACCTTGTCTAGTATGAGACTCTTTTGAGTTTGAGAGAGGTTTTTACCTCTAAGCTGACTTCGGGTTAGCTGTGTGTGATGCTTTTGTGACTCACCTTTTGTTCTGAAATAAAGAGCCAGCAAAGCAAGTTATGGTGGGATGAGGCATGATATTTGGTTTAGTACATGATGGATGGCACTTGTGGAGATGGAGTTCTCCCTAGTTGAGAGGGAGTGTTAATTTTGGGTGACTAGGCCCAAACTCCATGTTGCACTGCTCATATGACGATGGTCATATTTTTGTTGGATTCCTCTTTCAGAGAGGTGCAAGATTGATCGAAAGATCATCTTGATCAGATGAGCAAAACATTGCCTTTGAATTTATTTTCCACATGTGCAAGGTCGTCCAGATTTATCCCACATTCCTAAGAGATGTGTCACACACCCTCATTGATGAATATAAATTGCAGAGACTTGGAAGTCATTTTCTCATCATCTCATCACACATTCTCTCATTGTGATATGATTGGTTCGATAGCCTTTGGAGGCCTTTTTCCCTCACACGTGTGGAGCGAAGCTGTTGCTTTCTGCGTTGATCTGTTGAGGACTTTCTGTTTTCTGCACTAATCTATTTAGGGCTTTTTCTACTGTAGCGTTGACCATGGTTAACCCTTGGTCGTTTGAACTTTGACCTCAATCCTCTGCAGAAATTCTGATGTTAGGAGGTCCTATAGTTGGGCACTAAAATCAAGGAATTCTGGGTTGTTTGACTAAAGCACTAGTTTGTTGTGTTGACTTTTCTGAAGCTGCCTACATTGACTTTTCTTTGTTGTCCCTAGTTTGACTTGCATTGACTTGTGGTGGGCTGTCTTTGAGGGTTGTGGGTCTGACACATGAAAGTGTTGGCTGATCGAGAAAGACTTTGTTGGTTGAAGCATCCTGCTAATCGTCGTAACGCTACAATATCTCATATCTTTGCTAGACAAAAGGAATTGTAAATCTGATCTATATTTGGCTTGTCTTCTATTGATCTATTATTGTGCTCTATCAACATTTTACTTTCAAGTTTATATGATTGCTATTTTGTATCTAAGAAAGATTAAAGTAAAAGTGCATCAAGCATAGAACACGATGACTATCTAAATTTAACAAATTTTTACAAGAAGCAAATGAAGAACCTGATAATTTTTCTAGGAGAATCAATCAAATTATAGAACTTAATGAAAAAATAAATGAAATTCAATATAAACTGTGGAAATATCAGAACAAAAAGAAAATTTTGTTTGACAGAAAGGCTAGAGAGTGATTTTAAAGGAGATTTAGTGTTAAGATGGGATGCTAGAAAGGAAGATAAAGGAAAACATGGAAAGTTTGATAATCTTTGATTTGGACCTTTTAGCATTGCAGAAGTTAAAGGCAACAACACTTTTATCTTGCAAAATTTGGAAGGACAATATTTCTCATTGCATGCCAATGGGAAATATTTGAAGCATTATATCCAATATTAATATTCCTTCATTCATTCAACATTTGTACATTACCGGATTGTTTTATTTTTCAGCATGTGTGATTGTTTTCAACAAATACCCTATTAGCCCGAGGAGAAGGCACATGGATATGCAATTTCTCTGCATCCTACAGGAGGAAGTAGTCCCCAGTTGGAGTCGATGTTGTAACATAAGTGGTTTTCATAAGTTAGATAGATATAAAAGAGGGTAAAAAATAAAAAATAGAATAAAGGAAATATAAAAAAATAAATTAAAATATATATATATATATATATATGATGAAAAGAACCCCATGAAAAGAAAAAATGTACAAATGAGCAAGTTCAAATGCCACTAGAAATAATTCATGTTTGTATCATATAGTATAATCATGATCAAACATTTTTTAATTTGTCTTTAGATTAGAAGATAATTCAGCCAAACAATTTAATCTTGGTTGAAATTAGTAGATAGGATAAATTAGACTAAATTTGACCATATCATAAAACTTGGTCAATTATATATATGCACTAGGATGGGGTTAATTAACTTTCGGAAATAAAAGGATTTGCTAGATTAAATGCACGCTTAGGATATCAATTTCATTTCCATAGATTAATATTGATTTAATTTTTAACTAATCATGTCATTTAGACATGATTAGAGGTTTGTAATTAGCTTAAACATTGGGTTATTTCATAAATTCGGGACATGACAAGATGTTTTGTCGGCTCGTATAAATGGCGATCAATTTTTCAACGGCCATGATTTTCCCCACTCGAATCAACGATGGGAAACTCACTTCGCACCCCCTCATCCCACTTCACATTAACCGGGGGGGGGGTCCAAAAAGTGGTATCGCTTTTCCCAAGTCCCACGCAACGTGGCTCGACCTCATCACATCGCACCCCCTCCGCTCAAAACCACTTACTGCCACTTCCCCCCTCAGAAATCCGCCTATCGCTCCTCTGCTCCCACCAACGATTATTACGTCACCTCTCGCGCTTTCATACCACCAATATCATTGCGACACTTGTAATCCCATTATTTTCTCACCACCTTCCCGTTACCAATTTACACGTTATGTATTATCCGTTGAGAATTTTATGTTGCTCATTTTATTCGCTAAAACTCTTTATGTAACGGTTCCCTTTTGTAACGGGAATTCACTCATCCTATAAATACACCTCAGCTCTTTTTCGCACGACTCTCCCAGGTGCGCTGTTATTTTTCAATTGCAGGTACTAATTTCAGCTATTGCAAATGGCCTGTAGTTGTCAATCCCAGCAAAGCTACCACCCTCTATCATTCACGGATATCATTGCTTACCTAGGTATCTGTCTTCATCCCATTTCAGGTTATTCCATTTTTAAAGGCCTTAGACATGGTGCCAAAGGGAAAGGCCCAATCATCTAGTGAAAATTCAACCAGTGATGATAACCCTAAAACCACTGCTACCCTGGACCTCCACCATATGCCATTGGTAGACCAGTATTATAAGATTGTCGATACCGAGTGCGAATTCGACTTGTTATGGTCGGTTCACAAGTTCTCACAGGATCATAAGAGCTCTTCCCTGATACTCCATCTTCCTCGACCTTGCAGAATCGTTTAGAAGAGTCACAGTCAACAGAATTAACTGAACTTGAGGATCCCAACATTTTCAGTAGGTTTTGGAAATTAAGAAGAAAAATGAAGCACTCAAAGCCAGTACCTATCCTAAGTTTTGGAAGCAGACTTCCACCTCCCAGCATAGGTTATTAACAACATTTGAAAAAGAGAAGGGCAGGATGCAAATGGCATTCTTACAGGCTCAAGTACCATTTCCCAAAACTCCTTCAGACTACAAGAAGACCATATTCTCATTTGATGCAAAACAAATACATCTCATTGATCAAATGGATATGCATAGACAGTCTAGAGAAATGATTTTCTCCACTATGACAAACACTGCCATGGCACTTTCAAAGTTAAGAACATCTCTCTCAAATGTCCAAACAAAATTAAAATTGGAGAAAATTTCTTCATTATCAAAGGATACTAAAGTCGAATCATTGGAAGACTTAAGAATAAAACTGGGATATGATCCCGGCAATATCAAAGCAGCAGAGGAATGCAGAGATAGCTGCACTCAGGAAACAATTAAAGTTGCCTTCTACAGAGGATCCAAAGCAAAGAAGATAGAAGAAAGTGAACAGCATAAAGAAGATATGCTCAAATTAATCATTGAGCAAAATGTACAGATAAAGAAAATGGAGGAACAGATAGAGGAGCTACTCAAGGAAAAACAAGAAGCTACACAGTTATCTATAGCTCCAGTAACAGCCATACCCATTATAGTTGCAGGTACAGCAGAAGATCCAACAAGAGCACCAAAATATTTGCACACAGTTATGCAGGATCTGACTCTACAAAAACAAGAAAATGATAAACTTCAACAAAAATTGAAGAACCTAGAAGCACAGAATATTAAGAATGATACCCTCTTTGTGGAAGAAATGCAGAAAACTAGTCAGCTTACCAAGAAGATTGAGCAGTTGGAAAATGAGTCATTAATGGCTCACACCTTGGCCCAAGCCAGGGAAAGTATTTGGTTGGATATTAATCATGCCATGACTGAAATTTGGCCATCTATTCAGATTGTTTTTGAGCAAGAAGAGTTAATTGGAAGGTCCAAGATTGCCATCAAACAAGTTAGAACAGCACTGGGACAAAAACCAGCTGAGGCCACATCCATGATCAAAGTGTTAAATTCAAAAACTAGGGCAGAGTTAGAGCAGATCCAGATAGTAGACAGGACGGAGACTATCCTGGAAATCAAAAAAGTATTGCAGAAAAGGAATTTAATGACTCAGTTGGAAACTAAGTCCCAAGCTCTGCAAAATACTATTCATAGATTTCATATTAAATTCAATTTGCTGAATCAAAGAGGATTGCCAGGGTTAGTAGCACCCAATGACAGATTAAACAACTTGGATGATTACTGAAACAAACTTTATACTATTGCAAAAGATAAATCCAAATTTGCAAGTATCAAGGGACATGTCACAGGTAAAGCTTTCATTGAAGCCTTGGATTTTGATTTGATGATCAAACATGAAATCAAGCACATCTTCATCAAAGAGCCAACTTTTGAGAAATATACTTAAGTAGACGAAGCTTATAGGAAGCTAAAAAATCTTTCTATCCCCAATGATGAAAGGCGGGGATCACTTGTGTGATACCATCGAGTAAATCTTTCATCTGCAACAGAAAGAGAGCAAGACAACATATTTTGGGGTCAAGTCATCAACCATTTCCTCGAAGATAGTGCCAACATCCTCAACAATTCGAGCATTCCTACATTTCTGTACTATTTTTGTAAATCAGTTAAGATGTTTCTAGACTCCAGATACTTTTGTATAAATAAGTAGCAATTTGATGTATTAAGCATTGAACCCTTAGATGAGCTTTTGTAAAAGCAGAATTGTATCAAACAGAAATCACTGCATATTAGTGATACGATTCTGGAATTTGTTTCAAACAACTTGTCCCCTTGTGAATTTTTCTAGTATTTTCACTTCATCTTGTTATTCTACATATATTTAAGTTTTAAGAAGAAAATTTGGTAAGAGAAAATTGAATATCAGTCTATCTTAAATTCCCTTTGTAGTTATGATCTATTTTAGAGATTGGTTTATTGGACTCTTTGTTTATATAAGCCCCTCTATATTTATAAATTGTCAATCATCTTCATAAGGTTAAATATATATTGTTGAGCTGTAGACATTGTTTACTTGCTTTCTTTCTTATGATCAACTAAAATTCAGTTTGAATATTTAGCAAATCATAGCCTCTTAAATCTCTGCCTTTCACACACTTTTAAATCAAATTACTGTTCAGAGGTAAAAAGTCAGCCCTTTCTAAATGTTCAGTATTATTAAGGTTTAACCGTTTAAGCACCTGCCTAAATCTGTTCATCACATTGGTCATCCAAAAAACTTTTTTTTAAAAACAACAAAATATTTTGGATGCTCTGGCATAATTAATTAACCTATGATTATCTCAGAGGACAACAGGACACACAGTAAAATCTCCATGGTTACTTAAGCCATTATACAGACATAATCAAAGATGGCAAAAGATATCAATGGAATTCATTATAGGGTTACCAAAATCTGAAGGTAAAGTTTCTGTTTTTGGGGTTGTTGATAGACTCACCAAATATGCACATTTTTGCAGAATTCAAAGTCCATACACAGCAACCCAAGTGGCAGAAGTGTTCATGAAGGAAATTCACAAACTTCATGAATCCCACTGTATAGTGGTCATATGATAGTGCTCAAACACTGGAATAGAAAAACCTTGCATATATAGTTCTTTCATGTGTTTACACCTCTTTCGCAACAGAATGAAAATAGAGTGTTTATCAATTCATCCATGTGGTAAAAGGAAACCAACTTGCATGAACAAACGAAAAATATCTTGTGTTACATTCACTGAAAATCTTCATCATATCTCTTGATCAAAGGATGACTATAAAAACAGGCCTTCAAAGTTATGTGATCTGAATCCTAAAGATGGGGACCTGGATACCCAAGAATGCTTGATGGCTTCTCAAGATCTATTCCATACAATCCTTTTCATGTTGAGTATGAGGCAGGATCACCTAGGTCAGTTATGGGAGCTTCTAACGCTAATACTGCAGGTGGGCAACATGATGTTGTGAAATACTCTGTCAATTCGGTGGTCATTGGGCAAATTAATCCGCAAACCTATGATGTAATTCTGACATTCCAAAATATCAGATTCATATTTCCCATGTTATATGCATTGATAAGAGTCATGAATCATAAATGTTTGGAATGTAGCATCTAACAATTCTGGAATCACTTTTCTGTTTTTTTTTAATAAATGTAGAATTCTGAAATCTGAATTGAATATTATATATTCTGAACTAATGTAAATTTCTAACTTCTAAAATATGATTTTTTGAAGAATCCGACATGAAATGATGATATCTGACACATCTAAATGTCTAGAATATATAGTTTCAAATTCTCTAATTTTTACAAAATTTCTAATTTTCTTAACATATAAATATTCATCGTTATAAAAGTCCTTGATGTGTAGATCACTTTGCAAAGCAAGTTCAAAAAGATTATGAGGTTCTTGGATCAAACCCCGACTTACTTGTGTCCACACTAGGGCACGCGTGTACACCTAGTGGTTTTAGTGGTGGCAGATGGAATCGACCCCGTGTCACAAGAGTAAGGGACCACCATAGTTGCCGATTCGAATATATATATATATATATATATATATATATATATATATATTTGGGTTACCACACCTGCTATTCCTAAATTTGAGATAGTTATCACACCCAAACTGATTCTCTGTCAATTCAGATCCACATCCACAAACTCTGCAACCTTGACCAAGACATACCCATTCCACCAATAGACTCCAACAAGGGATCATTTCCCGATCCAGGTCAAGCAGTGATCCAGCAAGTAGCAGATAGCTTCCCCTAAAGATTACCCAATCTATTTCACTTTGTTCAGGTCACTCCCAAGAGAATATTCTCAGGTTCTACATTGGTACCATCGTAATGGTTGACAACTATGATACTCACCCCTCTTCTACTCGCGGTGCAGAATAGTGTTTTACTTCTTGCATAAAGAAGTACCTATCGCTATTTCTTTTCTAAAATTTAACTCTAGTGTTTACCCCTTTCTATTCTTTATCATGTACTTAATTTTGCAAAGAGTTTGCCTTTGGCACTCCCACATTATACCATTATAACTTCCAATTTCTAGTTTTATTGACCTAGTTTGGTCATCATAGACAATAAGATATTTTCTTTGTTTCTTTGTTTCTGTCTTTCTTCTTTATTCACAATTTCTTTGCCTACTCAAAGAGTACAATCCATCAAATTAAATCGAGATGTGTTTTTACTTTATCCATTGACCTACTAAATAGCTGAGCTAGCCTTAAAAGAAAATAATTTCTTTTGTTAACGTCTACATTCCAAAAACTGGATCTTTAATATTTATTAATAGCTCCAAGATCATGCATATGTCTACACTACAGCTAAGAGTCAGAGAATTAATTGAACTTAAGCAAAGAAAGAGTAATTAAACTCCTATAGATGGAATTTTGATGCAAAAACCAATTAACTTGCAAGACTAGATTAATGTTCAAACCTTCAAATTTGAATGGTGTTCCAATAAACTCTTGTGGATAAGTAAGATCATAAAGCTCTTTTGTTTGAAAATTATAGAGATAACCTGCAATAAGTTCACATCCATTAAATAGAAACAATTTAAATGCACCAAACACAACCCAATAGCATTCCAATAGGATCCTATAGATAAGTAGAAATTATAAACCCCCAAATAAGTGATACTTCTAGAACATCAATCTATGTATCCACGAACCTGTGCACATGAACACATAAAGAGTTATATGAGACAACTATAGTAGATTTATTACCTTGACCTCGAGAAGTCAACAAACTATTCATGAGAATTGTGTCATAACCAATGAAACCATTTATAAGAAGCTGTTGCCACCTGAAATGACAAAAAATAGAAAAATAATTCAGCTTTAAAGTTATCCACAGTCCCTATCTGGATTCCAGAATATTCAAAAGCACTCAAGTCCAACCAAAAGCATTATGAATGAAAAAAATTGTGAACAAGTTAGCAATTCAAGTATTTTATTTAAGGCAAGCAAGTAGTGCAAATGAAGTAAACCAATTCAGCAATAAATATCTCAGAGCATAAAGCAAAACCAAAAAGGCATGTAATATTCCTAATTGGCTACCGCTAATTGGAATATTTGATTTTTGTATAGTTTTGCCGACTATAGTTAATTAATAAATAAAAGTAGAAAAGGGGTCTAACTCACTTAAATAAAATAAAGTGCTTTCTAGTAGAGGCAATGTTGTAACTTAAAGGAGAGCCTTGGGGGTCCACACCATGTATGAGGGAGGCCCACACGTAGGCTCTAGAAGCAACCGCACAGGGCTTAGGACGAGGACATGGAGAGAGGGGACCACGTTAGGTTTTGAGGGGAGCTAGCACTATAAAGGTGGGAGAGCCATTCCATTTGGTATTGATTGATATTGTTGATGATATTGAGCTAGACTTCGTCTACTTGAGCACGCATTGTGCTGTTTAGTCGGTTCACAGCAGCATCGTTTAGTGCGGCCGAGTGTCTCCGGTCGGGAGATCTCACCCTTGGCCCGACTTTCGAGTGCTTGCTCGAGCATGAGTTTTTCTTCGCCTTTAGCGGAGATTTGCAGTGTTTTGTTGGGAGTTTTGTCGAGGAGCCGAGCTTCATTGGGTGACTGCGCGCGCCCTTGGAGGGAGGACGCGGCTTGAGTTGGAGTCGTTCGCTGGTAGAGACGTGCAGAGGATACGTTGGGCCTATTCCGGTGTGGAGGTTCGCGTTTATCATTTGGTGAGTTTCCGAGGAGTTGTGGCCCCATTTCGGTCTATTTCGGTTGGTGTCTCTGCAGTTCTTGGAGGGACATCGTTTTTCTAGGAGGAGGAGTTCTGGGGTGATTTTTCGGAGGTGGTCCGTTTTTGTATATGGTTTCGGGTTTTGTCCCAGGGTGGTGAGTTCGTAGTCCGTCGATTTTCAGCTCATTCTGGCAAGGGGATCACCTAACTAGCTTTAGTTCGTTCCGGCACGCAGCTTTACTGCGATTTCTACAGAAAGTGGGATGCGGTTTCTGTAGCAAACATTTCTGTTTTTTCCGAGAGGTTCTTCACTTGCCTTGAGCAAGGATAGAGTGCATTTATTCGATTATCCATTGTATCTCATTATATTCTCGCATTAATAAATGGCTTTAGCATTTCCGACATTTTTATATGTACTTGCCCCATATTCCCGCAGTTCGGCATTTTGTTCTATATAGTTGCATGTTTGTATTTATCGTAATATTGTTACCTATTTCGATATTAAGGTAGCACTGAAGCATAATTACGATTACTCAGCCATGGTCTATGACATCTAGGAAAAGAGATCATAGCGTGAGGTTTATTTGGAATTTTGAAACAATATGAGCTTGCGTACCAAAAACGAAATTGGAAAAAAGGGCAAAAATATAAAAGGGTCAAATTTTCTGAAGGTTGGAATTAGAAGAAACGTTCGGGTTTTGGGCAAGGATCACCTTTCCCAAATTCTCGGACTTTCTCGAGTAGTTTTCGTGGTAAATCGGAGGTCGAAGTTAAAAGACGGCATGGTTTTCAGAGCCAGCCATGCAGTCTTTACGAGAGCCCGTAGACACATAGCGAAAGAGTCGATCGCAAGTGATGATGATGAGAGGAGATTTATAGAGGCGCTCCTCCAACACATGCAGGATGTGTCACGCAGACTCACCGCGCCGGGAGGTTAGGCGGTGGGAAACCCCAAGGGGTTTTCAGTTGGTGAGGGATCAGGGCATCATCCCACCATTTGCCGAGCATGATGCCACCAAAGCACATGGCATCACACACACCCACACGTCCTTCCACGCCCACTCATTTCCGGATGAAGACACAAGGGCGAGACACAGCCGAGAGTCGAGCCGGGGCCACGCGGGTGACCATTGTGCGCAGTACCGGGCATACGGGCGGAGTTCATGGAGGCTCTCGTGTTCGAGACTTTGCTTTAGCCTCCAGACGTGATGAGACCCTCACGACTATCACAGAGGGAACGGCGCTCACATGATGGGGGCTTACGGCGCACAATGGGATGTATCCCTGTCCACCGACATTTGACGGGTCATCCGGGCGCTCGTGAAAAGCTTGGGTGGACAAGTTGGATACCTCTTTCCGGCTTGACCGATGATCGAGAGGAAACCATTAAAATGGTCACCTTTGCACTTGGAGGATGAGGGAACACGGGGGTTGCGGGGAGTCCGAGGTTACACCTGATGTGACACAGATTCTACCCTCATTGGAGACCCCGCCGTGCCGGCTGATGTGGTAGTGGAGAAGGTAGAGCCCACCCCAGGTAGAGCCATCCATTGAGGTGATGACTCGGAGTCGCGTCCGAGTTCTTCGATGGTGGTAGCACGCGCGATGGGTGCGTGTCGAGAGATGTATCCACCTTCGATGAGGCACTAGCGGTAGCGGAAGGGATGGATGATCGCGCACGGCGCGAGCACGAGTATCACTCGCTTCCCGGACGGACCTTCGAGTTTTGAGAGAGAAGGCCACGTCGGTAGACAGGAGGCCATTTTGTTGGCGGACCGGTGAGCTAGAGGGTATGAGAGTGACTTGTGCCAAGTCGGCGGCCAAGTTGGTCCGCATTGGGGAACGACTAGATTCCCCCGATGGTACAACCGAGGGCACGTTGGAACGCCGACATCACTCTCCTTCGGGCATGCATGGATGGGACTAGCGTGTTGTTGGGTCATCTCTTCCCGTTGGAGAGAGAGAGGCGGGAGCCACCCAGTCGATCTCATATGTTGACTTGGATAGCGGTATGAGACGACCGAGCTTCGCACATAGTGGCATCGCATCCACATGTTGAGGTTGGATGGCGAGAGATTCTAAGTTGGTACTCGGTGGAGCTACTATGGAGATAGTGAAGGATCCGGTGTAGCCTCGAGCAGATGTACATGGGGAACATAGGAACCCCAAACTGGCATTGGGATCTGTGGGATCACCCATCGTTTCCGTCGGCAGGCTCGGCGACTATGTCTTGGAGAGCACGGATAGCGCCTAGTAGTAGAGCATGAACGGTGCTTTCGGTCTGCTCCAGTGACAACCGAGCTTTATGGGCGTACTCTAGGTTGTCTCTGGCATGACATTCATACACGGGATCACGGGGTGGTCGGCACACCTGCAACGGTGAGCTTGTCTGGAGGAGGTGGCATTGGCAGGGGCCACCGCATTGCACCTTGTATGGGGCCAAGGATTCTTCACCTTTGTGTGGGGCACGCGGACGCACGAGCTGACAAAGGTGGTAACACCACCGACCCATAGGGAGATTCACTTCCCGGACCCCTCGAGGAGGATTTGCGTGATGATCCATTTGTCGGCGGGCATAGTGATGCGACGATGGACACAAGACGATCACCGATTGGTGGTAGTCCGACATGTAGAGGCACAACCTAGAGACATCACACCCATGGATGGTGGGAGCCTCTAGCGTGATCGTGACCATCGGTGGACATGGAGCCACATGGTGGTGTACCGTAGTGTGGGACCGCATTGTGGAGCAGGAGTGCCCTACATCACATTGAGAGCACGCGAGTGATGATGATCCCCCGGACACGCGCGGTGGCATCGAGACTAGACAGTGAAGGTGACAAAGAGTGCGTGTATCCGGCGAAGATTCGGTATGCTGCTAGGTGTGCGCAGGCATGTTGAGGAGTACATGGATGACCGGTGGCTTGCGAGGGCGTACGGCACCACGGCACGACAG
This sequence comes from Pinus albicaulis, assembly GCA_034641835.2. NCBI lineage: Eukaryota > Viridiplantae > Streptophyta > Pinopsida > Pinales > Pinaceae > Pinus > Pinus albicaulis. Next base: position 1,236,186,972 of record CM076583.1, on the reverse strand, counting down.
CGGTCTTAGAGTATTGCATCCAGGGAGACCGCGCATGTGTGACACCGGCCACCTTTTGAGTATTTCACCCCGGATCGATGAGGAGACAGAGAGCGATACTTGATGGTATCCGTGGGGACTCACACATCCGACACTCTTCTACATCACTCTTGGGCACGACCGATTTTGTCGTTGTCCTTTGGCACTTTGCATGAGCAGCAGGGTCCCGTGAGGCACACCCAAGATATTTGGACAGCTCTCGGCACACTAGAGCAGAGACTTCTCGCAGCGGCACCGTGGGTCGCACGCTAGTTGACAAAGCCACGCTTTCAGGGGATGAGATGATCCTCTCCGGTTAGTGGCACATTAGTCATTGTTGAGCCCTACGCTTGGGGAGCAGGCCATGAGGGAGACATGCATCATTTTTCCCTCAGGCATGTTGAGATCATGCACGAGCAAGAGGATATTGGGTTCAGCAGGTAGGCATCCTAGCATGCATCCGGACTCCGTACATTGTATCGACACTCATCGAGAGGGTGGGATGGCATATTCACCGGATGAGGTGGCGGAGGTAGAAACCCGGAGGGCATTCCTTCGTATGCCCGAGGTGAGGACTCTCTTTTCATATGAGTCCATAGGATCACCGAGGTTGCTCGTGGAGCAAGAGCGCATCATGTAGGTATGATGATGAGATTGCGTACCGATTACGCCAGTGCGAGTGCCAGTTGGGGGACCTGTATAGAGGAGACACTGGGTGATGAGTCACTTGTGACGCTTCGGCCTAAAAGCAACACATGATGGAGCTCGAGTCAGCAGAGGAGGATACTATGGACAAGCAGGCATGACATTTCCTTGGGTGAGGTCCGTATGGGTGCCCACATTGAGCCTATGATGGATATGTGCCAGCATTGGGGTCATCCTTTGAGGTGGAGCAACGATGGCTGCATACACCGAGTACCGTGACAAAGTAGCCTACCGATCCATATCCTCTCGGAGATGTTGGAGGTAGATGTGATAGTTTTTGCGCGTGGGAGATGATTACGGTTTGGCGGCAACCTTCCCGTGCATGTTCCACATGCGCTTGTTGTTGCTACATCGGATGCTTCCTCCAAGATGAACTGGCGGGAGATCATGAGTTGGTACCCTCTTGATGGTACGGTATTCTTCCGTAGGGGAGCACGTGAGCCAGGGGCCCCTTGGACATAGTAGATGTTACGCATCCCGACATGGCAAGAGGGCACCGCTGTCGTTACTTCGAGGACTCCTTCCCAATTTCGGGGAGCAAAAGATCGTATGGGATTGAGTCATGACTTGGATTGGAGAGAGGTGATGAGTTGGTATGCGCTTGGAGGGGTAGTGCAACGGCGGCCTGCTGCACAACGTGGGCATGAGCTTAGACGTATCGATGCTGCTGGTGGTCTTCTACCCTCTTAGAGCATTAGTCATAGCCGCAGGCGGTGGCACGACCGAGCCGTGGGGACTGGCGATTATTGGCCATGGTGGCGATGGGATCCCGGGGATTATTGGTTGACCGGACTGTGAGGGCCCGCTTTGGGATCCCGGCATTGAGATATCCCGTCGTATCGGGGTGATGCAGGGACACGCAGAGGTTTCAGTGGGACCCTGTGCACATTTTGCAAAGATTTGGGTGGGGAGCATCAACTAGAGAGTAGGCTTGTTCGTGCGTTGCTTGAGAGGACCAAGCACTCTTGCCTGATGAGGATGCCCCTTGGGAGGATGAGAGGATTTTACGTGCGTCCATCACTTCGCCTGTTGAGGACAAGCAACATTTTGCTCGGGAGACTATAATATTCCTAATTAGCACCGCTAATTGGAATATTTGATTTTTGTATAGGTTTTGCCGACTATAGTTAATTAATAAATAAAAGTGAGAAAAGGGGTCTAACTCACTTAAATAAAATAAAGTGTTTCCCTAGTAGAGAAACAGTATGTAACTTAAAGGGAAGCCTTGGGGGTCCACACCATGTATGAGGGAGGCTTCACGTAGGCTCTAGAAGCAACTGTGACAAAGCTTAGGAGGAGGACGTGGAGAGACCACGTTAGGGTTTTGAGGGGGAGCTAGCACTATAAAAGGTGGGAGAGCTCATTCCATTTGGTATTATTGATATTGTTGATGATATTGAGCTAGACTGTCTACTTGAGCACGCCGGCCGTTTAGCCTGCCGCGTTGCAGCATCGTTTCAGTGCGACTCAGTGTTCCCGGCTCTGAGATCTCACCCTTGGCTCCCGGGGACTTTGAGTGCTCCGGGCAAGGTTTTTCTCTCGGCTTTAGCAGGAGATTTGGCAGTGTTTTTGTTGGGAGTTTTTGGCTTGAGGAGCCGAGGCTTCATTGGGTGACTGCTAGTCCCTTGGAGGGAGGACGGCAGCTTGAGTTGGAGTCGTTCAGTTGGTAGAGATTTCGGCAGAGATCTGTGCCTATTCCGATGTGGAGGTTCGGCGTTTTATCATTTGGTGAGTTTCCCGAGGAGTTGTGGCCCCGTTTCGATCTATTTCGGCTTGGTGTCTCCGCGGTTCTGGAGGGACAACGTTTTTCTAGGAGGAGGGTTTTCGGGGGTGATTTTCGGAGGTGGTCCGTTTGTATATGGTTTCAGGGTTTGTCCGGGTGGTGAGTTCGGTGGTCTACCGATTTTTCAGCGCATTCCGCAAAATGGGATCAGCCCCTAGCTTTGATTGTTCAGCGACACAGTACTGACAAATAGCTTCTTCCAAAGGACCGGATGCGCTTTCTTGTAGCGCCTATTTCCCGTTTTTTGAGAGGGTTCTTCACTTGCCTTGAGCAAGGATAGGTGCACTTTATTCGATTATCCATTGTATCTCATTATATTCTCGGATTAATAAAATGGCTTAGCATTTCCGGCATTTTTATGTGTACTTGCTCCATATTCTAGTTCCGGCATTTTTGTTCTATATAGTTGCATGTTTGTATTTTCGTAGTATTACTGCTCATTTCCGTTGGGGATATTACAAAAGCACCATAATAACTTAATAATAACTTAAATAGAGAAGATGGATTCATGACTAGTGAAAGTTGGTTTACAGTCACTTACAACAAATATAAGGAAATCTAATTCTTTATACTTCAGCCTTAATAATAATGATTATTATAATAATAAATAATAACAAAGATAAATTTTAATAATTTCAACAATAATAATAACAACAAACCTTAATAACAAAAACACCATAAAAACTTAAACAGAGAAGATGGGTTGATTAATAGTAAAAGTTGGTTTCCAGTCATTTAAAACAAATATAAGGAAATCTAATTCTTTACACTTCAGTCTTAATAGTAAGGATTATTATGATAATAAATAATAACATAGATAAATTTTAATAGTTTCAGTAATAATAATAACAACAAACCTTAATAATGATAATAATAGCAATTATATTTATTATAGTGATAATAAACATAAGTAGGCCTGAGTCTTTAAAATTACTTTACAAGAGTTCCTGTGAGAAGAATGAAAGCACTAAGCTAGGATTTTGAGCAATCAAGCTGATGTGATAGCTTGAAGATGGCAATCTCCTGGCTTGTGTGAGTATCCATTCTGTCCTTGCAGCATTGACTGTGGCCTAGATGACTTGACAAGCCAATGGTGTCTTCACCATAACACAAAGCTCAATGGCCTAACCCAACTTGTCCCTTGTTCTACACAACATGGTTTCTCAATCTGCTGCTGGTGATCGCTCCCAAGGCTCCCTGGAAGTTTAGCACAAAAGTTCACCATAAGGTAATGATGACCCTCTTCCTGAACCCCCCAATACAGAACTTTCTGATACTAAGTATGATGGTTTTTGTGATTTCTTTCGGCTAGGATCCATATTGGGTTACTTCGTGGGTTATGTTCCTCCCCCCCGCCCTCCCAAAAGCAATTATCAGAAATTGGATTCGTGAGACCTTTAGCTAGCAATGTACCCACATGCACAAATTAATCAAAGGGTTCTCCCTGTTCCAATTTAGCAGTCCTGCACATGTCAAGGGCATTTATTGCGGAGCCCTTGGGTCAACAAGAACACTCGCATCATCCTGCACCATTCTTCCCATGACTTTTCCTCTGACATGGAAGCTCAATTAGCCTACTCAATGTGGATCTATGTCACATGGTTCAGGTTCAAGTTCGAGTTTGACAACGATTAAGTTCAATTTGAATTTGAATTTTCTAATAGGGTTTGAATGAGGTTAGCCATTAAGTTTGAATATATATATATATATATATATATATATATATAACAAATTTATTATATATTACTATTATATTAATATTAAAAAACATGCGTAATGATATTTTATTATATAAAATAATATATAATTTTATGTTTATCTGGAAAAATTATATGTGAAATTTTATATTTATTATAAATATAATTATAATTCATGTTAATTAATACAAACAATAATTATTTAAATATCTTTTTAAAATTGTAATTGGAAATTACGGCTTGCTTAACAAAACTCAACATTGTGGTCTGATGGCACATTTCATTGCGCAGCCACATCATGGTTCCATTAAACCGCCAGCACATTTCATTGTGCGGCCACATCATGGTTTCATTCGACCCCCATTTCAAAACCCATATTTATATACACTAGACGGGTCACAAAGGCAACATTTGATTGTTACTTGGAGGTTCAAGAGCACATTGTGTTGCATCTTGTTCGACTGCCATGATGCCATCTGAAAATTCATGGTCATATACGTCAGACGGGCCACTATCGAAGGGCATATTTGATATTGTCTAGAGGTTCGAGGGTAGATTTCATTCCACCCCTATTTAAAAATAGCCTAAAAATTATTTATTAAAATTCAAAGATGTTGAATTGAATAACTGAACCGAACCGTAGCCGAACTTCACCCAAATTTGAAGTTTGTTTTGAGGTTCACCGAACTTCAAACATCAAGGTTCAAGTTCAAAGAACCCTGTGACATTGGTGTGTATAGACTTCCCTGGCCTACCCACAATTCTAACTCACCATTACACACATTCCCATCCTAATGAGAGCATAACCCACTTTCAACTGTTATATTATTATCATTATGCATATTTAAATATATGTCAGTGATCAACCTCAAGAGAAATGATGTACAAGTTTCTTCATAAGATGTTTTCCCATGTTCTCAGAATGTTGTATGACTGATCTTCTATGATTGGAATTTGGTGTAATGTCCCCTATGGATTAATTTCCCACAGGAGGACGGAATAGTCTATCCAGCCATGTAGGCTATAGTCTTCGATAAAGGGGGAAACCCAATTGTCCAATGATTTGGGGCAACATTGGGAAAAAATTTGTGGAAATTGGGGAAAAAAGCCCAAATTGGTGGTTGCCCATAAACTCCTCACATTTGATTAAGGAGGAGAAGACCCCATGAGGAAATCTATAAATAAAGAAGAGTCAGAATCATTTGTCATCACTGATTCGGATTGAATATATATGTTTTCTTGAGCTGAGACTCCGAAGGTTTTAAGACCCCTTCTTCTTGATTAGTTTCGGTGGAGGTGTAAGATACCCTCTTGAGATATCTCTAACTCTCCCCTTCTACTTCTGAGTTTTGATTGAGCTTTTCAGCAATATATTTTGTCAAACAGTTTGATGGCACATTGATGTAGGTGTCTTTAGAAGCCAACAATATATCATTTAAATAACACCCAACACCAATACAATCTACTAATATGAGCATATGAGAAGTGAAGCTTCAAATTAAAAGCAAGAAACGTAAGTATATTTCGGCCTGCAAATGACAGTGATTTCCTTCAACGGTATAAGTACATCTTCAGCAAACAAGATGACCCATTTCCAGCAGTCATTTGACTACCCAAATCAGCAAGCAGGTTCCACATACGCTCAGCAAATGGACAACAACGCAAGACACACCACTTTCAACAACTTCGACAGGCATAAACAAGTGAACTTGGCCCTCAAACGCAAACTCAGTATCCCTTGAGGCAGAACTCCGCCAACTAAGGGAAACACGGCCAGAATTCGAATATCAAACTTTTGGCATGCAATACAAGAGGAACTCGACCACCTGAGCAAGGATAAACATGTCCAGTCAGAATAATGAGGATTTGGGCTCTCCTTGGGCTTTAGCTAATTCTACCCAATGAATAGGTAGTTGCCTTGGCTCTAAAGAGATGCCCACACTTACCTTGGTTGTTCAACCTGTCAAGATATGTGGAAAACTCAATATTAGAAGATAAAATCAACTGATAAACCCTTTTACCTCCATTATCTCCCACAGATCTTCTCTTGCTAAGCACAATGGCGAAATCTGAGTGATTCTGCTCTCCAACTAGCTAGGGTGTATGGTCTTGACTCTCAACAGCAAAACTAGCAAATTTGCAAGTAAGATTTCCAAAACCCTAGACTCTTCTCCAAGAGCTCTCCAAAACTTCTTTTTCTCAAATGGAAAAATCTATGCTGCACAAGTTTCCGGTGCGCAGGTGCTTTGGGTAAACGGGAACGAGTATCCGGTACAGCTAGAAGCTTTGCCTAAATTTACAGGGAATGTCAAGTTGGGAGCGACGATAATATAGTATATTAAAAATTTTATATATTAAGATTAAATTAGTTATTAATAACATAATTGATAATTCAAATTGTTCAAATTGTCCAATATCAAATAATCTACATTGTAGAGTTGGTTAGAAGTTACAACATAAGCATTACATTTATGATTGATCAAAGTGGATAACTATCAATATCAATTAATAAATTATTAAACTATATATGCCAAATTGAATTTTTATATGATTCAATTCAAGAGACAACCATTAAAAGTTAAAACTTAGAACCAAAACTAAAAGCCACCCGAATCATATTGATGATCAAACTAGAAAAAAGGTAAAAGCCTAAAGTAGTACATAATTCAAAATGCCCAAGGGCCAAAATATAGCAACAAAAATACAAATCTTAAGATGATCATAAAGTGTGATCTTCATCATCAAGGAGATCCATATAAGCATGAGCCTCAATAAGTATTGGATCAACAACATCATCATCATCATCATCATCATCATCAGATGCAACAATGTCATCTAAAGGTATGCCAACCAATCCTGCATTTGGTAATGGATTGTCGTCGTCGTCATCAATTTGGGCCATCTTGAGCATTCACATCCTATTGTGCAGCAAGTCCCTTTAAATATTTTGGTAACTTCCTTGGACGAAATCGAAGACTATTATGCACATAAATAAGTTTCTACACTCTTTTAGAGGTAAGTCTATTCCTTTTAACAGGGTGGATGAAATTATAAGTGGACCAATTCCTTTCAGCAGTTGAGGTACTAGCAACTCAAGATAGCAAATGTGAAGGAAGCTTTCGGAACTCTGGCTCCCATACATTCTCCACCATCCAAGGGGTTTCTTCTAAGCATAATGCTTGATGTCCATCTTTGCAGAGGGGGCTTAATGTACCAAAATCAATAAATTTCTCCTATATCGCACTTGCTTCATCAACAAAATACAACTTAGTTATAGCATCAAGAAACCCTTGTTTTACCTCTTCATCATCAATAGGAAGAATTGTATTTGGTCTTTCCATATACCACTTTGGATTAAGGGCATATGCAACCATGTGAAAGGAGGTATTGAATTTATTCCATATTTTTTATATCAGCTTGTGGATTTCATGGAAAAACTCCACAGAAGGGTTTATTTGGCGAATGATGTGCTTTACCTTTCCCACCATGGTATCAATACATTCATATATTCTTCCAGGAGCAAGAGAATCAAAATCTTCAATCAACATACCTAATCAACTCCACAATTGGAGTTGTGAAAGAGATAACATATCTACAATCAACCCACCAATCCTCACTAAGAAGCATTTCTCTTATCTTCTTCGCTTGAGGTGACTTAGACTTGGTCCATGCATTCCACTCTAAAGAAACAACATGTTGAGAAATCTATAGGGCAAGAGTTAGAGTGATTTCTCTTTATATGATCACTGCTTGTGATATCTTTTTACTTTTTCTTACTTATTAGCTTCTGCTCTTATTATTATGTTCATTCTTATCATCAAACAGCTACCAAAACAGGAAGAACAATAGTACACAAGGACACAAGATATAGGCTGCAAGCCAGGGCCAAAACCTCTCCACTTGAGAGGAAAACCAGTAAATCGATTCTCTTCTTATAGATTCTTCAGTAGGATGAATTCCAAGACCTCTAGACCAAGACCAATAACCTTCCAAGACAAAGTCCGACCTCTCACGAGGATGTGCTTCCTTCGTCCAAGTCAAACCCAATCAAATCTCTTCCAATAGCACAACTTCAACCCCCAGCTTCAAAATTTCAGCCTCTACTGCAGGTCTGAAATTTTCGACCCACTGCCACTGTTATTGCATCCACACGTGTAAGGAAATTTTAGCCTTCCATGGCCTCCCGACAACTTCGCTTGACTTGCTTCCTTGTCTGGGGCTAGTAGGTGAACTATTAGACCCTTCTTCCAGCAAATTTGATCATCTTTCAGCAATTAGAGAATTTCGACCTTTAAAGCAGCAAACCCTAGCCTTCCTTCTTCACACGTGTGAGAGAGAATTAGCCCAGAAACAGTCTTTCTTTGTCCTTCTTAATCTTCACCAGCCTTCTTGTGCTTCTCCTTCGTTGTGATGATGAGAAGTGTGTGTGTCGAAAATAGGTCGAGTTCCCTCCTTTATTTAGGCTTCTAACATGGACATGGCTCCTCAAAATAGGTTGACTTCTTTCCTGCCAGGCAAACTTGGTCTTGAAGAGTATTCTGACACTTTTAAATACAAAGAGACATATGGACAGGGGCAGTAGGTGTACCATGGGATGCAACTCACCTAAGATTGATGAGGATCTTGTTGGGCATGCAGAGATGCCTTGTTTAGTAGAGACAGGACTATGAGCATGTTATCAGCAGATCCGAGGCAGAGAGAGTGTCATCTGGAGGATTACTCTTGAGCATTCAGGTAAACTCTTGGTCACACCCTTTGGGAGGACATACCTACCGATCATCCTCCAGTGTTGCTTATGGTCGCGGAGTGTTTGGTAGGTACCCCTTGACACTCTCCATTCAGGCAGCAGGGCATGGGAGGCTCACCCTAGACCGTTGGATGATGGTCGCGGAGTGTTTGGTAGGTACCCCTTGACACTCTCCATTAAGGCAGCAGGGCATGGGAGGCTCACCCTAGACCATTGGATGAGGTACCGCGTGTCATGAGCTGGGAGGAGACTCTCCAGTTGAGACACTTGGTAGGTGCACAAGTTGATAGATCCAGGCTTAGGGACGACATTGTTGATTGCCAAGGTAGCATATGTTCCACCCATGGGCTCACATTTGAGGGACAGTGGATGATATATTTCATCTACAGGAGGGTACCCAGACTCCGAGTAGTATCCAGGTGTATCAGCAAGAGTTAGGATAGCAGGTATCACGACGTGGTCTGGCAGGAGCAGGGCAGGTACGCATGCACAAGACAAACTCCTGATACTTGGGGTCCACCCAGGGGATACATACAGGGGTCAAAGATGAGGACCAGATGGGTTCTAGCAAGTACCAGCGCTACGCAGCGACATCCAGTGGGGAGTGGGAGTTGTGAGCTCCCCGTATGGTTGGGGGATCTAGGGGTCTGTTGGTCAGGTGGATCACTCCCCTTTGTGATGAGCAGGGACAGAGCAGACGGTGATCCAATCCACCTTGGTTTTGACACGGGAGAGAGCACTGAGACCTCCATTGCATGGCGAGGCAGGCTTATTATGTTGTTGCTCATGGTCACAATCGATAGTGGAGGGGTAGATATCAGCATCATGGAGATGCCCAGGCAGGATGATCTTTGCCTTCACAGATTTTTCGCCATAAGGTCCCAAGAGAGAAGGATACAGTCTGCGCATGATGGGGGGTATCTCATAGTCAAAGTGGCGCAGCGACAACATGGTGGCACCTCTACGAGATTAGTAGGGGACCCGAGCATTACAGCTCTACACAGCTCGATAACCTCTAGCGATGAGTTGTATACTGCATGGGGAGATCATGTAGATCTTCCATTGGGCTTTATCGAGTCACTGATGGAGTTGGAGACTTCATTAGCATGGCAGGATGGTGAGTGGAGCAAGAGGAGCTTCATGTTGGACAGGACAGCTTGGGATCCTGGCATTGAGAGATCCCTTCATATCAAGGCGATGCAGAGGAGAAGGAAGATTCAGTGGCGCATCTGGGACCCAGGCACGTTTTGCAGTGACAGTGGGGAGCGTCAGCCAGAGAAGAGGCTTGTTCAGGCATTACTTGAGGACAAGCAATTTTTGGCGGGGAGGATTGCAATATCCCCAAATTAGCAGTCAGCTAATTAGGATATTAATTTGATTAATTTCGGCAAATCCTAATGTTGGGCGGAAATAAAGGGGTGAGGGGACCCATGAATAAAACATTAGAATAAAAGCACTTTACTAGAGTCACTGGGCAGATTAATTAAAAGATGATGTGGGGCCCATGAGGCCAAGTGATAGCGCAAGAGAGGAGGCACTTAGGACAGTGCAGTGGCAGCGTGGGGCCAGGTAGCGCAGTGGTAGCGTGGGAGAAGCAGTGTAGTGTAGCAAGGGACAGCGCAACATAGGTGGGCCCAAGGGAGTTTAGTGGTTCACAAGCATAAAAGGAGAGGAAGGCATCCTTTCTCATTCATTCTTGCATCTTATGATTTTCTGTTTGTCAAGACTAGAGCACGCTCAAGCTGTTTAGTTAGGTTTGCAGTGTTGTTTAGCACAAGGGTGTCTCCAAGCAGAGATCCCAACCTCATCCTCAGGGGACTTCGAGTGCCCGCTCAGGAGAGGAGCCATACCATCAGTTTTGGAGAGCAACAATACCATTTCAGCATCAAGATTACGTGGTCACTTCCAAGGGCAGCGCAGTCTTCCAAGGAGATTACACAATCATAGAGAGGAGCAGCATCCGGAGGAGAAACTTCACGAGATTTCAGCCAGGAGATTTTGAGGGGATCAGCCCTTCTATAGCTAAGTTTTTCAAAGAGTTGGAGGCCCTTCTTTCAGTGTTTTCATCAAAGAGACCAGCATACCTAGCGGGAGAGCATAGCCATCCCTAGAGGGTGAATTTCCGGGGTCAGCCTTTTCGGAATTCCTTCGCGAGTTTTTCTAGGTTTATTGAGGAGAAACCAAGATTAATTTGGTAGAATTTTTTGGGAAAATTTGAGGTGTCAAATAGAGATCCTAACTCAGCAAACAGCTAGAGGACCTAGGGGAAATTGGGCCGAAATTCCGAGGTCAACATTTGGCCAACTCCTTCGTGGGTTTTTGTGGGTTTCTTGAGTAGAGCCCGTGGTTAAAGTCCCAAAATTTTATGAGCAGTGTAGCAAGCCCTAGCGGCATTTCTTCGCGAGAAATAGCAACATTTCTGGCAGATTGCAGCGCACAACTATAGCCATACAGTGTACCATCAGTGGGGGATTTCAGCATTGATTCAGAGGGCTTCTCTAGCTTGCCTTGAGCAAGCCCATGTGCCTTCATTCTAGCACCTCTATTGTACTCATTTCTAGCAAATTAATAAAATGGCTCAGCAGTATTTTATGGCTCCATTGGTGTTTTGATATCAGTTTTTGTTTTGTTATCTCTGTAATATCTTTTAGCCTGTTATTATTGTTATTTTCCCATTTGGGATATTACAATAAATCTCATCATGTCCCTGCCAAACTTCCAGTCCCAAATAATAGTGCATCAGCCCAAGATCCTTCATATTGAATTTTGCTGCTAGTTGCCTCTTGCATTCTTGGATTCGACCTTCCACACTTGTCAAGAGAAAATCATCCACATATAGAAGAATGATTAAAGGCTCATCCTTCACAACCTTGATATAGAGATTCGAATCAACAAAACTCTTTGCGAAGCACAATCTTTGTAGGTATGCATCCATCCTTGCATATCATGCCCTTGGTGCTTGCTTAAGTCCATATAATTCCTTCTTTAACCTGCAAACATAAGCCTCTCGATCTTTGACTTTGAGTCCCAAGGGTTTCCTTATATTGACTTCTTCATCAATCGTGTCATTCAGGAATGCAATCTTGACATCCATTTGATGAATGAATATTCCATTCCATCGATGTTGTCAAAGAGGCAAGTGAGCGTATAGTTGTATACCTTGTTGTTGGAGCAAATGTCTCTTCATAATCGATGCCTTCTTGTTGACAGAAGCCTCTAGCCACAAATCTTGCCTTATACTTGTCAATACTTCCATCTGTCACATGTTTAATCTTGTAAAGCCATTTGGAAGTCACCATAGATTTGTCTTCAGGCCTAGGCACGATCTCCCAAACCCCATTGTTCATTATGGATTGATATTCTTCATTCATGGCATATTTCCATTCTTGATGATTGACAACTTCTTCAAAGGTGGATGGCTCTGCTTCTACTAGTTTTGTCATATATATTGAAGAACTAGAATAATTGTTGGGTTTCTTGATTTCTTTGAATGTGCCTTTAGCTACTCCATGCCCCTCTACATCTAATAGAGTAGATTTCAACCAATTAGGTCTTTTTTTAGTTTCGAGGATGACCACAGGTTGCGCGGTTTCACTAGGATCTCCATCTTCATTATTTGATTCTTCTTCCTCCCTAGTACCTTCCTCTTCAAATATAGGAATTTCTTCATCACCAGAGTCCATAGGGAGATACTTTGATGTTTTGAGTGCAATACTTTCATCAAATCTCACATCTCGACTAACTTCTATTTGGTGTCCTTTTATGTAGATCCTATAGGCCTTAGAAGAATTATTATAGCCAACCAATGTTTCCTTCATGCTTGGAGGATCCAACTTCTTTCTCTTGTCCTTCGGTATATGAATATAGACAGGACAACCAAAAATACGGAGATGGTCCATGCTTGGTTTCTTCGTAGTGAATGCTTCTTCGGGAGTCATGTTATCTAGTGACCAATGGGGACTATTACCGCTCAAACTAGTAGGGGTCCTAAGAGGGGATCCTAAAGAGAAACTACTAGGTCAAGGGAAACAATGGAGCGATAGCCCACTGTCACCTCTACTAAGGCTCCCTACTCTTTACGGACTTTCATCAATGGGAGGAGACCAAGTATTAAAGGGAATCACTAGTTAAATAAGTCAATAAGAAGATGAGGAGTGGTTCCTAAGGCCTATTCACTAGAAAGACAAAATTGTATGGCTTTCTTGCTTTGGAAGAAAGGTGGTAGGCATCCCAGGAAGGGCTAAAAGGATTCTTGGCTAGGGTTTGGGAATGTATCTTGAAGAGATGATTCTTGAGCCTAGAAATCCTTATGGATACTTGGTTTTTATGTGATCTTTGTGGAATTTGAAGATATAAAGTTGCAGGACCACACGGGACCAAGTGGACCCAAAATTAGGTCAAGTAAGTGGAATTGGTCACTCAAGAGGGTCTTGACCTAATTGTGGAGGAGAAGAATATCAATGGACAAATCTTCTTGGAATAGAATGCATGGAATGCAATGATCCAAATGAGGTCACTAGCCAAGGGAAACCTAGGGAAAGAAATGGTCCCTAAGCTAGGGCTTACTATATCTTGATATCCCACCATTGGATTTGCTTCACATTTGGAGGGACTATAGAGAAAACCTCAGCACAGTTGTCGACCAAAAATCGAAGTGTTCAGATGGATAGAAAGTGAGATAATTGATGCCCTAGGTGAACTACGGAGGTTAGGCGTAGAAAGAGAAGGAGAGGTGAAAGAAACAAGCTTTGAAAGTGATCACATATGGAAGGATTAGTGTCTTATACTTTAGGAGAGATGGAGTCCAGGAGAATTTATTGTTTGGAAGAGCTTCACCCAATCAAGGAAGTCTCCAAGAAACTTTTCATAGCAATTAAGGCATCAAAGCAACTAATTGGGATCTTTATACTTCGATATGCAATAACTGATGACTTATCAAGATATATGTTGACAAAATAATCTCTAGGAATATTCACCCATTCACACATGGCCCATGCAATGATGCAACACAATAAAAGATCAAAATTTTCACAAATTTGCACAAGAAAGCAGTAAATTTCAAACTTGTATAGCAAAAATCCCAGCAACATTCATGTGACAAAGTAAATACAAGAATTAGCGTGAAAAAAATACTTACATGTGCAAAGAGTATATCCAATCATCATATTATGCTAATAGTGAACCTCCAAGATGAGAGAGAAAATCCAAAGTTCAAACATCAAAATTCATTCATATCATCCAATCTCGTCCTCCAAAGGAATAGCGAAAATCTCAAAAGAGATAAGAACCCAATCAAGTGATGATGAGAGAATGAGTCATCTCTCATCTATTTATACAATGTCTAATGAGTTTGATTTAGCTAATTTGGCCTAATTTATCCCCTGAAATAAAACAATGTGCATAATCACAATACTTTTGGTGACAAGCCCACCAAATAGCTCAATAATACAAGAATAAGCCTCTCAAGAGGGTCAAATGATCAACAAAGTGATTCATTGGGCCTTTGAGGAGGCCTAATGAAGTCCAAGGGGTGCCATGATGTAGAAATGGACTACAAACGTAGTGGACAAGGGGTTGGCCCCTTGTTTTCCAAGCAAGAAACTGTGGTGCTCCCAAGTGGGTGTGGGGCACAAGGACATCCTCATGGGTCTCCAAATGGATTGAAAATTCCTGTCAACCATTTGCAAGGGCTAGAATAATGACATAAGCCCTCCCTCAGCAGGGAAAGATATCCTTTGGACACTGGAACATCTGCCAAGTGTATGGTGCAAGTGTGCAGTCAGTTGAGCATGGCGATCTAGGTGCATCATCCTCATCCAAATGGTGGAACATGAGAAATCCATGAGTGTTGCTAGGGATCCATGAAGTAATCTCTGTTATGTTGGAGGCTCATGGCTCTCAACACTCACCCTACAAGCATCAATGTGTCCCTCTGGAGGGCTAGGACCCCGTATAGGGAGACCATGCCCGAAATGAAGACACGCCTACAATCCTGCATAAGATCCAATGCGTCCCCTTTCCCTCCAACACAACAAGTCATCAAAGTAATCAAGTAAAAGAGCTTACAAGTCATGGAATCAATGGGGTAATTTATGGTGGCATGCCCTTCCATAATGGGCTTCGCCATGTACAAGTGTCTCTAAAGCTCAATAAGGGATTAACCAAGGACCCTATTTGGTGGTTTCGCCTCTAAAGGGGGTGACAAGTCAATGGGTAATCCATCAAATGGTAGGTGGTGAATGATATAATAATGGATCAGAGTGGTGATCATGGGAATCATCCAGACCACATGTCATGGTACAAGGGTAGCTATAATAAGGGAAGCCCACGCTTGGGTAAATAAGTGTACGAGGGAGCAAATCATGGTACATGAGTTACCTTGGCCTTTATTTTTCCACCCTTCTTTATATGTCTTTTGCCTTTTATTGGTTTTTCTTCATAACTGCTTGGGGCTCCGGGGATGAGAGCATCTTGTGTAATGTATAGCAGTGGACGCCCTCCTTAAGGTGGAGCAATTCATCACCCACTAGGGGTTGGGACAATCATGGGTTCCTTAATGATGGGGGGGGCTCATCTAGGGCCCATAGGAACTAGGGTGATGGCCATGGATAAGGGATAGAGCTCATGTTTGGCTTTTGCCCATGTGCTAAATTTGTATGTCCCGACCATATTTTGCATTTTGTGGTACATTTCCTGTTGAGAGTAGCCAAATTATGTTTTTTCCTTTCATTTTAGTTGCATCAACCTTCAAGGCATCATTCAAGCCCGATCCAAGGTGTGGACAAGGGAAGGGGGAAGTTAACCCTAAGTGGACCCGGATGGGAAAAGAGATGAATGGGGTTAAAATGAGTGGAAGGGGAGTGGTGTAGGTGGCATCGGGAAGTGGAACCACACAACCAAAATCGGGGTTTCACATGCAGTACCAACCCTCTAATGGCCAGTAAAGTAGATCCCACGGGGCTAGGATACAAGGGTAACCATGATATCGAGCAATGGAGACACGAATACAAACCTAACCCACTCTTTCCAGCAAATCACCCCACCAATCCATGCCCAAAAGTACCCATCACAAGTAAGGACTCAACCATAACAATGAAAAGTCATAACTTTGGGGTTGGGAGGCCCACCTTCAAACATACAATCATGACAAGTGGTTCAGGAACCACATGTCTGGCTCAAGTGGCAGAGATAATGGCACATCGAGATATATCATGGATGCAAGGGGTTGTTGGTTGTTGGTTGAGGTCCATCTAGGAGAAAAAAATCTCCTATATACACTACCCACAGGTGGAGGGTAACATCTGACTCCAACTAGGACATGAGCTCTCAAAGAAGTGCATGAAGCTACTCGAATGGGAGGTCATGAGAACACCAGCAATCTCTTGGTACCGTAGACCTATTACATGCACATATCAGAGACCAAGCAGACGGGGCATCATGTTTTTGTGATGTCTTATGATCACCCATGCTTAGTATTAGGCCGTAAAAATAAACAAGAAAGTAAAATGAAAATTTAATATAAATGCAATTCTAATCTAAATGCAACTAGTCTACCATGAAAATATCATATGCTATTAGTTCTAATTACAAAGTCAGCATGCAACGCATCCTACGCTAACATCCATATGACACAATACCCAGTGCTAAGTATAATCATAGATCCAATGCAACCAGCATATCAATTAATCAATAATAAAACATGTGTTTCTATGCTTATTTATGCAGCAGATCCAAAATATATATGTTTAGCGTGGAAACCCTTGCAGGAGAAAACCACAAAAACTCATCTTTATAAATGTTTGTAGACACCAGCTTGTTGAGAATTTAGAGGGTTTGTGATTAATTCAAATTCTCTTCTTGATAATTACTTGTGACCTTACCTGAGTTACCTATGTCTTCTCTTCTTTAGCTTATTTAGTCCTTCATCAAGTCAATTATCAAAATACACGAGACACAAAATTAGGCTCCTAGAGCCAGTGCAAAACCTCTCCCTCTAGGAGAGGAAAACCTAAAAAAAATTCTTCTTATGGATCTTCAAATGACAAGTACCATGACCAAGACTCAAACCCTTGACTTAGAAATGTCTCCAAGGCCTTATCAATGCTTCTTTGTATGCTTCAAAACATTGATCCTTCTCTCTTGCACTGACTTGCACCACCACTAGAGAACTCGGTCTCTAATTATATCTTCCTTGATTTAGTCTTCGGTTATCAACATACTTCTTGTTTCATGTTCACTTGAGATATATTCCTTTTTCTGTACTGAAGATAGGAAGGTAAATCTTAGATTTACCTTCCATCTATTCTCTCAATTTTATGCTGTGATATTCGCACTTCTTTACATCCTCTATCCGAACTAATATACTAGGTTCAGTCTTGACCGCATCTTCTTTATACTAATCCGCACTTTAAATACTTCAAGATGCCTTAAAACCAAATCTGCATTCTCTGCATTAACTCGCATTTTGTTGAGAATTTTGAAGGGTTGTAGGTTAATACAAATTCTCTTCTTGATAATTACTCGTGATTTTACTTGAGATACTAATGTCTTTTCTTCATAGCTTTATTTAGTCTTTCATCAAGTCAATTACCAAAATACAAAAGGCACAAAGTTAGGCTCCTAGAGCGAGGACAAAACCTCTCCCTCTTGGAGAGGAAAACCCACGATAAATTCTTCTTATAGATCTTCAAATGATGAGTACCATGACCAAGACTCAGACCCCTAACCTATGAATTCTTCCAAGACCTTGTCAGTTATTCTTTATCTGCCTTCAACATTGATCATTCATTTCTGCACCAACTTGCACTGAGCTGCACCAACACTAAAACTTTCACTTTGCATAACACTAAAGCTTCTTCACTTGAGGTGTAATCCTTCCTCTTTATGCACTGTAGAACAGGAAGGTAAATCTTTAGTATATCCATACTGCTGCCCCAAAACAATCTGCACTTCTATTATAGCACTTATCATAATTTCTTCAATTAGTATCACATTGTATATATATGTATGCTTCCTTCAGACCAATCCGCACTTCCTTCTTCTTGTGATATAATCCGAATGTATATCAAAGTTTACCCTTGCTTGAAGTCCGCACTTAACCACACTATAACACTGCCTTTAACTTATATTACATTCAGATCTTGTCACGTTGTCCACTTTTCAGACCTATCCGAAATTTATTGTGTTAGCGTAGTTCCCAAAACAGAGTTTTAACTTGCTTACGTTATGTTGTGGTGTCTTAGAACAATCTGCATTTTGTCGGTCTCTAAATTCCACACTTTCTTCCACAGAACAGTCTGCACTATTTCATGAAGAATCCGCACTTGCAATTCAGAGAGATCCGCTTCATTGTCCTTCCAAAATAGCCACAGTAGTGTGTATATATAGTAGTGTTATTTCTGACTTTAGGCTGACCTATCAGTTATGTTTAAGGCTAAATTGATCTCTGTGAATTAGACAGACTTCATCACTGATATTTAGGCCGACATGAAGAGCATTTCATGAGGTATTTCTTCATGTATATTCTAGCATTGTTAGAGGGTTGTCTTCACTGTATTGAAGCTTGACTTCCAATGCTTTTTGAGCTTGTCTTCCAGCTTGTTTGAGGGTTGTTTGTGAGCTTCTTCACAAGGTCTTTGGAGCATAAACATCTAAACTAAATCCTTCATGTATATGACACTTAATTATAGAAGAAGACAAAAACCGAGAAGACATCAAGAAGAAGTCTATAAACTATAATAAAATCTTGATCATGAAACCCATGAAACAAGTACAACAAAAATACAGGTTCATACAGGTACATGGTCACTTTCAAACTAAAGAATCTCATAAAAAGAATCGGATTGGTAATCGCATCTATATAGCATCATATCAAACAGCATTGTCCTAGTGCAAGGCCTTGACTAACAACCCCATCTCTCAACAAGACAATGGGCTACAATGTTGGCGAGACACATGACTAATAGACACCATAGTCATTGTCACTCCAAGGTACATACCCCACCTAGGTGTTCCCAGAGTATGACCTTCTTAGACTATTCTTCTCTTGGGTAGCCAACCCTCAAAGAATATCGGTCCACGACTACTCTTATCTTGAATGCCCTATCTCATTCTCAAAGAGTATCGAATGCCAGATGATTACCCAATCCTCCATTCTGTCTTCCAAGTGAAGACCAGAATGATGTGTTTATCCATTCTCTTCACATGGTCTTCACTAAGACTTACGGTTGTTAGTCTGGGTCTAGTGCATGACACATGTAGTAGAGAATCACATACATCACTCCCTCTTAACATAGGAAGGACATATTTCAAGTTTCTTCCAAGCAAGAAACTTACCACCAGGCTCCTCATCAACCAGGGTCCTGCAACAGCAATCCAACTACTCATGAAGATTTCCTCCCCTCGATGCCATCGATTTCGATATTGAGAAATCTTCAACTTTTGGCTTCATAGGACACAGATCATCCATCACTTTCAGTCATGAGTCATATCCACCATCAGAAAGTGATTCATCAGTCTTCCTCATCTGGTCCATCGTTATGCCATGCTGCTTTCCTTCGAATCATCCCCAAGGATCATACATCCTTTCTTATGATTAGCAACCCTACACATATTTATCTAGATAAGCATATTCAGATGATCTTTTAGAACAAAAGTTACCTAAGTGATGATCTTTCACCATGACTTTTTCCTGTAGGCATCGACATCCTTCATACAGATTGACACATCTCCTAATGATATGTTTTGTCAAGGGTCTTATTATTTACCAGACTTTTGTCACAGTCCACATATCTTCCCAGGAGATCTCCAAGTCACATCTTCTGGGCTTTCGGATGATAACTGCCTCTTGACATGGTTGCATTTCATGATCTCTTCCTTTCTGCACATTCTCCATTCCCAAGAACTTACAAGCTTTCTAGTTTCTCGTTCATATACAACCACCTCATATTCCATGAGAACATAATATGTTGATTTCATTTGCTCGTGCACTGAGAGATATTGCTCCATAGATCATACTTCTAAATACAGAAGTTCATTACCTGCAACCATATGACATGACTTCATAGCATCCAATGTTCGCATATAAATATATACATACCTCGTACCCTTTTCACTTGAGTCATCCTGTAGCAATTTCTCAAGAATGAAGAGCTTCATTCTCTTGGCCTACTCCATCAATATGTCATCACATCCCAGAAATCTGTTTCCATGATGACCCTTGCTCTCGATGACTTCTTTTCATTAGTAATGTTACCAAAGAGGTTTTCCGAAGTTGATTCACCAGGATCTCCTACCATGCTTTCATCAGGATGAAACACTGCTTCCTATCATATAACTAACAGAAATCACTTAAAGGAGAAGATGATCTCAATCATGGTGGAGATCCCTTGCTTCTTCTTTCTTATCGGACTCTTTCCTCATTTCAGAGACATGGACTTCTTTCCTATTTCTCTTGTCCTTTTTCAGATTAAGGACAATTTCTATTTTAATGCCCAAGTTCATCATATCCAAAGCATCGTGCTTCGTGCACATTTTTTTCATTCAAAATTTACCAAATCTTTCTTTCTTCCTAGACATGGTTGCAAAGGCTTGATTCCTTCACTTAATCCCGTAACAGCTTTGGCTTTCAATCTTGTTTCCTCTATTTACATAGAGACCCTAAATCGTGGAATGGTGTGACTTCTATCTTCCCATATAATTGTGAAGTGAGATTTCCCCACTATTCTCATAGAGCTTTTAACACCATTGTAGTCTTCTCCTAGTTCCTGCACTTGATCAGAGAGATTGCTCCTCCTGCAATACTCACAGAGAATAGCTCCACTAATTTCTTATACACTCCTTTTGATGATTTTAGATTTGGTACATCGGAGATGATAGAGTCTTTTATGGATTCTATAAGAATCCTTTGGGCTCTTATATCTCCCTTCATGAATTTGGCATGACTTCATTGTCCTTGTCTTCTATGGAAAGTTTGGAACCCCAAACAGTTCGTTTCTTTCTTTTCAAAGGAGACATTTTAATAGATTCATATAAAGTCATATATATACTTACTTGAGTACATGCTTTTCTTCTTCTATCAACTTGATTACTTTGAAGATGGTTGAAGCTTCCTTTGAATGGTGATTGATGAGGATATTTTGCTGCTTCCTTGAAAGATCAAGGATGATAGGTAACTTGCCTTGAATCTTTTGATGGCAATACTTTGAGATAGCAATGATATCCTGGCACATTTAAGACGGTTCCATAATACTGCCTTATTTCTTTCACTGTGGAAGACTGACCTTTCTTCTAATCAAACCCTTGCTTTGATACCCTCCATGAAATTTGATCCTTGAGTGTCTCTATGCCCTTTCTAGCACCTTAGCTCTGATACCATGTTGAGAATTTTGAAGGGTTGTAGGTTAATACAAATTCTCTTCTTGATAATTACTTATGAATTTACGTGATACTTATGTCGTTTCTTCCTTGGCTTATTTAGTCTTTCATCAAGTCAATTACCAAAATACAAAAGACATAAAGTTAGGCTCCTAGAGCCAGGGAAAAGCCTCTCCCTCTTGGAGAGGAAAACCCACGACAAATTCTTCTTATAGATCTTCAAATGACAAGTACCATGACCAAGACTCAAACACTTGACCTATGAATTCTTCCAAGACCTTGTCAATTATTCTTTATCTTCCTTCAACATTGATCATTCATTTCTGCACCAACTTGCATTGAGCTGCACCAACACTAAAACTTTCACTTTGCATAACTCTGAAGCTTCTTCACTTGAGGTGTAATCCTTCCTCTTTATGCACTATAGAACAAGAATGTAAATCTTTAGTATATCCATACTGTTGCCCCAAAACAATCCACACTTTTGTTATAGCAATTATCATAATTTCTTCAATTAGTATTACATTGTATATATATCTATGCTTCCTTCAGACCAATCCTCACTTCTTTCTTCCTGTGATATAATCTGAATGTATATTAGACTTTACCCTTGCTTGAAGTCCACATTTAACCACACTATAACACTGCCTTTAACTTATATTACATTCAAATCTTGTCATGTTGTCCACTTTTCAGAACTATCTGCAATTTACTGTGTTAGCGTAGTTCCCAAAATAGAGATTTAACTTGCTTACGATATGTTGTGGTGTCTTAGAACAATCCGCATTTTGTCGATCTCTAAATTCCACACTTTCTTCCACAAAACAATTTGCACTATTTCAGAAGAATCCGCACTTGTAATTCAGAGAGATCCGCTTCATTGTCCTTCCAAAATAGACGTAGTAGTGTGTATATATAGTAGTGTTATTTCTAACTTTAGGCCGACCTATCAACTATGTGTAAGGCCGAATTGATCTCTGTGAATTAGGCCGACTTCATCACTGATATTTAGGCCGACATGAAGAGCATTTCATGAGGTATTTCTTCATGTATATTCTAGCATTGTTAGAGGGTTTTCTTCACTGTATTGGAGCCTGACTTCCAACGCTTTTAAAGCTTGTCTTCCAGCATGTTTGAGGGTTGTTTGTGAGCTTCTTCACATGGTATTTGGAGCATAAACATCGAAACTAAATCCTTCATGTATATGACACTTAATTATAGAAGAAGACAAAAACCGAGAAGAAAACAAGAAGTCTATAACCTATAATAAAATCTTGCTCATGAAACCCATGAAACAAGTACAACAAGTATACATTTTATTATTATTGTCTTCTTCTTTACATAATTACATAGTCAACATGAAGACCGACCTAGTTACACTTTTCAACACATTTAACTCAGACTTGGTTCTACTGTTGTAGTCACAGATATGTCTGCACTTAGGTCCTTCTTGATATCTGCATAGGGTACTAAGGCATCCGATGTCTTGTTGTCCTTAAATCTGCATTTATCACTTGAATCTTCTTTAGAGAAATCCATATTCTCATTCTATCCATTAACCCGCACCAAATCCTTTCTAAAATCCGTTAACTTATTCAGAGCAATATGCATAGAATGATGGTCTCAAATGAGCCGCAGGTTCCTTCATATATACAGTGTTTCTACTTGCTTTTAGGCCGACTTTCTCACTGTATAATAAGCTTATTTTCCAACGTTGATTGTGGATAGTCTTGAGGGTTGTTATGAGCCATTCTTCCACAAGGTCTTGGAGCACATTCTTCAGACTAGACACTTCCTAAACATTTCTCTAAATTATATTTATAAACAGAAGACAAACCCTAATAGACATCAAGAAGAAGTCTATTGACCTATAATAAAATCTTGCTCATGAAACCCATGAAGCAGGTATAACAAAAATACATTTTATTATCTTTGTCTTCTTCTTTACATAAATACATAATTACATAATCAATATGAAGACTGATCCTAGTTACACTTTTCAACACTCCCTCTTAACTAGGGAGGTATTCATACAAGTACATGGTCACTTTCAAACTGAAGAATCTCTTAAGAAGAATCAAATTGGTAATTGCATCTGTATAGCATCATATCAACCAGCATTGTCCTAGTGCAAGGCCTTGACTAACAGCCCATCTCTCAACGAGACAATGGGCTACAACGTTGGCGAGACACATGACTTATAGACACCATAGTCATTGTCTTTCCAAGGTACATACTCCACCCGGGTGTTCCCAAAGTATGACCTTCTTGGACTATTCTTCTCTTGGGTAGCTAGCCCTCAAAGAATATCGGTCCCTGACTACTCTTATCTTGAATGCCCTAACTCATTCTCAAAGAGTATCAAATGTCAGATGATTACCCAATCCTCCATTCTATTTTCCCAAGTGAAGACCAAAATGATGTGTCTATCTCTCCCTCTTAGCAGAGGACCTATTCCACAAGGGAATGTACTCATTCCTATATAAGGAATGTACCTAAGCTCATTCTCAGGAATTACCCAGTTTCTTCCAAGTAAAAAACTTATCACTAGGCTCCCTTTCAATCAGGGACCTGCAGCAGCAATGGTGAGACACCCAGCCGCTCATGAAGAATTCCTACTCTCGATGTCATGGATTTCGATATTGAGGAATCTTCAACTTTAGCTCCATAGGGCATAAGATCATCCATCACTTTCACTCATGAGTCATGTCATCTACCAAGAAGTGATTCATCTGTCTTTATTATATGGTCCACCTTTTATGCCTGTTGTTTTCTTTTGAATCATCTCCAAGGATTTTACATCCTTTCACATGATTAGCAGCCCTGCACAAATTCATCCAGACAAACATATACGTATGAACTTTTAAAAACAAAAGTTACCTCAGTGATGATCTTTCACCATGACATCTTCCTGTAGGCATCGGCATCCTCTATTCAGAATGACACATCTCCTCATGGTATGTCTTGTCAAGGGTCTTCTTCTTTACCATACTTCTATCAGAGTCTACATATCCTCCAGGAGATATTCCAGTCACATCTTCTTGGCTTCCGGATGATAACTGCCTCTTGACATGGTTTCACTTCATGATCTCTTTCTTTCTGCACATTTTCATTCCCAGGAACTTACAATTTCCAGTTCTTTGTTCATATACAACCACCTCATATTCCACATGATGATATATTATGTGGATTTCATCTGTCAGTGCATTGTGAGAGATCCTCCTCCATAGATCATACCTCTAAATATAGAAGTCCATTACCTACAACCATATGACATGACTTCACAGCATCCAGTGTCAACATATATATATATATATATATATATATATATATATATATATATATATATATATATATATACCTCATACCTTTTTCCTTTGAGTCATCCTGTAGAAGTTTTACTAGAATGAAGAGCTTCATTCACTTGACCTGCTCCATCAATATGTCATCACATCCCAGAATTTTGTAACATAGAATTCTTGATGAAACCATTTGGCTTTCTTTCTAATCAGTGAATTCATAGAGAACTCCATTAGAAAATGTCAGCACCAATTTCCATGATGACACTTGATCTTGATGACTGCCTTCCATCAAAATTGTTCTCAGTGAGGTTTTCCCGGAGTTGTTTCACCAAGAGCTCCTACCAATCTTTTATCATGATGCTATCAATATACATTGTTTCCTATCATGTTATTTTACAACCAACATAAATCACTTAAAGAGGAAGATGATCTCAATTATAATAGAGATTTTTCGCTTGTTCTTTCTTAGATTTCTTTGCAACAGGCTCTTCCCTCATATCTGAGACATGGGCTTCTTCCCTTTTTCTCTTGTCCTTTTCAGATTTAGGACAATCTCTTTCATAATGCCCAAGATCATTACATCCAAAGCATCGTACTTTGTCCATATTTCTTCTTTTATTCTGAGGACCAAATTTACTGAATCTTCATTTCTTCCTAGATATGGCTACAAAGGCTTGATTCCCTTCACTTGATCTTGTATCAGCTTTGGCTTTCAATCTTGTTTCCTCTATTTTACATAGAAACCATAAATCATGGAATGGTGTGGCTTCTTTCTTCCCGTATAAACTTGAAGTGAAGTTTCTCCATTCTTCTGGTAGAGCATTCAGCACCACTGTAGTCATCTCAGTGTCAAAAATTACTTCTCCCAGTTCCTGCAGTTGGTCTCTTATTTCAGAAATCCTCATAAAGTATGAAATGATTCCTTCTTCTCTTGACAATTTCATTTTGTATAGTTCTTGTCTCAGGGAGATTGCTTCTCCTGCAGTACTCACAGAGAATAGCTCCACAATTTTCTCATATATTTCTTTAGCAGACTTTAGTTTTGATACGTAGGGAATGAGTGAGTCCTTAATGGATTCTGCGAGAATCCTTTGGGCTCTGATTTCTCCCTTCATGTCCTTGGCATGAGCTGGAGCATCTTATTTTGAGGGTGAATTGTAGATCCTTCGATGTAGTCCATAACTTTGTCTTCAAATAGATTCAAATATGTCCTCTTCTTCCAAACACTAAAGTTCGATGACACAACCATTTTGTTGCTCTCTTTACAATAAGTCATCTTGATAGATTTAAGTGAGGTTATAGATACTTACTTGAGTAGAGTAACTTGCAGCTTCCTTGATGATGAAGGATGTCTTCAAAAGATGAAGTTTACTTCCAACAATGTCTTGAATATAAATCTTTGATCGCAAAGATTATTTTCTTGAATGAGTTAATCCTTTGAATGAAATAGCTTAAGGGTCTTCCTGGTAAATTGATTTTACTTTTTAACGCAAACTTTGATCTTCGCTTCTTGGAGTATCTTTTTGTCAAGTAGCCCTAGAGTTCAGCGCCTTAGCTTTGATTCCATGTTGAGAATTTAGAGGGTTGGTGATTAATTCAAATTCTCTTATTGATAATTACTTGTGAGCTTACTTGAGTTGCCTATGTCTTCTCTTCTTTAGCTTATTTAGTCTTTCATCAAGTCAATTATCAAAATACACTAGACACAAACTTAGGCTTCTAGAGCTAGGGTAAAACCTCTCCCTCTTGGAGAGGAAAACTCGAAAAGAATTCTTCTTGTGGATCTTCAAATGACAAGTACCATGACCAAGACTAAGACCCTTGACCTATAAATGTATCCAAGACCTTGTCAATGCTTATTTGTATGCTTCACAATGTTGATCCTTCTCTATTGCACTGACTTGCACCACCACTAGAGAACTCAGTCTCTAATTATATCTTCCTTGATTTAGTCTTAGATTATCAACATACTTCTTCTTGTTTCATGTTCACTTGACATATATTCCTTTTTCTGTACTGAAGATAGGAAGGTAAATCTCAGATTTACCTTCCTTCAATTCTCTCAATTTTACGTTGTGATATCTGCACTTCTTTACATCCTCTATCTGAACTGATATACTAGGTTCAATCTTGACTGCATCTTCTTTATACTAATCCGCACTTCAAATATTTCAAGATGCCTTAAAACCAGATCCGCATTCTTTGCATTAACTCGCATTTAACTCAGACTTGGTTCTATTGTTGCAGTCATAGATATGTCTGCACTTAGGTCCTTCCTGATATCTGCATAGGGTACTAAGCCATTTGTTGTCTTATTGTCCTTAAATCCGCATTTATCACCTGAATCTTCTTCAGAGAAATCCGCATTCTCATTCTGTCCATTAACCCGCACTAAATCCTTTCTGAAATCCGTTAACTTATTCAGAGCAATCTGCATAGAGTGATGGTCTCAAATGAGTCGCAGGTTCCTTCATATATACAGTGTTTCTACTTGCTTTTAGGCTGACCCTACACCAAGTATGTAGGCCGACATCCTCACTGTATAATAGGCCGACTTTCTCAAAGTATAATAAGCTTATTTTCCAGCGTTGATTGTGGATAGTCTTGAGGGTTGTTATGAGCCATTCTTCCACAAGGTCTTGGTCACATTCTTCAGACTAGATACTTCATAAACATGACTCTTAATTCTATTTATAAACAGAAGACAAACCCTAATAGACACCAAGAAGAAGTCTATTGACCTATAGTAAAATCTTTCTCATGAAACCCATGAAGCAAGTATAACAAAAATACATTTTATTATCTTTGTCTTCTTCTTTACATAAATACATAATTACATAGTCAATATGAAGATTGATCCTAGTTATACTTTTCAACATACTATTGTGAAATTTTCAAATCTGAAAATTATTACTGCAGTGATTGATTTATTTCGCCTACTTATTAGATAAGCTATTTATAGATGCTTCAGTAAATTTTGAAATAAACACAGTTGCAGTACTTCACTCTAATCAAAAGTAGAAGAACAAAAATAACACATGTAGCACAATAGATACAAGTTACAACCATATGAACACAAATATTTTTGGACAATTGTCCCCGGAAAAACCCAATGTGGGAAAACCAGTGCAGCAAATGAGGGTTTGTATTTATCTTCAGCAGTGAAAAGATCTTTTACAAAAGTCTTGGCGAGCAAAGTAAATTAGCATACACCTGACATGATTTTTACGGACAATCTAGAAGAATTCCCGACTCTCGAGGTGACCTTATACACCCTCTGCGTCACCCTGCGTCGTTGCTTTGCGCAGTCCCTCCCTAGACTGCATAACTCTGCGTTGAGGGGTTGGTGCTATTGCTCAGCACTCCCTTGCCTTCACCCTTCTGCCTTCTTCTCTGTTAGCTGACTTCTCCCTCCTCCTTCTGCCTCTGCAATCCCGCCTCTACAAACTCACCCACTAAAATCGAATTATCTTACTTCAGAATCGATTTCCTTCGGTTACTGAGAATGTTCCTAGCTTGATTTCCAAATGACCCCCAAGCCTCTTCTTATAATCTTCTCGTTGATGAATCAACGACCAAGATTATATCTTTAATCAATGGCTCAGACTAAAAGATGACTTGATCTTTGTTTTCTATAAGATTCACACTTTGCTTTATTAATACCCTTTAATTATTTAATTTCCCTGAGTTTAAACTTAGGGTCTGCATTAAAATAATTCATTATTTTAATAAAGCAAGATCCAAGTGGTGGAATTTCCACAAACGATTTATGGATTCTCTAGATAACTCTTGTCCAAGCTTCTCCACCAATTTTGAGAATTGGAACACTTCCTGATGCTATAAAATCAACACTCCCTCTTAGCGAGGAAAGTGTTTAAGCAAGATACCATTGCGCTGATTTGACTCTAGAACATCTGTTGCGTTGATGATGTCCTGCATGTTGCCCCCTCATCTCTATGTTGTTGCCCTCTGTACTGTTGTCTGTGACACTGTCTCTGCCACTGCCTCATCTGTACTGCAGCTCCCTTTGTCCCTGTAGACCACTCGTTCCTCTAATGGAAGGGGTTCTCGACCATACCCATCTTCTCTCTGAAGTAAGTGAACTTAATCTTACTCAGAGCCTTGGTGAGGATATCTGCCACCTGTTCCCCTGTAGGAGTGTACCTCAACTGTACTGCTCCTCGTTGGACATAGTCCTTGATCAAGTGGCACCGAATGTCAATGTGTTTCGACCGGTCGTGAAACACAGGATTCTCAGAGAGCTTAATGCAACTCTGATTATCACACATAATCCCGGTTGGTTCCATCCTCTTCTTGAGTAGGTTCAAGAGTAATTTACGAAGCCATATGGTCTCGCACGAAGCTGTGCTTGCTGCCATATACTCTGCTTCAGCTAAACTTAGTGCGACGGACTTCTATTTCCTGGTGCACAAGGAGGTCATTCCTGATCCGAGACTGAAACAGTACCCACTGGTACTCTTCCAATCCGATGTGCTTCCAGTCCAATCTGCATCTGTAAACCCACTCAACTGGACCTCATTGCCCTTGGTGTACATCAATCCATACTCAACTGTCCCCTTTAGATATCTGAGAACATGTTTGGTTGCTGCCCAATGAGCCCTCCTTGGTTCCACCATGAACTGACTGAGGGTATTCACTGCATAACAGATGTCTGGTCTAGTATTGACCAGATACATCAATGATCCAATGAGCTGCCTATACAAGGTGGGATCATCCTCATCATCCTTCGTTGTGTCTATCTTCTACCAGTGAGTAATCATTCGTGTGGCCATGGGTCTACAGTCTTCCATCTAAAATCTCTTCAGGATTTCTGTAGTGTATCTTCCTTGTCCCAGGAAGATTTCTCCCTTCTGCTGCCAAACTTCTAAACCAAGAAAATAGTGCATCTGCCCTAGATCCTTCATGTCGAATTCTGTACCCAGATTCTCCTTGCAGTCCTTGATGAGATTATAGATGATCCAATAAGAAACAGATCATCTACATAGAATACCAAAATTAATGGCTCATCCCCTACTCTCAAGTAGTAGAGATTGGGATTTTCTTCACTCTTGATGAACCCCATCTTCTGCAAATAGCTATCAATTCGCCCATACCATGCCCTGGGGGCTTGTTTTAAACCATACAAGGCTTTCTTAAGCCTACAAACACGAGTCTTCTTCTCATGTGTCTCGAAGCCTTCTTCTTGTTCTATGTACACTTCCTCCTCTATCACCCCATTCAAGAACATTGTCTTGACATCCATCTAGTGAATCTCCCATCCCATCTGCGCTGCTAAAGAGATGACAGATCTGATAGGAGTGTAGCGAAATACAGGGGCGAAGGTTTCCTCATATTTGATCCCTTCCTTTTGTGTGTACCCCTTAGCTACAAATTTGGCCTTGAACTTCTCTATGTTGTCGTCTGCAGCATACTTGATCTTGTAGATCCACCTTGATCCTACAATTGATCTGCCTTGTGGTCTAGGGACTACTTCCCAGACATCGTTTGTCATGATGGAGCTATACTCCTCCGCCATGGCATCCACCCACATCTAATGTTGAGTTGCCTCTCGAAAGCTGAAGGGTTCTCCAACCTGAGCTACCAGGGCTTGGAATCTATCAGGTTGCCTCTGTACCCTCTTCCCATCTCTAGGGGCTCCAACAAATTCTTCTGCATCCTTTAGAATTTGTTGAAGTTCTCTGCTCAGTCTTCCACTGGTGGTGGGCAAACTTGCTCTCTTGCCTGCTCTTCTTCGGAGGAACTCTCCTCAGAATCCTTGTGCCATGGAGAGGCACTTGACCCATCCTTTGTAGGTCATTGAGGCTGTACTAGTGGATCCTCCTCAATCTCCGTATTTGTAGCCATTTCCCGGGATTTCTCGAAGGCTCTCTCCTCCATGAATTTCACACCCCGCCTTACTACGATCTTCCTACTTTCTGGGATATAGATGCGATATACTTTCGCATTTTCACTATAGCCCACAAGATAGCCCTCTTCCCCAGTCTGATCCAACTTCTTCCTCTTCTCATTTGGAACGTGGCAATACACCATGCTGCCAAATATCCGAATATGCCTCACCTTCAGCTTGCTGCCTGTGAACACACTCTCAGGAGTACCTTCCCCAATGCTCTATGGGGTACTCTGTTCTGCACATACACCGATGTATTGCAGGCTTCTGCCCACAAAAATTTGGGCATATCTTGGTCATATAGCATTGCCCTTGCAGCCTCTATAATGGTACGGTTCTTCCTTTCTGCAACTCCATTCTGCACTAGATTGTATGGAGTTGTCCATTCTCTCTTGATGCCTTCCTTTGCGCAAAAACTAGTGAAGTCTTTATCAATGTACTCTCCACCATTATTTGACAACAGCTTATTTATCTTCTTTCCTGTTGAATTTTCTACCAATGCTTTGAACTCCTTGAACCGTTCAAAGACTTCATCTTTGGTTTTGAGAAAATAGATCCAAGTCTTTCTGGAATGATCATCAATAAAGGTAGAAAAATACTTTGCACCACTGAGAGCGGTTGTGAACATTGGACCGCAAATATCTGAGTGTATCAACTCCAATACGCTATCGGCCCTGTTGCTGCTTCTTGGAAATGTTTCTTTAGCATACTTCCCTAGTACGCATCCGCTGCAGACTTCATCTCTCGTTGTGCTGAGTTCAAGAGCTCCTATGACAATCTTCTTGAGAATCCTCAAGGCTCCATGATGTAGATGTCCCATCCATCTGTGCCATAATTCTTTTAGATCTCTTTCGTCTGTACTGCCAATCAGAGCCACAAGGGATTCAAGTTGGATTTTATATAGTTTGACTCCTTACTCCGAATTGTGCCTTCTTGCTCCAGCTAGGATGTTTGACATAAACTTTGTTTCCAATAAAGTATACGTCATAACCCTTGTTCTGAAGCTGAGACACTAAGAGTAAATTCATTCCCAGCCCTGATACATGCAGAAAGTTTGTGGCCCGAATCTTGTTGCCAGCTTCTATCTGAAATGTTATGGTACCTCTTCCAACGGGAGTACACTTGGCCTTGTTTCCCATAGTAATCTGGAAATTCATTTGTTCTTCTTGGTAGCTTGAAAAACATTCTCAAACCCCCGTATATGAGCAGATGCTCCACTGTCAATATACCAAACACCTGGAGGAGCCGTGCTTGACACACAAGCGAGATCCTCCTCTAGTCTGGATGCCAGCACCGTCATGTCACGTTCCCTTTGTGTTTTTGCGTGCTCTGGGGGACTGCGTGAGTCCTTCTGACTGTGTGAACCCTTCTGAGTGTTGGATCTTTGTTCCATAGTAGATCCTCCCTTTTTGTCTTTAACCTTTTGCTCTGATACCAAGTGAAATTTTCAAATCTGAAAATTATTACTGCAATGATTGATTTATTTCGCCTACTTCTTAGATAAGTTGTTTACAGATGCTTCAGTAAATTTTGAAAATAAACACAGTTGCAATACTTCACTCTAATCAAAAGCAGAAGAACAGAAATAACACATGTAGCACAATAGAAACAGCCATATGAACACAATTATTTTTGGACAATTGTCCCCGGAAAAACCCAATGTGGGAAAACCGGTGCAGCAAATGAGGGTTTGTATTTATCTTCAGCAGTGAAAAGATCTTTTACAAAAGTCTTGGTGAGAAAGTAAATTAGCATACACCTAGCATGATTTTTCCGGACACTTCGAAAGAATTCCTGACTCTCAGGGTGACCTTCTACACCCTTTGCGTCATCCTGCGTAGCTACTCTGCGCATTCCCACCCTGTTCTGAATAACTCTGCGTGGAGGGGTTGGTGCTGCTGCTCAACACTCCCTTTCCTTCACCCTTCTGCCTTCTCCTTCTCCATTCGCTGACTTCTTCCTCCTCCTTCTGCCTCTACAATCCCGCCTCTACAAACTCACCCACTGAAATCGAATTCTCTTACTTCAGAATTGATTTCCCTCGGGTACTGAGAATGTCCCAGACTTGATTTCCAAATGACCCTCAAGCCTCTTCTTATAATCTTCTCGCTGATGAATCAACGGTCGAGATTCTATAATTAATCAACGACTTAGATTAAAAGATGGCTTGATCTTCGTTTTCTAAAAGATTCACACTACTTTATTAATACCTTTAATTATTTAATTTCCCTAAGTTTAAACTTAGGGTCTGCATTAAAATAATTAATTATTTTAATAAAGCAAGATCCGAGTGGAATTTCCACAAACGATTTATGAGTTCTCTAGATAACTGTCGTCCAAACCTCTCCACCAATTTTGAGACTTGGAACACTTCCAGATGCTATAAAATCAACAACTATTACCAAGCTTGTAGGCATCAACATATTGGAAACGCTAATATCCATAGCTGAGCACCAACTCAACAACATATTGTGTAGGCACCAACCTACTGGAGAAACGAAACTCCTTGGCTATGCACCAACTTAGCAAGGACCTATATAGGCATCAACCTAAAGTCTTCATATACAAATTAATTCATGCTTTATACTTTATACTTTATGCATTTCAGAGCATCATCATACCATTAACTTTCATCCTCCAGTGTCTCTCCTTACTTCATACCCCAAACATAGCTTCAAACCCTAATCAAATATATCCTTCATGCCCTTGCGAACCTCATATTATCACTGCCTATAATACAATACTAGACTAGTGCACTACATAGCATCACAACCTTAGTCCTTCATAGCGTACCCTTAACACTCCAAGAAAATTCCTCAGACTCCTCTTGTGCACCCTTTAAGCCCCAAGAATACTCCCCAACTCCTCTTGCGCACCTCAAATCTCTTTTGCACACTTGTGCTTTATCTTCTTGCTTGGATACACTTCAAATGTGCACATCTATACTTTATTTATAGTGTTTTTGCTTTCACTGATGAGGTTGACTTATAAAACTAGATGGGACAACCTCTACTTTCTAGTTGGGTGCCCCTGATAAGATCTTTCATATCTCCTCATTCCTATGGAGTTAGAGGAAGTGTCATATATCATTGGAAAATTCTTGGAATAATCATTTCAACCATATATCCTATGCTCTCGTTTGAGCTAGGTCCTTCAAAGATAGGGTGTCTAAATTGGGCATCAAAAATCCAAAAACAATATTTCCAACAATATCCATCTTGCAATCTTTATCATGGACATTTGTAGTCTCCATGTGTCTTTGACATCGATGACAACAATATTTCCAACATATAATCCACTACGACCTAAAAGTGATCAGTGCATCCTCCTTGAAATGGAGTTAACCAATGTCAGAAAGGAAAAATTAAGGGCAAACGAAAATTACTTGAACACTACAAGTACAATACTCTAAGAAATCAAAATAAGAGCAAATAAAAGCAATGCGGAAAGATAAAGATTCTTACGTACAATTACTCGTGAAATGGTCTTCAAAAGAATATAAGGGCCTTTACTACTCGAACCAATGAAAAGTAGGAAGTTCGAACCAGGGGGAAACACATCAACATGGCCTTACAACTTCTTCACACAAGGTGAAGTACAACTACCATATTGGATGTGAAAAATCCAACTAATATATGAAACACAAATCCATGATGTCAACAACTAGATCTAAATGAAGTAGAGTGATATCAGAGAGGCAAAATGAATTAAGACACAAATGGATTCCTCCTATGATTGCACTCTCTTATCTACAGAAGATAATATCTAAGATAAGAGGAGATCAAGAATGGAAGCAAATCAAATGTGGACCATGTCTAATAATAGGACAAGGCCCAATTTTCAAGAATAACCAAAGTGGGGTACTTTCGTAACTCTAGAAAGAGCTCACGCAGCTATCAAAGATAGACACAATGGCACATCATCCTAATACTTAAAAAATCAAGTGGAAATAGAAAGAGAATCCGTCGTGGAGCACCCTTTTTCAAATAGGGATATCATGCATCAGTTGAAAATGTTGAGAAATAATGTTGCTTGCATATTAGGGTTGATTTCTCTTACATGATAATTACTTGTGAATGTTTGTTGGCTCCTTATTCTTTTTATTATGTTCTTTAGATCAAGCAATTACCAAAATATATAAAACATGAAGATCACAAGAAATAAAGGACACAACGATGTAAGCTCCAAGCTAGGGCAAAAACCCCACAAGGGGGAAAACCCAAAAAAGAAAATCCCCCTTGTAAAACCAAATCAAAGTGAGATATCCAATACCCAAGACCAAATCAAGTCCTTCTTCCAGATATTCTTTCAGCAACAAGTCCATCAATAGTAACAAGACCAGCAACATCTACGGCGACAAGAACAACTTCAACAAGTGACTTGTCATAGCAAAATACCACATGTGTGAGCATAAGAAAACTTTCTCCTTTACACGTGCAAGCTTTAGACAAATCAAATTTCAACCTCCCTTTTCTTTCCTTGAATTTTCTCTTCTTCTTCACTCCATTTCAGAAGATTAGATGATCAGATGATACAAATTCATGTCTCCAAATGGGCTCAACTCATCCTTTATTTATACTTGTCCAAAGGGGTTCGAAGAGATGAGCTATTGTTAGGACTGACTAGGGTCGACTTGGCTTCTTGAGAAAAATTTGAACCAAATTACATGTTTTGAGAATTCCCTTTCTAGGCTATGAATAAGCCTTTGACTTTGACCAATACAAATAAAAAATGATCATAAAGAACATGCTTAAATAAAATAATAATTTGACTTGAGCATGAAACCCATGCTTGAAAAATAAACAAATATTAGCAAGAGCATGTTAGTAAAAATAATCAATTTATTAATTATGATATTTTACATTATGAAGACCGACACAAGTTACATTTTCAACACTCCCTCTTAACTAGGGAGTTATTCATAATGACACAACAAGATACTAGGATACCCTCAAATTGAAATATTCTAATAAGAAGAGTTCGGATTGAAAAGCATCATCATCATAACCAGCATTGTCAAACATAGCAAAGCCTTGACTGACAAGGTCTATCTCTCGACTAGATCAGAGCACAATGTTGGGTGGCATAAATTTGGACACCGCCACCCCCTCTCTCCAGGCACATACCCCATCTGGATGGTCACCAAGTATGTCCTAACAGGACTATTCGTATCTAGGATTCCCAATCCTCAAAGAATATCGGTCATCATGACTACTCTTATCTTGGATACCCTATCTTCAAAGAGTATCGGTCCTCGGGACCACTCCTATCTTGAATATTATTCCTCGAGGAGTATCAGTCCCATATGTTTATCCAATCCTCCACTCTCCCTACCAAAGCCTTCACGAGGATTACGTTTGTTAATCATGGCCATAGTGCATCACAGATGGAGAATATGGTGTCCACCATCACTCCCTCTCAACTAGGGAGAAAATCCTTACTCCCTCTCAAACAGGGAGACATAACCACAAGCCTCAGCTTGTCTCATTCTACATGAATACATCAGCTACTTGTTCTTCCGTGGAGATCTATTTGTAGCTTCTCAACCCTCATTTGTACCATACTCTCGAATCATAAAACACCTCGACCTCTTCTTGGTTCTTCGACAATCTCCATATCGAATCCAACGTGTCATCAAATAGTTCATCAAATGCCTTATGGAGCCAACCTTCCTCACAGTCGATTACACAATCATTCACATCTTCTTTCTTTGTATTGCAAAAGAATTATACTTCACATCTGGCTGTACCAATTGCCACATTTACTTCCTCAGGAATTTGTTATGTATCCCATGGTGTCTCTTCTTCTTAACATTGCCAAATCTCGTCGATCTTGCTCCAAACTTCAAGTTGTAAGATTTTCTGAGTCAATTTCTGCCTCTAGCTCCTCTGAAGTTGATATTACTTCCTTCACATTATCTGGCTTTACATTTTTCAAGAAATCATATCAACTCCTAAGCACCAATAGTATCCTTATTAGCATCAATATTGTCAACCTATCATGTATCAAAGCAATCAGAGCTTGCTCTTTCCAACTAAGGTAGGTGAACTTCTAATCGATTTCTTCTACCTTCTTAATCTTCATGTTCTGCCACATTCTTCCAATTCTTCTAATTGTTAGTCAATCTTAAATAGTTCTTCTATTGGCTTGCAACCTTGGTTAGAAGACTTATGAAAGAACAAAGAGGCAAAGTACAAACACAATATCATTAGTAGTAATCAAGGAGATGTAGAGTACTTGACTTTTTGAAGGGTTAGCCCCCTCTTAATCTCGAACATGTTCACCAACCTTGCTCTCGCATTAGCATGATGTCATTATTAACAAGGGTTAGGTCTACCTTAGATAAGGTTTTGTTCCTACGGTTCTTCTTATACCAAAACTATGTTAGGGTTTACAAACCCTAGATGCCAAAGCCTTTAAAACCTGCCATTCAAGAATTCTACAAGCATACTAATGGTTAGTTGCAAGCCCTGTAGGCTTTATTAACAATCCTTCTATATCAGAGATTTCATTCTTTGATCATAATGACAGTCTTTATATCCGGGAGAATACTTCAAATGTTATATCGATAGAGTCTAACATATCTTCAAAGGTCTTGACACTAACTTTTCAAAATAGCATAAGATTATTAACCATGATCTAGAAGACTTAGCATTATATGCACAAACAATTACAAAATGGAAAAGAATGATGCATACGTCTTTTGACCTTACCTGGTCCTTGCAAAGATCTAGTTTTGACATTTCTTCAATTGTCATGTCTTAATTTCCTCAAACTTTCAACCATTGAACCACGTAGATAAAATCCTTTCTCTCATGTCGTCACAGTCCTTTCAGTTTCGGTCTTCAAAATTGTCACGGGTCTTAGGTCTATCTTCTGCAAGGCTTTATACATGTCTCAAACTATTGTCCACCGATATCACAAACTTTGCAACGTCCCTATTTTGTGTGTGGTATCGCTGCCTCATAGATCTTTGTTTTGTCTTTCATATCAAGTTCTCTCAAGTAAACTCTTTCTATTCCATATGAAGGCTTACAATGTAGCTCAAGACTTCACATCAATAAAGATATCTTGGATCATACAATGAATACTATTGCTCAAGTCCTTGTATATGGTGCCTTTGCCACAGAGAATTGTGTCATCATGAATTTGTCCATAGAGATAGTTTGCCATGTCACAGAGATATAAGTGCCATGAAAGGTATGCTTTATTGTAGGAAGATGTATCACTAGAAATTGCATCAATATTCGTAAATATGTTGCAATAATTTGCATGGTTTCCTTTCATAATGTATAGGAGGAGGCCTCAAAAGTATTACTGCTTCATATCACAAAGATAGGATTTAACAATCTTCAAAATAGAATTTTTTCTACAAGGAGCTATATTACTGATAATTTGTTTTACCGAGTTCAAAAGGATAGGCCTTTCGGTTATTTCAGTCCTTTTCATTCCTCAGGTATATAACTTCAGAATTTGTATATAGTCATAGTGACACAAAGGGTCTTAGATGCCATCGCAATATAAATTCACAGTGAGGTTCGAATGCTTGTCTCTTAATTTGCATTGCTACAGAGAAGTAACATAGATCAAGAGTCAAGTTGTAGAAGAATAACGTCACAATATGCTAGGATCCTTGCATGTCATATCATGTTCTTATTCAGTCATAACCCATCTAACATTGGTACATTACAAGTTCGTATTACATAAAGACACTGTCACATGTCCTTACGCTATAGCTCTTATTATAGAAAATAATGTATCTTAAGAACTTGAGTCGTACAAATAGAAGATGCCACTGAAACCTGTTTTTATGCATGTAGCCTTAAAACTCGGATGCCTTGAATATAGTGAAATCCCTTAAGGTGTTGATCTTTTAAAACTCGAAATCAAGTTCCGATTCCGCCGAGGTTCGGCTTCGACTCTGACTCGATATCAACTCAGCCGATTCAGTTTCAATGACTCGGTTTTTGTAAAAAATATATTAAATATTTTTTTTTTTTGTAAAAAAACATAATTTTAAAGATTTTTATTCATGTTTCCAAACACAAAGCATTACAAATAGACAAAAGACAACATATGATCAAAGTAGGCTCATGAATATATCCATTATATCAAAATTGCACCCAGTGCACTGTCTAATACATGATGATGAGATAGAGATCAAAACAAAAAACATAAACAAGGAGGTTCTAAATTGCCTCCACAACAAAACATGAATAATCACTACTGCTAGCAGCGAGACATCTGACAAGCCAATGTCCTCTTCCTCAAACTCTGAACCAGAGGGGGAAACCGCTCACTCCTCGAAGTCCTCCTCTGAATCAACATCCTCAACTGGAACTATAGCCCTACCACCCTGAGATAGACGAGTTATGCGCCTTCGTCGTGGCTGACTAGAGGAAGTGCTTGCGCCTGCAACTGGAGGGCTTGGCACTGGGTCTGCTACTAGTGGATCTGCATTGAGCATAGCCTCTGGCTCTACCTGTGTATCGAAGTCCATCCTCGCACCAATATCCTCATCAGAGTCAAACTCTGGTGGACAAGTCTCCACTACCCAATCTGATGTTGGATCAATATCCTCCAACACAATGGGATCTGAATCAGGTCTTTTGTTCAGCAATTGGTTGCGTCTTAGTCAGAGGTTGCACTGGACACTAGATCATTTAACCATTTTTGCTCCAAACGGTTTCTCTTCTTTGTGTGAATCCTCTCAAAGATAGACCAATTGCGCTCACACACAGAAGCACTGCAAGTTTGACTCAAAATGTGGATTGCAAACCTCTGCAATTCAGGACAATGGCTACCAAATGCCTCCCACCATTGTGCTACAAAAAATTAGTTTCAGTTAGCTCAAAAATTTATATCCAACTTTGAAATTGAAATTATAAACAATTATATAAAATAATAGAATATGAATTTGAAAACTGAAATTCTTTGTTTACCTGGCTTGGCTAAACACAGTGATATGATTGTGTATCTTCAACTACTCACTCTTTGTGGGGATCATGCGATCAATGCAGTCAATCAGTGCATCTCTAACCTCCCAATTCAAAGCTCTTGCTTCCTGAGCTTTATAATGATACCTTGGGTTCAGAAAATACCCAGTTGCATGTATAGGGCGATGGAGTTTATTGTTCCATCTCTAATCAATGATTGCCCAAATGGGCCCATACTTACCCACTCTGTCCTTGTATGTTGCCCTTATTTGCTCCTTTGCTTGATCCATAGCCTCATAAATGAAGCCCATAGCCAATCTTTCCCCATCCACCAAGTGCAACACCTTAACCAGTGGCTCAGCAGGTTTCACAATCTCTGCTGCCTTTTTCCAAAATATTTCTTCATTGACTTTCCTTTTCACATCTTTGCCATCCTGTTTGCGAGCCCACTGACATTTATTCCATTCATCACTAGAAAACAACTTTTGCATGTTTCTATATTGGGCAAGCATAGATTGCAATGTCAAAAAATGTGTTGCAGATCTAGTGATGGAAGGCCTAATAATTTCCTTGCCCCCTGTGTTTTTCCTCATCAGATTCAGAATCCATGAGTGATTGTAAATATATTTTGTGATGCTTTTGGCATGCTCTATAGTGTTCTTGATCCAGTCTATTTTTCCAATATCCTCAAGCATGAGGTCTATGCAATGTGCAGCACATGGGGTCCAAAATATGGTTGGGTGTTTTTCCTCAAACAATTTACTAGCAAGAACATAGTTAGAGGCAATATCTGTGATGATTTGAACAACATTTGCCACCCCCACCTCTTCAACAACCTCATCCAAAAGATGAAACAACAAATGTGCATCTTTCACCCTATCAGATGCATCAATTGATTTTAGAAACATGGTTCCCCATGGGCAAAAGACAAGAAAGTTTATGATGGTATGGTTCCTCTAATCAATCCATCCATCTGACATGATGGTTCATCCTGTATGTGACCATGAGTTTTTGAACTCTTTCAAATAATCATCAAAGGACATAATCTCTTTTTGCAAAAGAGATCCTCTTAACTCATGCATTGTAGGGCCTTTGAAGCCCTTTCTAGCAACATATATTGCATCAAAAATAGGTTCATAATATGGTGAACGAGTAGCATTGAAGGGAATATCAGCATCATACCACCATCTAGCAATGTAATCACAAGCAACATCTCTCAATTCTTTTTTCCAATAAGCATCTAAAGTGGCCTGCACTTGACCTCTACTTGGAGGACTAGGACCATGTGCACTATCAGAGGGAGAAGAGGGCATAAAAAAACTTTTGATAGTACTCTTATTTCTCATTGCACCCTTACCCTTTTCAGAAATAGACTCCATAAAGGGAGGAACATAGTGAAAAGGGTTTGATGCATCAGTGCAAGGGATAGATGAAAAACCCTCATAATCAAGACTTGGGTTCGCAGCCATCATCTGTTGTAGATTTCTCTTCCTCCCAATTTTAGTCTGTATTTCTTTTTGCCTAATTTTGTCTTCCTCAAACTTCTGAAATTTCTCTTTCAACTCCTTCATAATTTCCCCAATGTTTTGTGCTTCACATGGAGTAATTTGGCCTCTAAGACCAGCCAAATGTAGTTTCAGTCTATGAATGCCCCCTCCACCCCCCTTAATTTTTCTCTTACAAAATTTGCAATACATTTGATCATCAACCATTTCAACATATGCCCAAGCAACATCTTTCACTCTAGGGGCCATTTGGACTGAGTTTTTGACTTGGAAAGAAAAGGTTTAAATCTGAAAATGAAAACAAAAAAAGACTATTCATTCTATGTTCATTTCTTTCACTAAAAACTATGTTTACCATTTTCAGATTTGCAAAATAAATAAAACAAGCAAAGGCAGATTTTAGAAGAGAAAAAATAAATACCTCTAGCCTCCTCAATGCAGCTCCAACAAACCAACTTCTCAATGCTGCTCCAAAGCTTGCCCAATAAGCTCCTCACTGCTGCTCCAAAGCTTGCCAAAAAGACTCCTCAAAGCTGCTCCAAAACCAACTCCACAACTCTTCACAAATTCCTCACAAATGCTCAAGCAAATTCAATGAGATAGATGTGAGGTATTGAGAGGGGTTGGGTAGGTTAAATAGGATGGGGTGGGGTTAGATAAGGAAAAAAACCCTAACAGCAAATTTTAAACCAAATTCAAGTCCGATTTTTTCAGTTTTTGGGGCCCGCAGCCGGCTGGGAGCTGTCTGGCCGAGCTAGCTCGAGCTCGGCCGAGCCAGCCGGTTTGTGACCGAGTCAGCCAAGTCGATGTACGGCTCGGTCACAAACCGGCCGCCGGACCGGTTTAACCACCAAGTCGGACCGGCCATCCCTTTGGCTCGGTCAACTCGGCCAGTTCCGAGCTTGGACGGCCGAGTTTTAAAACTATGCTTCAAATAACCAGCAACAAGGAAATGTATTCCATAAGAATAGCATCTTTGTCACAACTATCTCTGCTTAGGTTCAGAACTTTCAGAAGTAGGCTTCCACAAGTTCGTATTTTTTGTCTAGTGTTTTCATAGTTGCGAGAGTGCAT
Organism: Pinus albicaulis; assembly: GCA_034641835.2. Lineage (NCBI taxonomy): Eukaryota > Viridiplantae > Streptophyta > Pinopsida > Pinales > Pinaceae > Pinus > Pinus albicaulis. The sequence goes on along the minus strand of CM076583.1, from coordinate 1,236,144,922 downwards.
ATATTCTTTCTAGAACTTGGTCTGGAACTATATCTTGGCTAGCAATAATTTTTTTAATAAACTTAGGTCTTCCATACAAATAGATGTCATTTTGAGCTCAGATCCCAAAAAGAGAATAGACCTAGGAGCAATATAAGTTCCAGAACGCTTTGATGTTGCAAGCTTTGGATCCTTAGACATGATAATGATATTCTTTAAAGAGAGTCGTGACTGCTACAACGATGATGGGTCTGCGTCAAAAATGCCAAGAAAATGTGATCTTCAAACTGCCATCCTTTAACCTTAGCTCTGATTCCATGTTGAGTAATCATGTTGCTTGCATATTAGGGTTGATCTCTCTTACATGATAGTTACTTGTGAATGTTTGTTGGCTTCTTATTCTTTTTATTATTTTATTTTCATCAAGCAATTATCAAAATATATAAAACATGAAGATCACAAGAAACAAAGGACACAAAGATGTAGACTCCAAGCCATGCAAAAACCCTACAAGGGGGAAAACCCAACAAATCATCTTGTTATAGAATCAAATCAAACTGAGATATCCAAGACCTAAGACCAAGACAAGACTCCAACCTTCAAGATGCCAAGTCAAGCCCTCCTTCCAAATATTCTTTTAGCAACAAGTCCATCAATAGCAACATGTACAACAACAAGAGACTTGTCATAACAAAATTTCTACATGTGCGATCTTAAGAAAACTTTCTCCTTTACATGTGCAAGCTTTAGAAAGATCAGATTTCGGCCTCCCCTTCCTTTCCTTGGCATTGCTCTCCTTCTTCACTCTGTTTCAAAAGAATGGATGATCATATGACATGAATTCATGTCTCCAAATGAGCTCAACTCATCCTTTATTTATACTTGTCCAGAGGGGTTCGAATAGATGTCTCTTCCTGGGCAGGGCCAACTTGGCTTATTGAGATGAATTTGATCCAAATTACATCTTTTGAAAATTCTCTTTCTAGGCTATGAATAAGCCTTTGAATTTTGACCAATACAAATAATAATGAGCATGAAGAACATGCTTGAATAAAATAATAATTTGACTTGAGCATGAAACCAATGCTTGAAAAATGAATTAATCTTAGCATGAAAAGGAGCATGCTAGTAAAAATAATCAATTTACTAATTATGAAAATTTACATTATGAAGACCGACACTAGTTACATTTTCAATAGAAAAGTCAAATTAAAAAGTCTACAAGGAGATCAAACCTATAAAAGTCGTCCAATACAGATATTTTCTTGACACAAACCAACCTCAAATAGCAACTAGAATGACAATATAAAATTCTTCAAGTAAAAGTTTTTATTTACCTTCATATTTCCCTTTTTACTCTCTAACTTATTTTTTTAATATTATCATTAATTGTTGCAAGATGTTTGGCATGGGTTCCAACACCACCAAACCTCATGTGAAGAAAATAGAATTTCACGTCCCATCCAAAATTTAATAGACTCAACAAATTTCAACATTCCAAAATGTCAAGATAGGATTTTGTAATGAGTTGTTCTTCATAATATTCACTCGAAAAATAATGATTCTAAGACTTGGAATGACGATGGATCTCCTTCTTGAAAATTGTAACTAAGATCAGTCTTCATATTGACTATGTAATCATGTATTTATGTAAAGAAGAAGACAAAGATAATAAAATGTATATTTGTTGTACTTGCTTCATGGGTTTCATGAGCAAGATTTTATTATAGGTTAAATAGACTTCTTCTTGATGTCTTTTAGGTTTTTGTCTTCTAGGAATAAATATAATTAGGTGTCATCTGTATGAAGAATCTAGTCTAAATGCTCCAAGTTCTTGTCCAAGAATCCATGGAAGAAGAGCTTATGTCAGCCCTCAAATCTACACTGGAAGAGATGCTTTAATAATGTGATAAAGTCGGCCTCCCTACAATTGATAAGTCGACCTACAACCTAACTGGCAGGTCGGCCTAAAGACAAAGTAATTATCTATATATATACCTCTGTTCTGCAGTCATTTGAAGATTCAGATTTTCGGTCATCTCTGAAGTGCAGTGCAAATCATAGGACGAAGTTCAGTGTGGATTTTGGACAAGGTGCAATGCAGTTTTTAGGGTTGATTAAGATACACATATCCGTGTGGTATCTTGGTATAATAGGAGTTGCGGTTTGTTGAAACAATAGTGCGGACTATCCACCAGAAGAAGTGCAGACTATCCTGAAGAATTTACAGCGAGAAAGGGTCAATTCAAGGACAGTGTTTATATATTGAAGTGCAGATATGTTTCTATGTTGAAGTGCGGATATGTCTGCAGATAAAAAGTGACATGTATTCATCTCCAGTTCATGTAGAATTGGAACAGTGATTTACAAAGAGAAGAAACGATTAGACACAGGGAGCAAGTAGGAAAGTAAATGTGTGATTTACTTTCCTTACTACAGCTGATATATATCAAGTAATTGAAGTTTCAATTGTATACAAAGGAAGTGTTGGTGTAGAACAGTGCAAGTCGGTGAAGGAAAGAAGTATCGGCATTGAAGGACATCAAAGAAGTAAGGACAAGGTATTGGATGCATATATAGGTCAAGGGTCTAATTCTGCGTCATGGTACTTGTCATCTGAAAATCTATAAGAATAATTGCTCGTGGGTTTTCCTCTCCAAGAGGGAGAGGTTTTGCCCTGGCTCTAGAAGCCTAATTATTGTGTCTTGTGTCTTTTGATATTTGACTTGATGATAGATTTAATAAGAAGCTAACGACGGGAAGACATAAGTAACTCAGGTAACCTCACAAGTAATTATCAAGAAGTGAATTTTGAATTAATCACTAGCCCTCCAAATTCTCAACACTCCTTTCCCTGAATACGTTATGCTTCAATGAGAAGCAACTCCAAAAATAGCAACCATCTTGTGCATGAACTAAGGGTCAATTGAATTGAACAAAAGTGGAATGGTGTGACGTTCAAGTCAAGTCCACTTAACACCTTATGAGTAAGGCACATCCCTATCTTGTTGAAGATGGAACATGAGAAGCCAAAACTAGAAGAGAATGACACCTCAAGAAATGCACTTTCCTACCTATATACATTGCTTAATCACCAAATCAACTTGGAAAAATGTTTAGTTGGAGTACAAGTCAACCTAAAATTTGTCCTGATATCCACCACAAGCAAACTCAAAAATAGGGCATGTTGTCTAGAAATAGATCACATGTCAATTACTTGTTAAGAAAGTCGCTTGTTCTCCAAACAATCTCTCAACTACTCCAAGAATCCTGAAACTAAATATTAAACAAGGCATACATGACTTGTTCAAAATATTATCATGTTAAATAGGCAAATATAATCATGAGGCCATTGTTGCTTCTAAAACCTACATAAACAATAATTCTAACCTATTTTCAAGAGATACACAAAATCACTAAAAAATTTAACCCTGCACTAATCACCATAAAGGGTACTAAAAACTATGGCCAAATCTTGAAATCCAAAAACCTAAATTTTTGACCAAAGTTTCAATTTGATCGTCATCAACTTCAACCATAAGTTGTACTCAATAATGGGCATCTAAAAATACAATTATTTTGAAAGCACATAACCCCAAAAGATTGCTTGGTCAACATGCCAAATTTGAACAATATTTGGCCTTCTCCAATTGTCACCAAATTTGGACCCCATGGATATCTGCATAAAGAGTACCCAGATATATGATCAAACTTCAAGAAGGATGAATTTTAAAGAATTAAAAAAATTCCGAAAAAAATGTGAATCTTAAAAATTCAATCTTTTAACCTCTTGAAGTCTTCAAATCCCCATGCTTTCTCAAAGCATTGCACCCTAAATGTAAGCATCGAGAACCTATTGTACTAAAGAAGTCTATGAAGCTATGAACCAATATGATTGTGTACCAATCCATGAAAATAGGTATTACTACAAGAACCCTATCCAATCTCCATTACACACTTTTTCAACGAATGCACACTCTTCACATCCTCGTGGGCAAATTCAAAGTGGGCGCTCTTCGACTACGAATTGAGATGGACCACCAAATTAACCGATCAAATAGGATCTACCAACTATACCATATTTGAAAGGTTGAGATTGAGGAGCACATCATCTTCTATTGCGTCGCCTAATAGAAGATCTAAAGACATTTCCACTATCTTTTCAAAGAGACCTAAACACTTGGTAGTTTCTTCAAGTGCCCTGACTACTGATGCCTAGCCTTATAAATGCAAGAGGCCATCCATCTTTGCTCTCTCATCCTCCAGCAATATCACATCCTAGAGGAGCTCCCACCCAACATATCGCTTCTTTTCTTTATTGTGATCCCATATACTAAGGGTACCAAACAACAAAAGGATAGCAATCATTTCCCCAACCCTAGTCAGTGCAAACTCGAAGCACTATTTTTACTTCCGTGAGACCCCAAAAGCATTCCCAATCTAGACTTCTTCATAGTAGAATGACTTGTAGGCAGATGATATCTTCTAGACCACAGCAACAATAATAGATCATACAAAGGGACCATTCCCCTCAAGTGTCACAAAGACAACTGATATCTTGCAGTTGATACATTCTGATTTAGCTGGTATGCTACTCGTGACATTGTTGGGTAACCAGCTCCAAAAATAGAAGAAAAGAGATATCAACGCCTTAGAAATAAGCCACTTCGAAGGGGCAACCTCCAATACATTACATAAATGAACAGTTCTTGGATGATACAATTTACAAAACCTCCTTTCTATATATAGGAGTCCATGGGGCCATAATGTAATCCTAGTGGGCCACAGTGTAATCCTAGCTGACCTAACAATAATAATTTAAGGGCACAATAATAACAAAATGGGGGTTACACTAACAACAATAAGGGGCTATACTAGCGATATAGGGACCTAACATGCCCCTCTCCTTCAAAAAAGTGTTGTCCTCAACGCTTGAGTAGCTCCGGGTGATTCTGTATAAAATTCTCATCCTCCCATGTAGAATCTTCAGTGGGTAAGTTCTTCTACTTTATGAGATACTCTGAAATTGATCGATTCCGTAGCTATCGAGTTCTTGTTTCCATGACCGCTTCAGGTTCCAATATGATTTTTCCTTCCTCATCAAGTTCTGGCAATATTGTTTGAACTGGAAGATTTTCACCTATAACCTTCTTTAAGCATGAAATATGGAAAACTGGATGTACTCGCGAAGAAGCAGGAAGCTCCAATTTGTATGCCATAGTACCAATCTTTTGCAACACCTTGTAAGGACCATAGTACTTTGGCGATAATTTATTGTCCTTCTTAGCTTGCTTGAAGGACATTTGTTTGTATGGTTGTAGCCGTAAAAATACCCAATCTCCTACATCAAAAATTCTCTCACTGCGATGTTGATCTGCCTTTGTTTCATTCGATTTTGTGTCAAATTCAGGTTATCTTTTAAGAGTTGGAGAACTTCTTGCTGATGCTCAATGTGATCTTCCACTGCTTGAACCTTCGAATTTTCTCTTAAAGATGATGTGATGGATGGTGGATGATATCCATAAAGTGTCATAAATGGGGTCATTTTTGCTGCACTATGGAAGGAAGTGTTATACCACCATTCAAAGAGAGGTAACCACTTGACCCATTGTGTTTGTTTATCAGATACAAAACAACGAAGATATCCTTCCAAACATTTATTTACTATCTCAGTTTGACCATCAGATAGAGGATGATAAGATGAGCTATGAGCTAATTGAGTACCCAAACAAGAAAATAACTCTGTCCAAAAATTTCCAGTAAAAATGGGATCTCTGTCGCTCACAATAACCCTTGGGCTTCCATGTAGCTTTTGAATTCTGTCCATAAATGTAGTAGCAACTGTACTTGCTTTAAATTGATGAGATAATGCACAAAAGTGTGCATACTTGGTAAGTCTATCAACTACCACCATGATGACACTCTTTCCTTCAGACTTAGGTAAACCTGTGATAAAATCCATTGAAATCTTCTCCCAACGTTGACTTGGAATGGATAAAGGTTGTAGAAGTCCCGGGGTCTTAATTGTCTCAACTTTATTCTGCTGGCAAACCAAACATTCCGCCACAAACTTTTGAATATCAGATTTAAGGCCATCCCAAAAAAATTCTTTCTTCACCCTGTGGTAAGTTTTTAAAATTCCCGAGTGTCCTCCTAAAGGAGAAGTGTGCAATTCCAGAAGAATATTTTGTTTTAGTTGGGAATTCTTACAAAGATATAGGTGATCTTTGTACCATAAGGAATCATTTTTCCAACTAAATGTATCAGATGTACTAGGATCTTGCTGCAAATTTTGAATGAGTGTCCATACATCTTTGTCCTTCTTCCATTCATCTCTTGCTTCGGTTATCCAATCTAGTTGGATAATAGAAATGGCACAAAGCAATGCTTCCACCTCTTCATTCTTTCTTGAGAGTGCATCTGCAACAATATTTAGCTTCCATTTTTTGTAGATTATTTCAAAGTCATAACCCAACATCTTTGTGACCCATTTTTGCCGCTCTTCTGAAGATAGTCTTTGTTCCAAAAAGTGTTTAAGACTATCATGATCAGTTTTTACCTTGAAGTGTCTTCCCATTAGGTTAGTTCTCCATTTCTTTAGTGCATGCAGTATTGCTAACATTTCCTTCTCATAAATGGGTTTTTGTAAATACTTTCCTTTGATTGGCCGACTTTCAAAAGCAATGGGTCTTCCTTCCCGCATTAAAACAGCACCAATTCCATTTCCTGAGGCATCACATTCCACAATAAAGGTTTTTGTGAACTCTGGCGTAGCTAAGACTGGTGCTAGGCACATTGCCTTTTTAATATGTTCAAAGGCCTTAGTTGCTTCAGGAGTCCATGAGAATGCATTTTTCTTCAATAATGTTATTAGAGGTGCTGCTATTCTCCCATAATTTTTAACAAACTTACGATAATACCCTGTTAACCCGAGAAATCATCGCAACTGCTTTATGGTTGTGGGGACTTTCCATTCCTTCATGGCTTTAATTTTGTTAGGGTCTACTTTAACACCCTCGTGAGATACAATATGACCCAGATATTCCACCTCTTGTATTCCAAAGAAACATTTGGATATTTTTGCATATAATTGTTTCTCCTGCAATAGTTTGAGCACCCTGTCAACATGTTCAACATGATCCTTCCAAGACCTGCTATAGATTAGTATATCATCAAAAAATACTCGCACAAATTTTCTAAGGAAGGGTTTGAAAATGGAATTCATCAACCCTTGAAATGTAGAAGGTGCATTGGTAAGGCCAAAAGGCATGACCAAAAATTCATAATGACCCTCATGAGTTCGAAATGCCGTTTTTGGAATATCTTCAGTCTTCATTCTAATTTGATGATATCCTGAACGAAGATCCAACTTGGTAAAATAAATTGCTCCATGTAATTCATCCAATAATTCATCAATCACAGGAATGGGAAATTAATCTTTAATGGTGAGCTTATTGAGCTCCCTATAATCCGGACACATTCGCCATGATCCATCCTTCTTGTGTACCAATACTACAGGAGCAGAGAAAGAACTTTGACCAGGTTGAATTATACCCGCCTCTAACATTTCTGCAATCATACGTTCAATTTCGCTCTTTTGGAAGTAAGGATATCTATAAGGCCTGATGTTTGGAGGAACACTTCCTGGAATCAAATGAATAGCATGATCAAGATCACGAATAGGTGGGAGTCCTTTGGGAGTTTCAAACACCTTGGAATGATTGTCCAAGACTTGTTGGAGATCTGCAGAAATAGATGATTTTGATGTTGGAACTTCTAGTGAGCATAATTGTGCAATTACTCCTCGTTGTTCTTTCTTTAGAAGCTTTGTCATGACATTAGAGCTTATTATCCTTCCCGGCTTCCCTTCAATACCCCGTAATTCGACTTCCTTTCCTTCTGAAAAAAATTTCAAGAAAAGTTCTTGAAAATTAAAAGCTACCGTCCCCAAAGATTGTAACCATTGTACTCCTAGTACAACATCAGCATCTCCCATAGGAATGGAAAGAATTGGACTATTCAATACATATTCCCCCATGGTTAGCTTGATATTATGGCATTTTCCAGAGCAATTTATAGTTCCTCCATTTGCAACCATCACTTGACATTCTGGGGCTAGGTATAGGAAACAATTTAATTCCTTGGCTACCTTACAATGAATAAAATTATGGGTGCTACCTTAATCAATCAACACTATTACCTTTTTCTTCTTGATATGTCCTTCTATCTTGAGAGTTTGAGGAGTGGTAATTCCTGCCAGTGCATTACACGATATGGTCGGATTCATTTCTTCCTCTTCTAGGGCTGGTTCTTGGTGTATATCTTCTTCTTGTTCATTTTCTTCTTCCTCTTCACAATCTATGTAAAATAATTTCTTCTCAGCACACTTATGACCTTTAGTGTATTTGCTATCACAACTGTAGCAAAGCCCTTTTGCTCTTTTTTTCTTCCAATTTTTGTGGTGTCAACCTTGTAGGTTGTGGAAATCTAGGCGTAGCAACACTTCCTTCTTTATAGAATTGAGTGGTAGGCTTCCTTGTCGCCATAATTTTACATTCAACTTTTCTTGCCAACCCGAATGCCTTCTCCAATGAATCAGGTTCCAAAACGCGAACTTCATGTTGGATGTTATCCTTTAAAGTGCCTATGAAGAGATCAATCATGTGTTCCTCTGGAATACCAGTTACCCTTATATTCAATTTTTGGAAGTCCTCAATGTGCTGCCCCACTAAACCCTTTTGTTTGAGATTTATCAATTGGCTAAAGAAGGTGTTGCTCTTTGTATTCTCATAATGTGCTATCATTTCCTCCATAAAAATTGACCAAGTGACAATTTTTTTATGGAAGCAAAGCCATCGATACCATACAAATGTATTTTGTTCTAAATGTAAAGTTGCAATGCGTACCTTTTCTGTGTTTTGCACATTATGGAGATCAAAATATTTCTCCATCTGTAGTATCCATGTTACAGGATCCTTTCCATCAAACTTCCTCATATCCATTTTTGGAATATGGTGGTTCTTCCCGCCAACATTAGAGTTTATGAAATCACGATTAAGATTTATTTTGTTCTCATCATGAGGTTCTTCTACTATCTTTTCACCATTAGGAAACATTTCTTGTATCAACTTTGTCAAACCTTCCATGTCTTCTTTTAGAACATTCTTCATGTTTTCCATTTTCTCATCGATCTTAGCTTCCATGTCATCCATCTTAGATTCCATGCCAGCCTCCATGCCATCTATCTTAGATTCCATGCCTTTCTTCAAACCATCCATCTTAGTTTCCACACCTTTCTTCAAAACTTCCATGTCATTTTTTGTTTCTCTTTGCAAGGGCGAAATTGGTTGCACTTGCTCTTGTAATTTTGATATGTCATGTTGCCATTCTTCGTCTTCATGAGTCGTAGTAGAGCCTTCCAAAGGCTTAATGGGTGTTGAATTCTTTTTAGGGGCCATTTTAGAATCCAATACTGATATCTATTCTACAATATGCCCTTGCAATCAATTCAACTTGATTCTTCAAACAAGACTTATGCAATTCGGAAAAAAAATACACACCTTTTACTTGCTTTTGAGGAGCTCGATATTGAAATTGACTTATCTCTATAATTGCGGAACCTCAATATCTAAATTTCAGCCCTGTAGTAGCCCTCTGAAGCTTCTTTCTAATGCCACAGGTCTGATATGATTTGGATTCTTCAAGACAAAGTTATGTCCAATCTCCCACAATCACCTAATTTTGGACTGGTTCAGTAGAGCAAACTTGTACGACTTTCCACGTGTCACTGTTTCATCCTTTGGCTCTGAAATTCATAGCGAAGAAAATACAGTCTGTGCACTTGCGATCAGTTTTTACGGCACTCCAATCTGATGCTCAGAGAGAGAGTTATGAAGATTTTCCCACGATCACCTCTTTGAGATGAAATTCAGGAGCCTGAAAAAGCACTACCTTCCACAGATCATATCTCCAAAAATATTGCGAACCAAGCTCTAAAATTTTTTGATGATGTTCCTTAGGATTTCAGCTTCGCACCATAAAAATTTCAGCTTCTGAAACTTCGTAGAAAAAAATTTATAGCGAAAATTCCACGATGACCTGTTTAGAAGCCTGAAAAAAGACCTAACTTTCACAAATCATATCTCCAAAAATATTGCGAACCAAGCTCTGAAATTTTTTGACGTGTTCCTCAGGATTTTGGCTTCGCACCCTAAAAATTTCAGCTTCTGAAACTTCGTAGAAACAAAATTATAGCGAAAATGCTACGATGACCTGTTTGGAGCAGTGAAACCCTAGAATCCAAAGCTCTGATACCAAATGTTGGGTAACCAGCTCCAAAAATAGAAGAAAAGAGATATCAACACCTTAGAAATAAGCCACTTCGAGGGGGCAACCTCCAATACATTACATAAATGAACAATTCTTGGATGATACAATTTACAAAACCTCCTTTCTCTATATAGGAGTCCATGTGGCCATAATGTAATCCTAGTGGGCCACAATGTAATCCTAGCCGACCTAACAATAATAATTTAAGGGCACAATAATAACAAAATGGGGGTTACAAGGGTACAATAATAACAATAAGGGGGTTACACTAACAACTATAAGGGGCTATACTAGTGATATAGGGACCTAACAGACATCCTTGGGAGGATGTTCCTATTACATGACTTTTACAGATGACTTCTCCCGCAAGACCTGCTAGATATGTTTCTTGAAGAAGAAGGATGAAGCATTCAAATGGTTTCATACCTTCAAGGCCTTGGTGGAAAATCAAACCGAGAAGAGAATCAAAGTTTTGAGGACCGACAATGGGATCAAGTATGAGTCATATGAGTTCAATGACTTTTGCAGAGAAGTTGGCATTAAGAGGGAGACCACAACTACATATACTCCTGAGCAAAATGGTGTTGCTGAAAGAAAGAACAGGACCATTGTGGAAGCTGCCCGCGCCATGCTATGTGACCAAGGTTTTCCGAAGTTTCTATGGGGAGAAGTTGTGAACACTACTGTGTACGCTCAAAATAGATGCCCACATTCCACTCTGGACTCCAAAACTCCAGAAGAATTCTTCTCTAGTAAGAAACCTGATGTTTCTCATTTTAGAGTTTTTGGTTGTCCTGTTTTCTTTCATGGACCCAAAGAAAAAAGAAGCAAACTGGATGCTTCTGGAAAGAAGGAAATGTTTGTGGGCTACAGTGAAACTTTGAAGGCATATAGAATCTATGTGCCTAGTCAAAGAGAAGTGGAGATATGCCACGATGTCACCTTCGATGAAGATGTTGTGCTCAAGAAAGTGAGAAATATTCCTAGCTCCAAGGAAGACAAAGAAGATGAAGAAGCAGGAAAGCAAGAAGAGCCGAAAGACGAACCGATGCTCGATGTTGAAGGACCTATGGATCCTATGGATCATCCTCCTTCAAATAAGAGAAGACCCTCATGACTCAAGGATACTCTCGCAGATGCCGAGAGACATATTACCCCAAGGGGGGCATTCCATGAAAGCAAGAAGTCGAATAGATACCAAGGGTATCTAGCAGTCATGAGTACAATTGTACAATCTGAGTTTGGATCATTTGAAGAAGCTGTAAAGCATCAAGTTTGGAAGGATGCTATGCACAAAGAATATGAGTCCATTATGAAAAATGATATCTGGGAAGTTGTCCCGGGACCGGAGGACAAATCTATTGTAACCTCAAAATGGCTCTATAATATAAGCATGGATATAATGGTAGTGCTGAAAAGTACAAGGCAAGATTTGTTGCTCGAGGCTTCTCTCAAAAGGAAGGCATAGATTATGATGATATATTTGCACTTGTGGCCCGCTATACCACCATCTGATCTATCATTGCCTTTGCTACAACGCAGGGATGGAGTCTCCATCAGATGGATGTGAAGACCGCTTTTCTACATGATTCTATAAAGGAAGAGGTGTATGTGGAGCAAGCTTTGGGGTTCAAAGTTTGAGATAGAGACACCTATGTATGCATGTTGAAGAAAGCCCTCTATGGGTTGAAGAAAGCCCCCAAGGCTTGGTGTTAGAGGATAGATACTTGATGAAGTTGGGCTTCACTCTAAGTAACGCTGATCCAGACCTTTATTTTAAGGTTGATAGCGAAAGGTCTCTCATTCTAGTTCTCTATGTGTACTATCTCTTCTTGACAGGTGTTGACCCTCTCATTCATCAGTGTAAGAGGGAGCTAGCTTCGAAATTTGAGATGAAATACCTAAGACTGATGCATTACTTCCTACGCTTGGAGGTCTGGCAAAGGCCAGGCAAAATTTTCCTTTCTCAAGGAAAATATGTCGTGAAGCTGCTGGAGAGATTTGGTATGGTGGATTGTAAGTCTGTGTTGACACCAATGGAACTCAACTTTAAGAATTTGTGTGGAAACGTTGTTAGGCCCGTGCTGGGAAATCCCACTGAGTATCGACAACTCGTGGAGGCCTTGATGTTCTTAGTTAACTCTTGTCCGGACGTATGTCTTGTCGTGAACACTTTGAGTCAACATATGGTTGACCCTCATCACATTCACTGGATTGGTGCCAAGAATCTATTGAGATATCTTTGGGGCACAATCAACCATGGGCTTAGATACGCTGCCGAGAGTTTGAGACTCCATGGATATACTGATGTCGATTCTGCTGGCAGTATGGTGGATCGCAAGAGCACATCTGGATGTTGCTTCACCTTGGGTTTTGCTTCGATATCTTGGATAAGCACGAAGCAGAAGCTAATGGCTAAGAGCACCACTGAGGCCGAATAGATTGCAACGAGCATGGCCTGTTGTGAAGCAGTTTGGTTGTGAAAGCTCTTCAGTGAGCTCTTTGGGCATGTGCTAGATACCACTGTTATCCTTTTTGATAACCAGAGTGAGATTCGTCTTTCTGAGAATCCCGTGTTCCACGATCGATCCAAGCATATTGATATCAGGTACCACTTTATCCAGGATATCGTACAGCAAGGCGCCGTAAGGCTCAATCATATAGGAACTGATGAGCAAGTCGCAAATATTCTCATGAAGCCCCTGGGGAAGATCAAGTTCCTAACCTTCCATGAGAAGATTGGAATCGTGGAAAAACCGTATTGTGAGGGTCTTGCTTGAGTTGGACTATGAGCTCTAGGAGCTCTTGGGGGCTTGGGGATAGCTTCTTGGAGCTATAAGCACACACGGGGCTAGGCTTGCCAAACCTTGTTGTGCTTCTGCCCCACCGTTATGATATTGAGTTAGTTCACCTCTCTTTGATATATGCCTCGCAAGCATCCTACCCATGGAGTTTCAGACTCATGAGAAGCACCTCTCATTTGGCCAATGAGAGGGGATATGTGGATAGAGACCAATAGCAAGATCGATGGACGCATCGGAGATTGTCGTACTCTCTATGTCTAAGATGGCACATGTCCAACACCTTGATCTAGGATCAAGTATGATGAGGTTCTTACCTCAAAATTGACTTTGGGTCAGTAAACTAACTTCGGGTTAGTATGAGACTCTTTTTTGAGTCCAAGAGAGGTTTTAACCTCTAAGTTGACTTCGGGTCAGCTGTGCGTGATGTCTTTGTAACTCACCTTTTGTTCTATTTGCGAAGAAGAGCCAGCAAAGCAAGTTACAACAGGATGACACACGATGCTATATGATGGTACACGATGGTACTAATCTCTGGATGGCACAGGTGGACAAATGGAGTTCTCCATAGTTGAGAGGGAATGTTAATTTTGGGCAACTAGGTCCAAACTCCATGTTGCACTGCTAATATGATGATGATTATATTTTTGTTGGATTCCTCTTTCGGAGAGGTGCAAGATTGATCTAAAGATCATCTTGTTTGGATGAGCAGAACATATATTTTGATTTTATATTCCACATGTGCAAGGTCAGCCAGATTTGTAATATAGGCTCACAAGCCTAATAGATGTGTCACACACCCTCACTGATGGATATAAATTGGAGAGACTTGGATGTCATTTGCTCATCAACTCATCACACATTCTCTCATTGTGATATGATTGGTTCGATAGCCTTTGGAGGCATCTTTCCTTCACACGTGTGGAGCTGAAGCTAGGGAAATCTGCAGATCTGTTTTAGGGTTGTTTGCTATGCGTTGACCAGCGTTGACCGTGGTCAACCCTTGACCGTTTGACCTCCAATCTTTGCTGGAAATCTGATTTTTGTAGGCCGTACAGCTGGGCACAAAAATCAAGGAAAATTTAGCAGTTTGACCGAAGCCCTAAATCTGCAGCATTGATTTTCTGCGTTGACTGTCCTGCATTGACTTTGGTTGCCCAGTGTTGACTTTTTATGAGCTATCTTTGATGACTGTGTGTGACATTTTGGAGGGTTGGCTGATCTGATGTTGAGAAAGACTTTGTTGGCTGGTGCATCCTTTTGACTGCCGTAACGCACACTATCCTATATCTTTGCTGGACAAGAAAAATTGTAAAATTTGATCTATATTATTGGCTTGTTTTCTGTTGATCTATTATTGTGTTCTATCAGCGTTTTACTTTCATGTTTATGTGATTGCTAATTTGAATCGGGCCTAAGAAAGATTGAAATAAATTTGCATTAAGCATAGAACACACCATGGTTATCTAAATTTAACAAATATGCACTATTATATCCATGAGCCATCAACGTCAAACACATAAAATTGAATTTGAACAATCCAAATTCATTTGGGTGTTAACACAGTAGATATGATTTTCTCCTTGCTTCAAAAACTTTAAAATGAAATTGCATGCCTTGCACTCTTGTAAATTTGGATTGAGAGGTAGAGATTAATACAATCCTTAGTATAGTAGAAGATGTTGGTATTGTAAAATTAACTTGAGGAATGATTGATGCTCAAGATGAGTCCTTGAACGTAAACAAGATGCCATCTACTTGCACCATCATTTCCTTAAACTTACAATTCCATGTGTGCTGGAAATTATTCCCCATATTCTAATTATTATGAACTAATGACTTCAGGTTATGACTGAGATGTTGGGCATAATTGAGGTAAGTTTTGTATGTTTCAGCTGGCAGAGCTGTAATAATAAATTACTTAAAGCTCATAAAAAAGACTACATTGCAGATAGATCACAAATTCATTAGTTGCAAACCATAAGCATGTAAGTTTTCCCAATCGAGTGATATCGAAGTTGTGATTCACAATTTTTACAACAAAAATTTTTACGAACAGTAGCATTTAAACATAACAAATTCTTATAAATAATCTTATAAAATAAAATTTAGCTACACAACAGACATGGATAATTCTGCAAGAATACTCGGGAAAAAACAAGGATTAGAAATAAGAACCTGTTTCCAAAGCAGAAATTTTGGGCAGAAATGCTGACATTCACAGTCTTCACGTTGTGCTTAGATTTAGCACCTTCTGGAAGCCAGAAGTACCCCTACAAAAGAAAGCAGCAAAAATAAATAAAAAGGAAAATCAAGCTTAGGTTTTGCTTCTCTGCACCAATTTAACCCATCTAGGAATAATAATAAAAGGCATGTTGCAAAACTTACATATAAAGGACTTGCATGCACTTACAACATGGATAGGCTTAAGATAGCACAAAATTATATCATATAAACAAAATTCTAGTTCTATCACATAAACTATATCCTTACATAATAAAAAATAATAATGTCAAGTCACCACATAATCTCTTGGAATACTTCAATGAGCACTTTCTTTTATTGACACACACAAAATTATCCACAGAAATTTGTCGGCATGCTGATTTCAAGCTAAGTTGATGAAAATGCAAACTAGCGTCAATACTACATAATCAAAACTTCAAAATCCTTACATAATAAATAATAATGTGTCAAGCCACCACATAATCTCTTGGAATACTTCAATGAACACTTTCTTTTATTGACAGAGAAAATTATCCAAAAAGGATTTTGTCAACATGCTGATTGTTGGACATTGGATAAACCAACACTCCCCTTGTGTTTCGCGACATGGACTAACTGCCTCTTGTGGATCCTTATCTCTGGCGATGCGATCGTTGACTAACACCTGCGGGTTTTGGTCTAATGGCAATCGTAATTCCCAACAAGGAGTATCATAGCGTAGGTCACAAGTTCGATACACACCCGGCTCGCATTGGGGGTGAGATTGTTGGACATTGCATAAACCAACGCTCCCTATGTGTTTTGTGACACGGACTAACTGTCTCTTGTAGATCCTTATCTCTGGTGATGCGGTCGTTGACTAACACCTACGGGTTTTGGTCCAGAGAGCGGTCGTTGACTAACACCTACGGGTTTTGGTCTAACGGCAATTGTGATTCCCAACAAGAGAAAATTATCCAAAAAGGATTTTGTCAACATATTGATTTCCAGCTAAAGAGTTGAAGAAAATGCAAATTGATATCAATATTACATTATTCAAAAAAACTTCAAAAAATATGTAGATATCTTGAACAAAACAAGATGCCTGTCGATATGTGGGATATTTTTACATCAAAACAGTATACAAATATTTCATTACCTCCAGTGAAAATATTTACAAGCTACTCTATCATCACTGAGACCCAATTATGCAAATACTCTATTTCATAAATTACATGGCCTGTCTAAACAACATATCAATCATAAAGAACAAATTTTGCAGGCTATTTATAAAAATTCCAATGACTCTACCCTTCTATTTAGAGAGTGCACAAGAAAACAGTCGTCAACATATTCCACAGCAACTCTAGTTCCTAAATGATTCAACCTCTTTTCCATGCAGCTTAAAACAACCATATTTACTTATAGGAAATTGTGCAAAAATGACTTTGGGCTGTATAGGTTTGGTAAATTATAATACCGTCAGTGAAGACATTGCAATTGAAATTCACATATATGTACTTGAAAGATCAAAATAGGTCGTAGGGGCAATAAAGTCCATCCAGTGTATAAAAAAGGGGATACATTTTGCAGCCCCTCCAACCTTCTAGTGTCACTTGAAAAACATAGCAAGAATGAATGACCCAAAATACATGCAACATATAAATTGGCTGGCTATAACACAAAAGTGGCCCTCAAGAGTGGACAAGGGATAGCAAAGAGACATGGCATTCAAATAATGTGCAGCCACCGCCAAAAGAGGAGGGAGCCATCACTTCTCATCTAATTCAGAAATATCAATGTCAACAGCAAGTGCCTGTCAAATAATGTCACCATGGGAATACCCTGGACTAATAGATTCTTGGGGATTGGACCCTAGGTGACATGAAGACCCTCCTTTCAAATGGTGGAGGTAGAGACTAAAGAAGTAGTAGTGGCTCCTCTAGCATCCAAGGCCAAAGAACTCCTACAAGAGAGAAGTTGGTAACACATCTCTAATCAAGTGCCCTACCATGATGGTGGCACTCCTTATGGAATTTGGTCTTCCTAAGTGCGCCCTCAAATTGGTATAGTTCAGAACATGAGTGGTGTGGACTAGAGCACAGTGTCAAACGGTCCTATGGTCCTAGTGTTGTCCAACTCAATAGCTGCAAAGAGCTTTGCCCCCAAGTGTCCTAAATGGGGTGATATGTAACTATCACAGAAGAGCACTAGAGTAAATGTCACTTCAGCATAAAAGACTCTCTAATGCACAAGACAAGGCACTACTAATCAAGGTAGCTGGGGAAGGTTGACAAGGATTTATTAGAGCCCCTATTGAGTTAATGAAACCTCCCTCTAATCTAATAAAACATAGAACACCTAAAGATAAAGTGCTCCTAAATCTCTATCTCCCATAAGAATAAATTTCACAGATATGTTCCATCATGGAGAAATAATGACCCATTTACTTTTGAACAAATACAAGGATACAACGAGCATGTCAAAGACATCTTGCCTAAATAGTGAACATGTCAAATTGAGAGGAAATTTTCAAAGTAAAAGGCCATCTAAGGGCTCAGAAGTCCAAGTTATTAGAGTTGTGTCAACTAATTGTAGAAATTTGATAACCCAACCCCGGTTTTCATTTTCTCCTTATTTCACCCATAAAATTAAATGCCCATTTCCATAATCATACACAAGGTTGCTGGGAAGCTTTTGCCCCCCCCCCCCCTGCGAACCCGCTCCCGAAATGCGCTATGTTCGGGAGCTTTTTGGGGGTGCTCGGAAGCACACTCCCGAAAACGTTTCCCGAGGGGAGCGTTTTCGGGAGCGCGCTTTCGAGCCTGAAAAAGCGCTCCCTGCCTGTTGGGAAGCATTTCAGGGAGCGCTCGGGAGCGAATGCTCCCCGAACATTTCAGTGAGCGCTCGAGAGCAAACGATCCCCGAGCGCTTCCCCCATTAAAAAAACAATTCGGGAGCGTTTTTTTAATGGGGAAAGCACTCGGGGAGCGTTCACTCCCGAACGCTCCCTGACATGAGAAGCGCTTCCCGCCGCGCAGAAAAAATATTGGCGTCAACTTTAGATTTTTTTTGGAAATGAGGGAGGGGAGTTGGGTAAATAAAAAGCCCACCCACCTCATTTTATTTTTATCGTTTTAGTTGAGAGTGAGAGAGCAAAGAGGAGCAAGAGGAGAGCGATTTGGAGAGCAAGAGGAGCAGAGCGATTTGGAGAGTTGGAGAGCGAAAGTGCCAAGGAGAGAGCAAGTTTGCAAGCAAGAGGAGGATTGCAAGAAAGAGGTAGGTCTTCTAATCTAGTTTTTTATTTTCTAGGAATTGTTTTTAAATTGTTCAAAAATGAAAACTTGATTTTTTTTCTCAATGTTGCATTCTAGTGTGTTGAAAAGTGAAAAATTGCATTGTTTTTTTCCTATGTTGCATTTCCCATTCCCATTTGGCATTCTTTCATTTTTTTTGTAGGCTAGAAACTTGAAACTTGAAACATCATGGGTATATGGCTAGGGATTTTCTTCATGTTGGTTCATTTCTTTGTAATAATGGTGTTGGAGAGTAGAAGAAAGAGGCCCATTAGAGAAGAGGATGAAGAAGTGGGCTATAGTGGATTTGATGAAAATCCTGAAGAGGAGGAGGAGTATGCTGAGGAGGAAGGGGAAAGTGAAGAACATGAGGCCACAGATACCCCAACTAGACAAGACCAAAGTCAAACACCTTTGTGGAAATATGTTCAAAGGCAGGAAGGAGGGAAAGGTGGTGAAACCACTAAATTTTTTTGCCCCCATTGCAATAAAGAATACACAGGTTCATACACCCGTGCCAGAAGGCACCTTTGTGGGAAAATGCTAGGGGATGGAAACAAAAATCTAGGAATCAAAATTTGTGTCAGTGTGCCAGCAACACAGAGAGAGAAATATAGAAAGGAAGAGGAGGTTGCCCTACAGAGATCTAAAAGATCTAGGGGTTCCATTGATTCTTATACACCATCAGGTCCATCACATCATGGACAAAGAAGTCCATCAACTTCCACCCATGGCAGTGGATATGGAGGCACACCTGGACCAAACACCTTCTTAAGGCGTAGAACCATATTCGATTTCCTTGACGAAGGGTGTAGGAATGATGTGGATTCAAAAAATTTCCGGTTTCTATATGCATGTGGGGTGCCATTCAATGTTCTTCGCTCACCTTATTGGCATGAAATGGTTTCTGCCATTAATGATGCCCCCAAAGGATACAGTAGCCCTGGGTATGACAAGGCCAGAACCATGGGACTTGATCATGAAAGAGCTAAAATAAAAAATTCTTTGGCTAGAATGACAAATTCTTGGAATGAGCATGGAGTGTCCATTGTATCTGATGGATGGAATGTAAAAGGAAAGCCATTGATAAGTGTTTTGGTTGTGTTGGTTAGTGGTACAATATTCCTTTCAGCATATGATTATTCAGACAAATTCAAGACCGACATTAACATTGCAGAACCATTACTTGAAATAATTGAAAATACTGGGCCATACAATGTCATCCAAGTCATCACTGATAATGCTGCTAACTGTAAGGCAGCAAGAGCAATTATTGAGGATAAATACCCCAACATATTTTGGTCTGGGTGTTTGGTTCACACAATGAACCTTTTGATGCATGATATCATTAAAAACAAACAACCTCGATTCAAATGGCTTGGTGATTTGTACAAGAGAGGTAAAAAAATGATAAAATTTATTACAATCATAGCAATACCCATGGGCTTTTTCGTACTCACGCCTTCTAGTCATGGTGGTGGACGTGGTACTCCTAAGAGTACTAGAATACCACCATTTCCTCGTGGTTCTCACAAATTAGACATTTCTCGTGGGAGTGGCAAGGGGCCAGCCAATAGATAAAATAGATTTGTTGTTTACTAGTCTTTTCTATTTTCTAGTAGTTTTTATCTTTTATAACTATTGAACAGTTGAAACTTGACTCTTTCATATTTAATGACAATTTAAGTTTGAAGTTTGAATTTGAAAGATGAAACTTTGAAGTTGGCATTTATAAGTTTATAAGTCATTATGAATTATGAATATGATGCTTCATGAAAGTTTTATGGTGATCAATGAATCAATGATGATAAATGTTATATATCAATGATGATAAATGTTATATATTGAATTTTGAAATCAATGATGATAAATAAATTATGATATATATCAATGATGATAAATGTTATATATTGAAATTTGAAATCAATGATGATAAATGTTATATATTGAATTTTAAAACTTGAGATCTTCAGATTGATGATTCGCGAGACACGAGTCAATATGTTGTATGTTTCCAACTTGTGGGCATGGTTGATGAAAATTATAACTTCTAGATGATTGATGTTATATGATTCAATCTATGTTTTTATGTTTTTTATGTCTAATTCATCATTCTACATGCTTTTGTTGACATATATGCATCAAAATATATATATATATATATATAAATGCTCCCTAAAATGCTCCAGACCGAGAGCTTTTGAAAATGGCGCTCCCGCTCCCAAGTAACCTTGGTCATACATTCAACAAGCTGGAAAAATAAATATTTTCTGAAAACACAAATTCTGGAAATTTAACAGTGTTGAAATGCAGAAATAAAAACTCGGAAAATTAAATCAGCCACACATAGAAAATAGACATGCTGATTTTTGGTCAATATGTCCCTGGAAAAACCCCATACAACTCTTGGGGAAAACCAGTTCGAAAACTCTTCTTATTTCTGAATATGTGTTTACAGTGAACAGTGAAAACACAGAAAAAATTACAGCAAATACAAAACCCACTTATCTCGATTTCCATGTCAACCACCAATCTGGAAAACTGTTCCAACAGCAAAACAGAAATTTACAGGAAAAATACAGCAATAAATGTTGTACTTGCCGCCTAGAAAAATGTGCCCAGATTTCTGCCTGTACGGTACTATACAAACAATACAACAGCACCTTTCTCGATTTTCGTGCCCAGAAAAGCTGTACTTGCCTTGGAAAACGTGCAAAACAATGTTGTACACTTCTAAAACAGTGATGTACTTGCCTTGGAAAACGTACAAAACAATGTTGTACAGATTTTATGCCTTGGTAAACGTGCCAATAAATGCTACTATGCGAAAATGCTGCCTTGGGAAATGTGCCCTCTTGCTGTACGGACTTTTTGTGTAGCTATGCTGCTCTCCCTCCACTCAAAAATTTCTCTTCAGCTTTCTCTCCTCCTCTCTCAATCTGCTCATGAAATAATGAATGACCTTTTGCCTCATTTTCCTCCTTTAACCTAACCCTAAGTGACTTTTGGAGAATCCCTAAATCCAATGGCTGAGATATCTTTAAATCTAGGGCTGAGATTAAATGTTCATTTAAATCTCACTTTCTATTTTTTAATTCACCCCACTTTAATAAAGACCCACTTAGTCATTTATTTCCAAAGTCACTTTTCATTTTCTAATTTCACATTGACTTTATTAAAGTCACTTTAAAATTAAACTTAGTAACTTTATCACTTAACGTCACTTCTAAATTAGATTTGACTTTATAACTTTATAAAGTCACTTTAGGAGAAAAATTAAATTCTTTTGGACACTTTTCCCTAGGCCAAAAATCAAAGCCTTAGGAAACCACCTGTCCTCCGATAACCAAATTTCAACACTCCCTCTTATCGAGGAAGGTGTTCCTCACCACACCCATCTTGTCTCTGAAGTAGACATGCTTGCCCCGTGGTAAGGCTTTGGTAAGAATATCTGCAACCTGCTCATCAGTGGAAATATACTCAAGCTTCACAGCTCCCTTCTAAACATAGTCTCTGATGAAATGATATTTGATCCTCATATGCTTTGACCTATCATGAAATATTGGATTCTCCGTGAGTTTAATGCAACTTTGATTATCACAGTATATCACTGAAGGTCTGAACGGCTGACCAAATAAGCCAAACAACATCTTGCGAAGCCATATGGCCTCACAACTAGCTAGACTGGCTGCCATATACTTTGCTTCCGCTGAACTCAATGCTACTGACTGCTACTATCCGCTGAACCATGACACCACTGCCGAACCCAACCCAAAACAACACCCTGAAGTGCTCTTCCTATCAGAAGCACAACCTGCCCAATCAAAATTAGTGTAACCTGCCAATCTCACTCCATCCCCCTGCCTATAATCTAGACCATAATCAACTGTCCCCTGCAAGTACCGCAAAATGTGTTTTGCAGCAACCCAGTGTACCCTCCTGGGCTCACACATGAACTAGCTCATCGTGTTGACTACAAAACATATATCTGGTCTAGTGTTGACCAAATACATCAAGGAACCAATCAACGATCTATACAATGTGGGATCCACCAACTTGGAATCTGAAGTGTGAAGCTTCTTCCAGTTGGTGATCATAGGTGTCGACATGGGTGTACAATCCTCCATGTGGAATCTACTAAGGATGTCCACAATATACTTCCCCTGTCCCAGGAAAAAATGCCCCTCCTCCTACCACACCTCCAAACCCAAAAATTAATGCATCAAGCCAACGTCCTTCATCTCGAACTGCGACGCAAGATCTCTCTTGCAGCTCTCTATGAGTCTCTCTGCACCCATAATGACCAATTAATCCACATACAACACCTGAATGAGAGGCTCCTCACCTATCACAATAAAGTAAAGATTCGGATCTGCATCACTCTTTGTGAAACCCATCTCCTACAAGTATGTATCTATCCTCGAGTACCAAGCTCTGGGAGCTTGCTTCAGGCCATAAAGGGACTTCTTCAGTTTGCACACATGGGACTCCTTCCCATGCACCTCAAAGCCCTGTGGTTGCTCAATGTACACCTCCTCCTGTATGAAGCCATTAAGAAATGTGGTCTTCACATCCATCTGGTGGATCTTCCAACCCATCTCTGCTGCTATCGATATGATGGAGCGAATCGAAGTATATCGAGCCATGGGAGCGAAGGTCTCCTCATAATCTACTCCCTCTACCTGGGAGAACCCTCTAGCCACAAACCTTGCCTTGAATTTCTCAATGCTGCCATCTACAGCGTTCTTTACCTTGTAAAGCCATCTAAAAGTAACCACGGATTTGCCCTTAGGCCTCGGCACCACCTCCCAAACATCATTCTTCATGATAGAAGAATACTCCTCCTACATGGCCTCTCTCCAGACATGCTGGCTAGCTGCCTCCTCATAGCTAGAAGGCTCAGAGTCAATGATGTTGGCAACAATTGCCATAAAGCTACAAAACCTATCAAGTGGTCTGCTCTCTCTGACCGGTCTCTTTGGCCCAGCAACAGATGTGGCCTCTCTCAAGGTATCCTGAAGCCACTTGGACTTCCTCTTCCCTGAGAAAACTTCTCCCACTGGAGAATGAAACTCCTCCTCCTCATCAAGAACCTAAACTCCTGACTGTCTGTCTGTTGTCCTCCCGCCTAAACCTAAACCTATAGACGCTGAAGTAACATGTGAACTGTCCATCAGTGGACTCCCTAGTGAACTGCTCTGCGGACTACTCTACATGCTGCCCAAAGCACCACCACTCTGACTCTGCGAGCCACTTCTCACTGATGGACCTCACACCGTAATCGATGTACCTCTGGATCCTCCTAATCCCTGCCCATTGGATCCCTGTGCCTGACTCAGCTGCTCCTGAGGGTCTAGCAGATCCAAATACTCTAACTCCCGTGACCTCCTGAAAGCCTTGTCCTCCTCGAACTTCACATCCTGTCTGACAACAACTCTCCCCTATGCGGGAATATAAATCCAAAAGGCCTTCGAGGTCTCACTGTAGCCCACAAAGATACCCTTCTCTGCGGTGGGCTCTAGCTTGGTCCTCTTCTCCTTGAGTACGTAGGAGTATGAAATACACCCAAAGATACGGAAGTGACCAACATCAGGTTTTTTCCTAGAAAAATCCTCCTCCGGAGTCACATGCCCCAAGGCACAATGCGAACTCCTGTTCTGCAAATAAACAGCAGTGTTGCAGGCCTCTGCCCACAAAAACAATGGTCACCCATGATCATGTAGCATGGCTTTGGCAGACCCTCCGATGGATCTGTTCTTCCTCTCTGCAACCCCGTTCTGCTGGGGGTTGTAAGCAACTGTGAACTCCCTCCTAATGCCTGCCTCCGCACAATACTCAACAAACTCACCAAGGGTGTACTCTCCTCCATTGTCCGACCTCAGGAACTTAATCTTACGACCTGGTTGAGTTTCCACAAGAGCTCTGAACTCCTGAAACCGCTTGAAGACCTCACTCTTGGTCTTCAAGAAATAAATTCAGGTCCTCCTGGAGTGATCATCAATGAATAAAACATAATACTCATATCCACTCAAGGAAACATGGGACATCCGACCACTCACATCGAAATGAATCACATCAAGTATCCCAGTGGATCTGCTGTCACTGCTGGGAAAAGGGGATTTGGCAAACTTGCCCGTCGCACATCCTCTGCATGTATCAATGTGATCAGTACTGAAATCTGGCACACCTGTAGTGATCTCCCGTAATGTCCTAAGGCTCCATGATACATGTGCCCCATCCTACGGTGCCAAATCTCGCACAGCTCTGAACTGCTAGCTCTGCTGCCGGTACTACTGCTCAAAGCCAAAAGGGGCTGAAATGCAAACTTGTACACCTTTGCATGGCGTACACCTATCACTCTAGCTGAATCAGCTGGAGCGCCCCTGGGATATATAAGCACCTGTCCTCTCCTGAACAATATCTCATACCCTTTTTCCTCCAATGCTGAGATAGATATGAGGTTCTTCCTCATCTCTGGCACATATAGAACATCTGACACCTTCAAGGGAGGGTTGGGTTCCCTATCAAATGTCAATGTCCCCACACTGACTGCTCTAACAACGTTGTCATCTCCGAGTACTACCTCTATATCAATGCCACTCTCTGAAAGCTATGAGAAGTACTCACGAACTCCTATCATATGACGTGAAGCCCCACTGTCAACATACCAAATACCAAAAGATGCTCCGCTAGTGGAGGGAAATGCACACTCCCTCTCAACCTCCGTGACAGGTGATCCTGCATTAGTGGACTCACAAGCAATGAACCCAAACTCCCGGTCAAAGCTATCCTTAAAGTCCTCTATCTCTGCTGATGTTGCCATGCTTTGGTTCTTCCCCTTCTTCTTCTTCTCCGGACATACAACTGCATAGTGTCCCATCTTCTGACAATTCCAACACTTCACCTTGGAATAGTCCTTCTGCGTGTTCCCCTGTTTTCATTTACCTTTTCCTTTGCCCCCACCAACACTTGTGGAAGCTTGTTGCTTTCCCTTGCCTTTCTTGCCTCCTGCCAACAGTGCTACATCCTCATCCTGCTCAACTGGTTTGGTTGCCCCAAGCTGGCTCTTTCTGATTTCTGTCTGTATGCAATCATCCCAGAACCTCTCCCAAGTGGGAAGGGTCTCACGTGCACAAACCCCATCAGCGAAGTTCAGCCATGGACTGGGAAGGCCATTCACTGCAATCCACACCAACTCAGTGGGTGGAATGACCTCTCAAACTGCTACCAATGCATCTCTCACATTGGTAATCTTTGTGAGATATCCAGCTGCACTATCGGTCTTACCCATCTTAATGGTCTTCAGCTTCTCCCTTAGGACCATTTTCCTATTCTCATTGGTACTCTGGTAGAGATTGGTCAATGTTGTCCACATCTCATGAGCATATCTCTTTCCTCTCACATGAGGAATGCAATGGTCCTTGATTCCATCCAGAATCAATCTCTTACCCTTGTTATTCTTCTTATTAAAGTCTGTCAACTAATCAAGGTCAGCAGGCACATTAATAGGGTTCTGTGGGGTATGCACCATGATATCCCAGACTTCTGCCTCCTCAAAGATGCTCTGCATTCTCTCCTTCCAAACACTGTAAATACTATGCCCATCCAACCTATCCTCCACCCTCAAGCCCAAAGACATGCTTCTTGTCCTAATAAACTAAAAATAACACTGATGTAGTAAAGGTACTATTTTATGTGTAAAAAATCAGTTTGCTGTAATTTTTCTTCTTGCTGTCCCAAACTGCACTTTTCAGCAAAATAGCTCCAATACCATGTAGAAATTTGATAACCCAACCTCGGGTTTTAGTTTCTCCTTATTTCTCCCATAAAGTTAAATGCCCATTCCCATAGTCATACATTCAACAAGCTGGAAAAATAAATATTTTCTAAAAACACAAATTCTGGAAGTTTCACAGTGTTGAAATGCAGAAATAAAAACTCAAAAAAATAAATCAGCCACACACAGAAAATATACACACTAATTTTTGGTCAATATGACCCTGGAAAAACCCCCTACAACTCTTGGGGAAAACCAGTTCGAAAGCTCTTCTTATTTCTGAATATGCTTTTACAATGAACAGTGAAAACGCAGAAAAAATTACAGCGAATACAAAACCCACTTATCTCGATTTCCGTGTCAACCTCCAATCTGGAAAATCGTGCCAACAGCAAAATAGAAATTTACAGGAAAAATACAACAATAAATACTGTACTTGCCGCCTAGAAAAACATGCCCAAATTTATACCTATACGGCACTGTACGAACAGTACAGCAGCACCTTTCTCGATTTCTGTGCCCAAAAAATCTACCTCGAAAACCGTACCCTTTGTTGTTGAATCTGCTCCTTGAAAACAGCGTTGTACTTGCCTTGGAAAACGTGCTAAACAATGTTGTACATATTTTCTGCCTTGGTAAACGTGCCAATAAATGTTGTACGGAAATGTTGCCTTGGGAAATGTGCCCTCTTGCTGTACGGATTTTCTGTGTAGCTATGCTGCGCTCCGTTCGCTCAGAAATTTCTCTTCAACTTTCTCTCCTCCTCTCTCAATCTACTCATGAAAGAATGAATGACCTTTTCCCTCCTTTTCCTCCTTTAACCTAACCCTAAGTGACTTTTGGGAAATTCCTAAATCCAATGGCTGAGATAGCTTTAGATCTAGGGCTGAAATTAAATGCCCATTTAAATCTCACTTTCTATTTTTTAATTCACCCCACTTTAAACTTGGTCATTTATTTCCAAAGTCACTTTTCACTTTCTAATTTCACATTGACTTTATTAAAGTCACTTTAAAATTAGACTTAGTAACTTTATCACTTAAAGTCACTTTTAAATTAGATTTGACTTTATAACTTTATAAAGTCACTTTAGGAGGAAAATTAAATTCTTTTGGACACTTTTCCCTAGGCCAAAGATCAAAGCCTTAGGGAACCACCTGTCCTCCGGTAACCAAATTTCAACACTAATCAACTTGTGTCACGACTCGCAACTTGTTAAGGGGTACCATAGTAGTGCAAATTTTATTATTTATGTTTTATATATTGATGTATTATTATGTTATTACTTTTATATATTGTTTCCAAAGGATGTTGTTGACAAGTGATCATGTCTTCTTGTTATCACACAAACTCGCACATATAGACATAAATTCCAAAATCTTAAGTGCAATCCGAGTGAAGCTATGAGGGGGGGTACTGTTAACTCACAAAGCCTCTTCCGCACTTCAAGTTGGCTCTCCTCTAACTCAAGGGGGGCTTCCCTAGCTTAGGATTGCTAGTGTTTTATGGCAATGAAACTCAAGGTGATGTGAAGAGTAAACCTAGAAAAATGGTTTCAAAAGAATTTAGAGTATGAAGCACAACAAAAGGACCGGAGACTAGTGTCTCTTCGTTGGGGACATGGGGTCAACCAAGTTTTTGTTGAAGAAGGCAAAGAATTGATATTGGGTTATCCCTAAGGTTTTCAACAACTAACTTTAGGAGATCCTCCTATCAGGTGATAACTAGGGTTGTCCACTATTAACCCTAGAAGATCTGCCTATGTCCTTTAACAAGCTTTTAAAACAATATCAAGGGAAAGCTTTCCACTAGAAACCATAGTTTTAAAAAATGACCTAGTGCACACCAAAACTAGTCAAACCAACCAGTTGGATAGGGCCAAGGGTCAAATCGGGCAAAAACCCAAACTGGTGGACTATTTGTATTGGTTTGGTACAAAACCAGTCAATTTAGTACCAAACCATTACAAACTGGTCCAAACTAATCTAAACCAATAGGTCCTGTCCCGAACTAGTCACACCGTAAAAATTGTACTCCTAAACCTTAAACCATAAACAAAAAAAACTAACTCCTAAACCCTAGTAATGATACAAATTAATGGTAATGCTAAATTCTCAAAAAGTTGATCATCTTTTACTTATATTTCTAGCATTATAATTAATTTTTCAAGATGTTTGAGAGTGGTTCCAAGTTCCAACCTTATCGAACTTCATATAGAGAAAGTAGAATTTAATATCCCACTCAAAATTCAACAGAATTCACAGTTTTCAGGATTTTAGGATTGCAACATTTTCATTGAATTCTCTCATGTATGAGGGTGGGATTAGCATTTAATCAAGAACACCAATCCCTTATGTACCTTAATGTTGATGGTATTGATTATTGAACTCCTCTAATGTCCACGGTATTGATTGTTGAACTCCTCTACCATGGCCTTAACAAAAATGTACCCTTCACTCAAACCAAAATCATTGGTTAGGTATGTTAAGTTTTTTCTACCATATTATAAGATTAAGGAGATGAACCCTTCACTCTAACCAAAATCATTGGTTAGCTCGTGCTAATGATCCCATTTCTAGCAATGGTGATGAGTTTGATAAGTGATCATGTTGATCAATGACTAGTAGTAGGCTAGTGGCCCAATAACTTGTAGCACGGGTTTTAGACTCTAAAGGCCATTTAGAGCCTCAATGATTACGTATTTTGTTGTTGATATGTATTTCTCTCATTTCCAATTTGATATATTCACCCTTACATGCTATATCGACGAGCATATTTTGTCTCTAATGGTTTGGAATCTTAAAAATATTTTTTTCTTTAAAACTTAAAAGTAATTATTTTATGTATTTACTTAGAAACTGGTTCAGATCCAATTTCAATACAAAGCCTAGTTTCATAGGTGGCCACTTTGAAGACCACTTTCAAGTTTATAAAACTATGCCAAAAACCTTCTAAGGGTTTACAAGAGAAGATCTATTCAAGAACAATACAAGGGAAATATGCCTTCACCACTTGCTAAGCACATATGCACTTAAAATACTCAACAAACGCATCCACAAAGACTTGAAAATAACACTTTAAGTAAATCAACATTCATCCATAAACCCTAGCCATGAATCATCCATCAAACTGGAGAAAGCATCCACAATTACTTTCCTCAATCAGGTGCCTTAGTCTTCCATCAATAGCACCAAAGACAAAAGAATTCCAACATATTTCAAAAATTTCATACTTGCTAAGGGAATTCTCCCCCCAATCCAACCATGAGAAAATGAGAAGAACTTCAATTCTATTTATAAAAGAGATGTTCAACTTCTTTTACATGAAAATATTAATTTTTTAGAAAAAAAACGCTTAACCTAGCCTATGGAGGAGCAAAAGGCCCTCTTCTCTAATTAATCAATTTAAAATACATAAAATAAATGCCACTTATGCCACATGTAAAAATATCAAGAGGCACAATGTTAGTTTTGATGGTTGGGTAGCATCAGACAGGTGTTCTAGTCTCAACTTTGGTCAAAGAGGCTTAAAAACACTAGAACTCCAGAACCTAGAAAACGTTTCAGGAGAAACCACTTAGAGATGGCTCAATTAAATTAAGTAATCAATAATTAAATATTTCAAGTGATTAATTAACAAGAATTAATTGAGAAAGGTGAATTTCTCTAGAAACTCACATGGATCGACTTAGTGTTGATTTTAATCATAGTCAGCCAACGAGAGATTATAAGAGGAGGTCAGTGGGGGTGGAGCAAGACAAACTTAAGGTCGAGTTCCTTGGCAGAAATTGAGCTTCTCAGTTGCAGTGATTTAGCAGAGTCAATGAGGGGCAGAGACAGTGACTCTACAGGAATATTTCCAGGCAGGAGGTCGAGTTATTCCACTAGAGGTTGCGCAGAGACTGCACAGGAAGCTTCAGAGTGGCAGATCGATTTGGCCGAGTAGGGGGTTGATTCAACTTCCAGATGCCGAGAAAATTTTCCAGGGGGTCGAAGGATCACTTCCAGCAGCAGTAGCAGCCAAGACATCAAACTCGGAGGTAGATTCCAGGAGTGTGAGTTACAGGTTACACAGCATCTGTGCCGAGGCCTGCGTAAGGGTTTTGGACAGCTAGTTTTTTGAGGCAAGATGTGTCGAGATTGCCCGTGGAGAAGGGAGAAATTCCCTCAATAATTTTCCCAGATTTTCTTGCTGGGGATTCCCAAGTTTTGGCGTCCAGATTGCACTCAAATTTTCATTGTTGCGTAATAATAAAACCCTCATTTACTGCAACGGTTTTCCTCCATTGGATTTTTCCAAGGACAATTGTCCAAAAATAAATGTGTCAAATTTTTATCAGTCTTGCGAACATCTCAATAACATCCCGATTTTATCTCGAAATCGCGATTTTTTGGCCTAGTTGATGTTTGCCAATTTTTACCGATATTTTGATGGTATCTTGATTTTGCCGATGTTTGCCAATTTTTACCAATATTTTCCAATTTTTACGATTTTTTGGTTTTCCAGACCCTTGCTGATTTTATCCTGATGTCGATGTTCGCAACATTGATTTTTATACATGTGCTAGCATTTTCTCCGTTTCCAGCGTTTTATTTCCACAATGTTTTATTTGTGAAGAATTGCATTATGATTTATTCGTTGTTTGTCGTAGCAAATAAAATGCATAATTAATCAATTTGAAGAATAAATTTCCATTTGCTGCAATTTAAGGAAAATTTCACGCACA
This sequence comes from Pinus albicaulis, assembly GCA_034641835.2. Lineage (NCBI taxonomy): Eukaryota > Viridiplantae > Streptophyta > Pinopsida > Pinales > Pinaceae > Pinus > Pinus albicaulis. The sequence goes on along the minus strand of CM076583.1, from coordinate 1,236,113,809 downwards.
AGCCCTCAAAAATGACCCATCTCTAGAAATGAAAGGAATGGGAGGGCTTTGGTGCATCATCCAGCCTCCAAAGACCATTCAAAGCACCCATTCCTCCACAAAATCAGCAAATGCAATCTCCAAGTGTTCTCAAAAGTGGGTAAGTGGGCTTCAAGATGCATGCTCCAGCCTCCATGTCATCATCCAAGTGGATACTTTAGTCTTCCAAAGGCCTTTCAAAGCTCCCTTTCCTCCACAAACCAGCAAATGCAATCTCCATGTGTTCTCAAAGGTGGTAAAGTGGGCTTCAAGATGCATGTTCCAGCTTCCAAGTCATCATCCAAGTGGATACTCTAGTCTTCCAAAGGCCCTTCAAAGCTCCCTTTCCTCCATAAAATCAGCAAATGCAATCTCCAAGTGTTCCCAAAGGCAGGCAGGTGGGCTTCAAGATGCATGCTTCATGATCCATGTCATCCCAAGTGGATACTTTAGTCTTCCAAAGCCTTCAAGAGAGGCATTTTTGTCCGTAAGATATGCAATCCAATGTCTAAGTCTACTTCAAGGTGGAACCACGGATTTTTTGAAAACAAACTCTCATCCTTCAACATCACAAGAACAACTTCTTCAAAGGGGTCAGCACCTCAATCCCAACTCAATTTGTGCTACGCCCAGCTTCCAATTGTGTAAGGTGGGCCCTTCAAAACATCAACTTTAGGGCTACAAAGGTTGGCCCTGTTTGCAAGGGACAGTTTCTATCTCAGCTCCTCATGCCGTTACATCTCCTCACATAATAATTTTAATGAGGGTTTCCCAGCCCCATACTATAGACTGGTGACCTGGTGCATTGAATGATCAGTTAACATTCAGTTGTCAATGCATGAGCTCACAAGCATCCATGATGTAGTTAACCCAAAATGAACTGGTCAACATCTTGAAATGAAACAACATACATCAAGTTAATTGCAAGTGTTGTGACCTTCACAATGCATAGAGAATGAAAATATTTCTGGATGTTGGTTCCATTAAAGGCCCCAGCAAAACACCTTTACAATAGCCACTTCAAAACGGTGATATCTCAGCGACCAAGGAAGCAACCCAAAGCATCAAATTTCTGCAATAGCTCAAACACCATATGCACTGGAAAACAGCTACTGGTGCAGCATGTTATAGCACTCTTCACTATTATACATATGTAAAACTCAGGTGCATCTTTCATTAGCCCAGCAAGAACTGCATACTGATCATTTTGCATTCTGCTCAGTTGCTCACACACTTCAAACTTTTGAGAGGGCGAGGCACCTATTATTACATTTTTGGCATCATGTATGACTCGTTGTGTTATGCATTACAATGCAACCTAGCTATTCTGCATGTTATTTCCAAAATCTGCTCACCAAACAAGCAAGTTATCTACCATCCAGTAAATTATTGATTCCAAAACTCCCAACAGATGTTCTGAGTTCTCTGCCATTGGAGATTGGAACTTTGCCCGGTATCCATTGACTCATCACCGTTTCTCCACCCTTCGTTGGTCTCCATTAAAATTCATCCAGCCTTAGCATTTTCCTCATTCTCTGCGTTTTCACCATCCACATCCCGAATTTGTGGTTTAACATCCTAAGGATTCATCCAGATGATCCTTCAAATTCAATGATAGATAACACTTCCCAAAAATGTTTTCTTCTGCAATCTCTTCTATTCATCTCAAGATTTTTGACCTATTGTTTGGTTTGGTTTTGAAAGCTAACAAGATTCCCATGCAAAGCATAAAAAATGCTTTGAAGTTCTTCCACTGGTCTCCTAATGCAAAACCCTGATGTTCATTTGTACAATGCTTTTCTTGGTTGAAGTGACAGGTTCTACAACCATTTTTTGCTTGAATTATGTTAGTTTGTGTAACTCTATGTGCCTTTGTAATTTATCTTCCCCATTGGTTGCAAAGTGCTTACTTTGGAGTTGGGTAGATGGGGTTTCAAATCCATACAGTTTCTAGATTACCTCTTCGCATTGCCTCATCTTTGGCTACCATATCACTAAGATCTCTGGTGGCATATGCAAAGATATTTAACCTCTTTGCAACATTAATGTAATATAAAATTATGAGTTTTATGTAACATTACTGTTTTCACTAATCCTCTTATTTTAAAAGTTCTGGGTTGTGACCTTCCTATCAAAGCAGTTAGGGATATTCTCAATATGATGTCTTCCTAATTCCCTTTGGGCTCAAGTTCTAACTTCGTGAAATGACATATGATCATCACCAACAATAGTTTAGGACCACCTTATTTGTCTTTAGCCTCTAATTTGCTATTGCAAGTAATTTCTCTCGTCTTGTTCATCTAGTTTAGTGATGGAAACCTTAACTTCCTACCCCAAATTCCGAAGTGACATAATTTTTTTGTTTGATATTTGTGCTTACGGCTCATTTCTAGCAACATTTGTTTTCTTTATTATTTTTAGTTTCTAGAAAGCATTGCTTGTTAACCTCACATTTATGTGGGGGAATGTATTTGATTGAATTTTCTAATTGTGTAAAAGATGCTTTATACATTGAGTGAGTTGCTTCTTTATAGTTCTAACTTCTAACTCTTGTTGTATCTTTAGTTTTCCATCATTTTAGCTCACCATATATACTGACTTTCAACATTAAAACATGCAAGTTTAATGCCTGCTCTTCTTTAAGATCTGGTAATCATGTTGCAAGATATAATGTATATTCTCCAATCAATCCAATTTGTACTTAGCCAAAAAAAAATGAAAATGTCTCCTTCAACATCATGGGAGGAATTTTGCAATGAGTGTTTTGTAATATTCCCAATTAGCTTTGCTAATTGGAATATTTCATTTTTGTTTAATTTTGCCGCTTTAGCTAGAAATAATAAATAAAGTGAGAAATAAGAGGGGTCACCTCACTTTATCCACCTCACTTTATAAAATAAAGTGTTTTTCCTAGTTGATTGACGTTATAACTTAGAAAGGAGGCCTTGGGGGTCCACATGTGTATGAGGGGAGGCCTCACGCTGACCCAAGGTTAACTGCGCAGGCTAAGGAGAGTGAAGGACACAGTCAAGGTTTTGGAGGGAGTTTAGCACTATAAAAGGTGGGGTTCTCACCTCATTTGGGCATGCATGATTTGATATTGATATTGAGAGCTAGACTTCTGTCTGCTTCAGCACGCCGGCTGTTTAGTCGGTCTGCAGCACTGTTTAGTGCAACCGAGTGTCTCCGGTCGGAGATCTCACCCTTAGCCTCGGGGGACTTCGAGTGCCTGCCCTGGTAAGGTTATTTCTGAGCATCATCCTTCAGTTTCAGTGGTAAGTAGCAGCAGTTTTCTGGTGGAGATTTAGAGAGGAGGAAACCCCTTCTGGTGTCTGCGCAGATCTGAGAGGCAGGACGTTGTTCCAGAGGGAGGAAGGACGCAGATCAGATCTGAGAGGTAGGACGCTGTTCCAGAGAGAAGGAAGGACGCAGATCCAGTTGGCCAAGGCAGAGAGGGCGCAGATCTGGGGAGGTATTGGCAGATTCAGTCTTGGAGGACGCAGATCTGAGAGATCTAGCCTTGGAGAGTGCAGATCTGGAGGGATAGCATCAGATCCAGTCTTGGAGGACGCAGATCTGAGAGATCTAGCCTTGGAGAGTGCAGATCTGGAGGGATAGCATCAGATCCAGCCTTGGAGGATACAGATCTGAGGAGATATTGGTAGATCCAGCCTTGGAGAGTGCAGATCTGGAGAGATAGCATCAGATCCAGCCTCTTTGAGGATACAACATCTCAGGAGATATTGATAGATCCATCCTCTTTGAGAGGATTCTAGAGAGATAGCATCGATCCATTGGAGGATACAGATCTCAGGAGATACTGCCGATCCAAAATTTCTAGATTCAAGAGATAAAAAGATCAGTTTTAGAGGACGCAGATTCGAGTGATAGGACATGATCTGAAACGAGATCTCGGGGATCTAGCATCTCGCAGGAGATCTCGTTGAGATCTCAAATGGGTGGAGTGACGCCGATCCGATGAGCGTAGTCCGGGTGAGTGAGATTTGGACAATGCTTATTGGGTAGGCTTGGAAGATTGAGATCAATGATCTTCTAGTCTTCATTATGTGCCTCCATTGCATTCCAAAGAAGAGCACTTTCTTCAAATGCTAGACGTCCTTATTTGTAGCCATTATCTGTTCTGAGAGGGTCTCCACTTGCCTAGGGCAAGGATAGGTGCATTCATTCTGATTATCTTGTACTCCTACCTATGTGTTCTGAGATTAATAAAATGGCTTAGTATTCTGGCATTCTATGTGTACTTGATCTATTATCTGGTTCCAGCATTTGTTTATGTATATCTGTCTGGCATATTTCTGTGTATTACTGGTTATTTCCCTTTGGGGATATTACATGTTTGCCAATTTATTGGTAGTCCTCTAGCTTTACATACCCACCACATAAATTAATCATAAGTATCTCGTTTGTGGTACATCGAAGCCACTAGAATATTTTCTTGCTCATCTTGGGATGAGTCCATCTCGAAGTGTCACCATGTCATATCGAACCAAGTGATGGCTGTTCTATTTTCTCAACCATAATAATTGGGTAGTGTTACCACAGAATCTCACACCCAAAAGTGTTAAATCCTAACACCTAAGTGAAGACTTGTGGAACTCGGAGGTTGGCCACTGTCACCTCAACAACTCTCCTCTATAGTTTAGAGAAAGGGTGGACCTAAGTCAAGGAGCGCTTCCCTATGGTTGTTACACTAACTTCGTGTAGTACAAAGGGGAAGTAAAGAGAGCTTAACAACAAATATAACAAAAGGAAATGGGAAAGTTTTAAAAAGTGGGCTTGGAAATGATGAATGGAAGGGGAGATATAGTGCCATATTGTTTAGGCTATGGAGATCATGAATGAAATCTACGAGAGGGCATTCTAAAATGGATTAAGGTTTAGCAAGTAATCAATTGATCTACATATACTGTAACCCCTAACGCAGTAGATTAAATGTTACAGAATGAGAAGGGAAGGGACTCACAATAGGATTTCCACAACCAAACTAAACATAAGTGAAATTAAGCTTTACTCACAAAGGATACTAGGGCTTTAAATCCCTTCTCTCTAACACAAGGTACAAGCCATTACCCAAAATGGGAACTTGTGAAAAAGTTAGCTCCAAGCATTGTATTGCCCAAAATGGATGCAGAATACTTTTACTCCTCTCCTCAAGACAAGGTGCTCATAGATCCATCTTTGCCATTCTCAACCTACATACAGAATTTACCAATGGTGCACCTAGAACATTACCATGCATGATCGATTGTACAAATATGAAATCACAACTTACACAAAAGATACCTTCGAACTAATGCTTGAAGATTACTTGCCCACAAGTTCTCCCATTAATCATTGATTTCCAATCCAAGTACAGAATGGAGAGAGAAAACTTTTATATAGGTTTTAGCTCAAGTCTCCTCTACAATAAAATATTATTTTCCTAATAAAATATTAAAATATTCACAATAACTACCTAAGAGGGCGAATTAAGTCAAAATCCATAGAAAATGCTCAGATACAATTCGCTAGATGAGTGTATTGCCACATGTCACCTTCCCCCATCTTCCAGTTCATGCAAAGACAAAATCTAACTGCCATTTGCTAGATTTTGGTAGCTGACAAGTGATCCTGCATAGGCTTAGTGTCGAGCATGCAGAAGATGTTCGACAAAAATTCCTCACAAAGTGACTTTTTATTTTTCCTAAGCACATTAATTAATTAATGTTAAAGATCTTGAGATCATGAATTACGAGGATGATTTCGTTAATCACAAAGCTGAATTTGTGAATCATGAGGCAAATGAAAAATTATAAAAGTAATTGTTTGAGGAGATCTTGGCATGCATTCCAAAGGCAGCATGCACTTTCAAGGAAGTTGGCACACGTGCCTAAGAGCAATGAGTGAGAAAAAGGAGGAAAAAGGAGACACGCAGATAGAGGCAGCCAAGCACACAAAACGAGACATGCCACACGTGTGAGAGGGCAACACAGGGATCTGCGCACAGAAATCAAGAATCGTACAGCAGCACACATATTGAGGCACTGTTGGCACACAGATTGAGGCAGAAGTTCACTGCTTGTCATACAGATCTAGACATATCTGTTTGGCTCGATTTCCAAGGCGCTGGGGCAAGTTTTGTAGCTGTAATAAATTTCTGATTTTCCTCTGCAAGCTGAAATGAAAACAAAAACAAATGCTGGTTTTCCTAAGTTGTGTTTCCAGGGTAAAAAAGCTGTGTCAATATTTAATTTGCTTGATTTCTGTTTCCATTGTGTAGATCTGTTAGAAGCTCAACAATATTTCCTGTGCATGAATTCAAATTTCAGTTTTCTGTAAAAATTAAATTCTGGGTATAAATATTTATTGGCACATTAAATCATTTAACTCATTTTAAGAAAAACTAACACCATTTGCCCTCATGTCTAAGGCACTCTCCAAGATATAGCTAGCTCAATAAAATAATGGTAATTGCTTAATCAATGAGGTAGGCTGCTCTCATAGATTTCTGCATGGATGCCAAATGTGTAAGCATCGTGATGAGGGCACCCTTCTAGAAATAAGCACTTCCATTTGTCGCCATGTGCAAGGTGCTCTCCAAGAGATAACTACCCCAATAAAATAATAGAAATTGCTTAGTCAATGAAGCTCCATCCATCATTAGGGACCTGAGAGTTTGTGACTTTATAAATACATATTAGAAAGAGAAGTCGCATAGAATAATTGCATCTTCTGTGTCAAAAGCGTGGATCTGATATCACCTCGAATGAACACTCGTGTAAATGCAACAATGGATATACAATTTGAAAATAGAAATATTATATATAACATATAAATGTGATAATTCATTAGAAGAGTTCATGACTTATAAATAGTAAACACACATTGGAAAAAGTAGTCACGTTGAATAATGGGTATATTTTGGGAAAGCTCCAACTTATATTTATATTTAAAAAATGAAGTTATTTTATATGTTTCACATGTCAACCTTTATATAATTTATTTTGTTATGTTATGCTTTATATGCTTAGATATGTTATATTTATATGTGATCTGCTTCATCTATGTTGCAAGGTGCTTATTATGGTCAATGAAAAGAAACGCTGTTGTTTTACATCTATGAGGCCATGAATAACGCCAAGGAGGTGATTTGACTGACAAGTGTAGGAAGGATAAATGTGTGCCTCTCCAGAAATTAATTTCTCCATGTGGCACCTTCAACACTTATCCAAAAGCATGAAGGATAATAAACCATTTGATGACTATCAATGAAGCACAATTTTTACTTCAGCAATATAATCAATGAAGATCATTTCTTGATTTCATGCCAATTCAAGTGCACATGATCCTTTCCAACCAAAGTCTCAAGAGACAAAGGAGAAGAAAGAGACATGAAGTAGATTGGTCCAAAGACCTATACCAATGGCAAATGCTTGGAGAGAAAATTGCTCCTAAGGAGGAGAGCATGTTGTGTCCCCAAATACAATAATAATGTTATGTAAAGAAAACAATATTTAGACAAGTTATTTTGTTCGTATGTCCACGTGTTTCTAAGGAAATGCCATGGCCATATGTCCATAGGATATTTTGTTCTTTCATTCTATATGGATGTTTATGTTAACAAAGCCAAACTAGAGAGATTATTATTAGTAAGAACCTAATTACCCCACAAAGGTAGCTTGGACCACGAGTTGGAGCTTAACCCTCCTTGTATAAATAGGGGTTTCCCCATCTCTTATAAGTTATAACCATTCTATCTATCACCAAATAAAATTATACTACTCTATCAATTCAGACTCGCAGGTGCATTTCCCTCTTGGACTTAGCAACAAAGCCAAACTAGAGAGATTATTATTAGTAAGAACCTAATTACCCGACAAAGGTAGCTTGGACCACGAGTTGGAGCTTAACCCTCCTTGTATAAATAGGGGTTTCCCCATCTCTTATAAGTTATAACCATTCTATCTATCACCAAATAAAATTATACTACTCTATCAATTCAGATTCGCAGGTGCATTTCCCTCTTGGACTTGCAAGTGCACCAACCATCTGTTTATCTTGAATGTACTTATCTCTTATTTCTTCCATTTTTGGGTTTCTCCTCCGTTATCATTTCAGATTTTATCAGCAGTTGCAGTGGTACTATCTTTCTTTTGTATTTCAGAGACATTGCAGGAGACAATTTTCAAAGATGAGGTCCTCAATTGGCTTGAAAAAGACTTGGACACAAACTCAATAGCACAATGGGACAAAGGCAAGGCATTCTAACTCCTACTGTTTATATTGACAGTTTTTACTGATTACATTTTATGATTCATCATTTGGGAGCTGGAAAATCACCGATGGACTTTGAACTTTGTGCAATCAAATTATTTGATATAAAAGCTTTGGAGCCTTGAGATTATTTAATCTTCATTGTTTATGTTTGCTTTGAATCTTGATGTGTATTTCATTTTACTATTTAATATTCAAAATGAGCTTATTTCTATTTATACAATCTGATTTAATGGATTTCTCATGAATTGTTAAAAAATATATTTGTATAGAATTTAAACTTTATAATGCATGTGTGTGTATTATAGATTTTTATTAAGTTGGCGAATTGACTCTCATTGTCAAGTTTGCCAAATCATTGTCGAGTTCAATTCATGTTATTTTAAAAAGCAAATGGTGCCCAAAGTCATTCAAACAGCTATCCACCGATTTTCCACCAACCCATGATCCAAATGGTCCAGTTTTTCAACCATCATAAAATTATTTGTAATATCATCAGTATGTCTCTGCATTAAGGCCATTTAAACATTAAACAAAATAAAATCTGCAAGTTCAGAGAAGTGTGATATCTCTAGGTACAAAATAGCTTTATTGAATGCATTACCCTTAACAACAAATCAAAATGATTTTTAGAAATGTCAGATTTGTTCATTCCACACACAAACCAAGACATATTCTTTAATAGTAAATACCAAGGTACAACACAAATGAGAACAATAGCACAAAGTGAGACCCTTAATTCATTCAAATATTCTCATATATTTCTTCACTAGAGTTTGCAGCAACCATAAATAAACCCAACAGTAATAAAACATTCATTTCTAGATTAAGATGCGATGAACGACAGGATAATGCATTTTTATTAGCCATGCAGATAACAAATTTTGAACAAATTGATATTTTAACATTAACCTTGAGGTTTAGCATTTTAATAGGAAAAAAAATTTGCAAGTTAGGACCCAAACAATTAAGGTAAGCAGACAAAGATGGGCTGAAGCACCCCAAATACCTTTTCAATTGTGTATAGATAAGTCGGCTCAGATACCTTGCTTCTCCTTTCAATCCAGTGGACTGCATTGATAAAGTTAACATCAATTGACAAAAGTTCAGTGTAAAATGCAATTACCACACCATGCCAATGCATACCATAGATCAAACAAGATGACTCTTCCTAAACTATTGATAATTGCAATTTACTTCCCAAAGTTTTTGGTTGATATTTTTGAGGTAAAACAGCAAGCAGAACATAATCAAATGAAAATCATATTTCATTAGTAAACATCAAAGTATTTGGACCATGATTACTGTCACTGGTCATCCAGCTTAAAAATCATTTTCAAAATGAAGTAAAGAGAACCCTACCTAAAGTTGAATCAAGCCCTCTCCAAGGTAGCATGTTGAGTCTCTTGGGCAAATCCATAAGCAGCTCCCATCCTGCAATCCTCTGTGACCCAAAGTTTTAGTTGCTCCAAAGTCCAGTATCCTCTTATTGTAGTCATTCATAGAAACTTAACAGGTGCATGCCTATCCTGCATACATTGATTATATCTATGCAAGCTAACACTCAATTACTCTGCAATAGGAACTCCCATATAATCTGCTGAAAATTATAAAATACCAAAAGCACCAAGTATACAATTTCTTATTTGAAATAAACAGCAAGAAACAACGAGATAATAGACTTAATCTTCCTCTTGGCAGAGTTGTAACTACACTGTTTATAAGATATAGCAGATCTGAGCATACATAATCCAAAACTCACTAAAATGATATTAGAGGCATAAGACGACTGCATTAAAAAATAAGATGTTAGAGGCATAAGTCAATCTACTGATTGCCCACCAGCAAGACCAATCAGCACATGAATAACAAAATGTAAAATCAGCAACTAAAGAAATTTGCAAAATATCAAATGCAGCCAACCCATATAGACCACATTGGGTGCAGAACAAGAATATCACTAGAAAGAGTATCCTGTTCCTTAAAGGTAAATGATAACATCCATCACATTGCAGTAATGAAACTAAGTGCTCTAACATTACTCACCGATAATTTGGCACTGCTTCCAATGATTTTGTTTACCCTTTTATAGAAGGCAGAGATGCATCTAGTCCACTTGTTCAAAATATGAGAAACAGCTGCTCTGGACAACTCTCTAGCAGGTACAGGAATGTTCCTGTGCTCCACTTGAGAATTAGCTGCCACATCCCTTTTCTCAATTGGATTGGATTTGATGCTTGCTGCCAGACTTTTAGATTGAGAATCAAGAGCCTCCTTATCGCTCTTGAATGCCTTGCTCATGACTTTATTTCTTCTACCAGCAGAGCCAAGCCAGCTGAGCCAAAACTTTGCAGCCAGAAAAGAAAATCCTTCTCCATCTACTTCTGGAATTTGGAAATTCTCTACGGAGCGACCTTGTTCACCTGCACTGGTCTCTGATAGCTCTGTAAATGTTTGAGACCACAATCCACTGCCGGTTATCTGCAGAAGCAAATAGATGTCTTACATTCTTAAGTCACGTCGTAAGAAAAAACAAGCATGCAAACAAACAATTGCAGTAAAACTTCTGAAACAATCTAGATCAAAGGACTCTTTTGTTCAGATTGTCTAGAGAAATTTATAAAATGTAAGCTTCCCAACATCCAGAACCATGAAAATGGGTGGTGTTACAGACAAATTCATCTCCTTACATCCCCAAAAAAACATTTGCTTGCATAGAAAGAAGAGATAGAGCCATGAAGGACAACTTAATCAGACATTAGAGGTAACTGGTTGGATCATGTTGAGTATATTGAGTGAGATAAGAAACTTTTCCCAACAAGAAACCTCCTATGCAGCCAAACATTGCATGGTGAGCATTGAGCACCATATGACTTCAAGGAATTGTACACTTCTGCAGCCTCTATATATGTATGTAACATATTGTTTCAATTGGGAGTTTATATCCATAAACAATAATATTTAAAATTCTCCCATCTGCACCATATTTTATGATTTTTATTTATTATCCTAATCTGACAATAATCAATAGTAAGAATTTATATAGTAGGACAAAAATATTGTCAGTACAAGCTATGATGATCATTTTATAAACCAAATCTAAGGCTAGTTTTACAGCATCTATTAAAGTAATATTTTCTTCTTATGTGGCAGAAGAGTAAACACAATCATGTAGAAAATTTTGACTTAAGTTCAGTGACGAAACAAGTGACTTGGCCCAATGATCCAAATTTTGGTCAGGGTTGGCAGGTGGCTCAAGTCAAACTCAAGTGAGTCACTGTCCGACTCAAGTCAGACTCCAAGTCAAACTCTGGCTTGGTCCATCCCTTGCCAGGCGCACTAAGCGATTTAAACTAACCCAAGAACATTAAAAGTTTTATATATATTATTAAAAAATAGAATAAAAACCAGGGAACAAAAAGCCTAAGTTGCCTTGCCTCATCAAACTTCACATTTACCTCACTTGCCATCATAGCTTGCACTCAACAGTCTGAATTTATCGTACCATACAGAAGTCATGATGTAGCATAGGCGCTCATATGTACAGGCAGAAGCCCACATATACTGAAGAATAGATATGATAATATGCAGTTAAAAATTAAAATCACCGTAAAATATAGGATATAAGAGATATAACTATTCTAATGGACAGAACTCGACATAACAGTTATTAAGTGCAAATAATAGTCATTAGTTATATTGTGTGCCTCTAGTAATTAGTGTCCTACATAGTAATGGACATCGCTAAGCTAATGACTATAGTAATTACTAATTAGTCATTAGTATACAATGCAGTCAAATCACTGCAAAGAATGGGTCTCTTGTCCCACAAACAAGGGGGTCTTAATACTTATACATCAATACGGTATCTGGTTAGGCTGTGACCTTAAATTAGACTTATCATTATTATTAAGATAGAGCACATTAAGCCCTGACTGAAGTCCCAAAACACAAAACTAAAAAAAAAAAATTATTACATGCATTATTAAAAAAGATTTCAAAAAGCAAGGATAAAAAAACCAAGTTGTTATGTCTCAAAAAAAGTCAACAGCCACATTTACCCCATTTGCCACTCATAGCTTCCATTTGGAGAGTTTGCATGTGGCGTAGCTTACAACAATCCATACATAGTACCCTTGGCCCATGAGGTCTACTTTACTGCAGAAACCTCGATAATAAATATCCTTAAACATAAAAGATTGTTCACTAAGATTCGTTTACTAGTTCAACAAGTTTGGTTGGCATACCTGCCCTAACACACACTCTGATGTGCTAGTCTCAAACGACAAATTGCAGGTAATGAGATGGCTAGTCTCAATATCAACTCATGGTTCCCTACCTTAACAAATATCTGGATAAGCTGCAGACTTGTGATCTGCGACAGGTTGCCAGTGTCAGTTTCTGTGGGCCAATTTTCCCATTATCAATGTCCACTTCAATATCTGCTCATCAACCTTTCTAATCAATTTTCTATCCACCAATGTGCAGATTGGCTTCTGCCCAAAATCAATTTCTGGTCAATTTTCACATATTCGGTGATTTTCACTTCCCTTCAGATTTCATAGACCGTCAGTATTAGTTTTCACTAACCATTGGATTTCACTGACCATCAGTACTGAATTAACAATCAGTTTTCACTAACCATCAGATTTTATGATTCAGTTGGGTCCCTCTTTTTCATCAGTTTTCACTGTTCAGTGCCTGTCAACTTTTTCCAAAATTGACTTCTTATCAATTTCCAAACCCATCAACTTTTCATTTTCAGTTCCTTCCAAGGATCAAGATATGTTGGTTTCCACAAATCAACCACCCCTCAATTTTCCTATCACATTGACTTCATCAAGTTCCACTGTTACTGTTTGCTCACTAGTTCTAATTTTTTAAATTCCCTATTGCTCCTTTCAGCAGGTCACTACTTAGATCATCTACAAATTTGTGTTGAATAAACAACTGGGTTGAGTTGTTTTGGTCAATTTCTCTCAAAATCAACATGAATTCAATTGATTGTATCTTCAATTGACTCTCCCCATATCAGCCCAGGGCTGGGTTTCAAAGGTCTGTTTTCAGGTTTCAAGGGTATAAGTGATTTATAGGGAATTTAAGAAACATGCTCCAAAGTATAAAATTTTGGCAGAATCACTCTATGTCTATCAAATCACTCAAGACAAATTCTACAAAAGTCAGCTTGTGTCAATTGCTCATCCATTTCTCCTATAGCTTGCTACAACACTCAATTTATTTATGAGGGACTTTCCAAGCCTGTTACTGATCAATTTCATCATAGATGCAGAGGAAATTAATGCAGGTCACTCGTAGACTTATTTCACCATTATTAAGTCCACTGTAAAAGGTGTCCTAACCCTAAGAACCATTTCAACGCATTAGTCAAGATCTTAAACATTATAACAGTCTTTTTTCTCCATTAAACAAGTTGTATCCCAACCACTTGCTAAGTTACATACTATAGTCATTAGCCTACAAGATCTCAGTTTTAAGATGGTATACTTTACCTGATTGAATTGGCATAAACAATAGCTAAGCTGACCATGTTGCTTGCATCTTGTTGAATAGTGGCAAAGCTCAATGCTAAACATACAACTTCTATACCAACAGTCAGAGCTCTCTTTAATTCATCATAAGCATAAAAGCCATTAAATTAGCATTACGATCCAAGGTTTCCCTGTCTAGCAGTTCCACTATAATCATTACAATTTAAATCTATCTTGCATGAAATATGGAAATTTCTGAAAGTTTCCAAAAAGGGTATGGCTGAAACATGACCCCCCAACATAGAAACATCGAACAAAACGTCAAATAATAACACTTTTTTTACAAATAAGTTAATAATACATTATCTTGCAGAAAAAAAAAAACAAAAAATTAGACACATAAATGACACTTTAGAAGGAAAACCAAGTACATATTAATTCTCACAGATGATTACATGATGCAAAATCCAAAATTATCCTTTATAAATGAGGCTATACATCCAAAATCAGCCTTTATACATTCTATATGTGCTGAAAATGAAATAAATCATGAGCTAAAGACAAATGCAATTACATATCCTAATAATTCCCCTCCTCATCCTCATCAACAAAAATAGAACAAGGTGCTTGTTCAACAGAACTACAGCACGAATTGATTAGAGATAAATTAGTTTGTGGAGTGATTAGAGATCAATTTTAGTGGTAGATTAATTATTATTTTTTGGCCATAGCAGGGCCTCACACCCTTCTTGGGCGCTTGTGTGAGCCCGCACAAGCAAAACCAGTCGCAGAAGCAGGGCAAATTAAGCTGAAATTTTTTGGCGGCATTTTCAAATCAGAAAACGCCATACAGGCATTTCAGCAGCATTTCTGCCACATTTTGGGTACCAGTACACTAGATTGAGGAGCATTTCCTCCAACATAGAGTTAAATCATCCATAACAGAACCGTACACACAATAAAACATAACCATTCTGGGCACAAATTTATTCTTCCAATTCATGATAAGGAATCAGGCCTTATCAAACCTACTACCTGCTAACATGGGCATAATTTTTGACGTCTAATTATTTACCTAACACACATGCAGATTACACACATATATAAGAGGAACCATTAGATGAAACACAAAGGTAAGTTCAGAGAAGATCACTGGCTATATAATATGCTTGATCCTTCTCTGCTCAACTTTAGAATATTCTTGCACAAGCACAGCACAGACACGTATTTTCCTCCCAGCCACTTCACAAGGGGTGTCTCCTTTCCCTGAGACCAACCACACTGCATAAGTTGGTGTAGAAGAAATCTGAACTGTATAAATCTACCCTCTTTCTGAACCCAGTGACCGCACAACAGTGTAAATAAGAAAAATTCAGGATTCTTATGATATATCAGCAGAGACAACTCATAATAAAGACTAAAAAACATTAGCAAAGGCAACCAGCAATACTGACATATCTAGTCTATTCCACCCTACCTGTCTACTCACATCCAGCTAGTTGATTTATCCCCTACTCAACTGCCAGAAGGCCTATTAGAAAAATACTTACCTTCACTCCTGAGCAATTATTGCATTTGTATCCTCAGATATGATTCCAAGTTAATGATATTTAAAACTTCTTACACGTTACCTTCGATTCTTCCTTCTTTCAGTAACCACAAAGGTAAAACCATAAAAGATGATACACCAGGAAGTAAAGGAAGAATTGATGGCCTCATGGGGCAACACATTAACAGAAAAAAGAGACTAAATCTTACTCATAGGCAAGAACGTCTCAATTAGCTCATAATATACACTGAGACCAAGATAAACTAACCTCTCAAACAAAAAATGCTTCCCAGTAAACTTAACCCATAAAGTGCAGCAATTCCCTTGTTGCAATTCTTTCCACATAAGGGAATTACTCTTAGCACTTTCTCACAAAATTTATCTTGCTGAAATATTTTTATGAAGTGGTGGAACCTTTCTTCCATCAACTGTGAGGTATTTATAGAATTCTCAAGCAGGGGAACAGCAATTAATGGAGTAACATTGAAGGTTGGGTTAAAGTGACAAGCCAACTAACTTGAAAATAACTACAGAACAATAAAAATATTATTTAAATTAAAATAGCCCAATTAAAATGGGTTTTGCCCAACTGTCATGGAATAGGGCTTGCGACCAGATGTTGTGCAGCCCTCAGCTCTGCTAGACGAGCAATACTAGTCTTTGACTATGAAACTGCGTTGCGCTCACTCTGCACTGATATGTGCCTGAGCCTTGAGGTCTCAATCACTAAGAACCATGATACAACTGAGGCCTCTACTGACCTGGGTAAGAACATTTAAGAGTCCCTGCACAAACATTTATGCATCAATTCATTCTAGCCAAATCATTAGTTCCAAAACATGAATCAGAATAAACACAGATCCCATTACCCATTTTTCTCAAGGATTCCCTAACTATTATCTGGTCCTGCAATGTTAGAAATCTCAACATGACAACATTCAATGCATTCATATGTCCCACCATATATATACAGCATGCCAGGAAACAAATAACAAGTCCATAATCCCAAATTGTCTGACTGTAACTAAAAAGTGTCCAAAATGTCAGGCATTACATGCATCCCTTCTTTAAGAAACTTTTAGCACATACCATCATAACACGGAAATGTAAACATATCCTCATCCTATGAAGATATGGTAGCAAAGCAATGCAGTATATAACTAGTCCCACTCTCTGCAAGATTTTAAAAAGTCCTATAAACCAAGGAAGCATATTTGAAGCCCTTCCCAATTCTCATTGAACTCTGTTGCACCCTGATACCCAGAAAACTGTCACCAACATCATAGGTTCTACTTGTACTGTGTGCATCCATGTAACTCTTTGGCCAATGCTAGGCTTCCTTCAACCCATACCTAATTTATGTTTCTTTTTCCACCATCTCTTGAATTATCTCAAGACCAAACATGACTCAGACTTCCAAACAGTGCCAACTTAAAGTAATATTGCTTGAGCTGCCATACCAGGCTCTGTACAGTGCCATCTCCAATAAACTAGGATATACATTGTTGTAGCCAAACTCTACTAAGAATGAATGTACACTTCTCACCAACCTTGTTGGTCCATGACATTTATTCTCAACATGTCTTCCATTGCCCAATTCACTGTTTCACTCTGACATTCACTCTCAAGGCAATAAATCATGCTAAAATTCAATTTTGCACGCTACCTAAAAATTGGTTCAAAGCTTGGACGTGAACAAGGAATCTCCTTCAAAAGTAATATTCATCGACACACCATGCAGTCAAACAAACTCATATCCAATGCATCATAGGTGATGATCTTTACTAGGGCAAAAAGCACACTCTTGGTAAGTTTAACCACAACTACCAAGATAGAGTTTTGACTTCACTGCACAATTGGCAACCTTAACACAGAATCGATTGAAATCACTGCTCATTTTTGTTTGAGAATTCCATGCAAATGGATGTAAAAATCATGTAGTCACACAATGCTTGGCCTTCATTCATTGACACTCCAAACATCTTTCCACATACCATGCAACATTCCATTTCATACCCAACCAAAAGAAGATTCTCTTCAAATCAACACACATTCTTTTCATTCTTTGCTGTGTTGGGTAGGGTGCATTGTGTGCCTCATTTAAAATTTAGCTACAAGCATTTCCATCCATTCGAACATAAATCTTTTAAAGCTACCAAAGTAATCCATCATTATACATGGAGTGCCCTTCAATCTTAGATTCCATGTTGGCCTAGTTACCACTCATATTGGCATGACTGGTAAATTGTGATTCTCGTCACATTACACCTTGGTTTTTGCTCAAGGATGGTTGAGCATAGTGGTCCTTGATGGACTACGTGGTTGATGGTCTTGACTCATGTTGCCTTCTTCATTCCTTGATGCTTGGATTATTGGATGATGATGATGTTCATGGGTGTTAATTGTCTTCATGCCTTGATTCATGACTTAGATGACAGTGCTAGTGCTTTTCTTCATAGTTATTGCTCCTTGCATGTTTGTATGATGAGACAAGGTTATGGTTGTGTTGACAGGGCAAAATGTCCCAGCAACAGTCCAGAGTTCTCTCCAGTATGGGGTTCCAATTAGACCTCAATGTTCATACCGTTTGAAATAAGAGATCCATTTGGATTCTGTCCCAGTGACCATTCTTTCTTTTAAGGATGTTGTGAGGTGTTAACGATCATCACAGCAGGGGAATGTAGATTCTAACCAAAAATTATCTAGTGCACTAAGATGGAAAAAGGATAAGCTAGCTAGCAGTGAAAAAAAGTGAACACACAACTGCACAGGCAAGGAAACAGTTAGCTGTAATCCATGACAACAACAGCTGCTCAACTTGCTAGAACAAATGAAAAATAGTCAACATTTAGATCTAACAAGTTCTCATAAATGAAAGTACAGAAACTAAAATAGCAAGTATGTGAGAGAAACCATCTAATTTGTGGAATAGTCCATAACCTAGCAGTATACTTCCCACAAAGCACACACACATACATGAATTGTTCTAAAATAGTCAAAAACACGAACAAGATGCATGAAATCAAACAGTTCCATCAATGGCCTTTCGGGGCTTCTAAATATTATAACAGTGAGTATAGAAGTATCAGCCTCCAAGCTCTGGTCTGTAATAGAATCAAAAACTTTAAAATTTCTGAAATTAGATTTTAGAATTTGATACCACTTCTACTGAAAGTTTTGCAAATTTATAGGCAGAGTTGAGTAACTTCCATCTATGACTGTTGACCTTCTGAGCAAGTCAATTACAACCTAAGTTACCAGGATTTGGATACAGATACAGATCCGGATCCAGATCTGCTTGATTTTTGACAAGTCTGGATTAGGATATGGCAAGGAAACAGCAGGTACAGTAAATATAAATATATTTTTATAATAAAAAATTCAATATATAATTTATGTTTACATTTATAATATATATAATTGATTTTGTGGTTTAATAGATTAGCTTGAGTGGTTCACTGATATGATTTGCAAATGGTATCAAGTCCTTGGGCTGGTTGCCTGTAACATGTTAATGTGTCTATAATCAATATCTTCAAATTTCTTGTGATTACCACCCATCAACAACGATAGAGTTTACAGGTTGTCTATGAATTTCATGAATAAACATATAAAAAATAATAATTATAGTATTAATTATTCTATGAAAATTAAGTTATAAACTAAAGATAAAAAAAATAAAAAAATAAACAATAAATAATAATATTTTAATACATTATTACTTTATGAGTTAAATAATAAGCTTGTAATATATATAAGTTTAATATAAGTATTAATCTATAAACTTTAAAAAGTGTACATAACAAATTTAATATATTATAAATAATTAACTTACAATATATATATGCACAATAAAATAACAAATTTCATATATTTTGAATAATTAACTTATAATATATACACAATAAAATTACTTTATAAAGTTGCAACGTTCTTAAAATAATGTAATTATAATAGAACAATACATAAAGTAAGGGATATGAGACTTCCACAGTTATTCATATTGTTAGAAATTTCCGGAGGAGAACTGTTGTAATGGATTTATAATCCGTCCAACGTTTCGGATGGTTACTCTATCCATCATCAAGGACCTGAGAGCTTCATGTGCAGCTTCTCAAATAATTTAATCTCTAAGAGATATGCCTCTCCGTAGAGGCTAGAAATAAGGGATCTGAGATTTCAACAGTTATTCATATTGTTAGAAATTTCTGGAGGAGAACTGTGTAATAGATTTATAATCCGTCCAACATTTCAGCTGGTTACTCCATCCATCATCAAGGACCTGAGAGCTTCATGCACAGCTTCTCAAATAATTTAATCTTTGAGAGATATTCCTCTCCGTAGAGCCTAGAAATAAGGGATCTGAGATTTCCACAGTTATTCATATTGTTAGAAATTTTGGAGAACTGTGTAATGGAATATAATCCGTCCAACATTTCGGATGGTTACTCCATCCATCATCAGGGACCTGAGAGCTTCATGTGGAGCTTCTCAAATAATTTAATCTCTGAGAGATATGCCTCTCCGTAGAGGCTAGAAATAAGGGATCTGAGATTTCCACAGTTATTCATATTGTTAGAAATTTCCGAAGGAGAACTGTGTAATGGATTTATAATCCGTCCAACGTTTCAGAAATATAATATATCTAGATTATAATGTTACAACATATTAACATATAAGCCATGTAACCATATTTTGAATATTAACTTATAATATATACACAATAAAATTACTTTATAAAGTTATAACATTTTTAAAATAATGTAAATATAATATAACAATATATAAAGTTATAGTTAAATTAATATAAATAAAATGTAGTGTAACAATAAAGTTATAAATTATAATTAAATTATTGCAAATAAAATATAATATATCTAAAATTATAATGTTATAACATATTAAAATATAAGCCATGTAACCATATATGAGTTCAAATCAAATATGTGTAACTTATGTAGGACATATGCTCCGTCAATAAATAAAAATCCCAGGACCGTTAAATTTGGACAACTAGGTCCAAACTCCATGTTCTGATGCTCAGATTAAGAGGCTAATATTTTTGTTGGATTCCTCTTTCTGAGAGATGTAAAATCCATATAAAATATGTCTTAATCCGATGAGCAGAACTTATATTTTGAATTTATTATTCTTAATAAATTATATGTGCAAGGTCGGCCAGTTTTGTAATGTAGGCTCACATGCCCAACAGATGTGTCACACACCCTCATGATGGATATAAATACAGGAAAAGTTGAAGAGCATTTTATCATCATCACAACTCACATCTTCCTCTCTCATCAAATAGTACGAGCTACCTAAAAGACAAGTTTCAGCCACATGTGTGAAGGACGAAGAGGACAGACCGTACGGCTGAGCTGAAGTACGGATTTTCTGCTGCTAGGGTTTCGCAGTAACTTTGACCAGCGTTGACTTTGGTCAACGCTTGGTCCAATCAAGCTGAAAACTTGTGGAAGGTTCGATTTTTGAAGGCCGTACTACCTGGCACAAAAATCGAGGTCAAAGGGTTGACCGTTTTGCTGCTGCGTTGACTTTTAGCTTGCTGCCCCTGCGTTGACTTTTCAGGACAGCGTTGACTTTTGTAGAGTTGACTTGGGTTGACTCATCTACTGGTTGGAGGGTTGTTGTGACACATGCTGGGCTGGCTGACCAAAGGAGACTTTGCTGGTTGAAGCATCCTGTTGACCGCCGAAACGGACACACACTTTTTTTCCTGTTTCTGATTTGTCTTCTGTAAGATCTGCTTATATGTTCTATCTGCATTTTGCTTAACTACTTGTATGATTGCTGTGAGAAAAGTGAAATTGCTCTTAGCATAGAACATCTACAAAACTTTACAACCGGGATAATACGACCAAGTCTGTACATCGAAGATCCAAAAAACAACGATATTAATAGCAACCGCTGTGCAGAAAGCATCACCTCTGCCATCAGTCTTATGCATGATCTCCGTCTTATGCATCATCTCTTATTTGCTGCACATACTATCACTCTCATTCATGCATCTTTGGTGGGCCAAGCACATGATGCATTGTTGGCTTCCAACAAGCAGCCGTTGGGGTTAGGGCATGTGATGCACTATCAGTTTCCAGCAAGCAACCATCGAGTCTAGGGCACGTGATGCATTGTCGGCTTCCAACAGACAGCCATCAAGGTTTAGGGCACAACAAGGATATGTTTTACGAGTTAAAGATTTGTTTTGTAGCGGATAGTAGGCGGATCCAGGCGGAATCCGGATCCGGATCTATTTCTGATCCGGGGATTCACAAATCCATTCCCCAAGGTGGACGGATCCGATAACATAGATTTCAACCCTTAAACTTCCCATTACTTATAAATTCAATAAAGGAAAATAGTTTTGAAACTATTAGAAACATGTTGATAGTTTTTGGAATCTAAGCTTCTGTGATCCATAATGTAAATTTGTAGAAATTCTTTCGATAGTAATCACATGCAAAAGAACGAGGTCGACGCGTTTCGAACCAACCAGTGTGGTTCATCATCAGGACTTTGTTATGACGTAAGTGGATCTTCAGTGGAGGACATCATGATGTCTTCGAGAGATGCAGCCACATAAACTCATTGGATGATGTAATCACTGGATCTTCCAAGCAACAAGCCCTCTATGCTATCATGGTCTTCAATTGTGTCTTGGTTGGCTCCTAATAGGAACATCAATGAGGATATTGGACAACAGCTCCCTTGCATTCAACAGTTATTCAACCTCCTTGCTTACTCCTCTTCACTTGCCTTGGTCTTCCCGTGGGCTCCAAATGATGGAGTTTACTCATTCTACTAATATGTGTCACTGTTTCAGGTGATTGACAATATACAGTAATTCTTATTGCTGAGGGCTTCACTTCTTGGCTAGCTTTCAAAGTGATAGTCTCTGGATTGAAATCTTCCGCACAATCAATAAAAAAAACATGCACCCATTATAGAGATTAACATGACATGCAAGATGTGCAAAGGAGTGAACGACTGGTTTCCAAACTGGCTGTGATTATGCCAGGTAAAAAGTTTCAGTGGTGAGGAGACCATAAGACTAATAAAATCGACCCAGGAAGCACTCTTACCCATCACAATTGCATATTCAATATTCTGACCAAGATGGCCTTGCATTTCGCCATACCCTCCCCATTTACTTGGAGAAACCTGGGGTTTTGGGCATGAAATTATTTATTTATGTGCCCAATCTTCAAGAGAAAAAGTGGGTCAAGATTCAATCCACAAGGCAGAGATGTGGTGTTGAGGTGTTTCCAGAGCATGAAACCCTACATTCCTCTTTCAATTCAGGCCAATCTTTCCCAAGGAAAGCATAGGAGGAGGCACCTTGAGTGAAAGAAAAAGTTGAGGGAGACACCTTGACTCAGTTCTAGAGCTTGAGAGGGTATTATAGCACTGACTTAATGGTTAGTGCAATGCCATAGCGCTGGCTTAGTGATTAGTGCTGTGCTACACTGGCTTGGGCAATTAAAAACTGAGCTTAAAAGCTGAATTTTGGCCCCTGGGACACGAAACCCTAGGGGTTCCAATTAGGGGAAAAACCCTGGACAACTCGGGAAAAGTACCTTGCTGCTGCTAGGGACATAATAAGGAAGTTTTCATGAGTTTTAAATCACTTAATCAGTCCTCTCTCTTACATTGAATTTCACCTCCAATTTAGGTCAATTTTACACCAAGAAGGCCTAGGAAAAGGATCATAATTGACAGAAAACTCTGAGGGAATCACCATGGCTCAGCCTGGAAGCTAAAGGGGATGATGTAGGACTGCACTATTGGTCAATGATGCGCTATAGCGTTGTACAAATGACTAACACAGCAATATAGTGGCTTAGGGAGACCAAAAAACTGGGTTTTTTGTGGAACTATGACTCTGTGGCTCTATGGAGAAGGCCAAGACAGCCTTATAGCATTGTGTAGATGGTCAAGGAAGCACTACGGTGCAACATTAAGGCTCAAGGGAGAGCTATGGCACTGAATGATGCTCAGTAATGCAATTTGGAGGGGCTCTGGGAGGCAAAGTTTGGGGAAAAACACCAATTTTTGGCCAAAAATGACCCTGTAGCGCTAGGAAGATGGAAAGTACAGTGCTGCAGAGCTGGGTGAAAAGTCAAGGGGGCCCTATAGTACATCCTTAAGGCTTAGTGCTGCATTATAGCATTGGCTTGATGATCAGATATGCGCTACAGTCACTCGGAGAGGCCAAAATTTGAGGGAAAACACCAAATTTTCACTAACCATGGACCTGTAGTGGTGGGGTGATGGGTAAGATAGCGCTAAGAGCTGAGGAGAAGGTCAAGGAGATGCCATAGCACAAACTTGAGGTTCAGTGTTGCACTACAAAGCTGAACAGAGGCAAAATTTTGAGGGAAAGTGACAAAAATCTGAAAAAAGTGACAAAGATGTTTGTTTTGAGATTGTAACATTGCATTGATGATTAGTATAGCGCTGTAGCGCTGAGTAAAATCTTAGTGTTGTTAGTTTTTGTAACATTGGATGTGTTCTAGTCACGAAACGTGGTGGAGAGGCTAGAATACATGAGAACTCCAAAACCCAAAAATCGTTTCTAGAAATTCCACCTAGAGACGGCTTAATTAGATTATTAGCCGATAATGTTTCCTAAGTCTAAACTCAAGAAAAATAGTTAAATAATCAGAAATAATTAAGTCAAGGTGGGAGTTCTCTAGAAACTCACACGGATTGACTCTGAGATGATCCTCACCCTTGATAAAGTTTTAATCTTGATCATTGGTGCTCCAACAGAACATTATAAGAAGAAGTCGATGGGCACTTGGAGAATACACACCTAAGACACTAAAGCAGCAGTTCCTTGTGCAGATCGAGCTAGCAGCAATATAGTTCGAGCCAGAGAGGGACGCAATGTCAGTGAAGGGCAGGGATAGTGATCTGGAGAGGCAGCAGCAAGAGGCTCTGTTATTCCTAGTACAGGAATGCGCGAGTGCAGGCAGCGGGAGTGGCAAGGTTACTTAGGGAATATCTTTGCCATATTTTCTTGTTGTGGATTGCCAGTGGTTGGCATCTAGATTGTACTCAGAATTTCACTATTGCTTAAATAATAAAAACCCCCAGATGCTGCACCGGTTTTCCCAAGTTGGGTTTTTCCCAGTGTTATTTTTCTTTTGTAGTTTAATTGTGAAGATTGCAGTGTGTTTATTTCAATGTTGTCATAGCAATAAACTGAATAATTAATTTATCTATTAGAAGAAATAATACCAGCTATTGCAATAGGATTTCAGACTTGAAATTTTCACATGGTATCAAAGCATGATTGATCAGCGAGGAAGCTCAAAAGCAGAGGAGAGATTTCGCTATTCAAAAGGAGCAGCAGGTTGAAATTCTCAGAGGCTACGCAGTACCTAGACAGGCAGGTCGAATTGTTGGGGCAAGGGTCCAATTTTCAGTTACAGGTTGGCAGAAAAGTCGAGTTGCCATTCCAACAATCAGAGGGAGCAACAGCAACTCATATTTTTCGCTGAGCAGATTCCTTGGTTGGACGTAGAGGGTTTTGTAGCAGGTTTCAGTTGCAGAACCAGCGTCGGTTGGAAGAGAAATTAAACACAACAAAGGGAAAATTTCTCTCAGGGGACTTCGAGTTTCAGAAGTTCAATTTTTCCACTTGCAGATTGGCAGTAGTTGTGAGCAGATCTTCTCACTCCAGAGAGGAGTGTGAGTAGCAGATCCAGTAGCCAAGCAAAAGAAAAGAGGGAAATTCCTGTTTATTTTCCCAAATTTTGAGGTTTGCAGATTTTGCAGCTTTACAAAGATGGTCGTACGAGATTGCCAGAGGAGGTTGTGCAAGCTAGCCAAAATGCCGATCTGGGCAGCAGATCGACTTCCAGTTGCCGGATATAGGTACTGGATGAAGTACGAGTTACCCAGTGCAAGTTGCAAGGCGAAAAAAGGTCCCAATAAGGGGTAAGGCTCGAAAGGAGGTACTAGCGCACCAAATCCAGGAGGACTATGAGACTCCAGTGTGGTAGATTGGGTAGGATCCATGGAAGAGCAGCAGCTTATATCCAATTGTTGCAGATTTATCCCACGAATCAGTATCCTTGCTATGAAAGCCCGACAGAATCAATAGCAGGAAGATCACAGCGTCAGCAAGTGGAGTCGTCATTCAGATGATAGCTGCATAGCTAGTTACAATCAGTGCCCGGGAGACAATTTCAAAGCTAGATGTAGTGACAGAGGCAATAAGAATTGTCCAGTTGCAGGATGCAGGTGCAGTGCCAGCCAGAAGATTCCCAGTGCAGAACTTCGCAGTCCAGTTTCTAGTGCAGGAGGACAGTGCGAGTTTCCAAGAGGGAGCAAAGAGATTTCCCATCAGGAGATCGAGACTCAGAGGGAGTCTAGTTTCAGAGGGAGCATCCCGATGGAAGCTAGTACTTCAGGATCTAGGGAGATCAGGATCATTATTGTTGTAGTTGCAACAGTAGTATCAGTAGATCACATTTTGCCATGTTGGCAGCCATACCTCCAGAAGTGAGGTGGGGTGATTTGGAGTTGTAGTCAAAAAGATTGCAGAGATTGGGCAGGGTCCATTGAGGTGTCCACCTCTTGAATCATTACCTAGCTACAAGGCGCCAACAGTGTTCAGTAGCAAGACGGATCAGTGGCAAATCGGCAATTGATGCATTTAGTCCTAGAGTGACAGTCGCATACTAGTAGCAGTGAAATGTTGAGGAGCGCAGTGCAGCGTTGACAGCAATGCAGGTGGCACAATGCAGAGTCAGCAACAAGGCAGATTCTTCGGAACCAGTGCAGAATAGCAGTCAAAACTCGGGAGACAGATGCATCATACTGAACACAGTTGATTCAATATTTCGAATGTTTCTTAGTTGCAGTTGTTGCAGTTGCAGCAACAACATATGAGAGGGAGTTTGTTAATTTGGACAACTAGGTCCAAACTCCATGTTGTGATGCTCAGATGAAGATACCAATATTTTTATTGGGTTCCTCTTTCGAAGAGGTGCAAGATTGATCTAAAGATCATTTTGATCCGATGAGCAGAACATTTATTTTTAATTTATTTTTGATCTATTCAAAATATGTGCAGGTCGGCCTTAAGGTTTTACACCCCCAACAAATGTGTCACACACCCTCACTGATGGATATAAATAAGGTCAACGTTGGAGGACATTTCACTCATCTCATCCTCACACATTCTCTCTCCTCTTATGATTGGTTCGAGCTACTTGGAGGCAATTTTCTGTTCACACAAGGGAGAAGGACATTGACTTTTTTGCTGCAGCTAGGGCTTCCACCGTAGGTTTGACCAGCATTGACTTTGGTCAACGCATAGTCAAACAGAGCTGAACTTTGGCACAAACTTCGATTTCTGCAGTCCGTACTATTTGGCACAAGAACCAAGGTCAAAGGTTGACCACTGACCGTCCTGCATTGACTTTGACTTGCTGTTGTTTTGCGTTGATTTTCTGGACAGCGTTGACTTTCTAGACAGCATTGACTATTTGGGATGTGTTGACTTTGGTTGACTTCAATTGTCTGATGAGGGTGATGTGACACATACTGGGCTGGCTGACCAATAAGACTTTGCAGGTTGAAGCATCCTGCTGATCGTCGTAATGCACCAACACATATATATATTTTTGGCTTGTCTTTTGTTGATCTACTGGTATGTTCTATCAGCATTTTACTTTATTGTTTATGTGATTGCTGACTGAAATTGAAGAGAAAGTAAAGTTGCATCAAGCATAGAACATATGCATAAATTTACATTTTATCGAGCTGAGGTGAAGACAAAGCCCTAATTTGTAGCAATCACCAAAGAAGAGGATGGGTTCCTCAAACTACAATGGCTTCAAGACTAATGACAAATTGACTGGGAAGGATGACTTCCATGCTTGGAAGATGACATTGGACCTTATGTTGGAAGACAAAGATGTCATGGACTATGTGCAGGATAAAATCCAAGAGCCTCCATCCACTGCAACTGTTGCCGCCAAAACAAAGTATAAGAAGGGAGAGATCAAAGCAAAGCTAATGATCAGGGACTCAATTCACAAGAGTCTGGTTGCCTAAATCTCTGAGATGGGCACATCAAAAGGAATGTATGATAAGTTGGTCAACACGTTCAAGGCCAACAATGCGAATCAAGTCCAATTCTTCAAGAATCAATTGAAGAATCTAAAGAAAGGCAGGGATGAGTCTATTCAATCATATTTTCTGAGGCTGACCGAGATCAGGAACAATCTGCTAGCTATTGGGGAGATAATAGCTGATCGAGAGATGGTACTCACCACACTTGGAGGGCTCCCATCCGAAAGGCATGTGTTCAACATTACCATTCTAAATAATAATGTGATACCTGACTTTGAAGAAGTACTATCAAGATGCGTTCAAGAAGAGACAAGAATGAAGGAGTATGAAAATGAAGGAAATGCTGCCTACATTGCTCATTCTAGAAAGAAGAACTTTGGTGGTCCAAAGAACAAAGGAAGAGCAGGGGCCCAAGGAAAGAAGGGCAAGTGCTACACTTGTCATAAGCCAGGTCACTATGCTAGAGAATGTCCTTTCAAGAAGGATTCTCCTGATGGTGATGACAACAACAACAACCAGAGGAATGGCAATCAAAGGAACAACAGGGTCAAGGGAAAGAGGAAGGCTCACTCCGACGAAAATGGTCAACCTTTCAAAAGGTCGAGAAACTCCAGGTATGAGGAATCAAATGTTGTTGATAAAAGAAATGAATTCATTCTTGTATCTGCCCTCTCTGTTGCATCTCCACCTGACACTATGGATGTCTGGTTGATAGATAGTGGTGCCTCAAGGCACATCACTCGGTTCAAGGAAGAAATTTCTGATCTGGTTGAGAAGGATACTAATCTGGAAATTATCCTTGGAGATAATCCCACATATCCCATGAAAGGGACAGGGACTGTGACCCTCCACTTGTCTCAAGGTCAAGTCCTCTGCTTGCAGGATGTACTATATGTACCTAATTTGAAGAAGAACCTTGTGTCTATATCAGCCATGGAAGACAAAAGTTTCAATGTGGCATTCACTGATGGAGAGGTGCGCATGTGGAAGAAGAGCTTCAAGGAAGCTATCACAATTGGGTTTAGAGTTGATACACTCTACCAGGTTGGAGGAAGTCCACTAGGAGCGATGACATGTGATATTATCTGACAAACTGAACTATGGCACCGGAGATTTGGACACCTTCACTACAAAGCCCTTCCCGAAGCAAGGAAGGTGGTGACGGGGATGCCCAAGTTCTCAAATAATCATGAAGGTGTATGTCAGGGTTGTGTCGAAGGAAAGCATACAAGGGAACCTTTCCCCTCAAGCGTCCCAAAGACATTTGAAGTCTTGCAATTAGTACATTCTGATCTGTCTGGTATGCTAGCCGTGACATCCTTGGGAAGATGTTCTTATTATATGACGTTCATAGATGACTTCTCTCGCAAAACCTGGATATACTTCTTGAAGAAGAAGGATGAGGCTTTCATGTGGTTCTGTACCTTCAAAGCCTTGCTAGAAAATCTAACAGGGAAGATGATCAAGATATTGAGGACAGATAATGGCACTGAATATGAGACGAACGAGTTCAAGAACTTTTGCAGAGAAGCTGGCATTGAGAGGGAGACCACAACTGTCTATACTCTTGAGCAGAATGGCATTGCTGAAAGAAAGAATAGGACCATTGTGGGAGCTGCCCGTGCAATGCTATGTGACCAAGGTCTACCGAAGTTTCTGTGGGGAGAAGCTGCGAACACTATTGTGTACATACAAAACCGATGCCCACATTCCGCCTTGGACTCCAAAACTCCCGAAGAGGTTTTCACTAGTAAGAAACCTGACGTCTCACATTTTAGAGTTTTTGGATGTCCTGTTTATTTTCATGTGCCGAAAGAGAAGAGGAGCAAGCTCGATGCTTCTGGGAAGAAGGGAATGTTTGTGGGCTACAGCGAAACTTCGAAGGCCTATAGCGTCTATGTGCCTGGTCAAAGGGAAGTGGAGATATGCCACGATGTCACTTTTGACAAAGATGCTTCCCTGAGGAAAGTAGTCAATCTTCCGAGATCTGAGGAAGACCATGAAGCAAGGCCTGGAAATCAAGAAGGACCAAAGCATGAGACGATGCCCAATGTTGAAGGACCGGTGGACCCGATTGATCCACCTCCTTCACTGGGGAAGAGACCATCATGGCTCAAGGACACTCTCGAGGATGCTGAGGGACATATGGCCCCAAGGGGGACATTCCGTGAAAGCAAGAAGCCAAGTAGATACCAAGGGTATCTAGCAGCCATGAGTACTATTGTACAATCTGAGCCTGGATCTTTTTGAGGAAGTCGTAAAGCATCAAGTCTGGAAGGATGCTATGCACGAAGAGTATGAGTCCACAATGAATGATGTCTGGGATGTGGTTCCAAGACCAGAGGATAAAGAAGTTGTCTCCTCGAAATGGCTCTACAAGATCAAGCATGGATCTGATGGAAGTGTTGAAAAGTTCAAGGCAAGATTCGTTGCCCGTGGCTTCTCTCAAAAGGAAGGCATAGACTATGATGACATATTTGCACCTGTGGCCTGATATACCACCATTCGATCTGCATAGCCCTTGCTGCTACGCAAGGATGGAGTCTTCATCAGATGGATGTGAAGACTGCATTTCTGCATGGTGCGATAAAGGAAGAGGTGTATGTGGAGCAACCTCTGGGGTTCGAAGTCCAGGATCGAGACGCCCATGTCTGCAGGTTGAAGAAAGCCCTCTATGGGCGGAAGCAAGCACCCAGAGCTTGGTACGAGAGGATAGATAGCTATCTGATGAAGTTGGGCCACTCGTAGTAATGTTGATCTGAACCTTTACTTCAAGGTTGATAGAGAGAAGCCTCTCATTCTGGTGTTGTATGTGGACGACCTCTTCCTAACAGGTGTTAACCCTCTCATTCATCAGTGCAAGAGGGAGCTCGCTGCTGAGTTTGAGATGAAGGACCTAGGAATAATGCACTATTTCCTAGGCCAAGAGGTCTGGCAGAGACCTAGCGAGATTTTCCTTTCTCAAGGAAAATACAATGTGAAGCTTCTATAAAGATTTGGTATGGTGGACTGTAAATCCGTGTCGACACCGATGGAGCTCAACTTTAAGAAGTTGAGTGGGAGTGCTGTTGGGCCTGTGTTAGCAAATCTTACTGAGTATCATCAACTAGTAGGGGGCCTGATGTTCTTAGTGAACACCCATCCAAATATATGTTTTGCATTGAACACTTTAAGTCAATAGACGGTTGAGCCTCATCACACTCACTAGGTTGGTGCCAAGAATCTTCTGAGATATCTTCGGGGCACGATAAACCATGGGCTGAGATACACTGTCGAGAGCGTGACTCTCCTTGGATATACTGATGCCGATTGGGCTGGCACTATGGTGGATCATAAAAGCACATCTGGACGCTGCTTCTCACTTGGATCCGCTTCGATATCATGGATGAACGGAAGCAGAAGTCGGTGGCTTTGAGCACCGCAGAGGCCGAATACATTGCAGCGAGTATGGCCTGTTGTGAAGCAATTTGGTTGCGAAAGCTCTTCAGTGAGTTGTTCGAGCATGTGCTAGATACCACCATGATACTCTATGATAAACCAGAGTGGGATTCGCTTGTCCAAGAATCCCGTGTTCCACGATCGATCCAAGCATATTGATATCTGGTACCATTTTATCCGGGATATGGTACAGCGAAGCGCCGTAAGGCTCAATCATATAGGAACTGATAAGCAGGTCACGGATATTCTCACAAAGCCCCTGGGGAAGGTCAAGTTCCTAACCTTCCGTGAGAGTCTTGGTATCGTGGAACGACCCTTTGATGAGGGTCCTGTTGTACGATGAGCTCTGGGAGCTCTAGGGGGCTTTGGGGATAGCTTCTTAGAGCTGTAAGCAACCACAGGGCTAGGCTTGTTGAACCTTGTTGGTGTGCTTCTGCCCCACCATTGTGATGATTGAGTTGGTTCACCTCTCATTATCTGTGCCTAGTATGCATCCTACCCATTGAGGTCAGGGCTCATGGGAAACACCTCTCATTTGGCCAGTGAGGTGGGAAAAGCTAGAGACTAGTAGCAAAGACTGATGGACGCATCAAAGATTGTCATACTCTCTATCTAGGATGGCACAGTCCAACCACTTGATCTAGGATCAGGTCTAGTGAGGTTTCGGACCTCCTACTAACTTCGGGTCAGATAAACCAACTGCGGGTTGGTATGAGACTCTTTGTGAGTTCTATAGAGGTTTCGGACCTCTGGGTAGAATCTGTCAGCCGGGAATGATGTCTTTGTGACTGACCCACATCTGTTCTGAAATAAAGAGGCCAACAAAGCAAGTTACGGTGGGATGACGCACGATGTTTGGATTTCACAGGTGGATGGAGTTCTCCCTAGTTGAGAGGGAGTGTTAATTTGGACAACTAGGTCCAAACTCCATGTTGTGATGCTCAGATGAAGATAACAATATTTTTATTGGGTTCCTCTTTCAGAGAGGTGCAAGATTGATCCAAAGATCATCTTGATCCGATGAGAAAAACATTTATTTTGAATTTATTTTTAATCTATTCAAAATATGTTCAGGTCGCCCTTAAGGTTTTACACCCCCGGCAAATGTGTCACACACCCTCACTGATGGATATAAATAAGGTCAACATTGGAGGACATTTCACTCATCTCATACTCACACATTCTCTCTCCTCTTCTGATTGGTTCGAGCTACTTGGAGGCAATTTTCTGTTCACACGTGGGAGAAGGACGTTGACTTTTTTGGCAACTAGGGCTTCCACCGTAGGTTTGACCAGCATGACTTTGGTCAACGCACAGTCAAACGGAGCTGAACTTTGGCACAAACTTCAATTTCTACAGTTCGTCCTATTTGGCACAAGAACCAAGGTCAAAGGTTGACCATTGACCATGTTGGATTGACTTTGACTGCTGTTGTTCTACGTTGATTTTCTAGACAAAGTTGACTTTCCACACTGCATTGACTACTTGGGTTGTGTTGACTATTGTTGACTTGGATTGTTTGATGAGGGTGATGTGACACATACTGGGCTGGCTGACCAATAAGACTTTGCTGGTTGAAGCATCCTGATGATCGCTGTAACACACCAACACATATATATATTTCTGGCTTGTCATCTGTTGATCTACCGGTATGTTCTATCAGCACTTTACTTTATTGTTTATGTGATTGCTAACTGAAATTGAAGAGAAAGTAAAGTTGCATCAAGCATAGAACATCTACATAAATTTACAGAGTTGTAGTGCAAATGCAGAGTTGGCAACAGTATGTTAGTGTCAGCAGCAGCACGAATGCAACATCAAAGTTATGCAGAGATTGGTGGGCAGTATGGCCAGACATCAGCAGGGTGAGAAGAGATGGTACAGAGACAGGGTGTTATGGCAGGATGTGCACCACACTAGAACACAGTCCTTGCTAAGAGAGAGTATTAGTTTTTGTAGCATTAAATGTGTTCTAGTCACGAAACTTGGTGGAGAGGCTACAATACATGAGATCTCCAAAACCCAGAAATAGTTTCTGGAAATTCCACCTAGAGATGGCTTAATTAGATTATTAGCCTATTTTGTAATGTTTCCCAAGTCTAAACTTAGGAAAACTAGTTAATTAATCGGAATTAATTAAGTCAAGGTGAAAATTCTTTATAAACTCACACAGATCGACTCTGAGATGATACTAGCCCTTGATTAAGTTTTAATATTGGTGGTTGGTGCTCCAACAGAGGATTATAAGAAGAAGTCAATGGGCACTTGGAGAATACACACCAGAGATACTAGAGCAACAGTTCCTTGTGCAGATCGAGCTACCAGTAGTAGAGTTCGAGTTAGAGAGGGACGCAGTGTCAGTGAGAGGCAGGGACAGTGATCTGGTGGAAGATTTTCAAATCTGGAGAGCCAGCAGCAAGAGGTTGAGTTATTCCCAGTACAGAAACGTGAGAGTGCAGAAACATGAGTGCAGGCAACGTGAGTGTCAGGGTTTCTTAGGGAATATCTTTGCCAGATTTTCTTATTGTGGATTGCCAGTTTTCGACATCCAAATTGTACTCAAAATTTCAATGCTGCTTAAAAATAAAAACCCTCGGATGTTGCACCGATTTTCCCAAGTTGAGTTTTCCCAGGGACATTTGTCCAAAAATAACTGTGTCGATTTTTATGTGTGTGTGCTAGCATTTCTCAATTTCTAGCTTTATTTTTCTTCCGCAATTTATTTGTGAAAATTGTAGTGTGTTTATTTCGAAGTTGTCATAGCAATAAACTAAATAATTAATTTATCGGTTAGGAGGAGTGTTGGTTGGACTTGGTTACACCTCAGAGCTTGAGCTTGATGATTTGGCACACATATACATGAGCGCTCCATTTTTTAGCATCTATTTCCATGATGAGGACTGAGGAGACTATTTGCACATGTTTCCATGGGTATTGTTGAAGATGTACACTTGAGGGGTTGGATTGCCTACCTGTACATGCTTATTGATGAGGTTTCCTTGCACACTTTTCTATGTCACCTTGATGAAGGCGTCAACATTTTTAGCATCTATTTAGTTCACCAAAACTACTATTTTGGGATGATGCACATGTACCACTTGATGCAGCTCATCCTACTATCTTGCACATGTGACTCATGTCTAGAAGGGCAAAAGGATAAGTATTATTAATATATTTAGCTTTATTATTGTTGCTCAAATATAATCCTTTTCCTATATTTTCGTTGAAAGGTAATTTCTAAATATTTTGGAGATCAAAGAAAGGGATTGTGTCAAGATTTAGAGGAAGACTCTCAAAGATTTGAGTCGTGATAGAAGCCTTGCTACAAAAGGACCCTTCAATAACAAAACCCTCCAA
This sequence comes from Pinus albicaulis, assembly GCA_034641835.2. Lineage (NCBI taxonomy): Eukaryota > Viridiplantae > Streptophyta > Pinopsida > Pinales > Pinaceae > Pinus > Pinus albicaulis. The sequence continues at coordinate 1,236,079,579 of CM076583.1, read as the reverse complement.
GGTTTGTAAAAGGAGCAACACTAGGGTTGTTTCAGTCGATCAGACTTATAAATAATCTTCTTCATTATAAGATACATTCATTTTGAAATTTGCATTGTATTACTAACTCACTTAGGACAGGGAGTTTTGAATCATTAAGATTCTTGTTAGGGTGATTAATCTCTAGATTGAAACTACCTTCATCACACTATCTTCGCCACTTGTTCATTCTTGGTAAAACCCTAATCTTTAGGGTTCACTATAAAACCCTATCCTTTTGATGCTTAGGGAATGTTACCACCCTAGTCTACTTAGAGTTTGTTGATAAAGTCTAGAACCTACAATGAATTCCTACTCTCTTGATGCTTATGGTTTGTTAATGTTATGAAACCCTAACCTTTAAAGGTTTGTTGTTGATGTTTCAGTTACATGATAAAATCCTAGATTTTAGGGTTTAGTAAATTAGGGTTCATGACAAAACCCTTGCGACAGTCAATCCTAGGAATGAAATCCTAGGTGTGAGCTTTTGCATAATTGAAATACCTAGTCTGGTCAAAATTATTGTATATCTAATTTTTGAAGTATGATGTTTATATCTAGGGTTTACAATAAAAACCCTAGTAAGAGATTGATATAAGGAAATAATGATGAAACCCTAGATATGAATTGATAAAATGCTAACTTGATTGTTGATGTCCATGATTTAGTTTTGGAATCTAGGTTTGTGACAAAATCCCTAGTAAAGTTTAATATAAAATTCTTGGGCATAATATTGACACTTCAAAGATTAAGTGTTATGATTGGCTTGCCAACTTGATTTAGTTGTTGATATCTAAGGCTTTAAATCTCGATGATGGAATCTAGGGTTTGCAACCAAAACAATAGCAAGTTGTTATAGTCCAGAATATAAAAATGTAACCCTTCTTAACTATGAACCTAACTAGGTTTAGGCATTTGATGTCTAAAGCTTTATAATTCTATATATTCGTACTTGGTTGTACTTGTTGAAGATTTGCAAGTACATAATCTTCAAGATGTTGAAGATGTTCATAATTGAAGACGACTTGATAGTAATGATAAGCATGACAAATAGGGAATGATGATGACATAAAAGATGAATATACGACCTTGTTGCCGTGATGTTCCTGAAGTTTTGAAAGGTTGAAGTTTCTTCGATGTTATTAAGTTGATTTACCTAAGTTGAGAGAGAGTTTGGATGAAATAAAGTATATATCTCCCTAGTTGAGAGGGAGGGCATAATGTGACAACTAAGACCTTGAAGAAAGAATGTAGATCATGGTAAAGTATTATAGATAGATATTTGTGAATGGCAAAGTTGTAAAGAAAACTTGGATGTTCTGGAAGAAGTGCTAAAGTTGAGTTTGGTGTTGTTGTAAAAGTTAAAGAAAAAAGCTTCCGACGAAAGATTTTTTTGGATAATATGATGATGACCTAAGAAACATCAATATATTTGAGAACCCCAAAGGTTTGAGTTAACTTATATATATATATATATATATTGAAATTTTATTACTAATTGGGGTTATGATTATGCAGGATCGCTCCATAAGAAGATTGAACATTTCAAAGCATGCTTGGACTGGTAGATATATCTGATTTAGTTTATAAGGAGAGATGAAGCTTCTTGGGGCGACAAGATGCTTGGGGGGACATCTGGCTGGCAAATGTGTTGATCTCCTGATCCCAAAGTAGGGAGGGTGGCATTGGTCCTGGAGCTCCAACCTTGGATATGCACCTAGATCCCTAGGTTGGTGTTAGAGCTAAAGCATGATGGTACTTACAGTGGCTAAAGCTTGGAACACACCTTAGTCCCACCCAATTAGATACCTTGGTCGAGTATCTAATCTATAGCATTGTGTGTGTTGTGACTCTTCATAGAGCATATCATTTTGAGGTCTTTCATGTACCTATGTATATATGTAATTATGAATACCACCTTAGTTAAGAGGGAGTGTTGAAGAATGTAACTAGTGCCAGTCTTCATAATTGTATTTGAGTCATGATAAAATGAATTTGACAAAATATAGAAAAAGGAAAAAAAATTACTGACATATTAAAGCAAGGATTTCATGCTTGTGTCATCGGTCAATAGGTCAAAATCTTCATTTGTATGCTTCTAGGTTCTTGTTAAGAGTCATAGTCTTTGTCTAGATCCTTCTTGGGCTTTGTAAAATCAAGAAAGAAAATTTATTGAGTCTAAAATGTCATGTTTTCCTCCTCCACCAAGTTAGCCTCAAAGAGAGAACAAGTTGGTGTGAAAATTCGTACTCTCAAATCCCTACTGCAGCAATCTAATATTACTTCTCCTACTTGTTAATTCCATGAAAGTTATTAACTAAGTTACACTGTAAATATCGAAGAAAATACAACTGCAGCCTTCACTAATTGAATTATATGCGGAAATAAGAACTGAGCAAGAAGAAATAAACACAAATATGACACCATTAATTTTGGACTAAGTCCCCGGAAAAACTCAATGCGGGAAAACCGGTGCAGCAACTGATGGTTTGAATTATTTAGCAATAGTTCTGAATACAATCTTGGATGCCTTAATGGTTGTCTGATACAAAAAATCTGATTGGCAGAAAAATTAGTGAGAAATACCTCACACTATCACTAGCAACTCGGCACTAATCCAGCCTCTGAATGACTAGCCCCAAGTTGCCTCTACACAATCACAGCGTTACCAATACGTTGCTCTGCGTCACTCCCTCTAGTTGATCAATCCGCTCGCTGGATGCTCGCTCCTCTGAACCTCCAGTCTCACACCCTGGCTCCTAGCATTGTATCTTATCTGCTCCTCAGCAGATCTGTGGATCTCTTCACATTGCCTCAGCATAGCTCTGCGCTACCCAGCGTGGCACTACGCAACTATTTTGTATCTCTCTCTGCCTTCACTGCAGTGTATCCTCAGATCATAAAACCTCCAACCGGAAAACTATCCCTGCCCCTCACCACAAGAAATCTCCTCGATGATTTCTCTGCCAACTGCTCCGCTCCTCTCTTGAGGAATTGATCTCTTGATCTCACTCAATGTGTGTTCCAAATGCCCATCGAAGTCCTTATAATCTTCTCGTTGATTAATCAACAACCCATATTAGATTCTAGTCGATGTTTCATATCATATTGACTCGATCTTCGTCTTTTTCTAGCAGTTTCACAACCAGTTTAATTAATACCCTTTAATTATTTTAATTTCCTAAGTTTAGACTTAGGCATCCATTAAAAATAATTAATTATTTTAATTAAACTGTCTTTGGGTGGAACTTCCCAAAATGATTTCTGGGTATTTTGGAATGCATGTCTTAGCCTCCCTGCAAATTCTTGAGGCTAGAGCACATTTGATGCTATCAAAAATCAACACTCACGCTTAGCGAGGAATGTGCTCTAGTAACGCTACCTGTTGAAAGTTGAAACATCACTTTGATTCTGCAACATCTCCCTCTGCGTTGTTGATGTCTAACATCATTGCTCACCAACTACAGCGCAAATGTTGCATTTGTGTTGCTGTTAACCCTACATGTTGCTGCCAACTGCATCTGCACTGCAACTCTGTTGTTGTTGCAGCAGAAAAACATCCAAAATACTGAACCAATGGTGTTCAGCATGATGCATCTGATACTGGAGTTCTGAGTCCTAACTGCTACTAGTCTTTGCGCTGACCCTCTGAAGCCTCTGTGTTGTTGTTGACTCTGCACTGTTCCAATTGCACTGTTGCCAACTCTGCTCTGCGTTGCTCAGTCTCTGGCGCTCCTAGCCACTGCAACTATCACTCTGACACTCCTCTGCACCAACTAACACTGACCCATCCTCCTACTTCTGATATGGGCTCCCATATCAAGGTATTGATCCGAGAGGTGGACTACTCAAGGATCCTGCCCATATGCAGTTCTTTTGAACTACAGTACTAGATCACACCAACTCTCCCCTGGAGGTATGTGGGCAATCATCGCAAATTCCTCCTCCTCGATCCTTGCAGTTGCAGCCAGTGGAGCATGTTTCTCTTCCTTGTCCTTCTTCTTCAGAGGATGTTGCGTAGCGTAGTGACCAAGCTCACCACACCGGAAACATTTGATCTTTGAGGCATCCTATTTCCGCCTTCATTGCTAATGCCACCAAGTTTGCACTTGACCAGATCTCGCATGTGGATCATGTTTCTCTTCCACACCAAAAACATTTGATCCTTGAGACGTCCTATTTTTGCCTTTGCTGCTACAGCCATCAAGTTTGCACTTGACCAAATTTCGCATGTGGATCATGTTTCTCTTCCTTGTCCTTCTTGAGAGGACGTTGTGTAGCCTAGTGACCAAGCTCACCACATCGGAAACATTTGATCTTTGAGACGTCCTATTTCCGCCTTTGCTGCTACTGCCATCAAGTTTGCACTTGACCAGATCTCGCCTCATCTCCTCCTATTGAAGAGGAGCCCACATCCCTTCCCAATCCAGCAAATTTTCTCTACCCAAGATACTCTGGACAAAGATTTTTCGTTCTTCTAAGACAACATTTAGGGCCAATCTTACCATCTTCATGGGCCTACGGCACTGACCCTACAACTGTCAGTTGATCTCGGACTTCCCAAAGCTTCGAAAGGAATGGATCTATGCGCTTCCCCTTCTGCGTCCTTATGGATCTCATCTTCTCCTCCAAGAACAACTTGCGTTGCTCGGAAGATCCCTCATACAGCGTAGCCAATGCATCCCACATCTCCTTGGCAGTCCCTTTGCCAGATATGTGTGAAACAATGTGATCCCTCACTCCGTCGAGGATCATCCTCTTGGCTTTTTCTATATCCTTCTTGTAGGCCTTTAATGGATCCAAATCTGCGGGGACAGCTACCACATTATCGATGAAGGCTTTGAGATCATGCTCATCTAGAAGGAAGGAGATCCTTGCCTTACAGATAACATAGTTGGAGGCACCCTCCAAACGAATTATGATCTCTCAGCCCGATTGTTGCAATCACGCCCAACAAATGTCAAAGTTTGCCTCTAACCCTCTGCGCAGCAAGTTCTACACACTCCCTGCTGGAGTGAGCAAAATTAATCTCGGTTTATGTTGCTTCTGCATAAGAAATTAGAATTTATGGGCAAGAAATTCTTTGAGGTCAGAATTCCCTCAATGTGCTCTTTCTTCCTTCTTATGACACTTTTATGCACTAGCAAGTTGCTGCAAAAAATCTGTGTCCCAGCTGAAGACTGCTTTGTGCTGAAGTTGTTGCGTTGCTCCTTTGTCGCTGGCAAATCTCAATCTGGAAAATCTTCCTCTCTGTCGACTCACTCAGAGAGGGATTTTTCCTTGAGAATCTTGCCCTCCAGGCATGGACTGCACATCCCTTTAGGGATTCAATCTATTGCCTACGCAACTCTTCGATCTCCCTCTTTTGTTTAGCATTGGGCTCTTCCGGCTCTGCTCTCTTGTTTCACCTGCACTCTAATACCATGTGAAAATTCATAATCTTGAATCCCTACTGCAGTAATCTGATATTACTTCTCCTACATGTTAATTCCATGCAAGTTATTCATTGAGTTACACTATAAATATCAAAGTAAATACAACTGCAACATTCACTAATTAAATTATATGCGGCAACAAGAACTAAGAAAGAAGAAATAAACACACATATGACATCGTTATTTTTGGACTAAGTCCCCGGAAAAACCCAATGCGGGAAAACTGGTGCAACAGCTGAGGGTTTGTATTATTAAGCAATAGTTATGAATACAATCTTGGATGCCTTACTGGCTATTCGATACAGAAAATCTAACTGGCAGAAAAATTAGTGAGAAATACCCCACATTAACATTGGCGATCTAGCACTAATCCAACCTCTGAATGGCTAGACCCAAGCTGCCACTATGCTACTCTGTGTCACAACCGATAGGGACTGCATCACTCCCTTAGGCTGGATCAATCTGCTAGCTGGATGCTCAATCCTCTGGCCCTTCAATCTCACACCCCGACTCCCGACACTAGATCTTATCTGCTCCTTAGTGAATCTGTGGATCTCCTCACAGGCTCTGTGTTGCCTCAGCGTAGCTCTACGTTGCCCAGCGTGGCACTGCGCAACCTCTCTGGATCTCTCTCCGCCTTCTCTGCAATGTATCCCCGTATCAAGAAACCTCAAACCGGAAAACTATCCTTGCCCCTCACTGCAAGAAATCTCCCCAATGACTTCTCCGACAATTGTTGCACTACCCTCTTGAGAAATCCATCTCTTAAGCATCTAAGATATTGCTTCTCCCACACGTACTACAGCAGATCCGAAATATTTAAAGATGTTGCAGGTCTGAAATGTCTACTATAGGTTCAAGATATTTAAGATGTTGCAGCTCCGAAATGTCTACTACAATTTCAAGATATCTAAGATATTGCAAGTTCGAGATGCTGCTAGACGAAGTTGCATTTGTTGATTCACTATTCAAAAAATGACTTGGGTTGATTTTTGGAAATATGTCTATTGAAGGTTGACTTGGTGGAGTGGAGGAGGTCTCTCTCTTGAGTCTAAAGGGTCTTGGTTGTTTGAATCTGATTTAAAACTATTAGTGGAAGAGTTTGACTGGGTTTTCCCCTATAAAGGGGTGCCTAATTTGTTCTTCATGTTTTGGTAGTTGTTTGATGATCGAAGAGATAATAAGAAGAAGAAGAATTTAATAAGAAGATCACAAGCATCTATCAAAGTAAAAGAGAAATCAAATTTAATTGCCCTAACTAAGTTGCCCTAGATTTCTCAACACAAATTCCCTTGTGGGTCAAGCCAACAAAAAAAGGAGAGTTGTGCTTAAATATATATAAGGGTTTGCTCTCTATTTGCAACTTGGATATTGATTCAATGGAGGAACTTGTGAGTGATGCTCCAAGAATTGTAATGAAGGTATCTTATTTTGTCTAAGCTATGGTTGAATATACACACAATTGATTATGTGTGGCAAATATTAGGCTTTTATCATATTTAATCTAGGAGCCACACTTTGTCTTAAAAGAGAAGTAGTTAATGCCCTAGACGTTCATTGTAAGTGAATGCATAACTTTAAACTTTAGGCAAGGTCAGTTCTAGGTTGGTTTGGTTATGGAGTTTCCCTATAAAGAAGCCCCTTCCCTCCATAAAATCTATAATATCTTGTTTTCCAAATTAGGGCTATTATAAGGCACATCACTTTGGCTGCCTATAGCCACTAATTTTTCTTGAAAATTAGCCCTCCAAAATTCCATACATGACCCCATAGTCCAAACAAATAAGGCATTGATCATGTTGAATGGTGTTCTCATTGATGCCAACATTGATTCTTGAGCGCTCTTAATATTTGTCTAGGTTGCACCAATTAGAAGCTTCAATGACGTGAAGCTCTCAAAAGTCCTAGAAGCCCCGCACTTGTTGAAGCTTTTGAAGATGAAGATTAATTGGGTTGCTCCTAAAATCACTATCATTGAATGGTCCTCGTCATACCGATTCCAATGGCATATGACACACCTCGTGGGGCCTCACAGTTTGCGAAATATGCGCTTCAAAAAGTCAAACCCCACCTCTTGAGGTTTATAACCCCAAAAGATGATGATGTGGCATGGAATTACAGGTTGGCTTAAGGCACATTGAATGAAGAAATTAAAATTTAATATAATTTCTTCATGGCCAAAGGCCAAAATAAAAATAAAAATTAATTATTAGAGGGAAAGTTTGAAAGTTCAAAAGTGTGCCTCCCCTCCAATGCAAGTCGGCCTCAAGTATGGGTCTAATATATAAATTTAAAATTATTTTGTTGCTTACCTTGTGATAAGTCAGCCTTCGAAAGGCTCTAACCTACACTATAAAAGGATGATCGATCTCCTTCAAATCAATCAAGCAAGTCATACATTTGTATCTGAAATTTCTTGACCTTGTGGAGCAATGTTATCATTTGGGAGATCGATTTTTTTGTGGTTTCTAGCTTGTTTTCCTTGTTTTTCTTTTATTGACTGGTTTTTGGCTTTGGTTCAAGGATTCCAAGTGTCTCTTCTTGTATTGATGGTGTTTCGTTGGAGGATTGATCTATAAATTCATGACCTATCTTTGTTAATAAAGGAATGTCTTGGGTTGGTTCTTTTCTTCTACTGCAAGGGCTCATCCTTGGAATAGACGAAACTGTGGCATCTATGTGGCCCTGAAACAGAGCATCTAAATTTCTGAATCATGGTTTTGGGCATTAATATTAGCACCGTTCTGGCATCAAATTAAAGGATGACTCAACATCATCTCTACACAGGAATAACCCTTTGGGCCCTCGTATTTATTGCATATCCTACAAACTTCTTAAGGTTCTGTTAAGGAACCTTCTGCGGCAATCTCAGAGGATAATTTTTCAGCCCCCATCTTCCATCAAAATTGTTGATCGAGGGTTTGGTTGAGGATTTAAGTGACACCACAGATACTTGTTGAATTGTTTGACTTGGACCCGTGACCTGGAAAATATTTTCATTGATCTGAGTTATCAATCAAAGAAAAATGTTGTGAAATACCATATATTTTGGTCCTCCATAGTAGAGACTCCTTTCCATATACCTCAAATCCTTGAGTTGTTTCTATGCATACCTCTTCCTTAATCACACAATTGAGGAAGTAGTCTTTACAACCCTCTGGTGCAATTCGCATCTCATAGAAGCAACAAGTGAGATGATGGATCTAATGGAGGTGTACTTGGCAACTAGAGCAAAGTCTCATCATAGTCTTCTCCCTCTTTCTGGTAGAATCCTCTAGCCACGAACCGTCCCTTGTATTTTCCAATACTCCCATATGCAGCATGCTTAATCTTGTGTATCCTCTTGGAAGTCACCACTGACTTCCCTTCTGACATTGGCATGATTTCCCAAACATCATTCTTCATGATTGATTGGTAGTCTTCATTCATTGTCGTCTTCCAAACCTATTGACTAGGTGCTTCTTCATATGTGGAAGATTCTTCATCAATGAGTTTTGTCATGAGAGCTGCATAGTTGAAGAACCTTTTAGGTTCCTTCACCTCTCTAGATGTGCCATCAAGAGGTACATGTCCTTCTGCCTCTTCCAATGTGGATCTAAGCCATGTTGGTTTCTTCTTGATCTCATGAACTATGACTGGTTTTGCTAGATCTTGAGGCCCTTCTAGCCTTCTGGTACATTCTGTAGAACTTGAATGCTCCTCCCTTGAGGCCCTTCTAGCCTTCTGGTACATTCTGTAGAACTTGAATGCTCCTCCCTTGAGGCTTCCTGTTTTACTTCATCTAAGGAATCTACTAATACTTCCTTACACCTCAGATATGCCACTTTCTCATCGAAGGTGACATCTCAGCTAACCTCAATCTGCTGCTACTCTAGAATATTTATTTTGTAGGCCTTTGAAGATTCTCTATATCCAACAAATATGTTTTTCTTTCATGAAGGCTCAAGCGTGTTCCTCTTATCCTTAGGAACATGAACCAAAGATTCTCATGTGCTCGGCCTCTGGCTTCCTTTTAGAGAAGGTTTCTTCAAGAGTCATATCTTCCAGAACTCTGAGTACTTCGATTTTGAATGTACACAGTTGTCTATGATACTTCACCCCATAAGAACAATGGAAAATCCAAGTCATGCATCATGGCCTTGACAGATTTTTCAATGGACCTATTCTTTCATTCTACTACTCCATTATGTTGTGGATTATAGAGGACAATTAGCTCCCTCTTAATCCCGTCTTTCTTGCAGAAAGCAACAAGCTCCTTTGAGGTGTATTCTCCTCCATTGTCAAATCTCAATATCTTAATCTTTCTTCCTATCAAATTTTCCACTTCAGCTTTCAATCCTTGGAACTTGTCAAATACTTACGAGAGAAGTCGTCAATAAATGTCACATAGTATAGCGAACCACCAAGCGATTTTACTGGCATCTAACCACATACATCAAAATGAATCATGTCCAAAGCTTCTTTAGATCTGTTGTCACTATTTGGAAATGGTTTCTTGATGTTCTTCCAGGGAGCACAGCCTTTGCATACACCAGCATTCTTGATTTGAATTTCAGGAACCCCTGACACTATTTGACTCAATTCACGCAATGCTCTCAAATGAAGATGTCCATACCTTTAGTACCATAACTCACTTGGATTTATTTGTCGTGTACTAAAGATTGATCTGGTTGACTTACAAGTCTATACAGTCTTCCATCACAAATCCCAATAACCCTAGCATCATCTATACTAGAGCCCTTGGACCAAAAGAATACTTTTCCAACCACAAAAGAAATTGTATTTCCTTTATCTTCTAAACAAGAAACAGATACAATATTCTTTTTCAAACCTGATACATAGAGAAAAATGTTGAGTTGTACATTGTTACTAGATTCCAGCTCTATGGACGCCTTTCCAACTCCTTTGACTACATAGTCGTAATTGTCTCCCAATTCAACCCTTCGAGAAAATTTATTTTTTGTCATGCTCCTGAGATTCCCACATTCTTTGGTCATGTGCCTTGATACTCCACTATCTACCAGCCACATGTCATCATCATCTGCAAAGGAACCTGTCAAAGCAAAATAGTAGAAGATATTCTTTTCACCTTTGGTCTTCTTTAGTTTTTCATCTTCCTCAACTTTTGTTGCGAAAGCATGTTGTTTCCCTTTTCTGTTCTTGTTAGCCATGTTAGGACAATCTCTCTAGAAATGTCCATATTCTTGACAACCATAACATTATATCTTTGATAAGTCTTTCTTCTTCTTAGAGAAAGAATGTCCTTTTCCTGACTTTTTGTGTTGAGGCCCAAACTTCTCCTTCCCTTGTTCTTGAAACTAGTTGCAAGGGCTTGAACTTCCTCATCTTGACGATCTCTAGTCATCAATCTTGCTTCTTCTTGAACACACAATGTCCATACTTGTTCAAATGCAGGTGCTTCCTTCCAACTGCTTATACCTGCTACAAAAGCATCCCACGATCTAGGAAGACCATTGCGTGTTGTAATTCCTAGTTCTTCATCAGGGATAGATTCTTCAATTGCTTGAACCTGATCTCTTATATGGGAAATATTTATGAAGTAAGAAGCTACAGTATCGTCATTACTCATCTTTGTATTTCAAAGTTCATTCTTCAAGCTCATTGATTGACCAACATTCTTGATTGTGTAGAGATTCATTACAGAGTCATACATCTTCTTTGAGGTATCAAGTTTTGCAATGTAGGGAACCAAACGATCTCCAATGGAGTCCACTATATGCTCATAGCATTGATGTCATCCTCCTTGAACTTTGGTTTTCCTGCATCATCTTCTGGTTCAACAACCTTTCCTTTCACAATGTCCTAATTTCTAAACCTTGTTTTTGGCAAGAAGAATATCAATTCTAACTTTCCAAGCTTTGAAATTAGATGCTCCCTCTAGCTTGTTTTTAGATTTCATAGAGTAAGCCATAGAAACCAATCTACAAGAACTTGAATAAAATACTTTCTAGGGTTTTGTTAAGGCGATCTCAATGTTCCCTTCTTCATTCGCCAAACCTCTAATACCATGTTGATTTTCTTATTGCAATTAGGGTTAGCACCATATTTTCAAAAATTCTAATAATTACTTTTGATGTAGATCTTCTTTTAGCCTATTCCAATATATCATTCAGCAATTATACTTCGAAATTCAACCATAAAGAACAGTAGAATAGTAGAGATCATAACACATAATATTTACTCTGGGAAAACCCATTACGGGGAAAAACCCAATGACCTTTTCAATAGAGAAATTCCTCCTGTTCAAAGAGAGACACACCTAGACCTATGGTCAAACCTAGTCTTCTCCTCAAGGTTTTGACAGGTTTTGACGTGCAAGTTGCTAGAGAGAGAGAAAGAGAGAGAAAAGAGAAAATTGGACCTTCTTTTTCATCCTCTTTCATCCTTCTTGTCCTTCGCTTACTTGCCCAGAAACTGTCTTTTTGTGAGAGAATGTGAATGTGTCAATGGAAGAGGTCAAGATGCCTTTATATAATATTATGTCTAGGATGAATGGACGTGTCTCTTGGCCAGGGCCAACTTGACTTAAAGGGAAGCTGACTTGTCACATTTGGAGCCAAAAATTACATCTCAAAGATTCAAATTTTCATCTTTTAAAAGTCACAACGGGACTTTGACTCAAAATAAATTTTCCGATGACTCAAACATTTATAAATATGCTTTACAATGATAAATACAATTACATCAAGTGACCAAATGTACATTATAAAGACCAACCATAGTTACAAATTCAACATGCTTAGTGTACGAAAACGCCACCCTTGTATTCTCGTCGCTATACTTTTCATCTTGTGTGCTCATTTTCCGATCTTGTGCTAATAACATAGGTATATCGCCCTTCACGTTCAGGGCTTCCCACTTTACTATTTTGGGATCTCTACACCTATCAGTGCTCAGTTCACCATAAAAATGCAAGGAGACAATTAAAGGACACTTGATGTCCAGGGAATAGCCACAAATGTCGCAAATGGCATTATTATGGAGCAAGACAATCACGTCAATATGCTCTAGCTATGAGTATTTTGATAGAGCGTTGTTGTAGGGCTTGACTACAGACATTTAAAGTATACAGTAAAACCCAACACTCATGACATGTTTGCTTCTCAGACTCAACACATGTAACATGCAATAACAGTGGGTGGAAATTAAAATATTGTTGTAGAGGAAAGCAAGGACATGGGCATTGTTTTGTTTGTGTCGGGAATCTAGCTATCTCAATAGGTGATTATTATCAACCTCTTTCATTTCAAGAATTTGGATCTTCCTTCTACAGTTCTACAGGAGTTGGTATAGCCATTTCGACAAAGAGTAAAGTGAGGCATACAATTCAGTGTTTCTTCTTGATATAATGTGTCCTTTTAGATGCATCCTTATTGAAGGATTCAAGTATCAATCAATATGTATTTGTGATCATTTTTTTAGGGGACATTCTTTACCAATATGCAATTTAAGGGGCCTATTGGGATTTAGGTCCAAAGACCAAAAGGGTTAATAGTAAGAGCTCAAAGATAGATGATGCATCTGACACTTTGGACACAGTGGGAGGGGATATTACAATCACTAGTTTTGTAGACCTCTCATTGGATCTTCCTATGAAGGTATTTTAAAATTCAGGCATTCATGGACAGTTGTTTTCTGCTTAATCATTTTTTTTCTTGAATTAATGGATTGAAAAATATCTCTTTCCTTTGGTTCACATTCCTGAATCCTTCATCACAAGAAGGATATCTTATGTTGAGATCTTGCACTGCAAAGATCGAAGTCAACATAAATGTAAAGTATTCCCTTCTTTTAGGTAGCTTTGGTATTAAATTAGGGTTATGCCAATTGTGCCTATATGGTAATGGCTACAGAAGATTGCGGGGAAGAACAATAACCAAACTTTTCCACAATAAATACCTTACAAAATCACTACTGTCTGTGCTATGTTGCTTATTGTCAACTGTCTGTGCTTTGTCAAATATTTGACTGAAGTGGCTTCAAGGGTTGCTATGTTGCATACCCTTGCTGTGTGTTTATACCCCAACAGATTATGGGTAGTCGGATTACTCTGTTTTTATACCTTTGGTCTACATATTTGAAGATTATGGTCTGCAGTGGGCTGGCATATATTCTATAACAGAGCCTAAACAGCTCGGATTTTAAATAATCACGGACTGAAACAACTTGGTGAGTGACATTATACAAAGTGCGAAGGTGGCTGCGCTTTCCCAGGTAACGTTTGAATTTTTCTGAAATGATGGTTTACTACAGCGGACTCTCCTAAAGGACATTTGGTCATGGACTATTCCCTGGAAGCTGATTAAAGATTATATGCTGAAGTATTTTCTGTTTTGGTGCACCAACTGGACTTAGAATGTATAGGCATTTCCTTGGTTCGGAGAAGAAATGTCGCCACTGGGCAGTGTTTTTTCCCTGAAAAGACTATATTACAGGACTGCTAAAAGGCGTATGCTACAGTTTTACAGTTACTTATGGTCAGTATGAACAGTTTGTTTTTTTCATCCAAATGTATTGGAGAAATGCCAGTTACTGTTTCAGCACAGGATGGCTTTTCACTTTTGTATTTGCTTATGCTTACAAACGATAGAGTTTGTCTTCTTACAACACACATACATGTGTCTCCCAATGTAATTTTGTACTCAACTCCAGTAATAAAATTACGCTTTTTTTTCGAGGAAAAAAAAAAACAACACGTCAGACACTTGTGCCCCCAATGATATGAAGTCTTTGTGAAAGTATGAGGTTCAAGGTTCAAACCCCCCCTGCTATACCATGTGGACCATGTGTAGGGCAACATATGAGTTCACCTATAGGTTATAGTGGTAGTAGTTGGAATTGACCCTATGACGCAAGTACAAGCTCGGCCCAATTATCGATTTCTCTAGACAAACAGAAAAAACATGACAATCACTTGGTGTTCCAATTGTCAAATTGTTTCCCATTAACATTAAAATATGGTAATTTCTTGTTTCTAGTCACGTCATATGCAGTCTGCATGTGGAGGATAAGTTGATTATTGTTTTCAACCATTTTTTAGCAATAAGGAGATTGATACAATTTCTTTGGGGCATGATTGAATATGCTGAGCACAGAGTTGGTAGAGACTGCTTCCTTCCAACTTTATAATCCATGTGTAAATAGAGAATCTAGCAGTTGTACGACTCATAAATTAAGTTGATTGTGTTGTTGGTATATATTTCTAAGCCTGCCTTGTTGACAGTTGGTTACAACTCAAACTTCAAAAAATTTTGTGAACTAGAGCCTACATTAGTCCTCAAAGATATTATTTTTCAGTATTGTTGAATTCAGTTCCATAGCTTCTACTTCCTTTGAAAATAAGTTAAGCAATTGCATTTTCAGTTGAACCTGACACCTTTTTGTAAAATTGGCAACTAGGGCCAAATTCCACTTCGGGCAGCGCCTACGGAAAAGATAATTGCAGCATTAAATTCCTCTCGTCAAGAGGACCAAAATCGATCTAACGATCGTTAAATTTGGACAAGGAAAATATTTGTTTATTCAAAAAGAAATTCTATAGGTCATTATTTCGTTTAGGCGGGAAAATTTTGAAAATTTGAATCTTGAATTTGCCTCCAAAAGTTAAGGTCGGTTTCACCTTCTAAATTGTGTATAAGGAAACTCCCCATATCCCATTTTGCACATCGACATCTCATGAGCACCTATATCTGAAATAGGGCTGCGGATTTGCGGCTAAGGCATGAAGGATTCCAGCATGAGTTTGAGGAGAAGATTGTCTTCTCTTAAATGTGGAGGTCTAGTGAAGAAAGGCAGCATATATCTGGGTCGGCGTTGAGGAGTCTTAAGGGTTGTTTCATGATGATTAGGGTTGCATATCTCTGGCCACTTCAGGACGATGTAACAGAGGTAAGTTGGGTGTGTTTTTTATGGTCTATCATCTCAGATCAGTGGGCCGCAGGGCAGAGCTACTATAGCATCACAGTTGGGGGTTATTTTGAGAATCTAGCAATCCTCTTTTGGATCCTTTACCCTAGCCGCAGTCAACCCTCAGCTAGCCGCATATGACCAAAGGGTAGCAAGGCTGAATCAAGGTATTCTATCCAGGCCGCACTCCATTCTACATCAGATCTGTTCACTAAGATCTGTAATGGTGCTAGAAGGCAGCATTGGAGGGAGGTCAGTTTGGGTAGCATTGAAGGGCTATCAGTTTGGGTAGCATTGTAGGGCTGGGCTGCATTAAAGGGTTACCAAGAATCACTGTATCTTGGAGCTGTATAAGGGTCACTATAATACCCTATCTCAAACTCAGAAGTGTGCTCAGAACCCTCAATCAACAGCAGTTCATGACAGCAACTTCAGAAGACATTATGTGTCTTGAATTGCAGGCCATCCACTTACTTAAATTCAAAAGTTTATCAAGTCAAGATTGACTTTGAATTGATGTACACTCTCTCTCTCTTTCTGCTGAACAATTGAATAATAAGAAGAATTGATCTAGGGTTTTCCCTATCTTGGGGTTTTCCCTGGCTAGTGCCAATTTCTGTGTTCTCTGGTCTTGGCTTGTCTTCTATGTTGAATGTTCTTTCTGTTATAAGTCATCATGATTGCTGATATATTAATGGAATGTAGAATGGGCTCATCCTTAGCAAAGAACATGTTAAAATTAACATGGTATCAGAGCTCAGGCGAGGACAAGCCCAAGCAAGAGAGAATGCAATCTAAGGTTCACCCTCTTATCTCTGAGTCTAGCAAAGAAAGTTCAATCTCCCTTTCAAAGTCTGGTATGATGATTTTGTATTCAATTCTGTGATAAGAAGGTTCAGGAAAGATAATATTGAATTCGGCACAATCCTTAAGCAACAGGGCTTGTATTACTGACATTCTTGAGCGAAAGTCAATTGTAAGGCAGTGTTTTATTTTCTCTATAGCAAGCTACAGACTTCAATATATTTCGCATCAACAATAATCCACGGTATCATCAATATGTAAAAATTTATTGTTTCCCACCCCGGTTTTCAGTTTTTCACCTTATTACTCCATAATAGTTAAATGCCCTTTCCCATATCCATACATTTAACAAACTGGAAAATAACTTTTGCTGAAAACACAAATTCTGGAAAAATTACAGAATGCTGAAAATGCAGAAATAAATATCAGCAGTAACAAACAGCCATTCAACACATCATAACACAGTGATTTTTGGTCAAGGTGACCCTGGAAAAACCCCCTACAACTCTTGGGGAAAACCAGTCTGGAAGCTTCTCTTTTATTTCTGAAAAATGCTTTTACAGTGAGCAGTAATACACAGAAAATTACAACAAACACAAAAATCACTTATCTTGACTTTCGTGCCACCCTCCACCTTGAAAAACGTGCCAAACAGCAAACAAAATTTTTTCAGAGAAATTATAGCATTAAATGTTGTCTTAGCTGCCTCGAAAAGCATGCCAGGAATGACCGTATGGACTGTACGGATTCCGTACGGATGGGACAACAGCCCCCTTTCTCGATTTTCGTGCCCAGAAAAATATGCCTTGAAAACCGTGCTCCTTGCTGTTGTTCCAGCTCTCGAAAACAGTGCTGCCCCTCTCTCGAAAACCGTGCAAATGCTGTACGGACTTTCTGCCTTGGTTAATATGCCAATGAAACTCTGCTGTATGGATTTTTCAGCCTTGGGAAGTGTGCTCTCTTGCTGTACGGACTTGCTGTGCTGCCTTTGCTGCTCTCCCTCTGCTCAGAAATTACTCTTCAGCTCCCTCTCCTCCTCTCTCAATCTGCTCATGAAAGAATGAATGACCTTTTCCTCCTTTTCCTCCTTTAACCTAACCCTAAGTGACTTTTGGGGAATCCCTAAATCCAATGGCTAAAATAGATTGAGATCTAGGGCTGAGATTAAATGCTCATTTAAATCTCACTTTCTATTTTTTTAATTCACCCCACTTTAATAAAGACCCACTTAGTCATTTATTTCCAAAGTCACTTTTTCTTTCTAATTTTACATTGACTTTATTAAAGTCACTTTAAAATTAGACTTTAGTAACTTTATCACTTAAAGTCACTTTTAAATTAGATTTGACTTTATAAAATTATAAAGTCACTTTTAGGAGAAAAAATTAAATTCTTTTGGACACTTTTCCCTAGGCCAAAGATCAAAGCCTTAGGGAACCACACGTCCCTCCAGGTACCAAATTTCAACACTCCCTCTCACCGAGGAAGGTGTTCCTCACCACACCCATCTTGTCTCTGAAGTAGACATGCTTGCCCCGTGGTAAGGCTTTGGTAAGAATATCTGCAACCTGCTCATCAGTGGGAATATACTAAAGCTTCACAGCTCCTTTCTGAACATAGTCTCTGATGAAATGATATTTGATCCCGATATGCTTTGACCTGTCATGAAATACTGGATTCTCCGTGAGTTTAATGCAACTCTGATTATCACAGTAAATCACTGAAGGTCTCAACGGCTGACCAAATAAGCCAAACAACATCTTGCGAACCCAGATGGCCTCACAACTAGCTAGACTGGCTGCCATATACTCTGCTTCCGCTGAACTCAATGCTACTGACTGCTGCTTTCGGCTGAACCATGACACTACTGCCGAACCCAACCCAAAACAGCACCCTGAAGTGCTCTTCCTATCAGAAGCACAACCTGCCCAATCAGAATCAGTGTAACTTGCCAATCTCACTCCATCCCCCTGCCTGTAGTCCAGACCATAATCCACTGTCCCCTGCAAGTACCGCAAAATGTGTTTTGCAGCCACCCAGTGAACCTTCCTGGGCTCACACATAAACTGACTCATCGTGTTGACTGCAAAACAGATATCTGGTCTAGTGTTGACCAAATACATCAATGAACCAATCAGCTGCCTGTACAATGTGGGATCCACCAAATCGGAATCCGAAGCATGAAGCTTCTTCCAGTTGGTGATCATCGGTGTCGACATGGGTCTACAATCCTCCATGTGGAATCTGCCAAGGATGTCCACAATATACTTCCCCTGTCCCAGGAAGAAATGCCCCGCCTCCTGCCACACCTCCAAACCCAAAAAGTAATGCATTAAGCCGATGTCCTTCATCTCAAACTCCGCCGCAAGATCTCTCTTGCAGTGCTCTATGAGTCTCTCTGCACCTGTAATGACTAAGTCATCCACATACAGCACCAGAATGAGAGGCTCCTCACCTATCACAATATAGTAAGGTTCGGATCTGCCTCACTCTTTGTGAAACCCATCCCCTGCAAGTATGTATCTATCCTGGAGTACCAAGCTCTGGGAGCTTGCTTCAGGCCATAAAGGGCCTTCTTCAGTCTGCACACATGGGACTCCTTCCCATGCACCTCAAAACCCTGTGGCTGCTCAATGTACACCTCCTCCTGTATGAAGCCATTGAGAAATGCGGTCTTCACATCCATCTGGTGGATCTTCCAACCCATCTCTACTGCTATCGATATAATGGAGCGGATCGAAGTATATCGAGCCACGGGAGCGAAGGTCTCCTCATAATCAACTCCCTCTACTTGGGAGAACCCTCTAGCCACAAACCTCGCTTTAAATTTCTCAATGTTGCCATCTACAACATGCTTTACCTTGTAAAGCCATCTGGAAGTAACCACGGATTTGCCCTCAGGCCTCGGCACCACCTCCCAAACATCATTCTTCATGATAGAAGAATACTCCTCCTGCATGGCCTCTCTCCAAACCTGTTGGCTAGCTGCCTCCTCATAGCTAGAAGGCTCAGAGTCAAGGATGTTGGTAGCCATTGCCATATAGCTACAAAACCTCTCAGGTGGTCTGCTCTCTCTGACCAGCCTCTTAGGCTCAGCAACAGATGTGGCATCTCTCAAGGTGTCCTGAAGCCACTTGGGCTTCCTCTTCCCTGAGCACACTTCTCCCGCCGGAGAATAAAACTCCTCCTCCTCAACATCGGGAGCCTGAACTCCTGACTGTCTGTCTGCTGTCCTCCTGCCTGCACCTGAACCTGTAGATGCTGAGGTACCGTGTGAACTGTCCATCAGTGGACTCCCCAGTGAACTGCTCTGTGGACTGCTCTGCATGCTGCCCGTAGCACCACCTCTTTGACTCGGTGAGCCACTCCCCACTGACGGACCTGACATCGTCATAGATGTACCTCCGGATCCTCCTGATCCCTGCCCACTGGATCCCTGTGACTGACTCAACTGCTGCTGAGGGTCTGGCTGATCCAGATACTCTAACTCCCTTGACCTCCTAAAGGCCCTGTCCTCCTCGAACTTCACATCCCGCCTGACAACAACTTTCCTCTGTGCAGGAATGTAAATCCGAAAGGCCTTTGAGGTCTCACTGTAGCCCACAAAGATACCCTTTTCTGCGGTGGGCTCTAGTTTGGTCCTCTTCTCCTTGGGTATGTAGGAGTATGTAATGCACCCAAAGATACGAAGATGACCAATATCAGGCTTCTTCCCAGAAAAAGCCTCCTCAGGAGTCATGTGCCCCAAGGCACGATGCGGACTCCTGTTCTGCAAGTAAACAGCTGTGTTGCAGGCCTCTGCCCACAAAAACAATGGCAACCCCCGATCATGTAACATGGCTTTGGCAGCCCCTCCGATGGATCTGTTCTTCCTCTCCGCAACCCCGTTCTGCTGGGGGTTGTAAGGAACAGTGAGCTCCCTCCTAATGCCTGCCTCCGCACACTAGTCAACAAACTCTCCAAGGGTGTACTCTCCCCCATTGTCCGACCTCAGGGACTTGATCTTCCGACCTGTCTGTGTCTCCACAAGAGCTCTGAACTCTTGAAACCGCTTGAAGACCTCACTCTTGGTCTTCAAGAAATAGATCCAGGTCCTCCTGGAGTGATCATCAATGAATAAGACATAGTACTCATATCCACTCAAGGAAACATGAGACATCCGACCACTCACATCGGAATGAATCAAATCAAGTATCCCAGTCGCTCTGCTGTCACTGCTGGGAAAAGGGGATTTGGCAAACTTGTCCATCGCACATCCTCTGCAAGTATCAAAGTGATCAGTACTGAAATCTGGCACACCTGTAGTGATCTCCCGCAAAGTCCTCAAGGCTCCATGATACATGTAACCCATCCTGCGGTGCCAAATCTCACACAACTCAGAACTACTAGCTCTGCTGTCGGTACTGCTGCTCAATGCCAAAAGGGACTAAAATGCAAACTTGTACACCTTTGCATGGCGTACACCTATCACTCTAGCTGAATCAGCTGGAGTGCCCCTGGGATACATCAACACCTGTCCTCCCCTGAACAGTACCTCATATCCTCTATCCTCCAAAGCTGAGACGGATATGAGGTTCTTCTTCATCCCTGGCACATAAAGAACATCTGACACCTTCAAGGGAGGTTTGGACTCCTAAAGTATCGTGTTCCCAACGACTATCTGTAACTCACCATATTCGCAACTCAAGTACTACCTCTACCTTCCGTGCCACTCTGCGAAAGCTGCGAAGTACTCACGGACTCCTGTCATGTGACGTGAAGCCCCAACGTCCACTACCGGATACCCGAAAGATGCTCGCTAATCGATATTAACATGCTCTCAGACCTCTATACAGGAGCTCTATTTTAGAGGACTCACACGCGGTGAACCCAAACTCCGTCAAAACGATGTTTATTCCTCCTTCTCTATTTGAAGGCTGCCATACTACGGATTTCTTCCCCTTCTTCTTCTTCTTCTCCGGACACACAACTGCAGAGTGTCCCATCTTCTGACAATTCCAACACTTCACTTTGGAATATTCCTTCTGTGTGTTATCCTATTTACCTTTACCTTTGCCTTTGCCCCCACCATTGCTTGTGGAAGCCTGCTTCTTCCCTTTGCCTTTCTTGCATCCTGCCAACAGTGCTACATCCTCATCCTGCTCAACTGGCTTGGCTGCCCCAAGCTGACCTTTCCTGATCTCTGTCTAAATGCAATCATCCCAAAACCTCTCCCATCTGGGAAGGGTCTCACGTGCACAAACCCCATCAGCAAAGTTCATCCATGAACGGGGGAGGCCATTCACTGCAATCCGCACCAACTCAGTGGGTGGAATGGCCTCTCCAATCGCTGCCAACTCATCTCTCACATTAGTAATCTTTGTGAGATATCCAGCTGCACTATCATTGTCCATCTTAATGGTCTTCAGCTTCTCCTTCAGGACCATTTTCCGGTTCTCATTGGTACTCTGGTAGAGATTGGACAATGCTGTCCACATCTCATGAGCATTTCTCTTTCCTCTCACATGAGGAATGCAATGGTCTTTGATTCCGTCTAGAATCAGTCTCTTACCCTTGTTGTTATTTTTATTATATGTTGCCAACTGAGTAGCATCAGTGGGCACATTCACAGGGTTCTGTGTGTTATGCACCATAATGTCCCAGACTTCTGCCTCCTCAAAGATACTCTGCATTCTCTCCTTCCAAATGCTGTAATTGGAATGCCCATCCAACCTATCCTCCACCCTCAGTCCCAAAGACATCCTGCTGTCCTAAAACTAAAAAATAGCACTGCTGTAGTAAAGATAAAACTGTTGTTTGTGAAAAATCAGCTTGCTGGAATTTTCTGAGTGAAAAATCAGCAGGCTGTAATTTTCCTCCTTGCTGTCCCAAACTGTTCTTCAGCACTCAAGCTCCGATACCATGTAAAAATTTATAGTTTCCCACCCCGGTTTTCAGTTTTTCACCTTATTACTCCAAAATAGTTAAATGCCCTTTCCCATATCCATACATTTAACAAACTAGAAAATAACTTTTGCTGAAAACACAAATTCTGGAAAAATTACAGAATGCTGGAAAATGCAGAAATAAATATCAGCAGTAACAAACAGCCATTCAACACATCATAACATAGTAATTTTTGGTCAAGGTGACCCTGGAAAAACCCCCTACAACTCTTGGAGAAAACCAGTCTGGAAGCTTCTCTTTTATTTCTGAAAAATGCTTTTACAGTGAGCAGTAATACACAGAAAATTACAGCAAACACAAAAATCACTTATCTTGACTTTCGTGCCACCCTCCACCTTGAAAAACGTGCCAAACAGTAAGCAGAAATTTTTCAGAGAAATTTCAGCATTAAATGCTGTCTTAGCTGTCTCGAAAAGCGTGCCAGGAATGATCGTACGGACTGTACAGATTCCGTACGGATGGGACAACAGCCCCTTTTCTCGATTTTCGTGCCCAAAAAAATCTGCCTTGAAAACCATGCTCCTTGCTACTGTTCCAGCTCTCGAAAACAGTGCTGCCCCTCTCTCGAAAACCGTGCAAATGCTGTACGGACTTTCTGCCTTGGTTAATGTGCCAATGAAACTCTGCTGTACGGATTTTTCAGCCTTGGGAAGTGTGCTCTCTTGCTGTACGGACTTGCTGTGCTGCCTTTGCTGCTCTCCCCCTGCTCAGAAATTACTCTTAAGCTCCCTCTCCTCCTCTCTCAATCTGCTCATGAAAGAATGAATGACCTTTTCCTCCTTTTCCTCCTTTAACCTAACCCTAAGTGACTTTTGGGGAATCCCTAAATCCAATGGCTGAGATAGATTGAGATCTAGGGCTGAGATTAAATGCTCATTTAAATATCACTTTCTATTTTTTAATTCTCCTCCTCTCTCAATCTGCTCATGAAAGAATGAATGACCTTTTCCTCCTTTTTCTCCTTTAACCTAACCCTAAGTGACTTTTGGGGAATCCCTAAATCCAATGGCTGAAATAGATTGAGATCTAGGGCTGAGATTAAATGCTCATTTAAATCTCACTTTCTATATTTTAATTCACCCCACTTTAATAAAGACCCACTTAGTCTTTTATTTCCAAAGTCACTTTTTCCTTTCTAATTTTATATTGACTTTATTAAAGTCACTTTAAATTAGACTTTAGTAACTTTATCACTTAAAGTCACTTTTAAATTAGATTTGACTTTATAACTTTATAAAGTCACTTTAGGAGAAAAATTAAATTCTTTTGGACACTTTTCCCTAGGCCAAAGATCAAAGCCTTAGGGAACCACCTGTCCTCCGGTACCAAATTTCAACACAATATACCTTCTATATTCAATGGCTCATAAAATCAGATCACTACAGTGGTATGACTGTAACCCACTATGACTTCCTATCGACTTCATACATTACAGTGGTCAGATTGTGATTACAGCTCTTTTCTTTACCATGATGTCTTCACTCCATATTCGTATCTGACTGTCAAGGAGAATTATGCAGACTTGTGCCAGATCTAGAGGAAAGCAGCAATAGTTGGGCAATTTATTTGAAATCTTAATTGAAGACTGGACATTCATTAATTTCCTTCATTTCAATGAACCCCTGTGGAATGATCTAGATCCATCATGACAGCGGTAAGAGCTGTATTTCCAGTATGGGATCTCAGTCCTTGAAAGTTATGTTAACAGAGGTCAAGTACTCTTCTTTGAAGCCTCAAATAAATGTCATGTCTAGTCCTATACGTTGACAAAATGAAAATGCAGCATTGAATATATGAATTGCATTAATCCTGGATCATCTCGACTGTAGCATCTGTGAGTGATATATATATATATATATATATATATATATACTTTGTGAAGATCATGAAGAAGGGCAAGACTGCAGCCATGATGCAGTATTTGCAAATTAGAGGTTCTGTTTGAGGCAAATTGCTTTGTCATCTGCTGTATCGTATTCAACTGTAAATCAAATTCTGTTGATCGCATTAGTGATAGGAGATATCATCTTTAGTTTCAATACCAAAAGAGACAGTAGCTTTATATAGAGTTTGAAGGTAATCCGAGTTATCAGTATTCTTGCAGTGCCCAATTGAAATGACTCTTTTAATGCCTGAATTTCTTATAATGAAATTCTTCTGATTAAAAGAGAATGAAGTCATATAAGTCTGAGCGAAAGGTTGGCTGCTACCTTGCAAACAGTGATGGCATGATGTCAGATATGGCAATAAGACAGTAATTTTGAGGCATGGCTAGGCAGTATCATGTAAACCTTTTGATTATGTTGACTAAGGAATAAGGTGTTGAGATTTTTTGTATAATAATTTGGAGAAAATCTCTTGGATATGCCAACAATAGGTTTTGTTGCAACACTGATGGCATTAAATCAGCATGAGGAGATATTTCATCCTATTCTTGTGTGATTGAATTTATTATTCAGTTTCTTCTCCCATCTATAAAATGTAAGCCTGTTGAAGCAAAT
Organism: Pinus albicaulis; assembly: GCA_034641835.2. NCBI lineage: Eukaryota > Viridiplantae > Streptophyta > Pinopsida > Pinales > Pinaceae > Pinus > Pinus albicaulis. Next base: position 1,236,054,948 of record CM076583.1, on the reverse strand, counting down.
ATTTATGAGGAATGTGAGGTGTGTGAAGAGGAAGTGCAGATGAGTAATTCTGCTGTTGTAGTATCCTGTTGATGAATGAGATTGCCAATGCCTCTGTTTGGTGGATGTAGCCCAGATTGGTTAGGTGAACCACGTTAATCGCTGTCTTTATGGTTGATTGCTGTGTGTGTGTTTTTTTTAATTGTTTCCACTGCGTAACTCTAACATAAGAGACCTGTATAACAATAGGGCTTTGACAATGCTATGTGTCATAATAACCTACAGAAAGGAAATCACCTTGTCGTGAATAGTGAATTGCATATTAAGATCATTTAAGCAGTCCTAGTATGAGGATGGCAAGGCCCTCATTAGTGCAGTATCAGTGATAGCTACTTATATGTCAGACCTTATTCTGCAGTAAATAAAGTGGCTCCAATATTTTGAAAGAGCTTAATCCGGTGATTTGCAGCTACAGTCAGATGCTGAAGATCTATTGTATTGCCATCAGTAAAAGCTACAGCTAGGGGTTATCATTACCCTTGATGTTCAGATGTGCCAACAGTGACAGCAGTGGTTGCAATTGAAGATTTTCATAGTTCTGCAGTCTTGTTCACAAACGAAGTTGTGAACAATACAGTCAGATAATCTATCTTTTGATAAGCTATCCTCTATGAAGAATCTACAGGGATCTTACAGTAGAAGAAGTTGCAACAACTTTGATAATGAATGCATCACATTTGAAGCTCTCGCTTTAAGAATCATCTAGAAGAAGAAGTGCACGGCACTATAGAACAATTTATTTTGTGACATCAAAGGTACCCCGATCAATGTACATATCTGATTCTATGTCCTATCAAGTACAGTAAACAGGAGACACTGATTTTGACATCCAGGACCCAGGTTGCAGAAAATTAGTGTTATTTCAATTGTCTCGTGAGGAAAGATCATGATCTTAAAGGAAGAAGCTATTAATAGCCAGTACTGATGGTTGCATTGTAAGATATTCAAAAGGGAGCTCGGATGCAGGTATTGATGATGTCTGATTGATGTCCCTCTCTTTTATCAAAGCAAGAGGAAGTGAACATTTAAAAATCAAAATAATCATCCTAGCCCTGATGCATTATTTCCTACATTATGTTCAATTTCACTACAAGATCAATAGCCATGATGATGTGATGATCTTCTTGTGAACTTTCACAGCTTATCCTTTTAAAAAGGATATTTGCTAAAGAAGCTACTAGGATCTGTCAGTAAAAGATTTTGCAGCACATTTTGATAAAAGGTGCAGCTCACCTTAAGCCTTTTAAAGAACAGTTAAATAAGAAAGTGCATTCTATGTCTTGACAATATCCTAGTTACAATCTCATGAAGAATGGTTCTATAGAATACCCGAATGAAAAATACTCGTCCTCATTATGAATTGAGTAACTTGATGCATCTAGCAATAAATTATACAATTGTTCTGAGATAATGTCACGGGAATATTTCTTCTTCTTGGTTGAAGAACCATATCCACCTTAAGCAAGACTTCAAAGGGAGGTATAAAATTCCAAATAACTTTGCTTGTCCAATTTTTTTTGATGAAAGCAAGTCATATCAACTGAGTTTAATAACTCTGATGATATGCATATAAGTTGCACAATTATGATTGGATAATTCTATCACATGGTCCAAAGGATTAAAAGCAGGTTGCAAATGATTTGATGGTCAAAAGCTAGCTTAATATCCCAATATTCAGAGGGAGATATGATGTTTATTACTAATGCATGATTCTCTCATCATTAGATCATGAAAAGGCTGGGAGTCATGGATAGAACCTGCTATGAGAGCTCTGGGAGCTCCTGGGGGCCCGCAGTACTTCTTTGAGTTATGAGTGACCATAGGGTGAGTGGTTCTCCTTTCCCTAGTGGTGCGTTGTATACAGGGTGAGTGGTTCACCTTCCCCTATGATACCCCGAGATAGTTGACATGTGTGTAGCGTGAGTGGTTCACCATCCCCTACGATTGCAGACACGTGTGTACAGTAAGTAGTTCACCTTCCCCTGCGAGTGATGAGATATGCATAGGATGAATGGTTCACCTTCTCCAATGGCATATGAGCAGGATGAGTGGTTCACCTTCTCCTGCGGGTACCCCAGTGAGAAATGCATATAGGCATCTATTGACATGTCAGTGGGATGTGGTTCATCCTATTAGAATATATTATATTCCTTGGAAGGTAATAATGTCTTTGTATTATGTCGGAAGTTGAATGCAATCTTATGTAAAAGAGTAACACATTATATCTCATATTCATTATGGCATAGTATACTCTTGCACCCATTTATTATATAAGGAGGTGTTATTTTGAAGAATTATATTATCCCACATTCAATATGTGAGAGTTATTCCTCCACATCTCTGGGTATATAATAGGGTCAAGGAAGCCTTTTTGAAACTATCACATCTTATCTTGTGCTCATACTGTTATTTGTATCAGGTTATTTGTAGTTGCTCTCTTTGTAAGATTGCAGGAGATTTCTGGAGATAATAGAAGACAACCTTCTCATGGATAGCCCAATTGGGTGAACCACGTATATCTGTTGTATTCTTTTTCCTTGTTCTCTTTCTGTTCTTATTTATATGTTAATATGTTGTTGGTTTCTTAGATAAATAGCTAGTTTAGTAGATCTAATATTCCCACATGGTATACGATCCATGGTCACTGTGATCTAGCATCTTTGAATTTAACCATCAACGTGTATCTTCATTTTTTATTATCTGGGCACTCATTTTTTGTAGATTTTCTTTCTGTCTAGTAGCCATTAGGCTTCTCTTCAGATCTGGGCATGATTCTACATATTTGAGATTTTTTTTCTCATAACCCTAACTTTGTTGTGTAGTTTTTTTGCAGATTCTTTTTCAAGGGGTTCTTAATTGTTTTTCCATAAGATCTACATGTTTTTTGGATTTTCAAGGGGTTCTTGATTGTTTTTCTGGAAGATCTATATGTTTTTTGAATCCTCCTCAAGGAGATCTCTCTTCTGGTTGTAATATTCAGATACAGCAGTTACGGTAGTTTTTGTTTTTTTTACAAGGTGGAAGATTGGCGGACTGAGGGTTCAGATCAGAATTTCGGCCGCATCGGTGGATGCAGAGTGGTTGCGTCATTTCCAAAAACTAGTTATAATAAGCATTTGGAGCGTTATTGAGTGTTTTTCGTTTTTCCACCTGACGTTTTTGTCATATTTGTTACCTTTTGTGTAGAATTTCCCAGAAAAGAGGAGATATTTGGGTTCCTCTCACCGAGCTACCCAATTTCAAAAAAAAAATCAACTCATACGAAGTCCCAGAAGCGAAGTTATCATTGATTTCTGATTGGTATTTTTTTCAGCTTTTTTGGTGACGGCAAACGAACTGCAGAAATTTACAGTTTTCTATCCAATTTTTCTCTTGTCATTTCTTGCATTTGGGTTTATATTTATTCTCAAAATTTCTATCATTATGACTTCAAAAGCAGCTTATGTTCCTGAACTTATCAGCTCTAACTATCTTGCATTGGAAAGGAAAATGTTTGATGTTCTTAGGAGTAAGAATCTATGGAGGTTGGTTGATGGTGAACACAAGAAACATACAAATGCTCAAGCCTTAATCAAATGGGAAGAAAAGTTTGATCAAGCAAGAGGGCTCATTGGTCAAACGGTTTCAGATAGTCTTCAGGTAAGTATTGAGGCAAAAAATAGCCCGGTTGAGGTATGGGAAATTCTTGCTTCTTTATTTGATAAATTTGATGATATTTCTGCTTATTACCTTGAAAAGAAGATTCATGAGCTAGATCCTACCAATTTTGATAGAGTATAATTATATCCTGCTGAATTGAAAACTTTAAATGAGAAGTTAAATAATTGTGGTAAAGAATAAAAGAAGACCGACATTGCTCTTATCGTTCTTGTAGAACAAAAATTGTCATCTTGTTTTGACATGTTCATCCAAACTAGGAATAGGGCTCTTGAATTGTCTCAAAGTACCACGAAACCTACTTTTGATGATTTTTGTAAAGGGTTGATAAATGAGCAAGAAAAGTTGATTGCTTCAGGACAAGTCTCACCTAATAAAGCTCTTATAGCACATAATAAAAATCCTAAGAAAAGTTTTAATAATGCTAAAGGTTCTTGTTCACACACTTCTAATCATACTAATAATGATGGCCATGCTTCTCATGCACATCATGAAACTAGTAAGAAGAAAAAGGTGTATGATCCTTGTAAGCATTGTGGTAAAACTAACCATCCTGAAAAGAATTGCTTTAAAGCAAACAAGAAAAATACTAATGAATCTCAAGTGGCTTTATGTGCATCTATTGTTTCATCTAATAATTCTTCTTCTAATGTGGAATGGATAATGGATTCTAGTGCTTCTAAATATATGACTAGTAATGCTTCTTTATTTACATCTTATGACACTAATAAGCACTCATCTCATAAATTTTCTATTAGTGATGGTAAACAACTTTCCGTAATTGGTTCTCGTAATATTAATGTTGCTAATGGTCAATTGAAAGATGTTTTTCATGTTCAAAAAATGCCCATCAACTTACTTTCTATTTATCATGCATGTCAGAAAGGTTTTAAATTTGAAGCTTGGCCCGATAAATATGTTCTTAAAGATATCAACCAAAATTACAAAGTAGTTTCTTCTGGCCCTATTGATCATACAGCTAGTTTAGATAAATTTGTAGGTTTTAATTCAACTAAGAGACAAACCTTTTATTCCTATGTTGCTCATACTGATGAACTAAGTAAATTATGGCATGAAAGATTGGGTCACTTGAATTATGGTAAAACGCAAATACTAACTAAAATGGTTCATGGTTTGCCTAATATTTCTTCTACTACTGGTGTTTGTGAAGGATGTGTTCTTGGTAAACATCATAGAGAAATGTTTGACAAAGGTAAATCCTGGCGTGCTAAAGAACCTTTGGGTTTATTTTTTGAAAAATAAAAGTGAAACATTTGTAAAATTTCAAGAATTTAAATCCATGGTTGAAAATGCATCTAGTAAAAGTATTAAAACTTTGTGATCTGATAATGGGAGGGAACTTGTTAAGAAAGAATTTGATGCATATTTATCTAAACACGGTATTCAACATCAAAAGAATGTTCCTTACACACCTCAACAAAATGGTATTGTTGAAAGAAAAAATAGAACTTTAGTTGAAATGACTAAATGTATGCTTTAATCTAAAGGACTGCATAAGAAATTTTGGGTTGAAGCCATTTGTTGTGCTAATTTTATTTTAAATAGAGTTCCTACTAAAGCTGTTAAGCATGTTACCCCTGAGGAAAAATGGAATGGACGTAAACCAAATATTAGTAATTTTAAGGTGTTTGGTTGTGAATGCTGGGCTCATATTCCTAACGAAAAACAGAAAAAGTTAGAACCCAAATCTCACAAGTGTATCTTCATTGGTTATGATGAGAATTCCAAGGCTTACAGTTTGTTTGATCCTTCTAATCGAAGTGTCATAATCAGAAGGGATGTTCAATTTCATGAAGTCTCTTCCCTACCTGGGTCTGTCGAAACTCGTGCTACCCTGAATTTACATGAAGTCTCTTCCCTGCCTGTGTGAGAGTAATTCCTCCACATCTCTGGGTATATAATAGGGTCAAGGGAACCTTTTAGAAACTATCACATCTCATCTTGTGCTCATACTATTATTTGTATTGGGTTATTTGTAGTTTCTCTCTTCGTAAGATTGCAGGATATTTCTAGAGATAATAGAAGACAACATTCCTGTGGATGTAGCCCAATTGGGTGAACCACGTATATATGTTGTATTCTTTTTCTTTGTTCTCTTTTTGTTCTTATTTATATGTTGATATGTTGTTGGTTTCTTAGATAGATAGCTAGTTTAGTAGATCTAATATTCTCACACATCCTTTCCCCACATGTAGGATGCTCATTCCCTATGATTGATGGTTGACATGTCGATGGGACGTGGTTCATCCTTTCCCGACAAGTAGGAAGCTCATTCCCTACAATTGATGGTTGACATGTCGGTGGGATGTGGTTCATCCTTTCCCCATGTGTAGGATTCTTCCTACTGTTGTTGGTTTGTACACGTGTAGGAGGTGGTTCATCCTTTCCCTACATGTGATGTGTATTTGTAGGATGTGGTTCATCCTTTCTGTACATATGATTGTGATGTGTGTTTGTAGGATGTGTTTTATCCTTTCCCTACATGTGATGTGTATTTGTAGGATGTGGTTCATTCTTTCCCCACATATGATTGTGATGTGTGTAGGTTGTGGTTTCTCCTTTCCCTACGTGTGATTATATGCAGGATGTGATATATTCTTTCCCTATTGGTGTTCCTGCATCATCTTACCCATGTTGTCTGGGACACGTGGGAAGTACCTCTCATTTGGCCAATGAGTTGGGAAAAGTGGATAGGGACCATAGCACTACCGAAGGACGCATCAGATACTATCGTACTCCCTATGTCTAGGATGTGTAATGTTTCTCCAACTTTATCACTTGGGATCAAGTATGATGGTTATTCATATTTGGGTTCACCAGAGCAGAGATGACAGGATGGCATGATGATCTATGATGGATTGGCAGGTGGAATTCTCCCTAGTTGAGAGGGAGTGTTAAAATTGGCAACTAGGGCCAAATTCCACTTCGGGCAGCTCCTATGGAAAAGATAATTGCTGCATTAAATTCCTCTTGTCGAGAGGACCAAAATCGATCTAAAGACCATTAAATTTGGACAAGAAAAATATTTGTTTATTCAAAAAGAAGTTCTATATGTCATGATTTTGTTTAGTCGAGAAAAAATTGAAAATTTGAATTTTGAATTTGCCTCCAAAAGTTAAGGTTGGTTCACCTTCTAAATTGTATAAGGGAACTCTCCATATCCTATTTTGCACATCGACATCCCATGAGCACCTATATCTGAAATAGGGTTGTGGATCTATGGCTAAGACAAGAAGGATTCCAACGTGAGTTTGAGGAGAAGTTTGTCTTCTCTTAAATGTGGAGGTCTAGCGAAGAAAGGTAGCATATATTTGGGTTAGTGTTGAGGAGTCTTAAGGATTGTTTCATGATGATTAGGATTGCGGATCTCTGGCCACTTCAGGATGTTCTAACAAAGGTAAGTTGGGTGTGTTTTTATGGTTTGTCATCTCAGATCAGTGGGCCACAGGGCAGAGCTACTATAGCATCACCAGTTGGGGGTTATTTTGAGAATCCAACAATCCTGTTTTGGATCCTTTACCCTAGCTGCAGTCAACCCTCAACTAGACGCATATGACCAAAGGGTAGCAAGGTTGAATTAAGGTATTCTATGCAGACTGCACTCCATTCTACATCAGATTTGTTCATTAAGATCTGTGATGGTGATAGAAGGCAACAATGGAGGGACATCAGTTTGGGTAGTGTTGAAGAGCTATTAGTTTGGGCAATGTTGTAGGGTTGGGTTGTATTAAATGGTTACTAAGAATCATTGTATCTTGGAGTTGTATAAAGGTCACTATGACACCCTATCTCAAACTCATAAGTGTGCCCAGAACCCTTAATCAACAGCAGTTCATGACAACAACTTCAGAAGACATTATGTGTCTTGAATTGCAAGCCATCCACTTAAAGTCAAAATTTTATCAAGTCAAGTTTGACTTTGAATTGATGTACTCTCTCTCTCTCTCTGTGCTGAATAATTGAATAATAAGAAGAATTGATCTAGGGTTTTCCCCATCTTGGGGTTTTTCCCTGGCCAGTGCCAATTTTTGTGTTCTTTGGTCTTGGCTTGCCTTCTATGTTGGATGTTCTTTCTGTTATAAGTCATCATGATTGTTGATATGTTAATGGAATGTAGAATGTGCTCATCCTTAGCAAAGAAAATGTTAAAATTAACACCTTTTAGTTCACAAGCTTGAATTATTGGAAAATGGCTCAATAATACAATCAAAACCGGCAAAGCCACTCTCTCCAACATTCTAACCTATTTACAACATGCACAAGACAAGATCAAGTCTCTCCGGCTCGAAACAAATCTTCGGCGAAATGAACTACAACAAAGGAATCAACATTTTGAACTGGTTCTTGTTCAAAACAAATCTCTGTTTAAGAATAATTCCCATCAGCAGATAGCACTTGGTCACATCAGTGATGCCACATCAAGAGCAAATTCACATGAAGATATAAAAGTTCAACTTGCACTTCCCAAGCCCATCATCAGACCTTGGGAGGAAGTCATTAACAACGAGCACAAAACTGGTCTTGGATACAAGAAGGAAGTGCCCTTTCACATTCTAGACTACAAACCAATCCAGTTTCAAAGTGTTGGGTTTATTCAGTACAACTCATCTTCACCTGCTCCACGTCCACACCAGATTATCAAATGTTAGCATTGTGATCGAGTTGGCCACATGAAAGATCAGCGTTTTGACCTTCACCCTTATGAGTATTGTGGAAAACATACTCATCATTCATATAGATGTTCCAGACAAAAGACTCTTGCGAGGACAAAGATTCACCTAGGATGGATCGCTTCTTGGCAATGGTCTTCAATAGCCAAGAAGATATATCAATCATATCGTTGAATTCATTATCAAGTATTGACACATCTTACAATGGAGAGATCGTCATCTTCTCCCTTCTATTTGACAAGGGGGGAATTGATAGTCAACTACTAGTTTCGAAGATATATCAAGCGAACCTGAGCCACAACCTAAACCACAGCCAAGAATCAGAGCCTTGAGCCAAAGTCAGAGTTGTAGCCATAGACAGACTCAAGTTTCATGAGCATGACTTGGTTGGTAGCCAACCCTAAACCACCACAGATAGAAGACCTCAGCTTCTACTACCCATTTCAACAATTTGTGGTCTTCTTTAAAACATCATTAAGGAGTGCTTCCATTTAGCAAAAGACTTCATCTTCTATCTAGGAAAATTTATGAATGTTCTTTTCCAGAAATCTATTGTTAGATCTGGTTATGCTTCTCCTACTTAATTAAGTTATTAATGTTGAAACTTCAAATTAACATCGAAGCAAACACATAACAGACTTTCACTTATTCAGATCTAAAACATAAAAGTACATGCACACATAGACAAAGTGACACAAAGATTTTCTGGACAACTGTCCCCAGAAAAACCCAATGCGGGAAAACCGATCTTCTGTCTGCTGGAGGGTTTTATTATTAAGAGTTTTTTGAATACAGCAAATCCGGGTTGCAGATCTGGAAAACCCGACAGAGAAAATATAGATCTGTAGCTAAAATGTTGTTCTGAAGCCAAAATATTGACTGATCCAAACCCTCAAACAGGATTTACAGGACTCAGCCAAATCTTGGCCCTAGAAACCCTAGCGCTGCCCTAAAGCCCCTGCATCAGCCTCTGCGTCCCTCTGTGCTGGCCTAGAGAGGGTTGTGTAACCCCAGAAGGGGTGACACAGACCCTACGCTGCGCTTGAGTGACTCTTCGTAACCCCAGACGGTCTCGTGCTGCCCAACGCTGCCCCGGGGGAGATTGCGTAGCACCTGCGTACTTGTAGTTGCCCCTGCGCTGCGCAGCTACTGCCCTCTCTACTGCTGCTGCTGCTGCTGCTCTTGCTTCTCTGCGTTGCCTCTGGACGCTGCTATCTGCCTCTTGCTAATTCTAGGCACTGGGATCAGACCATCCCCTTTGCCTAAACTCCCTTCTCTGCAGCTGAAACACTTCGGAGAATTCTTAGCAAACCCTGCCCTAGAATCTCAGCTTAGCTTCAGTGCTCTGCCTCTGTGTCTTCTCCAAGTGACCCCAAGCCTTCCCTTTATACTTTTCTCGTTGGGAAACCAACGGCCATGATCAGATCTTGAATCAATGGCTAAGACTAAAAGAAAGCTTAATCTTTGTGACTTAAGACAATTTCATCATGTTTAATTTAATTAACTTTAATCTTTTAATTTTCTTAAGTTAGACTTAGGGTCCTTAATTAAAAAGATTAATTAATTTAATATCTCCCAAACTGGATGAAATTTCCAAAATCCCTTTCTGGGTATTCGAGATCTCATGTACTCTAGTCCCTCCACAAATTTTGGGAGCTAGATGACATCCGATGCTACCCCATCACACAAGAAAAGTCAACACTCCCTCTTAGTGAGGAATGTGCTCTAGTACAAACTTTGCTTCTCCCTGAAGCTCTGCACTGATCTCTGGTGTGGGTCTTTGCACTGATGTTGGACCTGTTGCCCTTCATCACTGTGTTGTTGTTGCCATTTTGAACTGCTACCCATGATGCTGCCACTGCCACTGCTACATCTGTACTGCAACTCCCTCTCAATCTGTTACATCCATGCTACCATCTGCTGCACTGCATCTTCAGTTGCTGAGAGAAAAAACTGAATCTCCTGCCCAATCTTTGACAAACAAGTCAGTTGGATTGCATCCTCATCACCGAATCTCCATCGGCTACTAATCTGTGCTGTCATCCGGAGGATGATGCAAAGCTACAGCTTTGCACTTCGTAAGCAGACTCCTTGTGCACTGCTGAAGTCACATAAGCCCCTTATGCTGAAATCTCTCACGTTGTTGTTGCGTTGCGTTGTCCTGTTGAAGTCTCCATGTTGTTGCAGCTCTGCTTTGCACTGCTAAAGTCACACCAGCCCCTACGTTGTTGATGCCACGTTGTTGTTGCATCTGCACTGTGCTGCTCCTTCCAGCCTTCAAATCTGCCTCTGCTTCATCCGTGATCTTTGCACCCACTACTCCACTTGTCCCGCTATTGTCTTAAGGCTCTCATAGCTCGGATGTGATCCAAGAGATGAGCTACTCAAGGATCCCGCCCTTATTCTGTGGCTGCTCTACATATCCATGTCGCCCCACTTTCATGGTTCATGAGCACTCATGGCTGCATCGTCTTCTGACCCATCATCCGCCACAACAGCCTTGGAAGATGAGGCTTCCTTGTCCTTTTCCTTCTAAGGACGATTGCTGGCAAAATGTCCTAGTTCGCCACACTGGAAGCACTTGATCTTTGATAGATCCCGCTTCTTCTTCCCTTGCTGCTTCTTTGATGCCAAGGCTGCATCTTCTTCATCTTCCTACTTCACCTTACTCGATCCATGTATTGCTTCTTGGTGAATCTACGGAGTTCTTGACGCATGATTTCCCACAAGTTGTCCCAGTCGGGAAGGTCCGCTCTACCCAAGATACTTTGGACAAAGGTTTCCCACTCATTTGAGACCGCATTGAGAGCAGTCCTGACCATCACATCATCATCCAATTTTGCACCTGTGGCAATCAACTGGTCTCTGATCGACTGTAATCTGAAGAGAAAATGTTCCATGTCTTCCCCCTTGGTCATCATGAATGACCGCATCTAAGTCTCCAGAAGCATCTTCCTCTGGACGGACTTTCCCTCATATAGGGATGTTAAGGCCTTCCACATCTCATTAGTTGTTTTCTTTTCAGCTATGTGTGGGACAACATGGTCCTTAACTCCATCCATTATCATCCGCTTAGCATGTCCCGCAACTTCATTATGCTTCTTCAGGAGATCTGCATCGGTCAGCATGGCCAGGATTTGTCCTGCATGGTTTCTTAGATGATATGCCTTTAGGACTATCAGGATTCTAGCCTTCCAAACTACAAAGTTTGATAGGCCATCCAATCTATCCTGATCACGCAGTCCGTGAGGTGCCATCTGCTTAGAAAACCTGTCGGAGCTCCTCTTCTCTGTGCTAGAGATCTGGATCTAAGGTCCTTGGCGAAACAGGCACCTTCTGCCCCCTCTGACAACTGATTTCCCTTCTTGGAAATCTGCCAAATCAAACAACCATTCAACTCTCTTCGATCCTCTAATCGATCTGCAAGTTTCTTTGGCTAGAAACCCTCTGAGAAGTTGATCTCCTCTCGTTGTTTGTCTCTAGTGCTTAGGCTAAATTCTGAAAACTTTAGAAATTTAACCCCACCAGCACCTTCTGAAGTTCTGCAGCTCTGCGTCAAGGATTTTTGGATCAGACAGCTTCAGATCTGTGTCACCCTGGGAAAATCCTAGCGCTGCCTTTGCGCAGTAAGTATGTGAGCCTGCGTGGAGACAACGTAAGACTGCGTCACCCTGCCCTCTGCGTGATTTTGCTCCCTCTGAAACTGCGTTGTCCCTTCAGATCTGGCCTTCTGTTGTTGTTGTTGCTCTACCTGCTGCTTTCTGCAGCAAGATACTTCAGTTTTCTGCTAATGACCCTGCTAGATCTGCAATCGCTCTGATACCATGTGAAAATTTTTGAATGTTCCTTATGCAGAAATCTACTGTTAGATCTGGTTATGCTTCTCCTACTTAATTAAGTTATTAATGTTGAAACTTCAGATTAACATCGAAGCAAACACATAACAGACTTTCACCGATTCAAATCTAAAACAGAAAAGAACATGCACACATAGACAAAGTTACACAAGGATTTTCTGGACAATAGTCCCCAGAAAAACCCAATGCGGGAAAACCGGTCTTCTTGCTGCTGGAGGGTTTTATTATTAAAAGTTTTCTGAATACAACAAATCTAGGTTCCGGATCTAGAAAACCCGACAGAGAAAATATAGATCTGCATCTAACATGTTGTTCTGAAGCCAAAATATTGACTGATCCACACCCTCAAATGGGATTTACAGGATGCGGCCAAATCTTGGCCCTAGAAACCCCAGTGCTGTCCCTAAAGTCCCTGCGTCAGCCTTTGCAGACTCTACGCCCCTCTGTGTTGGCTTGGAGAGCGTTGTGTAACCCCAAAATGGGTGACGCAGACCCTACGTTGCCCTTGAGGGACTCTGCGTAACCCCAAAGGGTCTCTTGTTGCCTAACGCTATCCCGAGAGAGATTGCGTAGTTGTAGCTGCCCCCGCACTACGCAGTTGCTACCCTCTCTATTGTTGTTGCTCTTGTTTCTCTACTTTGCCTCTAGAAGCTTCCCTCTGCCTCTTGCTGATTCTAGGCACTAGGATCAAACCATCTCCTTTGCCTAAACTCCCCTCTCTGCAGCTGAAACACTTCTGAGAATTTTTCGCAAACCCTGCCCTAGAATCTTAGCTTAGCTTCAATGCTCTGCCTCTGTGTCTTTTCCAAGTGACCCCAAGCCTTTCCTTTATACGTTTCTCGTTTGGAAACCAACAGCCATGATCAAATCTTGAATCAATGGCTAAGATTAAAAAAAAGCTTGATCCGTGTGACTTGAGACAATTTCATGGCATGTTTAATTTAATTAACCTTAATCTTTTAATTTTCCTAAGTTAAACTTAGGGTCCTTAATTAAAAATATTAATTAATTTAATATCTCCCAAACTAGATGAAATTTCCCAAATCCCTTTTTGGGTATTGGAGATCTCATGTACTCTAGTCCCTCCACAAATTTTGGGAGCTCAAGCACATCCAATGCTACCCCATCACACAAGAAAACTCAACACTATCCATATTCGAAATTGTTCTAGGAATTGTTTCAAGCCAACTTCCAGAGTTTGTGGACAGCCTTAAACCACCACCAGTAGAAGACATTGACTCCTGCTACCTCATTTGGTTTATGGTCCTCCTTAAACCGCCAAATTCAGAGAGCATATCTAGCCATTTGCCACTATCCGCCTTTGTTTTTCAACTCTCTTCTTGGACTCACATACACCCCTATGAATTAAGGGGATAATGTTGGAAAAATAATCCTCTTGGGTTATGTAAATTTGGCTTATTCACTTGAGAGGAAGGCAAAAAGATTCAAGTGAACACCAACAGTCATGAGAAATCCAAGAAACCTCTTGGAATATGAAACTAAGGGTTAAAAAATTATTGTATTTATATGTATATCTTGTGAATAATAAGCATCACATGATTATCTAATTCCCTTGCATATACGCCTGTGTTCTAACAATATGATTATTTTAATAAGACTTCTTTCACTAATGCCTTCACTCTATAGCATTGGATTTAAAAGGGCACATGAAATGTGAGGGTCCCATAAGTAAATGATATGCTTTAAATTGCCACCATATTCTTATAAATGACATTGACTTAAAATCGCAACTCCCTGAATTTGGTATCCTTATCCTTGGTAAATAAACTTTTATCACTTGAAATGGTGCCATTACTTAGGGTTTAAAAAGAGCCACTTTCATGTAAACATTTTTAATTTCAAAGGCCGCCCTTAGAAACATATATGTAATTCCTAGCAAGTAGCAATCATATTAGTGTGTGTGTGTTGCATATGTAATCTCAATCCAGAAGTTTAGGTACTTTGATATTTATAATGAACTTAATTTGTAGGACACGACCCAAATTGTAGTACTTGGCACTTACAGTTCTTCTCATAATTCACTTTTGTAATTTTTATATATTATTTGTGCCCTCCATCTTGACTTAATGGCAACTAGACCAAGGAAAAAAACTTTGAATTTGCTGAAAAAAACTAGCTTTCAATTCCTTTCAAGAGCATCAAATAGAGGAATTCCCTTGTATTCTTGGAAGCTTGAATATCTATTTTATTTTAGTATAAGTCCTTCAAATAGGTGCTTGTGACTGAATTTTTTTTATGTCAAATATCTCAAGGCAAGGCCCTAAACTCTTCTCCTAATTTCAAGGATGGTACCCATGGCAAACACTTTAATCTTTAGGTCACAAGACCAAGTCATCAACAAGGTTGAAAATTGTTACAACAATATAATTATCATTATGAACTCAACACATCCACATCACTTAAAAGAATAGCACGTTGTTGGAGAGGATAACACTCAATCCCACAACCACTCAAACTAGAACCAATTAACATCAAGCACCTAAATTATCCTCATGTTACGTTTGATTTTCTACCTATGTTTGTTGGTTCTTTCTTTTGCATAAGAATAAAGAAAAAACTAAAAAAAAAAAAAAAGGCAGTCATGGGTAGGAATCAAATTGGTCCAACCACAAGTCAAAAGCCAAGATGGCCAAATGTAGGAATCAAATTGTTCCAACCAGATGACCACAATTCAAGGAGTGTTAAGCTCAAATACCAATGTTACAAACAAATTTGTTCCCTAACTAAGAGAGATACTAAAGACGAATAACCTATTAAAAATTTATATAGGATTAAAATAATATAATGAATGATGTCCAAATGTTGCTCTTGAGATATAAATATTATTGATCAGTCACGATGACCCTTAGGTTATTTAATACTTAGCATGTTTGCTTAATATATCTTATTAATAATTTTATTATTATTATCTAATATATTATTACGATGTACTGTAAAATGTGTACATTTCACACCATCTTTGCCCCAGGAAAAATTTCAATTTGATGGACTTGGAGTTGCCTCCTCCACTGAAGGTGGATTAGGTAGGAGTAGAACACCTTCATGGAAAACTTCTCAATAGGGGAGTTCAACAGCAACATAGGCTAGTCAAAAGGGCACTCTTGATGTCCTTGATGAATGAGGATACACTCTTCATATTAAGAATTGATGAGTTTTGGAAATGTTGTTGCCGCATAGAAAACACACATAAGTTAGTGTGAGAAAATCCCTTAAACCCCACAAGGTGTGGCTTGGTGGAAAAATCTAAGAGATGGGATTGTCACCTAATCCAAACTCTCTTTGTTAAAGCTCTCTGCTAGGTAAGCTTGGGGCGGGGGGGGGGGTGAGGAGGAAGGGGGGCGTCCCTAATGAAAAATTAGATGAAAATGATACGAGTTTCTAGGAGATCTTATGTTAATTGGATTACTTCAAGATTATGAGCAAGTCTAGTGAATATAATAAGCAATACAAAATATGGATTCAATAAAAGATATTATCAATGATCATCAACAAATAATTCAAAAAATAAGCATGTAAAACCAGTGCATTAATGATAACTTTAAAATAATAAACACTTGCCCAAATGAAATAAAACAAATAATCCTGCAAAACAAATCAATGTTAGATTAAGAAATATCAACTTGCAAGATATAAGTTGCACTTCAAAGAGATGCATTAACCCAAGATACTATCATTCATGAATCAAAAGCATGTAAAATAGCAATTTAAATGACTTGCAAAATAAAATGTGTTGAACCAAAGCTTCACTTGCACAAAAGAAAGATATTTCACTTGCTCAACGAAATATTTCAACAACAATAAAATGATAATCCCAATGGATGTTCATCATAATAAGTACATGAGATAAAATTGCAAGTAAACTATTTTAAAAATAAAGTGAGTTAAAATTATATGCACTTAGCTAAGGTGGTATGCAATTATCTTGGTAACTTTTAGACTAAATGCCTATTCTAGGTGAGCAATTTTTTTTCAACCTCTTACCAAAGGGTAAAGATTAGGGTGACAGCAAGGAAGAGAGGGTGAGGAAGCTTTTGTCTTCGTTGACAATACCCTTCCCCTAATCCTTACAAGCCATGTGTGTCTTTGTTCCTACAAGGGGGCAATGCCACCTTCAAAACTGCAGGGTCACACACTTTACCTTACAAAGTACCAGTCGGAAGAACTTTCCTAATATTTCTATTCAACCAAGCTTATGCTTGGAGGTAAAATTAATTAGAAATGCAAGTTATGTTAATATGCCTAAATGAGATGCAAGTTTTTCCCAAAGAAGTATTGATTGCAATGCTTCAAAGTAAGAACAACAAGATAGTGCTCAACATATGATTGCAATAATGATTTCAACTTGAGAAGTAAAGTGGAAATTAGCTCACAAGTGTTGCATGTGCTTCACCAATTGATAGAAAGTAAACAAGCTAAATGGAATGAGGTAAATAAATTGCTTAAGATAAAATTGCTTCAAGTGATATGTAATGCTTCAATAATCACCAAAACATATAGCATAAGTTAACACAATAATAAAGCATATATCCAAATAATTATGAAAAAATTTAAATGAGTTGAGTGGAAATAAAAGTTTGTCAACAAAAATAAAGTGCTTGCACATAAATGAAATTGTTCAAGAAACAAGATGTCAATTGTGAAACTTAAGCATGCAAGAGACTGAAATAGCAAACTTAGATAGCAAATGAAATGTGATGTGAGGTTGTGTTAATTCCCAATTAAGTAAGAAAACTATGAAAATGAGATGCAAGTCAATCCACTCACAAAGTCCTCCCTCTAAATGAGGAGGGATGCCATGAATAAAAGCCCAAGCTCCCATAAGCAAATTTTGAATTTTAATTAATTTTTACAATGAGTAGAAAGCCTCTTAAAGGGCTGCCCAAAAGATGAAGGAGAACTTTTACTAAATAGGAACTATAAGGACTACAGTCTCCTTCCAAAAATTGGCAACCACAATGGTCAATGGGATTTTCTCAAAATCTGAAAATTACAAGGACTAAAATCGGCCCCAAAATCCCACAGCCTAGCTAATTTTCAGTTGTCCTCCAAAGCCCGTGGCCTAGCTAATTTGCAGTTGTCCTCCAATGCTCACGGCCTCCTTGAAATTGGTCTTCAAATGTGTGTGTGGTCCTACAAAAAAATAGTTAGAGTTTCCAAAATTTCTCTTCAACACTCCTGTTACCAAAAGCTCCAACTATGGGCTGCAAAACAAAAGAGCTTATTAGTGGAGAGAGCATGCAATATAATATAAATCAAGTAATGGGAGTAAACCCCCATACTTGTTTAGCTTAGGAAATTGCTCTTAAACAGCTTATGTAACCTTGAAAGTTTTAAATCAAAGAAACATGTGATTTAAATGAATAGATGATTCAAGTAGATAGTGAGTGAGAGAAACTCCTCTCTTGCTCCCCTTAAGATGAGAGACTTGAAGTGAAAATTGATGAGCCTTGAGCCACTTTGAATCCAGGAGTAACTTGATCTATGTGAGACTTCACCCACGCCCAAATAGATTCCTACACACAAATTCAAATAGATTTATCCCTACACACTTGAAACAAATATTAGATTGTAAATGGATTAGAGCAACGTAATGGATTGAGATAGACCAACTATTCCTCCAAAAATAAATTGACAAGCCCACTCCTAGAATGCTACTCTAAATCAAGGATATGTGCAAGATAGTTTGCACATATCAACCCAAAACATATGGCCAATATAAGCTAACAACATTCAGATATGCAAGCCGATTAAAGCATAATAACAAGATTATGTAAGGATATCACCTCAAAATGCCAAGAGAAAACCACCAAAATTGCCTCAAAGTCTTTTTATTATATTAGCAAATTCCAAGTACAAAATGGCAGAGTTTTCTCAAGCCCAATAGCTCATAACATGAATACCGAATGAGAGCCCAATGGGTCTCTTTACACAAATTTGGGAGGAAATCCCATTGAGAGTGCAAGTGATAAGTGTAGAGGGAGGAAATACCAAGTCAAGCAAATCAAATTCGAAGTGGTGAAAACCCAGCCAAGTGTGAGAACCAAGCAAGTCGAATTCCCTCTTAGATGGCAGCATATCCATGTTTTGGCCAACATATTTCTTGTTCTCATGTGCAGAAATGGTTGACGTTGCCATGTGTGAGGTTGGGTGGGTGAAAGGGGAGACAAATTCACAACAAACTCTCCATCAAAATGCCACAAATCCCTGTACAATGACACCTCTGCAAACAATCACCAAAATGCCCCTTAATCTCTGCGTATAAGTTGTTGTGAGTGTTGTGTGTTTAGCTCTCTCAAAACTGCGTGGAAGCTGTCAGCATTGAGTGCTTTAACGTGGGGCCAAATGTGTTAAAGTGGAGACAAACTCCACAAAATTCCCTGCTCGACTGAACTTTGGAGAATCAATGTGTATCAATTAAATATTTCTTGTTGAGTATGGTTCCTTCCCTGCTGCATGGAGCTTCCTTTACTTGGGTGGACATGGAGCTCTTTTTTGGCAGGTGCATTTTTCCTCCATGAAGCGTAGACCATGCATATTTGAGGTGGGGTCTACTCCCACTCATTTATCTTAAACTTTGTACTTTGAACTTTACCACAAATTAAATTTTATCTTCAGCAATTTGTGACCCTCATGAACTCAACATGGGCCTTTGACTTGTCCTTTGGAAACTATAACTTGAGTTGTATCTTCCTTGGTGGGTTCCACATGCTTGCCACATCACCTTTAGCTTGTCCTTAAACCACCATGTCACTTGCTTGACTTATTTTGACTTTGGAAAAATTTATAAAAAAATTTCAATTATTCATTTTTTGTAATCTTTCCTCATTTTTGCTACTTAACACCAGGAAAATTGGCTTTTGAGGGGCTACAAGTCATTTTTTACCCTTAAAGTGGGTCCTAGGATAAAGCTGGGCCTCTGAGGATGAATTTCGAGCTGTCACACTCCCCAAAAATTTCCTAAGGCCACTTGTTTACACGATTACATAATTAAAAATTCTTGTTTTGCAGGAAATTTTAATTATTAAAAAATCCTACTTAGACCTACTCAAATTCTGTAAAATTTCAATGATGACCTAACATGGTAATATACATTGACTCTAGACACTAAGATGCATTAAGGGCTCAACCTTCACGCTGTCACCCCTGCTTTGGGATATGTCGTGAGTGAAAAAACCTGGAATTTATATTCACGCTAAAAAGCAGGAATAATTAACCAAGTAAAAAAACACTCCAAGGTGTACTCACTTGTTGAACGCGTTCCAACACCCTAGGCCTATTACATGGTTTTATTCATCATGCTAGTGACATTTATACAATATCCCCGTAAGGCTGCGCAATCTAAGGACTTAAGAAGAAAATGACAAGAACAAGTTAGAGTTAAAAAAACTCTGATGATGTATGAGCTTTGATGGTACATGAAGCCCCTGACATATCTTCGAGCATGGAGTCGTCAAAGAATTTTCAGGTGCAACTTTAGTGGTCAACATTTGGCTCCACATGGGGATGCGTGCTAGATAGGACATGAGAGCATGCAAGGACCTAGAATCTGCGTCCACAAAATTGAGTATATCAATAGCGTCCACTCAAAATATCATCATATAAAATCAAAACTCCAATGAAATACTAGAGCATGAAATGGAAATTTATTCTAATAGCAGAAACGCAACTACTTTAATAACAAAAATAACAAAGAGTAGAGTTAGAAATACAATACAAAAAAATCCCATGGCATCAAATGTCCAATTTTGAATATCTTAGGACTTTGATCCATCCCAACACTATGTTGTATATGGCCATCAAATTTACCAAATCCTTTCCACTTTTTTCTTTTCTTCTTAATAGACTGTGATGTTGATGTTGATGCGATCAAAGTAGACCTTTCTGCCTGATCTTGAAAATGCTCAAATGGAAAATTTGAAGTATCCACAACTTTTGTGACTTGCCTTTCTCCATTCTACATCTCTGCTCTGACATGGGTGATGTATCAATCTCATAAGTATTACCCTGATTCCCCTCAAATTTGCTTTCTATCCAGGTCACCTTCAATTAGCAATTTTTCAATGGAATAAATGACCTCCTCATGATAAGATGAAGCTTGCTTTAGTGGATAGGGAAGCTTATGATTTGTTTCTTTGTTCTTTTCCCATTCGTCACATGAACTACGCTAGAATTAATGTACCTGTAATCTTTCCATTCCTCCAACCTATTTTGACAAGTGCTCTGATTAGCCTTCATAACACTTATTTTCTTAGCATGATTTGTTTCCATGGTGTTGATTAATTGTTCTTGTTTTTCTTCCATGGCAAGCAACTTGTTTTGAAGAGCGGTCATTTGACTAGAATGATTAACCTCCATGGTACTCATTTCCTTTGCATGATTTGCTACTAATATTGTTTGACTAAGTTCCATGTTCTTCATTACTTAAACGTGCTTTGCCTCTATTGTAATTAAATGATTTTGAATAGAGGTCATTTGATTAGAATGATTGACTTCCATGGCCTTTATTGCTTGTGCCTAATTTATCTCCATGGTCTTAATGAGTTGAGTTTGGTTGAGTTGCATATCATTAATCATTTGAGTCAACTCCTTGATGAGATCCTTATCGTACTCATTTGCTTGAGCTTGAGCTTTGATCTTTCTTTTATCTCCAAATTTTTCTTCAAAGGCATCAATGATTGATTCTAGAGAGTCAAAATTGTTAGCAACTAAGTCTATGAACCAATCAAAAGCATCGTCATCTAATGAAAAGATGAAATTTTCATTTTAACGTCTTCATGGTTAATATCATGGCACCATTTGCCCCCACAAACGTGGAAATACCTAAGGTGAGTTTCAGTACTAATGACATTGTTACCTAGAAAACTAGGCAACTCTTCAATAGCCTCAATGGCCTCATCCGAAATAAAATTCGAATAGCCTGGAATGTTAGTAAAACCACAACGGGTGAACAAATCATTCATGATGTCATGCTCACTTGACCCTGAAAGAGAAAATGGATACCAGAGAGAGGCTCTTGTCCAATATTAGCAAGATGTCTATGAGAAGAAGGCTTCATGTAGAAATCCCGAGAAGAAGGCTTCATGTAGAAATCCCTGCAAAAAATAAAATAAGTGGAATCACCACTTGAACAAGAATTTAACTCTAAAACACAACATGCAAAAACCAAAAGTTAGTCGTATTTCAGGTACAGGGGGACATTTCCCCAGCAACGGCGCCAAGAATGTTGTTGTTGCCTAGCACAGAGACCTAAGTTAGTGTGAGAAAAGCGCTTCAATCCCACAAGGTGTGGCTTGTTTGAAAAAACTAAGAGATGGGGTTGTCACCTATTCCCAACTCTCTTCGTTAAGCCTCTCTCCTAGGTAAGCTAAGAAGGGTGGTCCCTGATGAAAAATTAGACGAAAATGATATAATTTTTTAGGAGATCCTACGTTAATTAGATTACTTCAAGATTATGAGCAAGTCTAGTGAATATGATGAGCAATACAAGATATGGATTCAAGAAAATATATTATCAATAGTCAACACATAATTCAAAAGATAAGCACGTAAAACCAGTGCCTTCATGATTGCTTTAAAATAATAAACACTTGCTTAAATGAAATAAAACAAGTAATCCTGCAAAACAAATCAATGTTAGATCAAGAAATATCAACTTGCAAGATATAAGTTGCACTTTAAAGAGATACTTTAAGCCAAGATACTATCATTCATGATTCAAAAGCATGTAAAATAGCAATTTAAATGACTTGCAAAATAAAATGGGATAAACCAAAGCTTCACTTGCGAAAAAGAAAGATATTGCACTTGCTCAATGAAATATTTCAACAATAATAAAATGATAATCTCAATGGATGTTTATCACAACAAGTACATGAGATAAAATTGCAAGTAAAATGCTTTAATAATAAAGTGAGTTAAAATGATATGCACTTAGCCAAAGTGGTATGCAATTATCTCGGTAGCTTTTAGACCAAATGTCTATTCTAGATGAGAGATTCTCTTTTCAACCTCTTACCAAAGGGTAAAGATTGGGGTGACTACAAGGAAGAGGGGCATAGGAAGCTCTTGTCTTCGTTAACGATGCCCTTCCCCTAATCCTTATAAGCCATGTGTTATTTCGTTCCTACAAGGGGACAATGCCACCTTCATAATTGTAGGGTCACACACTTTACCTTACTTTGTACTAGTTGGAAGAACTTTCCAAGAAAATCTTGGTCCTAATATTTCTATTCAACCAAGCTTATGCCTAGAGGTAAAATTAATTAGAAATGCAAGCTATGCTAATATGCCTAAATGAGATGCATGCAAATTTTTCACAAAGAAGTATTGATTGCAATGCTTCAAAGTAAACAATGAGATAGTGCTCAACATATGATTGCAATAATGATTTCAACTTGAGAAGTAAAGTGGAAATTAGCTCACAAGTGTTGCATGTGCTTCACCAATTGACAGAAAGTAGACAAGCTAAATGGGATGAGGCAAATAAATGGCTTAAGATAAAATTGCTTCAAATGAAATGTAAAGCTCCAATAATCACCAAAACATATAGCATATAACACAATAATGAAGCATATGTCCAAATAATTATGAAACAATTTAAATGAGTGAGTGCAAATCAAAGCTTGTCAATAAAAGTAAAGTGCTTGCACATAAATGAAATTGTTCAAGAAACAAGATGTCAATTGTGAAACTTAAGCATGCAAGAGACTAAAATAGCAAACTTAGTTAGCAAATGAAATGTGATGTGAGGTGTTCATCCCAATTATGTATGAAAACTATGAAAATGAGATGCAACTCAATCCACCCACAAAGTCCTCCCTCTAAATGAGGAGGAGGGTTGCCATGGGTAAAATCTCAAGCTCCCACAAGCAAATTTTTATCTTTTATTAATTTTTACAATGAGTAGAAAGCCTCTTAGAGGGCTGCCCAAAAGATGAACTTTTACAAAATAGGAACTATAAGGACTAGAGTCTCCTTCCAAAAATTGGCAACCACAATGGCCAATGGTATTTTCTCAAAATCTGAAAATTACAAGGACTAAAATCAACCCCAAAAACCAACGGCCTAGCTAATTTGCAGATGTCCTCCAATGCTCACAGCCTCCTTGAAATTGGTCTTTAAGTGTGTGGGAGATCTTGCAAAAAATAGTTAGAGTTTCAAAGATTCCTTTTCAAGACACTTGTTGCCAAAAGCTCCAACAATGGGCTGCAATGTCGATTTTTGTAGCATCGGATGTGCTCAGGAGATTTCGTAGAGAGGCTAAGACACATGTATTCTCCAAGACCTATAAATCGTTTGGGGAAATTCCACCTAAAGATGGCTTAATTAAAATAATTAATCAGTTTTTAATATTTCCTAAGTCTAAACTTAGGAAATATGATTAATTAAAAGGTATTAATTAAGTCAGTTGTGAATCTTCCAGAAAAAGGTGTGGATCAAGTCTTAGTTAATCTTAGTCATCAATTAAGTTTTAATCGTGGTCGTTGAAGTCTCAACGAGAGATTATAAGAAGAACTCAATGGGCACTTGGAGAACACACTTGAGCAGATCGAATTCACTAGCAGATCGATTTCCTGAGTAGCAGCGCTGAGTTGTCGGAGAGAGAGTCAGTGAGCTCGTTGCAATAAGAGAGGGGCAGGGATAGTAAGGTCGGAGGAAGCTTTTCCAGATCCGGTGAGTGCAAAGCAAAGAGGTAGCAAGTGCCACAGAGAGGCAGCGCAGAGGCCACACAGAGGCAATGTAGAGTTTCTGGAGGAGATTTCATTTTTGCTGGGAGACAGAGTTGATTCAATGCCATCGGCCGGAGTGAGAGACCAGAGGGCCAGGAGGGTCAAGTTTCCAAACAGCAGTTGATCAAATAGTGAAGGTGGCGCAGTTCCTAGTTGTGTGACGCGGTAATGCGTAGGTTGAGGCAGTGACTGCTTAGAGCAGCTCATCCAGAGTCCGAATCAGTGTCGGATTTCCAATGGCAGAGTGAGAATTTTCTCACTAACTTTTTGTCAGACTTTTTCTCTGTATGGTTCGTCAATTTGGACAACCATAGAGTTGTACTCATAATTTAATACTGCATAATATACAAACCCTCATCTTCTGCACCGTTTTCCCACACTGGGTTTTTCTGGGGACTTAGTCCAAAAATAAGTGAGTTAATTGTGTGTGTGTTTCTATCTCTCTTGTGTTGTATTTATTTCGCTGTATTTATTTTGTGAAGGCTGCAGCATATTGATTTCGATATTTACCATAGCAAACAATAAATAATTTGTTCAATAAATTAACAAATAGAAGAAATCTAATCAGTTGCTACAGTAGGATTAGGGGTCTCCGAATTTTCACATGGTATCAAAGCGGAGATAGAAGTAGAGGTGCTCAGTTGCCAAAAGAAAGAGGGAGATTCGAAGCACTGCATAAACAGCTGCTCGAAACCCCAAGAGCTTGCACAGCCCATTGGCCAAGGCGACAGATTTTTGAGGAAATTTTATTTCTCTGAATGAGTCGACAGAGAATAAAATTTCCAAATCAAAGATTGTCAAAGGCAGAGGGAGCAGCAGCATTTTCTTTGCAGAGCAGATCTTCAGCTTGGACGCAGTTATTCTGCAACAGTTTGCTAAAGCGGAATAGTGTCAAAAGAAAGGAAGAGCACACACTGAGGGAATTCTTCCCTCAGGGAATTTCTAGCCAAGAAATTTGATTTCTCACTGCAGAGCAGCAATAGTTGTGGGCAGATTTGCCCGCTCCAGCAGGAGAGCATAGAGCCTAACAACAGCTGCGCAGAGGAGAAGAGGAAGAGTTCATTATTTTGGCAAGATGGCATCAGCAGGGTTGAGAGATCATGACTGATTAGACGATTCAACAAACTATGTGATCTGGAAGGCCAGGATTTCCTGTCTTATAGATGAATATGATCTCAAAACCTTTATCAGTCTAGTGGTAGTTGTACCCACTTACCCAGATTAGCATAAAGCCTACAAAAATGAGATGGTGAAAGCAAAGAGGTTGATTCTCGATGGAGCTCAAGATCAAGTAGTATCTCACATAGCTGGCAAGGACACTGCAAGCAGATGTGGGATGCCCTTGCTACGATATACCATGGATATTCCAAGCGGAAGATGTATTTGGAGAAGCTGAGGTGTACCAGGATGCAGAAAGGGGAGTGTATAGACCCTTCCTTACTAAACTTCGGGATGTTTGGGATCAGTTGTCTACAGTCGGGTCAACGCCCCAACCTATAGAGTTTGTACGATTTGCCTTGAATAGCGTTTCAGAGGAATGGCAAGTATTCGTCCAAGGTAACCTGGGCAGAGAGAACTTGCCAGACTGGGACAGAATGTGCGCAGATCTGCAACAGGAGGAAATGAGGCTAGACTTGGTGAAGAGCACCATAGGTGGCAACAACAGCAGTGGGACGAAGAAGTAAAGGAGGAGGAGAATGCAACCCTTGCATCAAAGGGGCAATAGGAGTAGCGCGGAAGAAAGGAGGACATTTCAAAGGTGAAATGCTTCAATTGTTGTGAACTTTGTCACTACAACCCCTAGTGTCCGCTCAAAATGAGGGATAGAAGGGAGAAGAAGGATCAGCAGGCTGCATCTGCTAAGATAGATATGTTGTCCTCCAGATTGGAAGAAGAGTTTTCCATGATCACTGACATACCTCCAAGGGTGAGGTGGGGTGATTTGATTTTGTAGCCCCAGAGAGCTACAGATGGGCGAGATCCTTGAGGAGTCCACCTCTTGGCTCAATTCCTTGTTACGGGAGCCCATAACAACAATACCAGGATGGACCAGTGACAGTTGGTGCAGTCAGGTGCCAGAGTGACAAATGTAGTAGCTTGTAGCAGTCAAAACTGAGCAACGTAGCCCAGAGTTGGCAACAGTGCAGTGGGCACAGTGCAGAGTCAGCAGCAGCGCAGAGGATTCAGTGACAGCGCAAAGACTAGCAACAGACAGGACTCGGGTGACAGATGCATCAGACTGAAGTTTGAACACAGTGGTTCAGTATGATGGGCATCTCTCAGTTGCAGCAACAGCAGATGAGAGACAGTTGCAGATGTTCAGTGGCAGTAGCAACAGAGTTGCAATGCAGATGCAGTAGTTGGCAGTAGACCAGCAAGGTCAGCAGCAGCACAGATGCAACGCAGAATCAAAGTTGCGCAGTGGTTGGTGGGCATCAGTTGCCAGAGATCAGTAGCGCAACAGGATATGGTGCAGAATCAAAGTATTGCTATCAGGAGGGCAGCAATACTAGAGCACATTCCTCGTTAAGAGGGAGTGTTGAATTTTGTAGCATTGGATGTGCTCTAGCCTTGAGATTTTGCAGAGAGGCTAGGACACATGTATTCTCCAAGACCCAGATATCGTTTGGGAAATTCCACCTAGAGATGGCTTAATTAAAATAATTAATCATTTTTTAATATTTCCTAAGTCTAAACTTAGGAAATATGATTAATTAAAAGGTATTAATTATGTCAGGTGTGAATCTTCTAGAAAAAGAAGTGAATTGAATCTTAGTTAATCTTAGCCATCGATTAAGTTTTAATCGTGGTCGTTGAAGTCTCAACGAAAAATTATAAGAAAAACTCGATGGGCACTTGTTGAACACACTTGAGCAGATTGAATTCACTGGCAGATCGATTTCCTGAGTAGCAACTCTGAGTTGCCCGAGAGAGAGTTAGTGAGCTCGTTGAAGTAAGAGAGAGAAAAACTCGATGGGCACTTGGAGAACACACTTGAGCAGATTGAATTCACTAGCAGATCGATTTCCTGAGTAGCAGCTCTGAGTTGCCTGAGAGAGAGTCAGTGAGCTCGTTGAAGTAAGAGAGAGAAAAACTTGATGGGCACTTGCAGAACACACTTGAGCAGATTGAATTCACTGGCAGATCGATTTCCTGAGTAGCAGCTTTGAGTTGCCGGAGAGAGAGTCAGTGAGCTAGTTGAAGTAAGAGAGGGGCAGGGATAGTACGGTTGGAGGAAGCGTTTCCAGATCAGGTGAGTGCAAAGCAAAGAGGCAGCAAGTGCCACAGAGAGGCAGCGCAGAGCTTCAGGAGGAGATTTCGTTTTTGCTCGGAGACAGAGCTGATTCAGTGCTAGAGGTTAGAGTGAGAGACCGAAGGGCCAAGAGGATCAAGTTTCCAGACAATAGCTGATCAGATAGTCAAGGTGACACGGTATTGGGTAGGCTGATGCAGTGACTGTGCAGAGGTAGCGCAGAGCAGCTCATCCAGAGCATGGATCAGTGTCAGATCACCAGCGGCAGAGTGAGAATTTTCTCACTAACTTTTTGTCAGATTTTTTCTTTGTATGGTTCATCAGTTTGGTCAACCATCGACCTGTACTCAAAATTTACTACTGCATAATATACAAACCCTCAGTTGTTGCACCGGTTTTCCCACATTGGGCTTTTCCGGGGACTTAATCCAAAAATAATTGAGTTATTTGTGTGTGTGTGTTTCTATATTTCCTGTGTTGTATTTATTCCGCTATATTTATTTTGTGAGGGCTGCAGCGTATTGATTTCGATATTTACCATAGAAAATAGTAAATAATTTGTTCAGTAAATTAACAAATAGAATAAATCTAATCAGCTGTTGCAGTAGGATTCGGGGTCTCCGAATTTTCACATGCAAAACAAAAGAGATTATTAGTGGAGAGAGCATGCAATATAATACAAATTAATATACAAGACAATAAATCAAGTAATGGGAGTAAACCCCCATACTTGTTTAGCTTACGAAATTGCTCTTAAACAGCTTATGTAACCTTGAAAGTTCTAAATCAGTTAAACATGTAATTTAAATGAATAGATGATTCAAGTAGATAGTGAGTGACATAAACTCCCCTCTTGCTCCTCTTAAGATGAAAGACTTGAAGTGAAAATTGACTAGTCTTGAGCCACTTTGAATCCCAGAGTGAGTTGATATATGTGAGACTTCTCCCACGTCCAAATGGATTCCTACATCAAATAGATTTCTCCCTACACACTTGAAACAAAAATTAGCTTGCAAATGGATTAGAGCAACAAAATGGATTGAGATAGACCAAATACTCCTCCAAAAATAAATTGGCAAGATCACTCCTATAATGCTACTCTAAATGAAGGATATGTGCAAGATAGCTTGCACATATCAATTCAAAATATATGGCAAATATAAGCTAACAACATTCAAATATGCAAGAAAATTAAAGCATAATAACAAGATTATGGAATGATATCACATCAAAATGCCAAGAGAGCACCACCAAAATTGCCCCAAAGTCTTTTTATTATATTAGCAAATTGCAGGTACAAAATGGCAGAGTTTCCTCCAACCCAATAGCTCATAACATGAATACTGAATGAGAGCCCAATGGATCTCTTTATACCAATTTTGTAGGAAATCCCACTGAGAGTGCAAGTGACAAGTGTAGAGGGAGGAAATCCCAAGGCAAGCAAATCAAATTCCAAGTGTTGAGAGCCCAGCCAAGTGTGAGAACCAAGCAAGTAGAATTCCCTCTTAGATGGCAACATATCCCTGATTTGGCAACATATTTTTTGTTCTCGTGTGCAGAAATGGTTGAGGCTTCCATCTGTGAGGTTGGGTGGTGAAAGGGGAGACATATTCCCAACAAATACTCCATCAAAATGCCACAAATCCCTGTACAATGACACCTTTGCAAACAATCAACAAACTGCCCCTTTATATCTACGTATAAGCTATTGTGAGTGTCATGCGTTTGGCTGGCTCTAAACTGCGTGGAAGGTGTCATCATTGAGTGATTTAACGTGTGGCCAAACCTGGTGAAAGTGGAGACAAACTCCACGAAATTCCCTGCTCAATTGAACATTAGAGAATCAATGTGTATCAATGAAATATTTCTTGTTGAGTAGGGTCGCTTCCTTGCTGCATGGAACTTCCTTTACTTGGGTGTATGTGGAGCTCTTTTCTAGCATGTGCATTTTTCCTTTATGAAGCGTAGAGAATGGATATTTGAGATGAGGTCTACTCCCACTCATTTATCTTAAACTTTGTACTTTGGACTTTACCACAACTTAAATTTTATCTTCAACAATTTGTGACTCTCATGAACTCAATGTGGGTCGTTGACTTGTACTTTGGAGCCTTTAACTTGAGTTGTGTCTTGTTTTGTGGGCTCCACATGCTTGCAACATCACCTTTGGCTTGTCCTTAAACCACCATGTCACATGCTTGACTTATTTTGACTTTAAAAAGTTATAATTTTTTCCAATTATTCTTTTTTTCCATCATTTTTGCCACTAACGCTAGGAAAATTGGCTTTTGAGGAGCTATAAGTCATTTTTTGGCCCCTAAAGTGGGTACTAGGATAACGTTGGGCCTCCGAGGATGAATTTCAAGTGGCTACATGCTCAGACATTTCCTAAGGCCACTTGTTTACATCACTACATAGAAATTAATTAAAAAATCTCATTTTGCGGTAAAATTTAATTATTAAAAAATCCAACTTAGACCTAGTCAAATTCCACGAAATTTCAAAGTTGACCTAGCATGGTAATATGCATTGACTCTAGACACTAAGATGCGTTAGGGGCTCAACCTTCAAGCCACCACCCCAGTTTTGGGGTATGCGGTGAGTGGAAAAACCTAGAAAATTATTCGCCACTAAAAAGCAAGAATAATTAACAAAGTAAAAAAACACTCTGTGCTGTACTCACTTGTTGATCGATTCCTAACACCCTAGGCCTGTTACATGGCTTTAGTCATCATGCTAGTGACATTTATACAATATTCCTGTACGGCTGCGAAATCTGAAGACTAAAGAAGAAAATGACAAGAAGAAGTTACAGTTAAAAAAGTTTGATGATATATGATCTTTGATGGTACATGAAGCCCCTGACATATCCTCAGGGACGAAGTCGTCAAAAAAATTTCAGGTGCAACTTTAGTGGTCAACATTTGGCTCCACATGGGGATGTGTGCTCAATAGGACATAAGAGCATACAAGGACCTAGAATCTGCATCCAAAAAAAGGCGTATATCAGTAGCGTCCGTTCAAAATATCATCATATAAAATCAAAACTCCAATGAAATTCGAGAGCATGAAATGGAAATTTATTCTAATAGCAGAAACGAAACTACTTTAACAACAGAAATAACAAAGTGTAGAGTTAGATATACAATAAAAAAGATGTCCCATGGCATCAAATGTCCTCAATGAAGTTCATGCTGAGAACCTTCTTACTTTTAGGCAAGTCCATGGGCAACTTTTCTGATGTGCCCTTTCCATTTCTAAATATCTTAGGACTTTGATCCATCCCAACACTATGTTGTATGGCCATCAGATTTACCAAATCCTTTTCGCTTTTTTCTTTTCTTCTTAATAGACTGTGATGTTGATGTTGATGTTGATGCAATAAAAGTAGACCTTTCTGCCCGATCTTGAAAATGCTTAGATGGAAAAGTTGAAGTATCCACGACTTTTGTGATGTGCCTTTCTACATTCTGCATATGCTCTGACTGGGTGATGGATCAATCTCATAAGTATTAACCTGATCCATCTCAGTTGCCTATCTATCCAAGTCATTTTCAATTAGCCATTTTTCAATGGAATAAATGACCTCCTCATGATAAGAGGAAGCTTGCTTTAGTGGATGGGGAAGCTTAAGATTTGTTTCTTTGTTCTTTTCCCATTCCTCATTTGAACTAACCTGGAATTTATGTACCAGTAATCTTTCCATTTCCTCCAACCAATTCTAAAAAGTGATCTGATCATCCTTCATAACGCTTATTTGTTTCCATGGTGTTGATTAGTTGTGCTTGTTTTTCTTCCATGGCAAGCAACCTGTTTTGAAGAGCGATCATTTGACTAGAATGATTAACCTCCATGGTACTCATTTCCTTTGCGTGATTTGCTATTAATCTTGTTTGATTGAGCTCCATGTTCTTAATTACTTGAACATGGTTTGCTTGAATGGTAATTAAATGATTTTGAATAGAGGTCGTCTGATTAGAATGATCGACTCCCATGGTCTTTATTGCTTATGCCCGATTTACCTCCATGGTCTTAATGAGTTGAGCTTGGTTGAGTTGCATATCTTTAATCATTTGAGTCAACTCCTCGAAGAGATCCTTATCGTTCTCATTTACTTGACCTTTCGCTTTGATCTTTCTTTTATCTCCATGTTTTTCTTCAAAGGCATCAATGATTGATTCTAGAGAGTCAAAATTGTTAGAAGGTAAGTCTATGAACCAATCCAAAGCATCGCCATCTAATGAAAAGATGAAAAGTTTCATTTTAACATCCTCATTGTTAATATCATGGCACCATTTGCTCACACAAAGGTGGAAATTCCTAAGGTGAGTTTCAGTACTAATGACATTGTTACCTAGAAAAATATGCAACTCTTCAATAGCCTCAATCGCTTCATTTGAAATAAAATTCGAATACCCTGGAATGTTAGTAAAATCACAAGGGGCGAACAAAGCATTCATGATGTCAAGCTTACTTGACCCTAAAAGAGTAAATGGATACCAGAGAGAGGCTCTTGTCCAAGATTAGCAAGAAGTCTACGAGAAGAAGGCTTCACATAGAAATCCTTGCAAAAAAGGAAATAAGTGGAATTGCCACTTGAACAAGAATCCAACTCTAAAATCCAACATGCAGAAACGTTAGTCGTATTCCAGGTACAAGAGGACTCGTCCCCGACAACAGCATTCACGATTCAAAAGCATGTAAAATAGCAATTTAAATGACTTTCAAAATAAAATGTGATGAACCAAGCTTCACTTGCAAAAAAAAAAGATATTGCACTTGCTCAATGAAATATTTCAACAACAATAAAATGATAATCTCAATGAACGTTCATCACAACAAGTACATGAGATAAAATTGCAAGTAAAATGCTTTAAAAATAAAGTGAGTTAAAATGATATGCACTTAGCTAAGGTGGTATGCAATTATCTTGGTAACATTTAGATTAAATGCCTATTCTATGTGAGAGATTATCTTTTCAACCTCTTACCAAAGGGTAAAGATTGGGGTGACTGCAAGGAAGAGAAGTTGAGGAAGTTCGTGCCTTCGTTAACGATACCCTTCCCCTAGTCCCTACAAGCCATGTGTGTCTTCGTTCCCACAAGGGGACAATGCCACCCTCATAATTGCAAGGTCACTCACCTTACTCCGTACCAGTTGGAAGAACTTTCCAAGAAAATATTGGTCATAATATTTCTATTCAACCAAGCTCATGCTTGGAGGTAAAACTAATTAAAAATGCAAGTCATGCTAATATGCCTTAATGAGATGCATGTAAGTTTTTCCCAAAGAAGTATTGTCACGATGCTTCAAAGTAAGAATACTTTATTGTATTTATCTATGTTTTTATTCTTGGTTGTTATTGGAGGAGGCCAAGCCTTGTTTCTTTAGACCACATGCTTGTAGAACACCTTATAATGAAGTGACAACAGGTTTGTAATGGCTAACTAAGAGTTGGAACAAGAAGGAAAAAGGTACAGTCTGGGCACAAGCTGCCAGGAGGGCAAATCTTCTTTAAAACAAACAATAAGACTAAATACTGACAGTGATCAGAAAAGTGTTAAGCCGAGTTGAGATGCATAGGATCTGTTTTGAGTTCACGAAATAGTCTATGCAACTAACTATTGGAGTTTGTCGATTATCCCTGTAAAGAGTAGACCAAAGTTGTTGTGTACAAGTGTAAGGGTAAGAAGAAGCAAAGGAAGCCAAACTTTGCTCAAAAAGGTCTCCTGCTAGTCCTTGTGAGAATTTTGTGGTGGTCACAGATATTTGAAGGTTGGGTTTGTGCTTTTGATGACCATGTGAAGCAGGAACTAACTGTGTTAAGCCTAGTTGGAGCTAAGCATAAGTTGAAGAGACAAACTAAGTTGGAGAGCTAATCCAAGTTAGAGAGCTAATCAAATTGAAGAGTCAAGCCAAGTTGATGAGCAAAGAAAGAGTATAGGAAGGACAGGTGGTTGTGACAAGGGTTGAAGGTGGAAACCTAAGAATGACATGGTTGGGTGATAACTCCTGCTGAAGAAAGGCAATTGCGTGAACCATGAGAAGTTGTAAATTATCTTGAACAAGTAGTTTGGTGCCTACAAAATTACAAATTGCTAAGTTGGTGCTCAACTAAGGCATTTAGAGTCTCATGTAAGTTGGTGCCTACAAAGTTACTAAATTGGTGCTCAGTTAGGGGGCTGAAATCTCTTGTACGTTGGTGCCTACAATAGTTGTAAGTCGGTGCTTACTTTGTACAAGGAAATTTACAAAAGATTTACAAAGATAAATTGTATAGATGTTTTGTTAATTTTGGGCAACTAGGTCCAAACTCCATGTTGTGATGCTCAGATGACGATGCCAATATTTTTATTGGATTCCTCTTTCGAATAGGTGCAAGATCGATCTAAAGATCATCTTGATCGGATGAGCAGAACATTTATTTTGAATTTATTTCACATGTGCAAGGTCGACCAGATTTATCCCACATGCCTAAGAGATGTGTCACACACCCCCACAGATGGATATATATATTGGAGACTTGGAGGTCATTTCACTCACTCACATTTTTGGAGGCATTCTCTTCTCTCACAGATGGTGCTGTGATTAGGGCTTCTCATGGTGCTGCGATTAGGGCTTCTCATGGTGCAGTTTTTTTGATGAGTTGTCTTGAGGTTGTGTGACACATTCGTTTGGCTGACCTAATGGAGACTTTGTTGGTTGAAGCATCCTGATGATCATTGTAACACCACCATTCTACATCTCTGTTTGTCAAATCGATTAGTTTTATTGGCTTGTCTTCCATCAATCTATTGGTATGTTCTATCAGCATTTTACTTTCATGTGATTTCTATTTGGGCCCTAGAAGTTTAAAGTAAATTTGCATCTAGCATAGAACATCCTCAGAAATTTACATGGTATCAAAGCGAAGGTGAAGACAAAGCCCAACTTGTGTTGAGAGCAATCACCGATCCATTGGGAAAGATCCTTGAGCATATTAAGAGCTCACATTAGAAAGGGATCATCTCTGTTTAGCCGTAGATTAGAGACAAACCCAACGAAGGAAGAAGAGGGTTGTTGGAGCACCTCTTGGAGACTGTTTGAGGGCTGAAATGATCGAATGCACAAGCCAAGGTTGTTGGTGTAGTTCTGGGATATTTTGTGATGAGTTGTGGCCTATATTTCACATGACTGAAGGCTGCAGAAGCACTGGTGCTTTGTCGTGGATCCAAGCCTGAGATAGGGCATCGTTTTGGAAGCAAATCATCCAGATTTGTTGTGGAGATAAGGCCGCACCAGATGAGTTGTATAGAGGCATGGTTCGTGTGTTTTCTATGCATATTTGTGTGGGTTTTGAAGGCTATTGATAGGAGCTGAAGTTACAGCAACAGGCAGAAATCGTTTGATGGACGAAAGGCCCAATTTAGGGCCTCCTCTCTAATCCGTTGTCACAAAAAAAAAAGGGAGGCCGCAGTCTTTTCTATTGGTAACAGTCGTGTGGAGGGAATGTTTGAATGGGCCGAGAAGGCTAGGTAGGCTTCTCTACCCTAGCCGCAGTCACTACAAGGAGCAACACAGTAATCAGAGGTTTTTTTCTCTTGGCTAGAAGGTCTGTTATCCTTGTTGTAACAATCAAACTACTGTAGGTTACCTTGTGAAGTATTACAAGGGCCATAAAAGCAGCGTTTTGAAAATCGCGATTAAATCGCGATTTTTTTGGAAGGCCGATTTAATCGGCGATTTTTTGGATTTGAAAAAATCGCCAAAACAACACGATTTTTTTGGTAAAAATCGTGGGCCCATCAAACCGCAACCTAATAAGTTCAAAAATCGATTTTTTTTTTGGTCATTTTTGCAGACAAAGGGCAAGAAAGAGAGCTAAGGAGGAGGAGAATTCATCTGCAATGGCAACAGAGGAGAAAAGTGAAGGAATTTAGCAACCCAAGCCAACAAAATTCATGTTTGGACCAAGTTTATTTAGCAAAACGTTTTTAGATGCGATTGACACCACTGCTACATGGAGGGTTGAGGCTGAGAGGCCTATCATGGAGTCAACCCCTGATTGGATAGAGCAGGAGGTAGTGGAGGGGGAGGAGGAGCAGCAACAAGAGGTGACACCACCTACCCCTGCTACTGGTAGAGGACGTGGTCTACCTCCTTTAGCTCCTGGTGCTTCAGATTCTGGTACTCCAGGTTATAGAGCACAAGAGAGTCCATTCCCAGGCCCGCCTGTTTCTTCATCTAAAGGGAAAGTTGTTACATTTTCTCGCAAGAGGGGCAAAGGAAATCAGTAGTATAGGTTATTTGGTGCATTCCTTTGTATATGACATTATGACTCATGATATGAGAGACATTATTATATTTTTTGTTGATATTTTGAGGCTGAGTTGGGACTCAGGACTTAGTATTCAAGACATGATTCACTGTTATGTGTGATGTAGCACTAGACATAATATTACACATCTTATATATTAGTTTTTTTTCATATTTATGTGTCAATGCATTTATTTTATGTTGTGGATCATTAGATTTTGAAAAATTTGAAAAAAAATGAATATTTTGTGTGCGCCAATTTTTTCCCAATTTTTACCGATTTTTTCCCAATTTTTACGATTTTTTTCAGATTTTTTCCCCTCGCCGATTTAATCCCAATCGCGATTTTCAAAACATTGCATAAAAGTGTTTGAGGGCAGCATGTTGCATCAGGAGTGTTGTGTGGTAGGCCGCAGGCCATACCAAAACAACAAGGCTTGTGTGGGCTATTTTAAGGGTTGTTTTTAGCCCTCACCCAAAGCATGAAGGAGGAGTGTCTCTCCCAGCCTGAGACCTTAAGGAGGATCGAAGTTGGAGCATTTTTATGGTCCTTCCAATGACTGTATGAAGGTCGAGTTTGCCTAGATTAGAGGATGAGTTTCTGTTTGTTTTTTTCATGCCTTGAAGCAGGTTTGTGCAAGCATATTTGACAACGTTTTTGAGATATTTTGTGCCTTAGTTGGGGCTCCTTCTAAGCATACACAGCCATCCATAATTCTGTTCTGAAGTCTGATAAATTCGCTCTAATGTTATGTGCTAAAGCAGAGGGTCGAAACCCTAAAAAGATGACAATAAGTTGTGTTTTATCTCTGTGATAGGATCACATAGCCTCAATAAAATTGCGCTCTAGTTCTGTGGTATTGTCTGATCCAAGAGAGAGGCAGATTCATTGAAGTTGTTTTGGGGAAGTCTGTCCTTGAATGTTGAATAGGACAAAGTGATTTAAGGCCTAACGTATAGTGATTTTGTGGAGGATAAATCATTGTGTTAAAGACCTTGTTCGAATTGTGTGATCAGTGACGTTGAAGTAGCATA
This sequence comes from Pinus albicaulis, assembly GCA_034641835.2. NCBI lineage: Eukaryota > Viridiplantae > Streptophyta > Pinopsida > Pinales > Pinaceae > Pinus > Pinus albicaulis. The sequence goes on along the minus strand of CM076583.1, from coordinate 1,236,018,371 downwards.
ATTATTATGTGAAGGAAGACTTGTTGGGTTGATATTTGAGCCTTAAGTACAATGCTTTGGAAATCTACTGTAAGAAGGCAGATGTATTGAAAGACAAAAGAAGAGATATGTAAGATTGTTCTTACATGAAAAGTTTGTTAAAGTATGTCTTATTTTGAATGTTGTCTAAGGAAACCTAAGGATAATGGTTAGTTGATGAGTCTTAGAACAATGACATATGGCAACATACCTATGTTATCTTCAGTAACATATGGTAAAGTATATATGACCTTACCATATGACATATGGCAGAGTCTATATGAACTTGATTTGTGGTATCTTAAGTGGCATATGGAAATATATATATATATATATATATGACCATGAAGTTTGATATCTTCATATGTATGACAGATGTATGGCAGTATATGGCTATGATATTTGTATGGCTATAATTCCATAAAATAAGCCTTGAAAGTGGATCCAGGCCTATGATTACAAAGCCCTTTCTGTAGCAAGGAAGTTGGTGTCTGGGATGCCTGAATTCAAAAATAATCATGAAGGCGTATGTTAGGGTTGTGTCGAAGGAAAGCATACAAGGGGAATTTATGTTCCCTCAAGTGTCACAAAGAAATTTGATGTCTTGCAAATTGATTCATTCTAATTTATTTGATATACTGCCTGTGAAATCCTTGAGAGGATGTTCTTATTTCGTGACTTTTATAGATGACTTCTCTCGCAAGACCTGGATACATTACTTGAAGAAGAAGATCAAGATTTTGAGGACTGATAATGGCACTGAATGTGAGTCATATGAGTTCAATAACTTTTGCAGAGGAGCTAGCATTAAGAGGGAGACCACAACCGTATATGCTCCTGAGCAAATGGCATTGCTGGAAGAAAGAAGAGAAGACCCTCATGGCTCAGGGACACTCTCGAAGATACCGAGAGACATATGGCCCCAAAGGGGGACATTCCGTGAAAGCAAGAAGTTGAATAGATACCAAGGGTATCTAGCAGCCATGAGTACAATCATACAATCCGAGCCCGGATCATTTGAAGACGTCGTAAAGCATCAAGTTTGGAAGGATGTTATGCTCGAAGAGTTCGAGTCCATTATGAAGAACGATGTCTGGGATGTGGTCCCGAGACCGGAAGAAAAAGTTGTTGTCACCTCGAAATGGCTCTAAAAGATCAAGCATGGATCTGATGAGAGTGCTGAAAAGTACAAGGCAAGATTTGTTTCCCGAGGCTTCTCTCAAAAGGAAGGCATAGATTATGATGATATATTTGCACCTGTGATCTATTATTGCCCTTATTGCCACACAAGGATGGAGTCTCCATCAGATGGATGTGAAGACTGCTTCTTCAACATGGTTCGATAAAGGAAGAGGTGTATGTAAAGCAACCTCTGGGGTTCGAAGTCCAGGATAGAGACTCTCATGTATGCAAGTTGAAGAAAGCCCTCTATAGGTTGAAGCAAGCACCCAGGGCTTGGTACGAGAGGATTGATAGCTACTTGATGAAGTTGGGCTTCACTCGAAGCAATGTTGATCCGACCCTTTACATCAAGGTTGATAGAGAAAAGCCTCTCATTCTGGTTCTCTATGTGGAAGATCTCTTGCTAACAGGTGTTGACCCTCTCATTCATCAGTGTAAGAGGGAGCTAGCTTCCGAGTTCGAGATGAAAGACCTAGGACTGACGCATTACTTCCTAGGCTTGGAGGTCTGACAGAGACCTGGCGAAATTTTCCTCTCCCAAGGAAAATACACTGTGAAGCTACTGGATCGATTTGGTATAGTGAACTGTAAGTCCATGTCGACACCGATGGAACTCAACTTTAAGAAGTTGAGTGGAAACGTTGTTGGGCCCTTGCTAACAAATCCTACCGAGTATCGACAACTCGTAGGGGCCCTGATGTTCTTAAGGAACATCAATCCAGACATATGTTGTGCAATGAACACTTTGAGTCAACACATGGTTGATCCTCATAACATTCACTAGGTCGGTGCCAAGAAACTCTTGAGATATCTCTGGGGCACGATAGACCATGGGTTGAGATACACTGTCGGGAGTTTGAGTCCCCATGGATATGCTGATGCCGATTGGGCTGGCAGTGTGGTGGATCGCAAGAGCATATCTGGATGTTGTTTCACACTTGGTTCTACTTCGAGCAGGAAGCAGAAGTCGATGGTTTTGAGCACCACTAAGGCCGAATACATTACAGCGTGTATGGCCTGTTGTGAAGTTATTTGGTTGCGAAAACTCTTCAGTGAGATGTTCGAGCATGTGCTAGATACCATCGTTATCATTTGTGATAACCAGAGGGGGATTTGTTTGTCAGAAAATCCAGTGTTCCACGATCGATCCAAGCATATTGATATCTGGTACCATTTTATCCGGGATATGGTACAGCGAGGCATCGTAAGGCTCACTCATAGGAACTAGTGAGCGGGTCGCGGATATTCTCACAAAGCCCTTGGGGAAGGTCATGTTCCTAACCTTCAGTGAGAATTTTGGAATCATGGAACGACCCTATGTTGAGGGTCCTGTTGGACGATGAGCTCCGGGAGCTCCAGGGATAGCTTCTTAGGGTTATAAGCAACCACAGGGCTAGGCTTGTCAAACCTTGTTGGTGTGCTTCCGCCCCACCGTGATGATATTGAGTTGGTTTACCTCTCTTTGATCTGTGCCCCGTATGCATCCTACCCATGGAGTCCCGGACTCATGGGAAGTACCTCTCATTTGGCCAATGAGGTGAGAAATGTGGATAGAGACCAATAGCAAGACTGATGATGCTTTGGAGATTGTCATACTCTCTATGTCTAGGATGGCGCGTGTCCAACCACTTGATATAGGATCAAGTCTAGTGAGGTTTCTAGTGAGGTTTCGGACCTCCAACTGACTTCGGGTCAATTAAACTAACTTTGGGTTAGTATATGACTCTTGAGTCCAAGTGAGGTTTCGGACCTCCAACTGACTTCGGGTCAGTTAAACTAACTTCGGGTTAGTATATGACTCTATTGATTCCAAGTGAGGTTCGGACCTCCAACTAACTTCGGATCAGTTAAACTAACTTCGAATTAGTATGAGACTCCTTTGAGACCTATAGAGGTTTTGGACCTCTGAGCTAACTTTGGATCAGCCGAGAGTGATGTCTTTGTACCTCACAGTTTTTGAAATAAAGAAGCCAGCGAAGCAAGTTACGGCAGGATGACGCACAATGTTTGGATGGCACAGGTGGATAGAGTTCTCCCTAGTTGAGAGGGAGTGTTAATTTTGGGCAACTAGATCCAAACTCAATGTCGTGATGCTCAGATGACGATGCCAATATTTTTATTGGATTCCTCTTTCAGAGAGGTGCAAGATCGATCTTAAGATCATCTTGATCGAATGAGCGGAACATTTATTTTGAATTTATTCCACATGTGCAAGGTCGGCCAGATTTATCCCACACAATGTTGCACGAAGCGGGGACGAAGCGGGGACGTTTTTTGGAAGCGGGGACGCGGAAGCGTCATTTCCAAAAAATCTAGGAAGCGAAGCGTCTCGGAAGCGTCTACTATATATATATTTTTTTATTTTATTTTTTTGCATTTATATTAAAAAAAATATCCAAAATACCAAATTAATTGTAGAAGATATGGAAGCATGCATATTTGTACATAAATCAAGATAGATATGACATCCATTGTACATTAATGATTAATTATTTGAGCATCAACCATTTAGATGCATCAACCATCTATAATCTAGATTCTTCTCCTCTTGTCTAGACTTTGCCTCTACCTCGATTATCTAGGGACATTAGTCAAAATTGCCCAATTTTGATCAAACCCTAATGCAAGCCTTAAAATATGGCAGAAAGAACTTAACATGCTTGATCGATTATTTTGACTTGATTGAAATGTAATTTTTTGCTAACGACATGACAAAGGAGTTCAACAATTAACACCACCAACACTAGGGTACATATAGGGCTTGGTGCTCTTGATTAAATGCTAATCACATACCCTCATACATGATATAATCTAATGACATGTCACCATTCCATTGATCTTGAATTCCTGAAAACTATTAAGTCTGCTGAATTTTGAATAGGATATGAAATTCTATTTTCTCCATATGAAGTCCGATCAGGCTGGAACCACTCTCAAACATCCTGAGTCATTTCATGGTAATGTTAAAAATTTAAGTAAAAGGATGAAAATGAAAAATAATTACTTTAAGAATTTAACATTACCATGAGGGAGCATGTAAGAAACATCTAAGGAGGTAAAAGAGAGCTTATATTTTTTTCATCCTATCCCTAACTCAGCACTAACTCACCTACTAACCCAACCAAAGACAAAAATTTAAAAAAAAAAAAAAAATCAAAAAAATCATTTTTCTGACCTACATTAGTCGGATCCGTACGGCGCTGTACGGAACCGTTCGCGATCCGTACGGATCCGTACCGGAACCGCGGCGGTAGCGATCCGCCGTACGAACCGCGGATCCGCTGTACGGAACCGCGATTCCCTGCGTACAGATCCGATTTGGCAGGAATCGTAAATTTTTTTAGGAACCGCGGTTCCGGGTACAGATCCCGTACGGTTCCGTACGGGACGCGGTTCCTGCCTTGGAGCCGAGGGGGGGCGTTTCCTACAACATTGATCCCACATGCCTAAGAGATGTGTCACACACCCCCATAGATGGATATATATATTGGAGACTTGGAGGTCATTTCACCCACTCACATTTTTGGAGGCATTCTCTTCTCTCACGGATGGTGTTGCGATTAGGGCTTCCCATGGTGTTGTGTTAAGGCTTCTCTTGATGCAGCGTTTTTGATGAGTTGTCTTGGGGTTGTGTGACACATTCGTTTGGCTGACCTAATGGAGACTTTGCTGGTTGAAGCAACCTATTGATCACCGTAACGCCACCATTCTACATCTATGTTTGTCAAATCGATTAGTTTTATTGGCTTGTCTTCCATCGATCTATTGGTATGTTCTATCAGCATTTTACTTTCATGTGATTGCTATTTGGGCCCTAGAAGTTTAAAGTAAATTTGCATCTAGCATAGAACATCTTCAGAAATTTACATGTTTCTTATATAAAGATCTGTGTTTCAAGATTTATGTGCATCAAATGTTTCAAAAGCTATAAATTGTCAATAGTGATGAAACACTGGTTCACCCCCCCTCTCAGAGTTTCCAACAAAAATATTTTAAGTATCTAGACAACCAGGCCCATTTGTTGCAGCAAAGGAAACTAACAGTTCTATTGTATCTATTAGTGGTAAGAATCAGTCTTCTAGCACATGGTCATTATTTGATTGTTCATGTACATTATCCCCAATATGTTCAAATTTTTAGTCAAAATGGTGTTAATCTGACACCATATAAAGTTTTGTACAAGAACAAATATTTGTATTAGGAAGGCAATTTCTCTGACCTATTGATCAACTAGGGTTGACAAATTGTACATAAATCCTCATCATCGACAAAAGATATTCTTGCTAACAACTTTTGTATGATTTTTGCTCTCCCAAGAACAACAATGCCTTTATCCAACAATGCCCTTGGTTCTGATTTCTGACCTTAGGTTTCAATTCTGTTAAAATTGGACAGCTAGGTCCAAACTCCATGTTGTGATGCTTAGATGAAGATACCAATATTTTTATTGGGTTCCTCTTTCGAAGAGGTGTAAGATCAATATAAAATTGATCTTAATCTGATGAGCGGAACATTTATTTTGAATTTATTTTTTAATAATTTCAAATATGTGCAGGTCAGCCTCAAGGTTTTACACCCCCAACAGATGTGTCACACACCTCAATGATGGATATGTATACAGTCAACGTTGGAGAGCATTTCACTCACTCTCATCCACACACATCTCCTCCTCTGATTGGATACGAGCATCTAAGAAGCAATTCTCACGTGGGAAAAAGGACGAAGTTGCTGAAGCTGCAAAAAGGAAGAAATTTCTACAGTTAGGGTTTCTGGGCAAGTTTGACCAGCCTTGACTTTGGTCAATGCATGGTCCGAATTCACTGATTTTTGGTGGAGAGTTCGATCTTGGAAGGTCGTACACTTTGGCACAAAAATCGAGGTCAAAAGGTTGACCGAATTGGAGCTGCGTTGACTTTATTGCTGCTACCTTGCGTTGACTTTTCTAGACTGCATTGACTTTTCTAGTGTTGACTTTGAGTTGACTAAGTGACTGATTTGAGGACTATTGTGACACATTCTGGGTTGGCCGACCAAGAAGACTTTGTTGGTTGAAGCATCCTGCTGACCGCCGTAACGCACCAACACATTCTTTTCTTTCTGGTTTGTCTTCTATAGATCCACTGGTATGTTCTATCAACATTTTACTTAACTATTTATGTGATTGTTGTAATAAAAGTAAAGTTCTACATAAATTTACATGGTAGCAGAGCTGAGGTGAAGACAAGCCCTATTTGTAGAAATCACCGGAAAGGATAATGGGTTCCACAAGCTATAGCTTCAAGGAGGAAGACAAATTGACTGGGAAGGATGACTTCCATGCTTGGAAAATGATATTGGATCTCAAATTGGAAGACCAAGATGTCATGGACTATGTGCATGGTAAAATCCAAGAACCTCCATCCACTGCTACTGCTGCTGCCAAAACAAAGTACAAGAAGGGAGAGATCAAAGCAAAGCTGATGATCAGGGAATCCATTCATAAAAGCCTGGTGGCCTACATCTCTGAGTTGGGCACATCCAAAGAGATGTATGATAAATTGATCCTCATGTTCAAGGCCAACAATGTGAATCAAGTACTATTCTTCAAGAATCAATTGAAGAATTTGAAGAAAGGCAGGGATGAGTCTGTCCAATCATACTTTCTGAAGCTGATTGAAATCAGGAACAATCTGCTAGCTATTGGGGAGACAATAGCTGATCGAGAGATGGTACTCACCGCACTTGGAGGGCTCTCATCTGAATGGCATGTGTTCAACACTACCATTCTAAATAATAATGTAATACCTGACTTTGACGAAGTACTGTCAAGATGCGTTCAAGAAGAATCAAGAATGAAGGAGCATGGAAATGGAGGAAATGCTGCATACGCTGCTCATTCTAGAAAGAAGAACTCAAGTGGTCCGAAGAATAAGGGAAAAGCAGAGGCCCAAGGAAAGAAGGGAAAATGTTTCACTTGTCATAGGCCTAGTCACTATGCTAGAGAAAGTCCTTTCAAGAAGGATTCTCCCGATAGTGATGACAACAACAACAACCGAAGGAATGGCAATCAAAGGAACAACAGGTTCAAGGGAAAAAGGAAGGCTTCCTCCGGCGGAAATGATCAACCTTTCAAAAAAGGTCAAGAAACTCCAGGTATGAGGAATCACGTGTTGTTGATAAAAGAAATGAATACATTCGTGTATCTGCCCTCTCTATTACATCCCCACCCAACACTATGGATGTCTGGTTGATAGATAGTGAAGGCATATCACTGGGTTCAAGGAAGCACTTTCTGATATGATTAAGAAGGATACTAATCTGGAAATTATCCTTGGAGATAATGCCACATATCCCGTGAAAGGGACAGGGACTCTGACCCTCCACTTGTCTCAAGGACAAGTCCTTCACTTGCAGGATGTACTCTACGTACCAAATTTGAAGAAGAACCTTGTGTCTATATCGGCCATGGAAGACAAAGGTTTCAATGTGGCATTCACTGATGGAAAGGTGCTCATGTGGAAGAAGAGCTTTAAGGAAGCTATCTCAATTGGGTTTAGAGTTGATACACTCTACCAGGTTGGAGGAAGTCCGCTGGGAGCAATGACATGTGATACTATTCGACAGACTGAACTATGGCACCGAATGTTTGGACACCTTCACTACAAAGCCCTTCCCGAAGCAAGGAAGGTGGTGACAGGGATGCCCGAGTTTCCAAATAATCATGAAGGTGTATGTAAGGGTTGTGCGGCATGCCGAAGGAAAGCATACAAGGGGACCTTTCCCCTCTAGTGTCACAAAGACATCTGACATCTTGGAATTGATCCATTTTGATCTATCTAGTTTGCTGCCTATGACATCCTTGGGAGGATGTTCATATTATATGATGTTCATAGATGACTTCTCTCGCAAAACCTGGATATACTTCTTAAAGAAGAAGGATGGGGCTTTCATGTGGTTCCATACATTCAAAGCCTTGGTGGAAAATATGACAGGGAAAAAGATCAAGGTTTTGAGAACTGATAATGGCACTGAATATGAGTCAAATGAGTTCAAGGACTTTTGCAGAGAAGCTGGCATTGAGAGGGAGGCCACAACTGTCTATACTCCCGAGCAAAACGGTGTGACCAAGGTCTGCCGAAGTTTCTATGGGGAGAAGCTGCGAACACTGTCGTGTACATACAAAACCAATGCCCGCATTCCGCTCTAGAATCCAAAACTCACGAAGAGGTTTTCTCTGGTAAGAAACCTGATGTCTCACATTTTAGAGTTTTTGGATGTACCGTCTACTTTCATGTGCTGAAAGAAAAGAGGAGCAAGTTGGATGCTTCTGGGAAGAAAGGAATGTTTGTGGGCTATAGTGAAACTTCGAAGGCCTATAGAGTCTATGTGCCTGGTCAAAAGGAAGTGGAGATATGCCACAATGTCACCTTTGACGAAGATACTTCCCTGAGGAAAGTAGTCAATCTTCCGAGATCTAAGGAAGATAATGAAGCAAGGCCTAGAAATCAAGAGGAACCAAAGGATGAAACAATGCCTGATATTGAAGGACCGATGGACCCAATTGATCCACCTCCTTCACTAGGAAGGAGACCATCATGGCTCAGGGACACTCTCGAGGATGTTGAGGGACACGCTACCCCAATGGGGGCATTCCGTGGAAGCAAGAAGCCGAATAGATACCAAGGGTATCTAGCAGCCATGAGTACTATTGTACAATCCGAGCCTGGATCCTTTAAGGAAGCCGTAAAGCATCAAGTCTGGAAGGATGCTATGCACGAAGAGTATGAGTCCATTATGAAGAATGATGTCTGGGATGTGGTTCCAAGACCAATAGACAAAGCAGTTGTCACCTCGAAATGGCTCTACAAGATCAAGCATGGATCTGATGGAAGTGCTGAAAAGTTCAAGGCAAGATTCGTTGCCCGTGGCTTCTCTCAAAAGGAAGGCATAGATTATGATGACATATTGCACCTATAGCCAGATATACCACCATTCAATCTATTATAGCCCTTGCTGCTACGCAAGGATGGAGTCTTCATCAGATGGATCTGAAGACCGCATTTCTACATGGTGCGATAAAGGAAGAGGTATATGTGGAGCAACCTCTAGGGTTCGATGTCCAGGATCGGGACACCCATGTCTGCAGATTGAAGAAGGCCCTCTATGGGCTGAAGCAAGCACCCAGAGCTTGGTAAGAGAGGATAGATAGCTACTTGATGAAGCTGGGCTTCACTCAAAGTAACGTTGATCCAAACCTTTACTTCAAGGTTGTCAAGACAAAGCCTCTCATCCTGGTGCTGTATGTGGATGACCTCTTCCTGACAAGCGCTGACCCTCTCATTCTTCAGTGCAAGAGGGAGCTCGCTGTTGAGTTCGAGATGAAGGACCTTGGACTGATGCACTACTTCCTAGGCCTGGAGGTTTGGCAAAGACCTAGCGAGATTTTCCTTTCTCAAGGAAAATACATTGTGAAGCTTCTGGAAAGATTTGGTATGGTGGACTGCAAGTCCATGTCAACACCAATAGAACTCAACTTCAAGAAGTTGAGTGGTAGCGCTGCTGGGCCCGTATTGTCAAATCCTACTGAGTATTGTCAACTCGTAGGGGCCTTGATGTTCTTAGTGAACACCCGTCTAGATATATGTTTTGTAGTGAACACTTTGAGTCAACAGATGGTTGAACCTCATCACTTTCACTGGGTTGGTGCCAGGAATCTTCTGAGATACTTTCGAGGCACGATAAACCATGGGCTAAGATACACTACCGGGAGCGTGACACTCCTTGGATATACTGATGCCGATTGGGCTGGCAGTGTGGTGGATCGTAAGAGCACATCGGGATGTTGCTTCAATCTTGGTTCTGCTTCGATCTCATGGATGAGCAGGAAGCAGAAGTCGGTGGCTTTGAGCATCGCCGACATCGAATACATGCAGCAAGTATGGCCTGTTGTGAAGCAGTTTTTTTGCGAAAGCTCTTTAGTGAGTTGTTTGGACATGTGCTAGATACCACCGTGATACTCTGTGATAACCAGAGTGGGATTCGCTTGTCCAAGAATCCAGTGTTCCACGATCAATCCAAGCATATTAATATCAGGTACCACTATATCCGGGATATGGTACAGTGAGGCGCCGTAAGGCTCGATCATATACGAACTGATGAGCAGGTCGCAGATATTCTCACAAAGCCACTGGGGAAGGTCAAGTTCCGAACCTTCCGTGAGAGTCTTGGTATCGTGGAACGACCCTATGATGTGGGTCCTATTGGACGATGAGCTCTAGGAGCTCTGGGGGGCTTTGGGGATAGCTTCTCGGAGCTATAAGCACTCACGGGGCTACGCTTGCCAAACCTTGTGGTGCTTCTGCCCCACCATTATGATGTTTGAGTTGGTTCACCTCTCATTATCTGTGCCCCGTATGCATCCTACCCATTGAGTTCAGGGCTCATGGGAAGTACCTCTCATTTGGCCAATGAGGTGGGAAAAGCTAGAGACTAGTAGCAAAGACTGATGGACGCATCAGAGATTGTCGTACTCTCTATCTAGGATGGCACGGTCCAACCACTTGATCTGGGATCCAGTATAGTGAGGTTTCGGACCTCCAACTGACTTCGGGTCAAGTAAACCAACTTCGAGTTGGTATGAGACTCTTTAAGTCTGATAGAGGTTTCAGACCTCTGGGCTGAATCTGTCAGCCGGGGGATGATGTCTTTGTGACTGACCCACTTCTATTATGAAATAAAGAGGCCAGCAAAGCAAGTTACGACGAGATGACGCACGATGTTTGTTTGCACAGGTGGATGGAGTTCTCCCTAGTTGAGAGGGAGTGTTAAAATTGGACAACTAGGTCCAAACTCCATGTTGTGATGCTCAAATGAAGATACCAATATTTTTATTGGGTTCCTCTTTCAGAGAGGTGTAATATCAATATAAAATTGATCTTAATCTGATGAGCGGAACATTTATTTTGAATTTATTTTTAATAATTTCAAATATGTGCAGGTCGGCCTTAAGGTTTTACACCCCGAGCAGATGTGTCACACACCTCAATGATGGATATATATATATAGTCAACGTTGGAGAACATTTCACTCACTCTCATCCACACACATCTCCTCCTCTGATTGGATACGAGCATCTGAGAAGCAGTTCTCACGTGGGAAAAAGGACGAAGTTGCTGAAACTGGAAAAAGGACGAAATTTGACCAGTTTCTGGGCAAGTTTGACCAGCGTTGACTTTGGTCAATACATGGTCTGAATTGGCTGATTTTTGGTGGAGAGTTTGATCTTGGAAGGCCGTACACTTTGGCACAAAAATCGAGGTCAAAAGGTTGACCGAAGTTGGAGCTGCGTTGACTTTATCGGGTCGCTCTGATTGGACTTTATGGACCACGCCGACTTTTCAAGTTGACTGAGTCAATCCATGAAAGTGACTAATTTGGAGGACTATCAGACACATTCTGGTTGGCCGACCAAGAAGACTTTGCTGGTTGAAGCATCCTGCTGACCGCCGTAACGCACCAACACATTCTTCTGTTTCTGGTTTGTCTTCTATAGATCCACTGGTATGTTCTATCAACATTTTACTTAACTGTTTATGTGATTGTTGTAATAAAAGTAAAGTTGCATCAAGCATAGAACATCTACATAAATTTACAAATTCGAACCAAGCTCCTCTTTTGTGCTTTGCCTCTTACTTCACTTATTTTGAGTGTTGCGTTGATTATTGTATTTTAGCTTCTACCTTAGTTAAAATTTATCTTTGCAAGAGTGTACCATTTTGCATTGAAGCACATTATAACTACATACAATTTTTTGTGGCATGGTATAGATCCCATCACCTCCATCTCACATCATCACCATGTAATACAATTTTCAATGATTTGGATTTCACTCCAGTTTCTTAGGTGTAGTTACATTCTGGCATTTGAGTGGCTTAAAAAAATAGCATTAAAGTTAGAATAAAGCATCCTTGGGTAGATCCTTGCTTTCACTAGATATTGAATTATGTTCATTGTTTCTCCTCCTAGGTTCCAAGCCAACCCCATTGGTTCACTTATGAGCCAGAACCTTATGTTTCCTTTGTTGTGAAGTCTAGGGCATAGCAATTAGGTGATTTCTTTTCTAATGATAATTGTTTGTGAATCCTTTTTACTTCTTTAGATTAGGATCTTCTCTTTGATATTACTATGGTGTTCTTCTTCATCAAAGCAGCTATCAAAGCATAAACAATAAAGAGACAAGAGACACAGGATATAGGCGATCAGACAGGGCCAAAACCTCACCAACTTGAGAGGAAAACCCAAACGAATTCTTCTTCCTATAGAAACTTCAATTGACGAATACCAAGACCATGACCTAGACCCTTGACACACCGACCCCTCCAAGACCAAGTCACAAACCTTCTTTTTCCTTCCTTTAGTCAATGATGGTCAAACTGCTTGCTTCTTTCTCCTTCTTGACTATCTCAGCTTCTTGGATCAAACCTGCAATTCTCGGCTTCTTCAAAAACCCTAGTTGCAGCATGTGTGAAGTATGTTGAACAACTTTTGTTCCTTGTTACCACTTCGCTTGGATGGGGAGACTTCCTTCTTCACTTTTGCTTGATGAATGCAACATCTTCTTCCTTGATTTGACTTTTAGAGTCTAGACTGTCCTTTTCTCAGTCCTTCTTTGTAGTAGATCTTTCCTTCGCATGTGTGATGTATATGAGCCCTAAAACAGATTCGAAATAGTTCATATATCTTCCCTTCTTCTTCACACTTCTTTCTTACTTCAAACCTCGACCGAATTTCTATCTCTCAAATGAGGTCGAGCTGTCCTATTTATAGTGTTTTGTGCATCCATAACAAGTCGACTTGAACTGGAGCCTAAGCCGACATGTCATCCTGGAAACATCCTTAGGCCAACATGATGAATAGCTTGTGACAAGGTCTTGAAGGGTTATTGACACATTCAAAATTACTTCTTACAATATGTAACATGTCTTCAATGCATGTCATTGACTCCCTAGACTTTATGACTTGATGACAAAACCTAATAGTTCTCAATGGGAGCTTCAACTAAAAATAAAATTCCTTGAGCATGAAACCCATGAATCAAGGCATTAAAAAATAATTTTATTTTTCTTCTTTTCATCAATTACATAAAATCACAATTTCACATGTCATTATGAAGACCGAACCTAGTTACACTTTTCAAAATCCTTCTTCTGTAATAAACTTAATATCCAAAAAGAAAGTAATTACAATGGCATTGTTCATCCATGCCAAAACATTTTCATTCAAATATAAATGTATCAATATCTGGAAAGAAAGCATGTATCAATATCAATTACAAGATGTCATCCACCCTGTCATAATTTGCTCTTCCAGCAATGAAACCCATACCATTCTTCAACCCCTCCAAACTAACAAGGATTGTCCATAGATACGAATTGAAATTCAAAACTAGTAATCCAATGAACGTTGGGTGAGGAATCAGGTTCTCCTCTCTCATTTTATTACCAGTACTATTGTTCTTGTTTTTCTTGTTTTTCAAAATGGGCAACTTAAAAAGACTGGATAATAGAATTTCTAGCTAACCTATCAAATTCAATGACAGTGTTGATTCCTGAAAGTTACTCCAATGAGCTGACAACTCCTGCTGCTAATGCTTTCTTTCTATGTGACTATGTTGTCAAAATTCAACTGCAACTACAACAAAAACTTCTGCATAAATAGATTCTCTGCTAGACTATTAGATATCTCGTTTGCAGTAAATATGTCAAGATAGGTACTTTTTGTTAGAGGTTAATTTTCTTGAGTCTCGACTCTTCAAAGAAAGTTAAAAAAGCATATATATGACCCATATGCTAATAGTATAAGTTAATATCTTACTTGTTCTCGTCTCTAGATATGTGTTCTTTTTGTTAGAGGTTAATTGTCTTGAGTCTCGACTCTTCAAAGAAGTTAACAAAGCATCTATATGACCCATATGCTAATAGTATAAGTTAATTTCTTACTTGTTCTGTCTCTAGACATGTGTTACGCAAAGGGCAGAAACAAATACCAATTAGATAATGCCACTAATACATATAAACTACTCAGAAGATAGACTAGGAATGAAAACTAAACACACCAAAAAGTACATATATGGAAATTACCTTAATTTGTACCAACTGAGATTCACTGATGTTATTCCCTGACAATTCATTAGCACAACCCGGCTTCACATAGACAACACACAAAAAAAAAAAACATAAATATAAGTGGATACCATGCCAAAAGGCTCTTAAAAATTATTAGAACTCTCCCCCTACATTCACATAGACAATAGACAAGAAAAAACATAAGAATTCTTTGATACCATGCCAAAAGGATCTTTAAAACATTATTGAATCTCTCTCTCTCTCTCTCTCTCTCTCTCTCTCTCTCTCTCTCTCTATATATATATATAACAAAATAGTTGGCCAAAGGCCAGGCAGCATATCTATATATATATATATCAAAATAGTTGCCAAAGGCCAGGCAGCATTCAGACCAATGCGCTTCACTCTAAGCGGCATGGTAGAGAAAATGTGGAATGGCAAAGACAGAATTTTGATGGTTCGTAGACTTCAAGAAATCACTGAACATAGTTCCAAGGTTAAAATTATGGAAAGGCTCTTGGAGTCAGCAGTCCCAACAGAATGGAGAGCGGAGGTAAACAGACTGTATGAGCAGGTCAAGGCCGAAGCCAAGACCCAAGGAGGCATGTCAGGAAGCTTTAACAATGACAATGTGGTGAAGTAAGGCTACTCTTTGTCCTGCAAGATTTCAGATTGTACATTGAGAAACCACAACAGTGGGTAAATGAAGGGGAGAGGGGTTAGGTCAAGGTGGGAGCATATATCACATGCGTAATAATCAAAATTCTACCACATGTCATCAACATCATTCAAAAAACATTAAATAATAAATAGCCTACAAGAACACCTTCAAACACTGGAAACATTCTACAAAGAATTAGGCACGGAAGGTAACACTGAAAAGACTGAAGTGCTCATCTTGTCTCTCAAACACAGATCAATTCATCCCTCGATCGAATTAAAAAAAGAGGTGCCTGAGACTACGGAAGAATATAACAACCTAAGCATCAAGTTCAAAAAAAAGCTCATTTGGGAGCAATAATCAGAAAGAGGCTGCAAGGCAGTTGGAAGGCAACATTTCTCCCACAAAATAGATGTAGGAGAACGGAGATTTTAGACTGGGAGGTATTCGAAAAACTAATCACACTGATTCTTCTATAGTTTGAGAAAGAAAATATCAACACCATACTAAATTATGCTCGTTGAAACAAGTTTGCACTATGAAGGCTGATACTATACAGAAAGGAGTTGAAACTTGAAATGGCCTGCAAGAGAATGCCTAGTCAAATTTGAAAGATGACACGACAAAGGAATAAATATTCTCGGTAACTTCAATGCAAGAAATGGCTTGCAAGCTGGAATGTATCAGAAAAGGATTGACCACTTGATAAAATAGAGATGAGACAACATTTAGAGGACCAATACAGATAGAGTAGATAAATGCTGAAAAAACAGCAATATGACATAGAGCGTTACAACGCTACAAGTGAAATCAAGAGACAGATTACCCGATGCTCAACATGCCAAGGAAAGGGAAACACACTCGATCTCAGCTGCAAACGAGCTTTCACAAGTTAAGTAGTGAAAAAGCGGATGGAAGGAACCCAAGGAAGAATGGAACCTCAGGACTTGCATAGTATGGAGGTGGAAAGTGGAAACAGAGCTACATTCTCTTCTCCAATGCATAGCATAGAGCCATTTCGGAAGGCAGTCAGCACTAGAGGATATTGCGTGGGAAAAAAATTCCAAGGCAGTGAACAAAAGGATATTGCAAGAAGAGTGAAAAAGATGATATACCACCGAAGCAAACCTTTTAGAGCCAAAAAACACAAGCGGTCCACCCCACCCCACAGGGGCTATCCAGATGAGTAATACTACAATAGGTATTAGAATTAGTCCACCCTACCACCATACGTAAGCAATTCTGAATTCCTTGTACTTTTGGTCTTTATTATTTCAATACCAGAGGCTTGGACCACATGCGTGGATCACTATGTCCCACAGACGGGTTGTTCTATTGGACATTAATGATTAATAAAATCTCTCTCTCTCTAAAGGCATAAAAATATGATCAAAAGTGGGTTGCCACATAAGTTTCTTGTATAATCCACCGTCACAAATGCAGCACACCTTCCACCATTGTAAAGGCAACACACCCCAATCTGTCAACATACACATAGTTTACAAGGTCCTCTCATTAGTGTCTTGGAGTGCTGTTTGAACACAAAAAGAACACAACTGCTATAGAAGCCCCATTTACAATATATACATATAAATCACAAGTTCAATCCCCAAAGAATCACCAAACACACAGCTGTAATAAACATGTATATAAAAGGTTACGAGTTCAATCCCATGGACCCACCAAACCCCATTAAAAATATATATAAAAAGGTCAGAGGGTGACAAGCTGAACCCACATTTATGATCAAATGCATGTAAAACGTCACAAGTTAAATTTCATTGAATCACCAAACAATACTCAAAAAAAACAAGTATGTAAAAGGTCACAAGTTCAATCCCTAAGGATGACCTACACCAATTATGAGAAAAACTCAAAAAATACAAGTATGTAAAAGGTCACAAGTTCAATCCCTAAGGATGACCTACACCAATTATGAGAAAAACTCAAAAAATACAAGTATGTAAAAGGTCACAAGTTCAATCCCTAAGGATGACCTCCACCAATTATGAGAAAAACAAATGCAAGAGGTCACAAGTTCAATCCTAGTGGGATGACAAAATCACAATTCTGAAAAACAATTATGTAAAAGGTCACAAATTCAATCCACAAGGAATCACCAAACTCCAAATATGCAAAACGCTTACGTAAATGGTCACAATTTAAACCCGTAAGGAATCGCCAAACCCAAATTGTCATAAATATCTATTTATAAGACCGTAATCTCAATCCCCGGGGAACCGCCAAAGTCCAATTACGATAAATATCCATATTTTTGTGTCGAAGTTCCAATCCCCGTCTACTGAACAAACGCCAATTATAATCAAATACATGTAAAACGTCACAAATTAAATCCCCGTGGAATCACCCACCCCAATTACGATAAAGATGTACATAAAAGGTCACAACTTAGTCCCTCAGAAAATCAAAACCGTAATTCAACCATTCTAACTCGATTTCCATTTAAAAGAAAATAAAGAAACTAACCTGCGCAACGAAATTGACGTGCATAACTGTCAAAATCCCTAGCAGAACAATGGCGACCCCGAGCGACGCATATTCCAAAGAACACCTGATCCTGGGAGTCAGCAGCTGTGCGAGCACTCCAGACAACCGGGCATGAACTCTCAAAAACGTATGCTGGGGATCCATTCAAACCCTAAAAACGGTACAGATCAACGCGGGCTATCCCTTATTGAGTATTTCTTTCCACGCTATGATGTCTATAACTCTGTAACAAATTCTCCAAATTACATCGCAATGGCCGAACCCTGAGCTCCCATGTGACCCTAGAATTCCCCAAAACCTAAGCGCCCCTTTGGGAAAATATCTTTAAGCCTAAAGCCCCCATGTGACCGCCTAAAATTACAGGTAGATGCGAACGGAACCGCCAAATTGATAAGCCCAATGTGTGTTTTCCGAGCCCCTGGTCGCGTGCAACGCCCTGCCGTAAGCGCCTTGAAGCCCTCGCCCGCAATGAACGAGAATCACAAGCAATGAACCATTAACCCGTACTAAATTTCTTCGGACATTCAGGCATTCGCTGACAGCGTTAAAATGAATGAAGTGGTACCACCTCTCCCTGACCTTGTCTGTTTCCGTCGCCCTCTTTTATCCAAAATCAGTGGCAGGTGGGTCTTAGTATTTATATGATTGATAGGGCCCTCACGATCGCATCGATTTCATGGGAAAATTTGTGGGTGTCATTTCACATTACATTACAGACCCTCTTTAAATCATGGTTTTTATCGTTGAGGGAAAAATATATTTTATTTTGTTTATGAATCTGTAAAAAAAAATAGTGTTGGAACTCTCTATTTACCCATACTTCAAACATGGAAGAGCCTGCATTTATCCTCTTTTAATATTATAATTTTTTTTTCCACGAGGGGAAAGCTTTCGGGAAACTCGGGCGTATTTCTCCAAAATTTCTGGATGGTACGCGCGGTAAACCGTTCGGCAGACTTTCGACGCCTAACCCCAAAGGACTCAAGAATCGAACCCGTGACCTCCCTCAACGGAGAAGACCAGTATTGACTCACTACCACTTTAGCTAACTCTCGAGGCTAATATTACAAATTTATACTACAGGAACACATCCTATATTATAGAATTCTGTAACAAATTATTAAATACTTTATTGTACGCTTCGCACATTTATATATATCTTTAAACGCTATAGGGCCCTACAGAAGCTATAAAGACTCTCTAAGTCAAATCTGTCCCATTTTAAAGGGAAATTTTGTTCAATGCCCCTTTAGCACCACCTCTTTGGAGTTTTTGCCTTTTTAGAGTTTGAATTTAATAATGGCTTTCTCCACATTGATATTGTATCATTTTTCATTCTTCATTAATGTCATGTTCAGTAATAAAAATTATTTAGGTTCGATGAGGAAAATTTAATTTATTCATTATTTATATGATATTTATAACTATTATTATTTTACTTTTATATTATTTATTATTATTATTATTAATTTTTTTATTTATTTTTTTACTTAAATTAAATTATATATTTTATTAATTTATTTATTTTTAGATATTTAGTGAGTTTATTTTTATTTTAAATTAAATTAGATATTTTATTTATTTATTTGGTAGGTAATTTGGGAGTTTTTGCGCTTTGTTTTTTTTCTCAATTTTGTTTAGTTGTCTAGGTTTTGCTTGTGCAGTCCCTAGGGTTATGTTTCTCTAATGTGATTTAGCACATTAGCATATATAAAATGTTTTTTTATAAATAAAATAAATAATGAATAAAATTTATTTATAAATAATTAATTATTTTTGTTATTAAAATATTAGTATTAAATATTTATGTATAATATCATTGCATCTAGAAGTTTTTTTCTAGTTCAATATGATAGAGATGTTTTAATGCCTTGAGTATCATAGAGATATTTTAATGCCTTGTTCTAAGGTGTCCTCTTTACATTTTGACTTAGTCAAATTAAATAAACATAAAATTAAAATTAAAATAAACTAATAATTAAAGTGAAATTGTTAATTTAGAGTTAGTAGTTTTTGGACTCTAGATTTTGAATATAATATTTTTATTTTAAAATATAATATAATACTTTTTTTAAATAAAATTACTCATTTTTATTGAGTTAAGAGATGTTAGAGATGTGTAACTTTAATGTAAAAATATAAATATGATAGAGATGTGTAACTTAATGTACCATAATATAATGTAAACATTTCAACTTGGTGAAAATTAAATAAAAATAACCTTGTAAAAATTAAATAATAAAACAACTAAAAATGACCCATGGTATCAAGATTACATGGTATTGAGGCATATGGTATTCATGTGGAATATAACCTATTTAAGGGGGAAATTAAACTAGACTAGATCCATCTTAGTTTGATGGTATATTTAGATACATAATTAGCTATAAAAAAATTGATGGCATTATAGATATGTACTCTACATTTGTATGGATCTATTGTGTACTCTACATTTGTATGGATCTATTTCGTGGCCCTGTGTCTTTTTGTATATTTTGTTTCTATCCTTAAATGAATGAATACATAATGTGTATATATGCATAGGAGCTTCAGAGCTTCTTGAGTCTAATTCACGATGGTGTTTTTAAGGTTAACCAGGATTGTGCAATAGTTGTTTCTTCTTTCTAATGGTTTATTTGATAATCACTTTTATATATGTAATATATTCTCTTAATTTATGTGTAATAATGTGCTATAAAAATAGAGCTATGATGGATCTAGGATGGTAAGTTTAGAAAGGAATAAGCTTATTATGAAAGTGAATTGGCGTGAGGGGAGGAGGTAGGACAAATATTAGGTAAAATGTAATTATTACATTTTATCTAATATGTATGCCTACCTTCATCCACTTTTTACTAGGTTGTGAGAAATATTGGGTAAAATATAATGCTATAATATTATATTTTATCCAATATTTTTATAGTTGTCTTTATATTTGAAGTTTATAGTAAACAAACTCAATTATAAAATTAGGAGGGGTAAGGGGAAATATGAAGTAAAATGTAATTATTAGGTTGGGGGTGAGGGGAAATATTAGGTAAAGTGTAATAATATTACATTTTAATTAGTAATTCTCTCATCCCTAGCTTTTTACTAGGTGTGAGTGGTAATAAATATAGGGTAAAATATAATACTGTAATATTATAATTTATCCAAGATTTCCTCTCTCCCAATCCACTTTTTATTAAAAAAAATATTTATATTTGACATTCATAAGTAAATTTAACTCCTATGTAAACATCTCAGATGTTGTAATGTTTAGCATTTTGACTCGATTTGACAAAGAGTTTCTAGGAGATATTGATGAGACGATGGCGTCGCTAGGGTTTACATGTTTTCGGCAACTCAGAAGACAGTGGAGGTTGTGGCGACACGCGAAGGGAAACGGGAGGACTGGCCTGCACAAGCTAGAATGCTTCTTTCTCCAGACCATCCCCCTCTTTCTTGTTGTCGAAAATCCCTGGAACGGAAAGATGAGATCGTTTCTTGTGGGCAAAGAGTGAAACAGCCTTCAGCTTTTGAAGGACGAGACTCTGTTTCGGTGAACGACTCATGGTTTCTGGAACACTTGCTTCTACCTAGGATTGAAGATTTGTTTCCAGGGACACAAAATCCCCTTTGTGGTATCTCTCTGAGCTGCATGTTGTTGGCCAATCGAAGAGGCATTGGCGAAATCGGATTGGTGGAACAGGGCTCCCTACCCTCGGCACATGATTTCTCAGCCATCCACAGGATTACTATGTTGTTCTTCTGTCTTAAGGTGAGGACGAGGCTGGCTGACCCATGTGCACAGATATGGGTTGGAGGATTCGGCCCTTCACTACTCTGAATATGCCACCAACAACTTGGGGTGGGAGTAGGCTTGGGCCCCTTGTTTCCCCCTCGGAGACCGCTCTACTCTATTTCAAGTTCCAAGGGCAAGACTCCATACCCCGTCGAAGTAGTCTTCACCTCTATTTCCAGACACGGAAAAATGAGAAGGGACTTTAACAGACGCAGATCCCCGGCAACAGGTAACCCCCAATAGTTTCCAGATTTTTATCAAACCCCCTATGGGAAAATCTCTATTAGTTTGTGTACAAGAAGACAACACTGTTTTGCAGCTAAAACAAAAAATATGGGGTTTGATGGGTTACACTATTCCGTTGCTGTTACACAGTAATTTGTCACCGTCCCTACCATTCCCCGTCCCGCACAATGGAGGACCCATAATGTGACCTGTGAACACTGTCATGCACTGAAAACATCATCATTGCATCCCTCTGAGTGTGAGCTTCATTTCCCCTTGAGACATCTCCTTGCAAAATCCATGAAAAACAGCTCTTTTTGCATTGGCGCGGGTAGACAGTTCAGTGCTCGCGCCAATCAGGGAAATCCTGTAAAGAGGTCGCGCCACTTGGCGCTCTGTCATAGAGCAGCAATCGCGGCACCCATTTTAGGGACTGTTTTTTAAATATGGATGGCGGAAGTTGAGTTCAAACAAACTCACAAACCACTGCCTATCTTGAGTTGGGAGGTTTGGCTGCGGGAGTTCTATGGAAGGGAATTGGTTTTGCCACCTCCCATGGAACCTTCCTTGTTGATAGGGCTAATC
Source organism: Pinus albicaulis (assembly GCA_034641835.2). Classification (NCBI taxonomy): domain Eukaryota; kingdom Viridiplantae; phylum Streptophyta; class Pinopsida; order Pinales; family Pinaceae; genus Pinus; species Pinus albicaulis. Next base: position 1,235,996,305 of record CM076583.1, on the reverse strand, counting down.
CCATAATAATAGGGATCCCAACTCCCTCCTTCCCCATCTATAAAAGCCTGCTCAAATCCATGGCAAGCTAGTCTTGAAGTGCTGAAGCTTTGCATCTCCCTATTCCCAAGTGCCTTTGTGCTGTAAAGAATCCCTTCTTTCCCTTAAGGCCCATTCAAGCGAGGAGACCATTGTTACGAGACTCGGGAGAGGTTTCCCTTTCCTTGGCGAGCTTTGCGAGACGTGGACAACCGGAGACCCGTTCGAAGGAAGCTGCGACGTCAGAACTTGGTTGTAACTTCTATTCGTTTATCACTTTAATAGATGACTATGATTATGGTTCCACTCCTTTTTCTATCATGTTAATGCGAGTAATATCTTTTCTGACCGATGTTTAGTTACGTATGCCGGTTCCTATGCATGTATCTGTTTGTTTCTTCTGTGTGCAGGTGTTCATCCATGGAGATCGTGGAAGGATTGTGATCTGCCAAGGCTGAAGGACGGGGACATCTTCTTCTTCAGATCTAGCGTTGGAATCCAGGTAGGCTCTTATCCCAAGTCTTTCATTCGTAACTAGGAGCTTGCGTCATAGCATTGCTTGTTTGTTGCTAGACCCCTGCTGGGCTAGTAGGGATCGCCTCTGTCCGCAGAGGGGATTTACCTCCTCAACAAATTGGCGACTCCACTGGGGATCGTCCGGTTTTTCCTTGTCCCGTTTATGATTGGTTCGCTTTGATTGTTTCTCCTTGCTTGATGAACCTTCTGGGTTGAATTCTTTCATTATTTTAGCCTCTTGGTTTGCTTAGCTTGTGTTGGTCTCTTTTCAGATTAGCTTGTTTTTTAATTTTCATTGAAGAACTCGACTGGCGCGGGTTTTTACCTGACAGTCGCGCCACTTGGCGCGTGTTTCATTTGTCTGTCTCGCGCCACTCGGCCTCTGGCGCTAGTTTCAAGGCCACAGTCGCGCTACCCCTGTGACTTTTTTGAGTTTCTTCAATTTTTGGCTTTCTGAGCTTGACCAGTACTTTTCTTCTTGATTTCCTGATTGTTTGAGTGTATTGGAGTCTGGTTTGACTGGAATTCACCGCTATCCTTTGGTTGTCTGCCTCTGTCTATCGGTTTCACGATTTGAGCCCTAGGGCATCTAGTGGCATAGTGAATCGAGCCCTCCTTGGGAGTTTTGGTGTCTTGATTGTCCCGTCAACTTGTTGATTGATTCTCCACGCCCTCTTAGCAGTCTTTGATTGTTTTGTTGCGTCTTTTGAGTGATTGTTCATTCTTTCATTCAGAATTCGTTTGCCCTTGCTTTGGACCCAGATCACACGGTCCATTGGGTGTTTTCGAGTCTTTCTTCGATTCGAGAGACTTTGGGTCGATTTAGAGATTTGGTTGCTTGCTTTGTTGAGTGAATGTTGTTTGCTTCGCTCTCTTAGTTATCATTTCTCCAATTGTTCCTTTTGTTTTCAGTGCACATGAGCCATTAAACATTGAAAATCAAAAAAAATATATAGTCTCTTTTGTTTTTTAATTAGTGCAAATTGTCATCTTTTCCGTATTACTAGTGATTAGTGTTTGAATGAAAAGTGTGCAATTGCATTAGTTGCATTAGAGACATTCTTGTTTGTATTCTGTTCATTTCGTTTGTATAAAAGCTCTCAACTCTCATTTAATTAGTTTTCATCGAACGAAATGTTGCATCGTGGCATATAGCTTGCATTTAGGAGACACTACATACGATAAGGCCTGGAAATTGAAACTTAATTGAAGATCAACTGTGAAATTCATTCAATTAACCTAAGGCAACATTGGAACTTAACGCAACATATTTAGAAGGTCTAGGCTAGAGACGTGTTCCGGCGTCGTTAAACCTAGCAGCTGTCGTTCGCCTGTTGGCTTTAGACAGCGCTAGTACGGACTTGCGCTCCCCGTATCGTCGCGTATATAAAGGGAGACCCCTCTAGGTTTTCAATCCTTTATCCATAGGAAGCCGAGTCTGCTGCCCTATACCCGTGATACACCGAACACAGCATTCGGGGAGACTACCTGCACGTACGGAAAGTCCTTGGTCGATTTCTGTTTCATTTTTTGAAACCAAGGTGTATATTGCAGTTCACGGATATTTGGTACACCCTTTGTGCCTAGTTTTTCCTGAGCAGTCATTTGGTCTTTTCTGACTCCCTAAACTTGAAAAGACCGTCAAGCGCTTTTCCTTTCACGCTTGTATCAACTCTGAAAGAGATAGAGTCATCTTTTTATCGTTTCTCGACTCTTAAAACATGAAACGGTAGAATTTGTTTATTTTCCAATGTGCTAAAATCAATCTCCCACGATAACACACCCGTTTAGATATTGCTTGTGACTGTTTGATCGTGTGTCTTAATTCATTTTCAGCCCGTGTGTGTGTGTGTTCTCTTCTTCTAGTCTTTTGTCACGGTGGCGGAACCCTCAGTTTCGTCTACTGGTAGTCCTTACACGGACGATTCTTCAAAGGCTTCTGAGCCTTCTGTTGAACCGCAGCAGCCTGTTGTTTCTGAGTTCCCTGACGGGGGACCGGTCCTCGCCGAACAACCCTTTGGAGAGCCAGTCGACTTCCACTGGCCCTTTTCGGACCCTCTGTCTGAATTGAGATTAGGAGCTGATTTCCTTTCTCTTACATCGGGTTCACCGTTTATTGCTGTTGTTTTTTTTCCTAGTCCTCGCCGTCTTCTGCGTGATTTAACGGCAGGATCAACCATGAGTAATTCTGGTGAGGAAATTCCCGGGTCTGATGACTACCAGCGCATCCCTCGTAGATTGTTTGAGGGAGACGAGTCTGAGCTGGCTACCACATCGTCAGCTGGTCCTTCTTTGCCACAGGGATACAGATCTCTGGGTCAGATTATCTCAGCTGCCGCCTCTATGGGAATATCATCTCCTGCTTCGAGGCCAGCTGCCACTACACCCGGGGTGTCTCCTTCGACGCCCGTCACTTCTGTTCCCGTGCGACCCACTGTTTGTGTGGCTGCTTCTTCTGCTGTTGCCTCAGCATCTGCTTCTAGATCTGGGCCAACTCCAGAGGACATTTATCTAGCTACTGCTATACCGGAGAATATCTCTCCGGAGGAGTATCGGTTTTTTTTACAGCAGCCGAACGCCGGAGCTGGACAGCTCCCCCAAGATCCTTATCGGTCTTTCTTTTCGCACTATGCACAAGACGGCACTCCCGTGTATGGTTTTCCGGGTCAGCTTGACGAGCATGGGGACATTTTGCGTCTCCCTGCTCCCGAGGCCTATCTTTATGTTCAAGGTTTACCGTACAACCAGGCTCAGAACTTGCAGGCACAACCTTTCCAAGGTCAACCTGCAGGCCAACCTGGCTATCAGTACGACCCACAGGGACAGCCCAATCAAGGCTACTCTGCGGGCCAGCAAGGGCCATTCTATAATCCGCAAGGACCATATTATAACCCCCGCTGGTCAACTGTCACAAATTTCAAATGGTATCAGGACCGACCTATGGACTCGGGGCAACTAAATTTTTCCTTAATGGCGGGAACCATGAAGAAAACTTCTTGTCTCAATCGTTACATAATGCCAAGGACCACTTTTATGGTTCGTCGGTCAACTGGGTTTCCCCAAAGCAGCACCCGGTCTCCGTTCCACCACCAGCCACAACCGGTCATCCTACACCTGTGTCCCGCTCTGCCAACCGACTTATTCTAAGGTGTAGTCGGGGCTCACTTACAAACTGTGGTACTCACAAGAACCAGCCGCCCCCTCATTCGGGCCAACCTGTCCATTCAGGAGCGCCCCCTCATTCGGGTTAACCTGTTCATTCAGGCCAGCCCCCTCATTCCGTTCACTCTTCTCACCAGCCTGCTCACTCAATGCCGCAGCCAAATCAACAGCTGCGCCCTACGTACCAGGCTCCGCAGGGTTCCACTTATCAGCAGTCTACTCATCCTCAGAGTGGTTATTATCCTCATGGTCAATCTCAACCGAACTATAACCACTCTGGAGGCTCTCAGTATCATCCTCCTCCACCCGGTTCTAACTATGCTCAACAGCCAAATCCAAACGCTGCTTATACGGGGCAGACGCCTAATCAGGGCCCGAACCCTGGTTATCAGGCCCCACACAATGGTTACCAGCAACCAAATCAGTCTGGCTATACGAATTATGCCCCTCACGGTCAGAATCCTACGGGACAGAACCCATGGGGGCAGGGATATTCACAACCATCGTGGAGCATGGGTATCGGACCTTATTCTGGGACTGGCATGGGAATTAACCCTCCATTGCCGTTCCTGGCTACCTTGGATCTACCGGACGTTTCGAAGTTGACCAATGATCCGATTGCTCATAATCCATATTGGCCCCCGGTTCCGACCAAGATACCAGGAGACTGTCCCAAGTTTGAGGGCAAATCTGGAGAAGACCCCCAGGCGCATGTGATGACGTATCACCTCTGGTGCTCGTCTAACTCTTGGACTGACGATTCGGTTCATTTGCGTCTTTTCCAGCGTACGTTAACAGGAGCTGCTGCTAAGTGGTACATAGAGCTATCCCGTGGTATTTTTCAGGATTTCAACTCGTTAGCTATGGCTTTTCTCACGCATTTCCAGTTACCAGTCCGGTATGAGACTGGGACGCACCTCCTGTCTTCCCTGAAGCAGGACTCGGCCACTCACATCTCGGATCACATCCATGAGTGGCGGCGCCGTCGTCGACTGATCAAGTTTCACATACCTGATCAGATTTTGACTCACTGGTTCACCACCTCCTTTGTGAACAAAATCGCTCAGGATATCGCAATGGGAGCGTGTGTGACGGAGGAACAAGCTATCGCGCGTGCCCAGTACTTGGATCTTGTTTATTCACAATCTGGCACGCTCTATGACATCCTGCCTGATGCACCACGGCCCGGAGCCAAAAAGACCCAACCCACCCCTTCCGTGGATGGTGTCATTGGTTCCGTTTCTCGAAATTCGAAGAAGTCTTCGAATGGGAGGCAGAAGGCTAATTCTTCCAATAATCCCTCTGCCAATCCCGCCTCATCCGATTCTGGTAAAACCGCGGAGGTAAATGCCGTTCAGGCCAATCCTGCGGACAAATCCTCCAAGGGGAAGAAGAAGGGCAAAGGCAAATCAAAATCTGATGCCCCAAAACCGGAATCTAAATCTCGGTCTGAGGATGGCTCACAACGTAAGTCGAAATTTCCTTGCCTCATCTGTGAAGGTGACCATTACACTAAGGATTGTCCAAGACGATCCGAAGTCAGTCAACTTCTTAAAGGCTCAAAGGGAACTCTGGCTGTTTTAAAAGAGCCATTTCCATCTCAGCAGACCCAGATGGTCGAACAAGGTTCATCATCTGCACCGTTTGGGTCTCAAGTTTTCATGATGAAGACTAATGCACCTATCACTATCGCTACGAGGTCCAAGGATTACAATAATCGGCAGCAGGCACCCGGGAAGGCAGTGGCGGATGGACCGCCTCCCGCATCTGCTTCTGGTTCATTGGAAATTGAGAAGCCGACTCTCGAACCCGTTGTGAAGCCACCTCCCAAGGGTGTTCTTCGGAGATCCTCTTATAATCCAAACGCCCGTGCCACCCAACATTACAGTATTGTTGAGGATCTGGCCCAGGCGCCGTGTGCCATGTCTGCACTTGAGGTTCTTCAAAGTTGTCCTTCACAACGGAAAGTTTTGCTGTCTGCCATCGGTGGTATTGATCCCGCCGATTCGAGCCTTCTCACCTTTGATCTGGAGAATTTTACTCCCCGGCTTCCACATCAAATCGCTTTGATTATTCAAGTCAGGATTAACGGCCTGGACGTTCACAGAGCCGTCGTAGATGAGGATGCATCCACTTGTGTTATGTCCTTCGCTTGTTGGAGAGCCATCGGCTCTCCAACTTTATCGTCATCTCCAAATGCCCTTGAGGCATTTGATGGCCGGGAATCGAAACCCCTGGGAGTTCTCGAGAGTCTGGCGATTACATTACAAGGAAAAACTGTCAACGTGGAAGTAGAAGTGGTTGACGCTAAACTCAACTACAACATACTTCTTGGCCGCAGCTGGACCCATGCCATGCTCTGCGTGCCGTCTACTGTCTTTCGATTCATCAAGTTCCCTCACGAGGGCAAGATTGTCACAGTAGACCAGTTGTCATTTTTTACCTCTAGCTCCGAGAACAACGTGCTGTATGTGGATCAAATTCCGAATCCACCAGACAGCATAGGACCTGGTCTTTTCAAAGACCCAGTCCTCATGGGTATTTTCCCCGCGCCGCCACCGAATACCGCTCAAGTCAACATGTTGTCCAGGACTGATGACCCCTGGCTGATTCCTACACCTGAGCAGGTATATGAGTTTGGAGAGTCCATGCCTTTAACGCCGGTAGAGATCAGCTACTGTGAGATTGTTGCTGCATCGGACCCTCCACCTCCTCAGCATGCTCCGATGAGCATGGCTCTTGACGTCTACTCACAATCCCCCGGGCTTGGTCAGGCTGATTCGCCTGATCCTCTTAGAGAGACTTTTCCCTCAGATGAGGCTATAATTGAAACTATGTCTCTGGAGGAGCTACCTTGGGGCGATGGGCATCATCGTTCCTCGTTTATGCCTAGCTTGGGGGCAATGACGGATTCTCTCGAGCGCTATGCTACTCAGGTTCCTTCCCCTCCTCTTCAAACACCGATCTTGATGCATGAGGTCTTTTCGGAAGGCAATCTGAGTAACATTACTCAAACGGTTCCTATCAACATCTCTGTCAAACCAGGGATTGTTGAGAACATTCATGTGGGTGTGACCTGTTCTCCTGAAGAGATTCAGGTCTATACGGAACTTTTCAAAGAGTTCAGAGATGTCTTTGCATGGTCCTACGAGGAAATGCCCGGAATTGATCCTAGTATTGTCGTGCACGAGATTCCAACCTATCCAGGTGCGAAACCCGTGCGCCAACGCTTGCGTCCCATGCATCCTCGGAAAGCCGCCGCTATCAAGGCAGAGGTTGAAAAACTTCGAACGCGGGGTTTATTTATCCTATCCCCCTTACAGAATGGGTGTCCAATATCGTCCCTGTCGATAAAAAGCAGGGTACCATTCGAGTCTGTGTGGATTATCGCGATATCAATCGCGCCTGTCCGAAGGACAATTATCCCACTCCGTTTATCGATCAGATTATCGACGATTGCGCCGGAAGTGAGATCTACTCCTTAATGGATGGTTTCTCAGGTTACAACCAGATTAACATTGCACCTGAGGATCAACATAAGACCACATTCATCTGTCCGTGGGGCACTTTTGCATATAAAAAACTCCCGTTCGGCTTAAAAAACGCTGGCGCCACGTTTCAACGTGCTATGTCATATGCTTTTCATGATATTCGCCATATTTTCCAGCCTTATCTGGACGACTTGCCTGCCCATTCGGGTAAGCGAGAGGATCATCCGGAGCATCTTCGCCAGATATTTCTTCGCTGCAGACGCTACAATATTAGGCTGAATCCTCATAAGTGCGTCTTCTGCGTCGACTCTGGTCGTCTTTTAGGCTTTATAGTCTCGAAAGACGGAATTCGCCTCGACCCTCTAAAGGTTGAGGCCATTGTAAATCTCCCGTCACCCTCCTCCCTTTATCAGTTGCAGAGTCTGCAAGGGAAAGCGAATTTTCTTAGGCGCTTCATCCCGAATTACACCGAGGTGGCCAAAGGATTCACTCGTTTGTTAAAGCAGAATGTTCCCTTTCATTGGGACGAAATCGCTCAAGAATCCTTTGAGAAGCTGAAGACATTGCTAGTCAATGCTCCGTTGCTTCGTCCTCCGGACTACCACCGCGACTTTACTTTGTATCTAGCCGCCGCATTAAGCACCATCGCCATGGTCTTGGTGCAAGATGACGAGAACGGTGATGAACATGTTGTTTATTACCTCTCTCGGAACCTTCTCGACCCGGAAACGCGTTATGCACATGTTGAGAAGTTGGCCTTAGCAGCCGTACACGCCGTACAACGCTTTCGCCATTACATCCTTTTGCGTACGATAACAGTGGTTTCAGACTGCAACCCTATGACGTATATTCTTTCTAGACAATTACTAGGGGGCAAGTACTCCAAATGGATCGTCATCCTGCAGGAGTTTGACTTGGAGTTCACCACCGCCAAGTCAACTAAATCACTGGTCTTCGCGGATTTGATATGTTCTCTCCCTACAGACTCTGTTCCTTCACACTCAGAAGATCACATACCGGACGAAACGCTGTTTCTTATCGATACTCGTGATCCTTGGTACGGTGACATCATAGTGTATCTTCAGACCGCGACATTTCGGTCTGAGTTGGATAAAGCTGCACGCCGTCGGATTCGGCACCAGTCCCAACCCTACCGCATAGTGGGAGATACCCTATATCGTATTGGAGTAGATTCAGTGCTCCGACGATGCCTTACCTTGGACGAGGCTGAGAAAGTCTTGAATGACTGCCACAGTGGCGCCTGTGGTGGACACATGTCCGGATATGCCACTGCCCAAAAGATTCTGAGGGCAGGTTACTTCTGGCCGTCTATATTCAAGGATTGCATCACCGCAGTCCGAAAATGCCATCCGTGCCAGATTTTTCAGCGCAAGATGCGCGCGCCGCCGTTTCCTTTGCATCCCGTTATTACCGTCGGCCCTTTCGCGAAATGGGGCGTAGATTTTATGACGTGTAACCCTCACTCGGCCGGGGGGCATGCGTATATCATCGTCGCCGTCGACTACTTCACTAAGTGGGCCGAGGCGATGCCTACACTTGCTGCTGACGGAAGAATGGCTGCTTCTTTTTTATTCAACCATGTTATTGCACGATTCGGGGTCCCTCAAGCTATCGTCACTGATCACGGTACTCATTTCCGTGATTACATGATGGCAGAGCTGACAGCTGCGTTGGGCCTGCGTCACGACAGCTCAACGCCATACTACCCTCAAGTGAACGGTCAGGTTGAAGCGGTGAACAAGGTTTTGGTCACTATGCTTCAACGAACAGTTGGGATTCATAAATCCAGTTGGCATCTCCAACTGTTCTCAGCTCTCTGGGCGTACCGAACATCTGCTAAAAGTGCAACCGGATTCACACCATTTCAACTGGTGTACGGTCTGGAAGCTACTTTGCCGGTTGAATGTGAAATTCCTTCGCTCAAATTAGCTGTGGAGCTCTTACCGGATACTTCTCCTGAGGAAGAACGTCTTCTGTATCTTGAACGGTTGGATGAAACCCGTCGTCTAGCTGCTTTGATCATCGAAGCACAAAAGAAGAGGGTCAAAACTCATTTTGATCAATCTGTTTCTCCCCGTTCTTTCATCAAAGGAGACCTCGTCCTCTTGTACGATCAGGCACATGATAAGCTTGGAGCTGGTAAGCTCCAGCCTATGTGGCACGGGCCCTATATAGTAAAGCGTGTTTTGAAAAATGGGGCCTACGAACTTATAGACTACGAAGGAGTTCCATTGGCGCAGCCCAGAAATGGGCTGTACCTCAAGAAGTACTACGCCTGAAATGATTTCTTGGTGTGGTGTGTGTACATAGGTGTGTGATTGTCATTTGTGTGCATGGTGTGGTGTGCTTGTAAACGTCTTTCTGCTGATCGGGTCTTCCTGGTTGTGCAGATGTCTACTCATCCGTTTGTTGGTTTCGCGGACGGTGCCTCCCGCAGTACCAGGAATCTGTCTTCTGCAGCCTGGGTAATCTACGATCCTGCTGGTGAGTTGACCGACCTGCAAGGTGTTTGTTTAGGACGTACCACGAACAATATCGCGGAATATAGCGCCGTGTTGGAATTATTAACCGAGGCAGTAAACCTTGGTATCCGTGAATTGCTCGTGTACCTAGATTCATAGCTTGTAGTGTTGCAGCTGAACGGGCACTATTCGGTAAGAAACCCGTCCATTTTACGATTGTATTTTCGTATTCGATTACTGGAAAGGAATTTTGAATATATTACATATCATCATATACCCAGACATTTGAATGCATTAGCAGATACAGTAGCAAATTTGGTGTTAGATAGACATTTGCGCAATTTATAAATCATCATCACATGTAAAGAAGACTCATCCAGAAATAGATATGCATATATAGATATCGAAATGTTTACATAGGAGTGTGTCACATAAAACTCAAAAAATATACATAAGTGTCTTAATACATCCGGAGACACTAAGTCTCTCAAAAAATAGGTGTGGCTAAATCCTAGAGACTAATCAACATGGTGCTCATGATAGCACGTTACTGCACGCACTAGCCGCCTCAGGATTCGGTGGAGCCGATTTGGGACTCCCACCGTATGGCGCTGGTACTCCAGTGGTACATCTGACAGACGGGCATAGTCTGGGATCCCATGAACAATCCCCTCAAGGTTCTGAACCAGTGCCCCTCCTCCGGCACCTTCCCCCTGGATCTCAGGGGCGAGCTGTGTCCTCCGGAAGATAGGAGACATCCCGGCTGGTCTCTCAGGTCCTACATCTGCATGCACGTATAATTGTGTTAAGACAACTGTGTATGAACAAAAAATCATATAAACATAAAATCGAAAATATGAGGTCTTACCCAGCTCTTCGTCCCAGTGGTCTCCTTCTGGTAGCGGGAGATCCGGGTCCCCTGTAAAGTCAGTTCCCGCATAGGGCCAATCTTCCACAACGATCAGTTGGCGCCGTATCCATCTGAAGAACTCGGGCTTCCAGGACATCGGTTGCCCGCCTCCAGATCTGGGCATCAGTGCTGCCCAGCGAGCCATTCTCGGCTCTCGTGGTACTGGACTCGCCACAGGGGCCTCTTGGCCCTGGAAGGTTGGTATGCGTTCCAGAATGAACGACACCAAGATGGAACCATACCCAAACTGCTTCAGTTTGCCCTCTTTGCACTTTGTGAGCTGCCTTTTCATGTTAATGGTGACAGCTGTTGCCCAGTCATACAGTCGGGGACCCATGCATTCTGAGGCCAGTAAGAGTTGAGCCTTTGAAGCCTCGTGCGGTGCCTGCGATCCAGCAGCCCGCGTAATGGTGTGGAGTATGACTCTCAGTGCTAGGTCGGGGATGGTCGAGATGTACACCTTCTTACTCCCTGTTCCTGTTTGTGCCCCACGGCACACCCGCGCCATTACTTCTTCCATCTTCTCCCCTGATGGTCTGCTCCCAGTCAGTACAGGGATTGGACCCCTGCGGGATAATCCGGTAGCAAAGTAAATGTCGGTGACCTCCAATTCCAACACCTGATCTCGTATTCTGAATACCTGGTCATTTTCATCCCAGAGGTTGATCAAATATTGGAGGAGCTCAGGCTGAGCTCGTAAGCATGGCGTGAGGAAGAATTTCTTTAAGCCACAATCCCTTAAAGCATTCATGCAATTCTCATTTTGCATGGCCTCTTCGTCCTCGTCTCCGTGTTCCCGTTCCTTCCATTCAATCACCATTCTGACTGTTTATCTGCATTCACATGGTTCAAAGCCCTTAATTAGATCTTCTGTAAAGCTTAAAAATTCAAAAAATTTGGCATAAATAGGGGTTTTTTAGGCGGAAATTTGGGTTGCGCCGCTGGCGCGACTGTTTTGCTGACAGTCGCGCCACGTGGCGCGGGCCCTTTGATAAAAGGAGCTCAGTGGCGCGGGTCCGTGCCCGATACCCGCGCCACTTGGGCCGGCCCTAAAAATTCAAGAGTGCCCTTACAGAGCTGGTTTTTTAAGGGAATTCATTAAAAAATACATGGAAAGAAAGAAAAAAGGAGCGCCTCTTACCTGTCACAGACGAGACGCTGAATGGTTGCCTGGATCGGTCGCAATCGCCGTCAGAAGATTCTGCTCCAAATGGACCACTGCCACTCTCCACAAGGTAAATAGTAAAAAGTAATTTTATTTTTTACCATTGGACATATTTATAACTTTTCGACGTTAAAATGAGTTCTTAAAGTTATTTCTTGTCAAATATTTGCATGTATCATGTCGAAAATGGATTTTACCGCTTGTTGGGTATGTGCAGTGACAGGTTTTTGCGACTTAGAAGGTGGAAAATTGGAAACGATAACATTTATAATTTTTTCGACTCGGTAAATACACGAAAGTCACTCGGGAGTCATCTTCAGCTCTTTTTTTCGACTTAAATATGAAAAGATCACAGGCCCTTGTCAAGCTTCGATCTCGTTAGTAATGTGGACACGAATCGACATTCACCCAAGATCGGAAACCCTTTTTCTGGGTCATCGGATCGACATTTAAAGGAATACCCTAGCCTATCGCGATCAGGAGGTTTTCTCGGATTTGTTTTCACCTTTCATCCTCTGGGAACCATTACCTGCGCGGGACCCAGGAAAATGGGTTCCATCGTCTTTCAAACTTGAACATGAGACGTTGAGTTCTTTCCTTTGTCAGACTCAGAACCCTCGATGACACTGATCTCCGTCGCAATGATCGTTTCTCCGAAGCCCTTCCTGTAGACTCGTTAAATGCACTATTAGGATGGATTTCGCTCAAGGGCTGACTCCGATATCATAAGCATATGCTATCCCCTTCAAGCTTGTTATCAAAAATAATTGGGGTACTCGCCAGAAATGGTGGGGGAAAAATGGAACCATCGTCGTTGTCGTCGGCAGTATGTCGCTCTTGAACATGGCACTTGTCCGCATTCGTGTCGGGTTGGGGACATCTCATCTCGTTGCTTCACTTTGCTTCCATGGGTTTGGGTAATCTCTTTTGACCTCTCATCTGTTCACTGCCTCGTCGCCATGACCTTTGATCTGTTGATGTCAAATACTGCCAAGTCCATTGTCGTGCCGTTTATATGTTCAAGAGAAGTTGGCCTCTGCGAATATCAACCTTCCTCTGTTTCTCATATGATCCCGATTCACAACAAAACATTATGTTCCTCTGTCTCGTGTCGATGATGTGGGAATCATTATGGCCCACCTTCGATCAAGGTCACTTCCTGTCGACTTCAACCCATTATCCAGGAAGTTGGTCTAGAGACTCCTGATGGTACCTTGGAGCCTGCATGCCTTAATGGCAGGTTCGTCGCATTCGACGAGAGGTTTTCATTATTGGCCTCCGATAGGATGATTCTGCGGGTGTTCGACGTCAGCTCATTTATTCACACGCCGTAGATTGTACCTGTAGTACCTTGAGGACCATCGTCATTATTGGTGGTTTCTCTCGCGTCTGTTAACGGCTTTCATCATTGGCTGGTAATCAGACGATGTTCTCGCATGTTCGACATCAGCTCACACATTCACATGCTCGAACTTGTACTTGTTTGGGTCGAGATGGAGCGCAAGACCCTGGATTGTGTCTGTTGTAATCCAGGCTGCGATTGTGGATTATTATCATTATGTACATGACTCACTGATTGGATGGCTGCGACCATACCCGAGTCTATTTGTTTGATCTTAGTTGGACGGCTGCGCCCATACCCTGGATCCGGATTATAGCATACTCTGTTCGGATGGCTGCGTCCATACCATATATATACATCATGTACTTGAGATATCAGTTGTATCTGTCTGTGCAGGTTTTCCGACGGCGGGCCTTCAGTTGGACATGTTCTCATAAAGCATTTCACCCCTCTCTCTCTCGGGCCTCATGCTTTAGGGGGCATCTGTTACACAGCAATTTGTCACCGTCCCTACCATTCCCCGTCCCGCACAATGGAGGACCCATAATGTGACCTGTGAACACTGTCATGCACTGAAAACATCATCATTGCATCCCTCTGAGTATGAGCTTTATTTCCCCTTGAGACATCTCCTTGCAAAATCCATGAAAAACAGCTCTTTTTGCATTGGCGCGGGTAGACAGTTCAGTACTCGCGCCACTCAGGGAAATCCTGTAAAGAGGTCGCGCCACTTGGCGCTCTGTCATAGAGCAGCAATCGCGCCACCCATTTTAGGGACTGCTTTTTATATATGGATGGCGGAAGTTGAGTTCAAACAAACTCACAACCACTGCCTATCTTGAGTTGGGAGGTTTGGCTACGGGAGTTCTATGGAAGGGAAGTAGTTTTTCCACCTTCTATAGAACCTTCCTTGTTGATAGGGCCAATCCCATAATAATAGGGATCCCAACTCCCTCCTTCCCCATCTATAAAAGCTTGCTCAGATCCATGGCAAGCTAGTCTTGAAGTGCTGAAGCTTTGCATCTCCCTATTCCCAAGTGCCTTTGTGCCGTAAAGAATCCCTTCTTTCCCTTAAGGCCCATTAAAGCGAGGAGACCATTGTTACGAGACTCTGGAGAGGTTTCCCTTTCCTTGGCGAGCTTTGCGAGACGTGGACGACCGGAGACCCGTTCGAAGGAAGCTGCGACGTCAGAACTTGGCTGTAACTTCTATTCGTTTATCATTTTAATAGATGACTATGATTATGGTTCCACTCCTTTTTCCATCATGTTAATGCGAGTAATATCTTTTCTGACCGATGTTTAGTTACGTATGCTGGTTCCTATGCATGTATCTATTCGTCTCTTCTGTGTGCAGGTGTTCGTCCACGGAGATCGTGGAAGAATTGTGATCTGCCAGGGTCGAAGGACGGGGGCATCTTCTTCTTCAGATCTAGCGTTGGAATCCAGGTAGGCTCTTATCCCAAGTCTTTCATTTCGTAACTAGGAGCTTGCGTCATAGCATTGTTTGTTTGTTGCTAGACCCCTGCTGGGCTAGTAGGGATCGCCTCTGTCCGCAGAGGGGATTTACCTCCTCAACAGTTGCAATATCTGGTTAGTAGCAGTCGGTCTCTTCAGGACAGTTGGTCTCTGAAGGACTACGATATTGTTGCAGAGGTTTCTATCTCACTTAACCTTCGTTTGAGAGGGGGTGTTGTGGACCTGGGCACCTTTAGATCTGCAGGGGGGAAAGGGGAAGAAACCCACAAACCAACAGGAAAAAAAAATAGAGGCTCGTCCTACAAAAACATTCTACAGGGGGGGGAAACCATAGTAATACCTCCAGAACAAGCTGGAAATGCCCCAAGGCAATACATAGTAGAACAGCTAGGTCAAACACCAGCACTAAAGATAGACAGCTAAAAAACATAGGAGTATTGCAAGACATATGAAGCCCAGGCGTTAATATGTCGTTCTAATTGTTTCTAGCCTAAACTAATGGACCTCTTCCATTGGATTTTCACACAATGGACCACAGAATGTGAAATTCACCTCTGCTCCAAGGGGTTTTTTATTGTTAGATTTAAATCCTCAGAGGGCAAAGATTTTATTATTAGAGGGGGACCTTGGTTTTCGAGATCCACCGATCTTTTTATCACCCCTTAGTTCCCAAAATTTGACACAAACACTGTGTTATGTATATTTTATTAATTATTAGTTAGATATAGTTATCTTAGGTTTTATTAAGTGAAAGGGCATGATCAAAGATCATGCCTCTTCACCAAGGGACACCATAAGGCCGTATTTAAAGCCTTGGTGATCCTCATTTGTAATCATCTCTCATCTTTTATCAATAATAATATATACTTATAAAGTTTACCAGAGTTTTTACACTCCATTGGTATCAAAGCAACATTTGTTTTTTTTTAAAGAAGAAGGAAGAAATATATATATATATATAATAAAAGAGAGAAAGAAAGTTAACATAAAGGGGAAAAAAAATTAAAAGGAAAAAAAAAATATTTAAAAGAAAAAAAAGAAAAAGTAAAAAGAGATATATATATATATATATATAAAGAAGCACATATACGTACATGTGAAGACAAAGTAAAAAAGAAATAAGGAAGAGTAATTGCTCGTGCTTTACAAGCTCGTGGTTTTGGAGCCCATGGTAATTGCCCATGGTATTAAAACCCATTCACCCTTTTCAAAACAACGTGACTTTTCAAAATTAACAAAAAAAAAATTCCCTGTAGTTATATATATAAATATAATTCAAATAATATAATAATAATAAAAATTATTATTATTATTATTATTTTAAAAAAAATTAATTAATTAATTAATTAATTAAAAAATCCAATTTTCAAAGACAACATTACAAGAGAGGGTACTAGTGGTGAATGACATATGCCAAAGAAGATAAATCTTAAGTGAAGAAAATTGTCAAAAAAATACAGCTTTGAGGTCAAAGCTCTTAAGGAAAAGGGGATAAGCCCTAATTACAAGGAGTCTGAGGAGTATGTCTTCATCAATGACGATGGACGATCAGATAGAAAAGGAAATATGGCTAAAACGTATGGAGGCCAAGGAGAATCTTAACAAGGTAATGCAGACATTTAATGCCATTATGGACAAGTTAGATCTAATGCAAAAACGTCAACAGAACAACTCAGCTAATTCAGATCATCATCATGAATATAACATGTTTGAAGAAGAGAAATTAAATAAGGTTGAATTGGAAATTAGCTCGCATGAAGGCTATAGTGTTGAACCACCTAGAAGTAGAGACTCTGAGATCAACCATGAAAATTATAGAGTTGAAAAACCAAGGGAATAAAATACAACTCAATCCACTAATAAATCCAGTAATGCAACAACATAATTTATTGAGAACGTTTATATAAATGAAAATCCAATGGCAGAAAAAGAAACAATGTTGGTATTCAACGTGACTTCTATCACAGATGCAACAACAGACATAGTCATTGAAAATGAAAGAAACCATGAAAATGCAGATGCTTATAAACAACAAAATGTTTCATCCCCGGAATTGAAAGAAAAATGTGAAGAGACAAACACATCCAAAGCCATTGATACAGTCCCAAAAGCTATTGAGGCCTTTGGTGATGAAGCAGATATGGTTGTTAAGAATGAAGCATTTGATGATGAGGAGAAGTTGCATCGAATGATAATTGTTGGTAACCTACCTCTAAATCTAAAAAGGAATCACAAAAAATCACCAGAAGAACAAGGAATAGTTAGGAAACACGAAAAATTCTTCCAAGACCTGCCAATAAAAATACCTCCTGATAAGGAACATGAACATTCAATAGAATTCAAGAAAGGACCCAACCCTGTCAATATCAAATATTGTCGCTATCCACATCACCAATAGATGGAGCTCGAGAAGATGCTTCACGATATTTTTAAAATGTGGGAAGCAAGAGCCCACCGCTCAAGAAACCCAAGCGTTCGTCAACATTGTCCATCGTTACATATGCTTTGAGGACAAAACATCTTTAAGAGAGGGGCAATGTTATGTATATTTTATTAATTATTAGTTAGATATCGTTATCTTAGGTTTTATTAAGTGAAAGGGCATGATCAAAGATCATGCCTCTTTGCCAAGGGACACCATAAGGCTGTATTTAAAGCCTTGGTGATCCTCATTTGTAATCATCTCTCATCTTTTATCAATAATAATATATACTTATAAAGTTTACCAGAGTTTTTACACTCCACACTGTGACAGTCACCAGAATGTCGGTATGGGTCAGATTATACAATCTCCCCCTTCACTTCTGGAATGATCAAGTTTTCGAAGGTATTGGGAATAGTATCGGACGATACATCAAAACAGACATTGAGAGAATAGAGGAGAGGATCTACACGTTCACATGGATTTGCGTGGAAGTAGATCTAAGCAAAGGTTTACCGGAGAATATCATGATGATCTACAAACAAAAAAATTGGCTGCAATCACTAGACTATGAAAACACTACATTCAGATGCAGAATTTGTAGGCTGACAGGACATTTACAAAATAAATGTCCTGATGCCAAAAAAGAAAACGGAAGAAAAAAAAAAGGGTTGGAAATATCCCCCACCTGAGTCAGAGGAGGATGAGTCAGAAGAAGAGGATGATATAGTTCCTACGGAAAATAATCAGCCTACAAAAAAACCGGAGGTACAAAGGAATGATACAATAGTACACATTGACCCACAAACTCATCTGAACCAATCAGATAGGAATCCAGAGGACACGGGAAATGGAGGGATTAAACGATGACATTCATCAAATAATTCAGATTCAGACAAGGACAATGAAACTCAGGTGGCAGATAATCAGATTGTCCTTGCCATATGTGTGTCATCTCAGGGCGAATGGCACAAGGTTGAGAAGAAGAAAGGGATGAAAACCTGATTTGTGGGGCTTTTACTCCCACTCTGGTGGCTGAGGATTTTCGGGGCCGACAGTATTTTCCTTCTCTCCCTTTCTTCTTTTTCTTATGGCACTTCTTTTTTATTTTTTACTTCTTATGGAATGCTTTGGTAGCCTTGCTACGATGCGTTGTGTGCATGAGCACACGAGCCCTATGGGCATTTTCTGAATGTTTAATTGCATATACTAAATGTAACTTTTCATTTCTTTAATAAAAAGTTGTTGATTTTTTCTTTGGGGAAAAAAAACAAAAACAAAAACAAAACAAAAATAAAAACAAAAACAAAAACAAAAAAACAAAACAAAACATTTTGACTCAGTCAAAATTAAATTAAATTAAAAATCACAAAATTAATAATTAGAATTATAATTAATAATTAAACCAACCTATATCTATCTTAACTCTGGATCACCACCCATCTAGAGGGATCAAATTCATTGAGATGCAAACCTCTTTTCACTTATGAAAAAGAGATTTGATCCCTCTCGGCCCTTGGTAGATCCAGAGTTAAGATGGATCTAGACTGGTGGTAATATAGTTTTGTGGTGTTATATAAGATTTGGAATTGACTTAAAACCTATTTTGGATAACTTCTTAAAATTTATTTTTATTTTTTTGTAAATTTGGCAGTGCTTTCTCTATTAATCATTTTCTAGGCAGGCTACAAAATATTTGTTTACAATGGCCTCAACCTGCCTGTAGGAAACTATACTGACAACAGACAAAGTAAATGCTATCTGACATACATAAAACAAAAACACAGAAAATGCAGTATCATCTAGATCTGCTTCAAGTTAATCATCTAAGGAATTGACCAGGGCCAGATCCTTTACGCTTGACCCTGGTATCTTCTGTTGTAGACTCTCGAGTTGTTTCTCCATCCTTCCAAGCTTGACATTCTTGTGATACAACTGCACTTGGACAAATTGTGTTTCTCTTTGGATCACTGCAAGGCTAGGTTCATCTTCACGATGTTGGGGTTGCCCTAGTTGGGTGGGTGCCCTCCCAATTTTTGTGTTTCAATCATGTCTCTTTCCAATAGGCTCTTCATTGTCCGATAGGTCTCGACAACCTGTTTAAATAGAGACAGTCTTCCTCGTGTGTTGCCCAAATCCTCGACCAATGGAGACCAGTCTTCTGCCTGAATCGGTTCCTGGCCTGCCTTCTCTTTTAATTCAATTTTCGAGTTGGAAATCTTTGTTTTTACCTTTACATGGGTACTCACACTGTAAGCATGCAGTAAATTTTGCATGGTTTCTGCTCCTGGTTTCCTTCCTCTCTTTTTTCGTAGGTCGGTTGTAGGAGGTCATCACCTTCCTCTTTCCTTTGCTTCAGCGGCCCATTTGGCAGTCCTTGGCTTCTCTTTTAATATTTCCTATCAGCCTATTTTCTGTCGGCTGCCACATTGTCCAAGCTTGCACTAGCGAGTTCTTTCTTTGAACTAGGTGCGGGTGCCAATGCCACTTACTTTGTCATGTAATGTAGTTAGTTCCAATAACATTGTTAGGAGAACTCACCAAAAATTAATGCAGAACCCCATTGTTGTATTGCCATCTTTCCCGCTTCGACCGAGGTCCCATTGTAGCTAGGTCCAAGGTGTAAGTCCTCGGGATACTCATCCAGGTTTCGAATGTCAGGACTCATAATCGCGGCTAAGAGGACATGACTAATTCTATCAACCCGACCCTTAACCTGGTTCCCTCTTCTACATCCCACCCCAAATTGGGTGACCAAGGTGAACGATTTCGTGTTCTCGGTCTAGCTGTGTACCCTCTTGCTCAGAAGAGCATCAATCTGGTTCGCAGTCCTGCTCATAGGGTTTGGGTGCCAGGTCTAGTTTTTTATCCCCTTACCCCTCTCATGACACCAGTCTTTGCTTTTTTCTTCCTCTCTAATCTCCCCTCCCTTGCCCAATTATTTTCCTGGATTGCACTGATAGTTGTCCCTTCTAGCTGCATCAATTTCCACGGTAGACAACCCATCCCACCCATAGCCCACCCCCACAGCCTTGAAATTCTGCCCCCCCCCCCCCCAAACAACGGAAGGCAGCCTACGGTTTTGCGAGAGATGGTATGGTGGGCACGTTTAAAGGTGCGCAGCCTTTATGAACAATATATAAGAGACTAAGGAAAATTGGGATGTATCCCCTCCCACTGACCCTCGACACCATGGACCAGTAAAATAAAAACCAATTGGGCTTATTGCTGCCCCTACAGATCAATTTTCTTTTTCTCGTGGTAACCAGAAGGGGGGACAAATCAACATACCAAAACCAAAGCGTCGTCGTAGACCTGAGGTGCAAACCTTCCCGCTTGATTAGTCGCTCGAACCTAATCCTCTTCCTCTGTGCTTCTCTCCCGACCACCTTACCATGCAAACTGTAACGCCTACCTTGCATGCGCGGCTTAACCCTCCACATGCCAAACCCTATCTGTGCAGTGCACCAACTGGTCATTGTCTTGCCAACCGATGTCATTATTAACTGCGGTAAGTGGCGACGTAGGTTTGCCCGCCTCTCTCCCCTCCAAGCGTGTGAGCCTCGATTTGGGCCGCCACCACGCCACTTGGCACTATCTCGCACCCCAATCTGGGGTTCTTAAAATTTACTATTAGTTTCCAAATAATTTATAATTTTATTGATTTTGATATTTCATTAGTATTAAATCATTTTTTTTATAATTAGTGTAGATTTATTTTAATTTTGAATTCACTAAATGTGGAAAGATATGGAATTTCGTAAGATAGAAATTTATTTCTGAGTTTAAAATTTAAGGAAAGGTTTGCATTTCGAGTGGTTTAACATTTCTAGATTTGAAACATAGTTACCGATCAAATAGGTAACCGAACTCGTACCTACTTTTTTGAAGTAGCAAAAAAAACACCCAATTTTGAAAAGTTGTGATGTAGAATCACCCTTTTTTTTAGCATATTTTTTACACTTAAATTTTTCTATTTATGAAGTATGAACATTTGTTTTAAAATATTAGTGATTTTCATGCTAATTTTGAAAAGTGTTGATGCAGCATCAACCATTTTTTTTAGAGTGGTGAATTTCATGCTAATTTTGAAAAGTGTTGATGCAGCATCAACCAATTTTTTTAGACTAGTCAAGTCGACAATAAAACATAAAAATAAAATAAGAAAAATATGACAAAAAAACTCAAATAAAAAAAATTATATAAAAATAATTAAAAAACCAATAAAAATGTAAAAATAAAAAAAATAATAATAACTTGTAAAAATAAAAAAATTTAAACAAAAATAAATAAATAAAACAAAAAATTTCAAAAATTATATAAAAAATGGGAATTTAAAAAAAAAAAAACACACATAATTTAAGGGAAAAAAAACAAAATTGAACCAAAAAAAAAAAATAAAAAAAAAAAATAAAATAAAAAAATAAAAAAATTTTCTAAGTTATTTAAAAAAACCATATAATTAAAAAGATTAGAAAATTTACAAATAATAAAAATAAAAATAAAATAAATAAAATAAAATAAAAAAAATTAATTTTAAATTGAAAAAAAAAAAACAATCATGTTATTTTTTAAATTAAACATTTAAAAAATTAAAAACGAAAAAATAAATAAATAAATAAACAAAAATATTTTTAAAATTAAAATTAAAAAAATGTAATAAAAAAATTTGAAATTTGAAAAAAAATAAATAACCTAAAAATATTAAATTTTAAAAAGATAAAAAATAAAATTTAAAAATTTAAAATTTAAAATATAAATATTAAATTGAAAAAAAAATTAGATTTTATTAAATAAATTAAAAAATAAAATTAAAAAAATAAAAAATAAAAATAAAAAATAAAAAATAATATTAAATTTAATAATTAAAAAAACAAATAAAAAAATTAAAACAAAATATTAAATTAAATTAAAAAAAAATAAAATATGAAATTTAATAAATAAAAAATACGAAATTTAATTAAATTTCCTATCTGTTTTTTTAATTTAATTGAATATTTTATTTTTATTTTTTTATTATGAAATTTAATATTATTTTTTTAATTTAATTTAATAATATTTAATACATTTAAAAAAAAAAATTATTTAGATTTAATATTTTTTTTTAATTCAATTTTTTTTAATTACATAAAATTTAATATTTTTATTTAAACCACACTTTTATATTTTAAATTAATTTTTAAAAAATTGACTTGTTTTTAACTTCTTTTTTTTAATTTAATATTTTTAATTCATTTTTTTTTCCATTTTCCATTTTTAATTAATTTTTAAATTTTCATTTTAAAAGTGTTTTTTAATTTTGATTTTATTTTAATTTTAATTTTATTAAGATTTAATATTTTTTATTTTAAATTTAATTTGTTATCTAAATATTTTATTTTATTTTTAATTTGATATAATTATATATATATATATATATATATATATATATATATATATATATATATATATATATATATATATATATATATATATATTACCATTTAAATTTAATTTATTTTTTAAAATTTATTTATCTTTTTAATTAATGTTTTTATCTGTTTCAAAACGCGTCGACTTAATTTACTCTAACGTGATTTTTACGAAAAGATTTTATACATCATTTATGGATCATAGAAATGAAATTTTTTATTTATTTTTATTTTTATTTTTATTTTTATTTAAATTATATAGAGGAAGCTAAAAAGTTGTTTAGAGGAAGCAGGGTGTGCTGGCACGATCTTAGCTGGGATAGTCATCATCCTTCTTCTCTATGTTGACGATATTGTTCTTCTCACAAGGTGCCCATCTGATCTTGATAAGCAACTTAGACTTCTTAAGGATTTATGCTCTACCATGGGTATGTCTGTTAACACTGACAAAACAAAAGTTATGATTATCAAATCCAAGAAGGACACTTACGCTAATTTTATGTACGACAATAGTAACTTGGAGGAAGTGTCTTCTTACAAGTACCTAGGAATTGATATTCATCACAAGCTCAACTAGAACTATAGCATTCAGAAAAGGATTAATGGGGGGTGGAAAGCTTATTTTGGTCTTGAAAATAATTGTAAAATGGCAAACCTCATAATGTGGGATAGAAAGAAGTTCCTCTTTGAAACTTTAGTCACTCCTGTTATCTTATATGGATGTGAGGTTTGGGGTTGCAGCATCTCTAGAGAATCTTGGAGAAAGATTGAGCAAATCCAGAAGTGTTTTATAACTTATAACCTTAAAATTAAAAACAATACACCCTATCCTATTCTCCTTATAGAAGTGGGTCTTTCCCCTATCGAGAGCCTAGCTATGACTAGGCTTCTGTTGTACAAGCACAAGCTCAATAGCATAGGAGACCATAGACTTCCTAAGCTAGCTTTAAATTCTAGCCAAAACCACCTAAGGCTTAAACAAGGTTGGTATAAAGACACCAGGGCCTGGTTAAACCATTGGGAGATCGACGAGAATGTTGCATTGCAAAACATTAATAACATTAAAAAAAATTTTACTTCTAAGTTCAAAGAAAAAATGTGGTGTGAGAAAGATCTAGCAGCTAAAAGAAAATTAAGATATTATAAAGAGGTCATCAACCCCACCCTAGAAGATCAAAAGTATCTCTCTGTTTTAACTAGCTCAAAAAAGAAAATTAATATAGCCAAGATTAGAACGAACTCTCATGAGCTCCATAGTGAAACAGGTCGTTGGACAGTTCCTAAAACACCATGGATGGAAAGGATCTGCCATCTCTGTGAGAATATGAGCATTGAGGATGAAAATCACTTCCTCTTAGAGTGCCCCGAGTACAACCACATTAGAGCTCAATTTCATAATCTTTGTTGCAATACTGACCTCACTAGCCTTTTAAGATGTCAAAATTATAGTGAGCTCGGGGGCTTCTCTCCAAGCTTTTTGAGCATAGGAATAAAATCTTAAATCAAACTAAATAACTCTTTTCTTTAGGTCTGATAGACCAAAGATTGGTTTGAGTGGACGTTAACCATCATCATCATCATCATATATATATATATATATATATTAAATTAAATTTTTTATTTTAAAATTTATTTATTTATTTATTTTATTTTTTTAATAAAATATTTATTTTATTTTTTAAATTTAATTTGTATATATTTTTTTTTTAAATTTTTTAATTTTTTTTTTAATTAATTTATTAATTTATTTATTTTTTAATTTAATATTTATTTTTTATTAAATAATAATAATAATTTAAGAAATATAATGATTTTTTTTTCAATTATTTTAAAATGTGTTTTTTATTTTTATTTTTCTAAAATTTTTGTTTCAACACTATATTTTTGGGGTGTTTTTTGCACAAAAAAAACTGGCTTTTACTTCTATTTTTAAAAATGTCGAAAATTTACTAAAAAAAAACAGGTTATTCCATAATACAACTTTTTGTTTTCGGGGTGTTTTTTGCACACAAAAAATTGGATTTTACTTCCATTTTTAAAAAATGTTGAAAATTTACGCCCAAAAAAAAAAAAGAAGAAGAAGAAGAAGAAGAAGAAAAGAAGGTTATTCCATAATACAATTTTTCATTTTTGGGTTGTTTTTTCATTGTTTTTTTTTATGTTTTTTTTCTTAGAGTTCTCGTTTTAAGGTAATAGTTCTTGTTTGATCGGTAACTATGTTTCGATCGAAGTTGGTTACTCCTCTATTGAAAGCAGTGTTATGTTTAAGTATATAATGTATAAGAAGAAGATTTACAACATGGAATCCTGGAGGCTTCCTAAAATTGCTTCTAACTTTAGTCAAAACCACCACCTTCGCCTCAAGCAAGGGTGGCATAAGGATGCCAATTTTTGGTTCAACCATTGGGGGATAAATGAGGAGATCATCCTGGGAAGCAAAGATAGTGTTAAAGATATTATCACCTCCAAATTTAAGGATAAGCTTTGGGATAATAATGAGTAGGAGGGTAAAAAGAAGGTAAGATATTATAAGGAGGTGATCAACCCCACCCTTGAGAAGCAGAATTATCTTTTTGTTTTGACCATCTCAAAGAAAAAGATGAACATTTCTAAGTTTAGAACTAATTCTCATGAGCTTCGAAGTGAAATCGGGTGTTGGTCTACTCCCAAGGCTCCCTGGGACAATAAAATTTGCCAGCATTGTGATACTAAGAGGGTGGAGGATGAAAAACACTTTCTTTTAGATTGTCCGGCCCTTACTCACATCCGCTCACATTTCCCTAACATATGTCACACTTCCAATCTTATTGACTTGTTAAGTGAGCCCAACTATAGTGATCTTGGTGCACTTCTTTCCCTTCTTTTTTAGCACAGAAATAAGATTATAAAGAATTACAATTAGATTCTTCTTGTTCTTAAGGTCTGATAGACTGCATTGGTCTTAGTGGATGTTAATCATCATCATAATTAAGCCTATAGACATATCTATTTTTACGTCGAAGGCGTTCTCTCTATGGGCTCTCACTGTGTAGACATTGTTCATTGCAACGAATCAGTGAGCTTGAATTCCATCCTCCTTGTCCTCCTTGTGCCTATTGAAAATTGACACGTGAAACCTCTATACAGATCCATTTGCGACTTCGTATCAACACAACTTCCCATTTATTTTCATGACTCTCCTCTCTACACAGGTTGTTATGTTTGAAATCATAACTCTCCTCTCTACACAGGAAATGTGTCCTAAATTTTGGAGGACAAAGCCTGCTTCTCTGATGGACTGTTTGAACTCGCAAGTATTTCTCTGTATGGCACCAAAAGAAATTTACAACTTGCTGGAAAGGATATCTACAATTACTGGAAAAGGTAAGTGCCCAACTTCATATTTTTGTTTGCAATGGAAGAAGTGGAAGCGATATATGTGGAGTGTGACTTGTGAAGGTGCTTTTCTTGGAAATCTATGGAATTTGAATGATTATTCAATAGTTTTTAATCACATATTTTTTCCTGAGCATTTCACTTCACCAATTTTTAGGCTAATTGTGATGATTCAAAAAAGGAAACACAAAAATCTAATTTATTTGTGAATGCACCGACACCGTGCTGCAGGAAATTGCAGTGGAAATTTATTTCTTTGACGAATTTGAGGACCTTTAGAAATCAAGATCTCATCTTCGCTAACTTTGGGATTATTCGTAAAACTACGAAAGTAAAGGCAAAGATCAAACTGTATATATTCAAGCATTTTTTAGGCCAAGAACCCTTGGCCTTGCTTTCAAACAAAAGTTCTGTAAAAGTCCTCATAGAATTTAGTTTTGTGTCTTCTTCAGTCGAAGATTGGGAAAACATGATGCTGCCTTTGGGGAATGTTGTGGGAGAATGGCAGAATGAATGGCTCTGTATATGAATCAGATTTGAAGTAAAGTAGGCTAGCAATGTCAATGGAAACAAAATATCAAGTACTTCCAAAAATTGAGAAGAGGAGTTTATATAATTCGATATATTGATCTTTTAGTGTATCTCATTTTAAGTCAAGTTTCCAGAGATCCAAGGAAAAAGATCCAAAATAATTGGGTCAATTTGATGCCAAATGGGAGTATCACTTCTCAATTTCATCTTGTAGCTCTACTTATTTTGAATATTTTAGAGGAAACAACAAAAAAATGTTGTACTTTCTGTCATTGAATGCTTTGGTCTTTTGGTTCTATTTGTCCTGCTAGTTCACTATGCAATGGAGGGCATCCGTCACACATTTTCAATACCTTTGATGTTGACTATTGGTCTCTCTTTTTCGCTTTTCTTTTGCCTTATTATCTGTTATGAGATTGTTCAAACTGCTATGTATTTCATCTATGTTTTTCTTTTTCACTTCACCTGCATGGGTTTTTGATAAAGCTAGTGCTCCATGGCACAGATCATTTGGACAGGATCTACAGTATATCAATCTTCTCATGGCTACTAGACTTCCATGTTTCCTATCTCATGCCCTGTCTTTGTCTTGGAGGAACTATTGTGCCTTTTTTGCGTTGCCATTATTTGGTTTGTTACTACTAGCAATTTGGTTTATTTATTTAGATATATTTTTCGTACAAGCTTTGTATACTTCAGGGATCGCCTTGCTTATTATGTTTGATATTGTCTTCATTGGGTATTGTGGGAGATGGGAGATGTTCATATAAGCAATTGTACTTGAACATCAAGGCACTTGAAAAACTCCTCTGTGAAAGTAGAGTAAATAAGGGAACTATTTGCATTCCAGAACAAATTTCAAAATAAGTTTGAATACACAGAAAAAATAAACCAGATGCAATAGTTCATCAGCTTCATTTTCCATGAAATAGGGGGTAATAATTCTGGATATAGTTGCTTTTAAACCTATTATGATGGAAATTGACACTGTAATTGGATGTATCAATCGTATATTTGGTTATTAATAAGGTTGTTTCTTTCCATAGTAAATATCTCTTTTTCCTGGTGAATTAGAGGATGCTTAAGATTGTGTTCATTTTTTGCAGTCCCCTTCAATGTTGTTGTCCTTAGTATTGGGCATATGTCAGAAAGCAACCTCTTAGATGAACAACGAGAAATTCTCAAAATGATGGATGCATCATCTTCTTCAATGATCTGCATATTAAATTATGTTCTTGACATGGGTTGGTTTGTTTTTTTTTTCTAGCACTCTAAATCATGTTTAAAATCTTTCGAGAATGTCAATAATGAAATTGTTTTATTAGAATCCAAGTAAACTAGTGGAAATGTTTAGATACTATATTTTTTACTTGAAATGTTTGGATACCAGTTATGTGCGATAGTTTCTAAATTTTTAGTTGAGTTGCACTATATTTTAACATATCTAGGGCTTACCCTTATTATAACAGTATCTTTAAATTTCAAATTATTTTGCAACAGTTTGTGTGAGTTAAATTTTCCTATTACATTTTAGACATCATTTTCTCCACTATTTTTTTTTTTTAGTTAAAAAACAAACATGTTTATGTTATTGTCTTCTTTTTAATTAAACATACTAAAGTGTACATGCACTAAACCTTGGCAAGTGAAATTTAAGATGGGAAGCTTCAACTTGAAAAGCAACCTTTTAACATGGGAGAACTTGTTAGTTCTTTAATATGGGATTTTAGGGATTCTCTTGACTTGAAATGGATTGCATTCTCGTTATGTGTTGATGAGGTAACAAAAAAAATATTTTCTCATCATGATCTATTTGGAGATAAGCTTCATGTACACCAGGTATGATGATGTTGAATGATGACTATTCAGTTTAATTAATTGGCCATGATCTTTATCCAGATGCATTGTGTTGCAATGATAAAATAAAATAG
Source organism: Pinus albicaulis (assembly GCA_034641835.2). Taxonomy (NCBI): domain Eukaryota; kingdom Viridiplantae; phylum Streptophyta; class Pinopsida; order Pinales; family Pinaceae; genus Pinus; species Pinus albicaulis. The sequence continues at coordinate 1,235,968,070 of CM076583.1, read as the reverse complement.
ATGTAATTGAAATTAAGTTAAAGTTTTGAAAATATTAATATTTAAAAATAAATTTTTATGTAAATTATAAAATTGGAAAAAAATTATAAAATCTTCGTGAATCTTTTATTACTTCGACATTCCTTTGCACCTCTCTTTTATTCCTTCGACGTTCCTTTGCACCTCTCGGTGCAATTGCTAGTAGATTAATGCTTTTAGAATTTTAATTAGTGATCAATAATATATAGGTGGATGGTAGGCATTTAACCTTTACATAATATATATGATTTTTTTTTAATAGTTGTCATGGATAAAAGGTTGATATTTATCCGAAAAGTTGTTATGCCTTTTTTTCTTTTCAATTTAATAAAAAATATCTTGTGAATTAAAATTAAAATACAATATATAAAGTATTTTAACTATGAAAAGAGTTATGGTTTTTTGGGCATGTGCTATTGATAAACCATAATATTTACCCATGGTATTATAACAAAGTCTATTTACAATTGAAGAATCTCCACAAGAAAGCAGAAGTGAATCTCGATGGTTAAAAATATTGTATCATGTTTTTTAATGCTTTTTTTGAATGTGTGTGTGTGTGTGTGTTTAACTCATATATATATAGCGCTCTACAGCCCAGTACAAGGGTCATGTTGTACTGATATAGATGTTTGTTTGTAAACGTTTACATTCGACTCAATTAAAAAATAATAAAATGTTAAAAGTAATATAGAGCCCAATATGGGGAGAAATGAGTGTAAACATTTAAAAGGGGCTCAATTAACATGAAGTTTTTCCATGTCTTTGCTAAAGGCAGAAAAGTGTCAAATACTATTTGGTGTTTACAGGATGATCAAGGTACAAAGATCTCATCTTTCAATGGTATGACTAATTTGGGTAAGAAATATTTTGAAAATATTTTCAGAACACCCATGGAATCTTCCATAGCTTAAGTCATTCAAATAGATCATTTTTTTCTAAGGATGGATGATGAAGATTGTCGGGTGTAATAAACAACCTAACATTTAATTTTCAATCCGGGAGTTCGTCAATGTAGAGGCGCAACACTGGAAATGCCAGAGAAGGACTTCAACAACCTGCACTAGTTAATACAATGACACCACACCATTATGGAAATTGGAAAAAAAAAAGTACTTTACAAATATTCAAATAAAAGGAACTTTCAAACTTCTACGAACAATCTTGATTTCTAAGGTAAAATTCTATGTTTATCTTCAGTATAGTCGTTGATAGATTAACAATTGAGCCCTTGAAAAGATTTGCCTTCTTAAAGATTTTCCTTCTCGCACCAAGTTGTTACTCCTGTACTCGTGCAATTTGCTTGCACTAGTACAGACACATAAATTATGTACAGGAAGTATATTTTACACTTATACTGGAGATTTATGTCTTTATGCAGGGGCTCTCAGCCTTGGGACTAGATCACTCTGTTCCAGTATCAGGATATTGGTTCCTATACCAGAAGATAAGTTCCTGCACCAGGTTTTCCAATTACCTTCAGGAGAAATTAAAGAGTGTGCTAACTATGAAAATAATTTGCAAAGACGAATCAGAATTTTGAAATAACTTGCACACGTAAAAGAATGATTTAACCAAACTGAATCTCATAATGAAAATAAGCTTTGAAATAAAACAAACTTCAAAAGTCAAAGCACACTTTCTTCAATGCAGTAAAAGAAATAACTCAAGCATGACATCAGGCTTTTATCCCTGTGATAGTTATTTACATAAATCAAGTCTTCCTTTTAATCTTTTTAATCCTGAAAGGTTCACTTTAGTAATTTGATGTAAAGTTCGATCCTTTCCTTACAAGTATAAAGTGCAGATACAAATTAATGTGCTATAACAACATTCATCCTTTAATTATCAAAATATATTTAATCCTTAAGTTAAATTCTGATATTGAGAATATATATGTTTAAAGATGAACATTCACTTGCATCAGATCCTTGTAACAGAAAATAAAGAAGAGACTTTTTGTAATGAATTAGAATAAATCAGGTTGTAGACTGTAAATGCACTAGTGCAAGAATGACGGAAATGACTCTGTTGTAATAACCCAAATAAAATGAATTACAGAGCTGTAAATGCACTAGTGCAGAAATAACAAGTCTGCACTATTCTAGGCAAAAATCAACTAAGATTCGTAAAAAGGAAATGACTTGAGAGTAAATCAAACTTAATTAATAAACACGCCACGAATCCGTCACTCTTTGACTGCCAATGAAGTAAAATCATAATTCTTATGAAGGAATAAATCATAAACTCAATCCACACTTTGCATAAATAAAATCAACACACACCTCTAACCGAACGAAAGCACGAGAGGGAAAACAAGTTGGGTTGGCTGGGCCCTAGCCAACCAGCTCGTTCCCCGTTTTAGGAAACTTGAAGCTTCAACACTCAAAGACACACCAGTAATAGATTAAAATGCAAAATGCAAACAACATAACGTAGCTCCTTTATATTAATTTCAAATCAGCAAATGTACATTATGAATTCGAGTCCAGCCCAGAACGAGGGCGCAGGGGGTAGAACCCCCAACACTCAACTCAGCAACATCAAGGTACAATGAAAATGGCTTCTCCTCGACCCTTCTCCTTCCTTACGTGCATAATCACTCCTCCTTTTCTAATATGTTTACATAAGAATTAAATCGTATCTTTTGCAAACAATAATGGGGATTGAATCCCAACTAATTATAATTAAATAAAATATTTGCACAACCATTCCCCTATTAAAAGAATAAAGATTTAATACGAATTTTCCAAATCTGGTTGTTTTCTAGATTTATGGAAAATTTGTTATTTTTAAGAAACTACCTCCAAAGCCCCCTTCGTATCTCCTCAACCATTACGAATTTTGGAAAACGGCCTATGACATGCCTAATTTCTTATGTTGGGAAAAAAACCCATCTTTCAAAATTTTGAGATTCACAACGATCAACGTGGAGATCGAGGAGGAAATCGACTGTCTGGAAACTGCTGGCTATAATTCTAGAAAAAAAACTGTATTTTTTATAAAAGTGCTTCAAAGACCTGTTCATAACTTTTGGAATACTTCGAATCTCAGGAAACGGTTTCGGTTTTAGGTAATTGGTTATATTTGTGAAAAACCCATTTGCTTATATTTTCGTAATTCACCTCCATTTGCATGAAAACCGAGGTCAAACTTGGCCTTTTAGAAATTATGTGGGTTTTGAGCAAATTTATTAATTTGCAATGCTGGTGCAAGAATCCTATTGGTACTAGTGCAGGAATGTGTGGTGCAGGAACTTGGCCTCTATTAGAATAGGCATTTAATCGACTCTATAGACCTGCAAACACACAAACTATTATTAATGATGTATTTAATGTTCAAATCTCGTTAAAACAAGGGAATAACAAATACTTACTTATTATCTCCGAGAATGTACAAAACTACGACAACAACTATTCAAGCTAAACAAAAGCATGATGGATTTCAAGTAAAAGGTGATATCAAGCAAGGCAAAACAGAGCCCCAACATTCCCCCCATGCTAACCTTCTTGCATGTCCTCATGCAAGGAAATCAATTGTTGTATTGTCGCTCCCTTGTAAAAACAAGATTAAAACATTTATGGATGCTCGTAATAATGTTCCTACAATTCTGTGTGACCCATATTTCCTTCACTAGATATAGCTTGTTCCAAAAACAAAGTGTCTGTTGGACTCTTTATTTGTTTAAACCGATTTCACGAAAATATAGAACAAAGGATGTCGTGGGAATACTAAATTGCAAGGATGATGTTATTTACTTGAATAAAATATCCAACTTATTATAATTTCCATAAACATTTATGGGGCATCCTCGATCATAAGTTTTACTTTAATATCCTCATTGTAAATATGAGTGACATGATTTGAAATCCATGGTGTTTAAAAGTAGTCATAATAATACTTTCCCATAGTGACCATCTTACCATTATCCACATATAGTTGAAGCTCCTCTTTTCTAGGCAAGGTGAGGTACCTGCACTAAGGGTCCCACATCCATAAAAACAAATTGTTCCAAAAAGATAGAACTCCAAGGCATAACACCAAAAGTATATTTAAATCCATTCTCGAAGAGATATGATAATGAATCCAAGAAGACAAAAATAACCAAGTAAATCATAGTGTAAAGTTAACTTTAATACCACAGCCATGGCCCTGCTGCCAACAAGCATCAATAGCCTCGACAGGGATGCCTTTTAACCCCTGAAATTTCCGTGTCCCAACCATTACATATAGATTCAGAGTTGTTTGAAAATTTGTTTTGAAATTAATTGAAGGCCATTGCCCCAAATTGGTAACTAGATAACGACAGTTCCATTCACAAGAACTAAAAAGAAAGAACAAGTCAGCTCGTGATAAGACCTCTTGTCTTCCAGATTTTTAACTGAAAGCCATTACCCTGGCTTGGTGACCAGTGCGGTAATTTCATTCTCATTATGACCCATGATCATGGTAGGTCAGCTCGTAATGAGACCTCCTATCCATCAATTAATCTATCTTATATAAAAACTCAGATTATAATCAACCTTAAATAGGTTACTTAATAGTTGGGGAGGTGATTATGCTCCTTAAGAGTACGAGATGGCGTGAAAAGTTTTTAATTACTAATCTTTACTGGCTGGTACTTCTACCCTGAAGAATCATTTTAAATAAAACATCTTAGATAATGACTAAAAATTGATCATGTCAGGGTTCTTGTGAAAACTTGTTATTGTTTTGTAGGCGTGGTCCACCATAGGAAGATTCTCATCAATACCTTCAAAGAGGGTCTAAATTTTTTTTTTATGGATGATAGTTATTGGTCAATAATCAAAGTCACTTTATAAAATATGAGGCATTAAGAGTGAATTTATTCTCATAAGTCTTACCACGAGAGTGCATAATAATAGAAATTTTACAAGTTGTACTTTAGGGAATCACAATTTCAAGAGTGTTGTTATACAATTTTATTTCAAATGGCATCTTTATTCATTACCCTACCCTATTTTAAAGAGAGGAAGATCCCTTTTAAGTGTAGGTGTACTTCCAATGTAGCCATGTACGCAACATAATGCTAAATATACTCACACTTAGTTTTAAAGAAAAAACCTCGATACATACCGAAGTGTGAGAAACCAGTTGCTTTGATTGATATGGTACCAAGAGTTTCCAATTAATGAGGGAATGGGGTGTGCTAAAAATTGTTTGGAACCAAGATTCAGTAGGACCCACATATTGATGATTCTCCAACTCATACAAATCTTCCACAACTTGATGTTTGGTCTCTTCAGATTGAGAATGATGGTTAAGAGAAATTCTAGGATTTTCTTCTTGGTGAGCTTCAACAATGGTTTTCAAACAAGTTTCAATTATAGTTTTCTCCCCTAATGGTTTATGGATTAAAGTTTCTTCCCGAGGTAAATTTTGTGTGGTAATAGGGGAAGTTTCTGAATTCACTCATCTCCCCTCTTTAAAATATATGGTATTACATTTGGTAGGGGAGTGAGTAGGAAAAATAGGTGTTTTAAATTGATGTGAACTTGATTATCAAAATTAGGATTGGGTTGCACAAATGATTGGGACCATAGAGAAGGATAACATGGTGGTGCATTGGACACGAATTGTAGTTGTTGTGGCATAAGTAATGGAGTTTGCATGGGTAATTTCCCTATAGAGGAGGCTCCAAACCATCCTTGAGGTTGTGAGAATATATGGCTTGAGGGAGAGGTCCAATGTGGCCATAAGGTGCAGTATTGAATTAGAGGAGGATTATAAGTTTGCCATGGAATTGTAGGGTTGTGGATGTGTTAAGGAACCCGTTGGGGATAATAAATGCTATTCCAAGTATTAAATGATGATGAGTTTTGAGTTATACCTGGCGGTCGATTTATTTCCTTACTTGATTCCTTAAACACATGTTGAAACCCTTATAGTGATGGCAAATAATCTATTAAATGATCCTCCTTGCACTGCTTCTATTCTTCCTGTAAATCATCCAATTCTAAATTTAGATAAGATTTTGTAGCTCCTATTTTTGTAGTAGATTTCAAAAATTGAGAAGAAGGTTCTCGAGAATTCCTACCAAGCTTGGAGATTCGTCTTGAATAACTAATGCATAATTTACAAACATCATCATATGCTAAGTGAGAAACATCACCTGCTCCTATAAGATTTAAAGATTCTAAAAATTCATCTTTGATTCCTTTGAGTAGGAGTGTTTTCAAGGTCTCTTTTACCAAATTCTTATGTTTTGATTTTTGGAGGTTGTATCTAAATCGCTTCACATAATCCTCCAAACTTTCATTTTCCCCCAGTGTTATTCCAAAAATATCTTCACCGACCTGGTGTTATCGCATCATTTCTCACTTTGACATGATTCGTGATTTCTCCCCCAGTGTTATTCCAAAAATATCTTCACCGACCTGGCAGTAGTCTTGGTATTTCTCCAAGTATACATTCTCTATGTCTTCCCATGTTTGAATGCAGTTCCCTCCAAGGCTAATGAACCATCAGAGAGCTGCTGCTTTTAGAGTAAGAAGAAACACTTACAACCTTTGAGCATTAGTGCAATAACCATATCCTCTACAAAGTACTTCAAATTAAAATAAGAATGTATCTGAGTCTTCATTTCCCAAACCATGAAATTTTGGTAGTGCAGACGAGGGAATATTATGCATTTGTGCCACTCCTGGATATTTGATAGGGAATTCAAAAGTAACAATGTTTTTCATTTCTTACCAAATGAAAAGAGGTTCTCCATGTACTACTTCGAGACTCCTTCGTCGAATCTTCTTGCCAATTGATCAGTGAAATAGGTACATTGGGTGATTGATATTAGCCTCAAAACTCCTCATTGAAAAATGACTTGAAATACCATTTCTTTGTTTTCAACAAGCTAGTTCGTATATCTTGTTAGGACGTGGTTGAATAGATTTGGGGGCTTCTTACAGCACCCAAGAAATGAAAAAAAACTTAAAAATAATGCAGGAAAGAACCAAATTCAAAGAATCAATTCTAAAGAAATAAAATTTGTGAGAAAAACTAAGTAAAGAGAAAACCAAACGACAATAGGTTACTAAGGTCAATCCCCTTAGCGCCTCCCCAACAACGACGCAAAATGTCGGGCGTAATAAACAACCTAACATTTAATTGTCAATTTGGGAGTTCGTAAACTTAGAGGTTCAACACTGGAAATGCAGAGAAGGACTTCAACAACCTGTACTAGTTAATACAACGACACCACACCATTCTGGAAACTGGAAAAAGAAAAGTTCTTTGCAAAGATTCAAATAAAAGGAACTTTCAAACTTTTGCGAACAATCTTGATTTATGAGGTAAAATTCTATGTTTATCTTCAGTATAATGGTTGACATATTAACAATTGAGCCCTTGAAGATATCTGCCTTCTAGAGGATTTTCCTTCCTGCACTAAGTTGTTACTCATGTACTCCCGCAATCTACTTACACTAATACAAGCACATAACTTATGTACGGGAAGTATATTTTACACTTGTACTGGAGATTTATGTCTTTATGCAGGGGCTCTCAGCCTTGGGACTAGAGCACTCTGTTCTTGTTTAAGGATATTGGTTCCTTTACCAGAAGAGAAGTTCCTGCACCAAGTTTTCCAATTACCTTCAGGAGAAATTAAAGAGTGTGCTAACTATGAAAATAATTTGCAAAGGCGAATCCAGAATTCTGAAATAACTTGCACACACAAAATAATGCTTCAACCAAACTGAATCTCATAATGAAAATAAGCTTTGAAATAAAACAAACTTCAAAAGTCAAAGCACACTTTCTTCAATGCAGTAAAAGAAACAACTAAAGCATGACAACAGGCTTTTATCCCTCTGGTAGTTATTCACATAAATCAAGTTTTCCTTTTAATCTTTTTAATTCAGAAAGGTTCACTTTAGTAATTCAATGTAAAGTTCGATCCTTTCCTTACAAGTATAAAGTGCAGGTACAGATTAATATGTTATAACAACGTTCATCCTTTAATTATCAAAATATATTTAATCCTTAAGTTAAATTATGATATTGATAATATCTATGTTTAAAGATGAACACTCACTTGCATCAGATCCTTATAACAAAAAAGAAATAAGAGACTTGATGTAATGAACTAGAAGAAATCAGGTTGCAGACTGTAAATGCACTAGTGCGGGAATGACATAAATGACTCTGCTATAATAACCCAAAGATATTGAATTACAGAGTTGTAAATGCACTAGTGCAGGAATAACATGCCTGCACTATTCTAGGCGGAAATCAACTAAGATTCGTAAAAAGGAAATGACTTGAGAGTAAATCAAACTTAATTAATAAACATGCCACAGTTCCGTCACACTTTGACTGCCAATGAAACAAAACCAAAATTCTTACGAAGGAATAAATCATAAAATCAATCCACACTTTGCATAAATAAAATCAACACACACCTTTAACCAAACGAAATCACGAGAGGGAAAACGAGCTGGGTTGGTTGGGCCCTAGCAAACCAGCTCATTCCCCATTTTAGGAAACTTTAAGCTTCAGCACTTAAAGACGCATTAGTAATAGATTAAAATGCAGAATGCAAACAACATGGTGTAGCTCCTTTGATACTATTTTCAAATCAGTAAATGTACATTATGAATTCCAGCCCAGCCTATAACGAGGGCGCAAGGGATAGAACCCCCAACACTCAGCTCAGTAGCATCAAGGTACAATGAAAATGGCTTCTCCTCCACCCTTCTCCTTCCTTACATGCATATTCACTCATCCTTTTATAATATGTTTACATAATAATTAATTCTTATATTTTGCAAACAATCACGGGGATTGAATCCCAACTAATTCTAATTAAATAGAATATCAGTACAGTCATTCCCCTATTAAAATAATAAAGATTTAATATGATTTTTCCAAATCTGGGCATTTTCTAGATTTATGGAAAAATTGGTATTTTAACAAACTGCCTCCAAATCCCCCTTCGTATCTCCTCAGCCTTTACGAATTTTGGAAAACGGCCCAAGCCATACTCAATTTCCTTTGTTGGGAAAAAAACCCATGTTTCATAATTTTGAGAATCACACCGATCAACGTGGAAATTGAGGAGGAAATCAGCTGTTTGGAAATTGTTGGCTACAATAATGGAAAAAACAGTCTTTTTTATAAAAGTGCTTCAAAGACCCGTTCATAACGTTTGGAATACTTCGAATCTCAGGAAACATTTTGGTTCTAGTTAATTGGTTATATTTGTGAAAAACCCATTTGCTTTGATTTCCGTAATTCACCTCCATTTGAATGAAAACCGAGGTCAAACTTGGCCGTTTATAAATTAAGCTGATTTTGAGCAGATTTATTCATTTGCAATGCTGGTGCAGGAATCCTATTGGTGCTAGTGCAATAATGTGTGGTGCAGGAACTTGGCCTATATTAGAATAGACATATAATTAACTCTATAAACCTGCAAACACACAAAATATTATTAGTGATGTATTTAATGTTCAAATCTCATTAAAACGAGGTAATAGCAGATACTTATTATCTCCGAGAATGTACAAAACTACGACAATAACTATTCAAGCTAAACAAAAGCATGATGGATTTCAAGTAAAAGGTGATATAAAGCAAGGGAAAACATAGGCCCAACAAATATGAATGCAAGGCTTTAATGGAGGAGATTTCTAAGGAAGAGATAAGAGTAGTGCTACATATTTTTTACAGAGACAAAACTCCTAGGTTAGGTGAATAGGGTGTATAATTCTTCCTTTCTTTATTTGATATAACACATCATGGTATAATTGTTGTTGTGGAGGAATCTAGGAAGGTAGGATATATTTATCCTACTTTCAATTCCACCTTTATAACAGTCATTCTGGAATCAAATCACCCTCTCACTTTTTATGACTTTCATCCTATTTCACTATGTAATGTCATATACAAAGTCACGACAAACGTCATTTCTTCTAGACTAAAATCCATTCTTTCCAGATACATTTCCTTTGAACAATTTGCCTTTCTTGAGGACAGACGGATTCACGAGGTTGTTTGTGTTGCCCAAAAATCCTTACATGGTATCAGAACTCATACATTGAAGGGGTTTGTTATAAAAATTGATTTATCTAAAGCCTATGACCGTGTTAATTGGAGCTACATCTAGTTCCTTCATACTCACCTTGGCTTCTGCATTAATTTCATAAATTGGGTTATGTCATGCATTCAATTTGTATCTTTTTTTGTTCTAATAAATGGTTCTGCCTCTCCTTTCTTCAATGTCCGTAGAGTTCTTCACTAGGGATGTCCCCTTTCCCCTTTGCTTTTCTTACTGGTGGTGGAAGGTCTTAGCCGACTTCTTTTGGATGCCCGAAATCGAGGGCTTTCAAGGGTATTATTGTTGTGTGAAACTTGGAAATTACTCATTTGTTATTTGTTGATGGAATTTTATTTTTTGTAGTGGTGATATCAACAATAAATCAATTCTAGTGGATTTACTCTCTTTGTTTAAGCGTGTTACACACATGTCTATTAATATTCGTAAATCCATTATTTCACACTAGAACCTTTATGTTGAAAATCTTTGTCATATGTCTGAGTCTCTTCCATATGTTTTTAATGCCTGTGGATCAAGGTATAAAATACTTGGGTTTCCATTTGAAGCCTAACTGTTATAGTAATGAAGACTGGATCTGGCTGCTTGTTAATTAGGTGGACAAATTATTGAATTGTTGGTGCCAAAGAGGATTGTCCCGTGCTGAATCTATGCTTATTTTAAAATCAATGTTATAGGTTATCTTGATATATTAGGCTTCCTTAGCATGGATCCCTAAAAGGCTCTCACAGTATGTAAAACCTCATACCTTTTGGATCACAGGCTATTTTGAAAGAATTAAAAAATTATCCTCCTCTTTCTTTTGGTCCAAATATATATATATATATATATATATATATATATATATATATATATATATATATATATATATATATATATATATATGTATGTATGTATATTCTTCCATGGGTAAGTTGGGATTTTATTGCTAGGACTAAAGCTTTAGGTGGTTGGGTTTTAAAGCATTTACACCATTTTTCAAAGGCTTTAGCAACCAAATGTGGCTGGTATTTGATCTCTTTGGAAAATATTTGGACATATGTGGTGAAACAAAAATATATCGCTCCTTTTTCCATTTAAGATTGGATTTGTAGATTGGATAAACCTAGATCAAACATTTCAATTATCTTGCGTGTTGTTCTTAAATTTTTTGATATCGTTGGCATGGTGGGTTGGAAGGGGGGATAAAATTTGTTTAGGCCTTGATATATGGCTTGGATGTGGTCTTTGAAATATTATTCCTTTCCCTCTGGATGATTGGCTTTGAGATTGTGGTTACAGTAAACTTGTGCATATTGCAATTACGAAGCAATATTCGTTCTAGCATCAGGGATGATTGTCAGTAGAGGATTTGGCAATTGAGGATGCTTACAAGGCTTTCTGACTTAATTGTATTCAAGGCCTTGCTGATGGTAATATACATATGATTGAAAAACCAAATGAATTGATTTGGTGCTTTTCCCTTGATGGGATTTACTCTCCTAAGCTAGGTTTTGTTTCTCTTATTGCGATTTTTTTTTTTTTTTTTTTTAAGAGCCTAAATGGTGGTAGAAGGTGATTTGGAAAACCAATTATACACCAAAATCTAAAATATTTATATGGGGCCTCATGATTAAAAAATTTCCTACATGGGGCATACTTCAATGGAGGTATAAGTGTGGTCCTGGGTGGTGTTCTTTATGCAAAAATAATCAGGAAATTGTACTTCATGTTTTCATGGAATGTCCTTTCTTCCAAAATGTGTGGAAACTATGCAAATCTGCATTGGATCATAAATTTTCTTGGTGTGGTATAAATTCAAAGGAGGCATGGAACACTAATCCTTTATTCCGCCTCTTCAAATCCCTTCCCCTTATAATATGTTGGGGGCTTTGGCTTGCACAAAATGGGCTTGTTTTTCAGGACCTGGTATCAATTCCATCATACACTGCTAATATTGTTTTAGCCACTTTGAGCTACTATCTTAAAGAAAAATATCATGTTGCTCCCAAAGTTATCACTCCTAAAAATATTGATCCATCCAAAATGTGGGGTTATTTTGATGGTGGTTCAGTTGAAAATGGTCCGCATAGTGGTGGCGGATTTATATTATCTCTCTCGAAATCATTTTTTAAAGTCAAGATGGGGTTTGGTTTTGGCTCACATAACAAAGTGGAACTCCTTCCCTACAAAAAACCTGCTTCTGTTTGCATAGGAGAAAGGATGTTTGCAGATCCACATATATGGCAATTCAAAGCTTGCAATCAAATCGATAAATGACATTATTTCCTACAGGAATATTTGTTTGAGGCCTATAATTGAGGAGATTTATCGTATTATTGTTTTCTTCACATATTTCTCGTGTTTGCATATTTATAAGGAAAGGAACTAGAACATAGACAATGTATCCAAATTTGGCATCAATCTGGATAAGGATTTATGGTTCATAGTTGAAGAGAAAAATGGTGACTCTGAGTAGTTCCATTGTCATACATTTTTGAGCCATCTTTTGAGGCCACCAGATTTCAAAATATGATCTCAAAATCCTTTTATTTTTGCAGGATTGTACAAGATGCCTTCCTCTACAATTATCTTTTATCCTTTATCTAGTGCCAGACTTTCTTACAGTTTCATTGATACATTTTTCTATCATGTTGTGATAGTGGAGATTTCTCTCTCCCTTTCTATGTACAATTTTACATGTGCATATGCCTCATTATGTCCTTGTTTTCTTCTTGATGTTTATATGGTTTTCTGTCACATTTCTAGTCATGCTTTTATGCCTTGTTGGCCATGTAATTATAAGACATTGTTTTGACTATGGATATTTTCAAACTTTGTATTGCTTTCATAGCCTTGCTGAAAGATGTAGGTTATATCAGAAATACACTTCTATGTGTATTTAAAAAATGTATTTTCTTCATATCACAATGAATGAAATTACATGTTTTCCCTTCAGGATAAAAATAAAAATAAAATAAAATTAGATAAAAAGTTAAAAGTAATAACAATAATAATATTCAATTTTGTTATATTATATTTTTGTTTTTATTAATAAATTACGGACATTTTTTAGATAAAAGAAAATCTTAATATACATATCACATTAAAATATATAACATAGTTATAAATTTAATTAATAAGAACATAAAAACTTAAAACTTACAATAAACTTGCAATATAATAATATTCTTAACCATGTATATTCACTCCCACTTTACCATGGATATTATTAACTTTCTTTTGCGACAACGAAAAATTCGTAGCTTTATTCAACCTGAGAAAAAACAAGGACAAATTTACATTTTGCAGATGCCCAAAGGCATTCAATCAATATCAGCCTTTCAGTTGATGTCCACTATAAAGATAAGACCATTGAAATAAATAAATAAATAAATTATGAGGTTAGGTGTGATAATGATCACTTAATTTCCCCTTTTTTCTTTTCCACCTTTCTCCAAACTTCCTGATTGGAGGTGGATGTAAACAATTTTCATCTGACTTTCTTCCACTTGGGGAGGAACTTATTTATTCATGTCTGAGATTTTAGTTTTGTGTGTTCACTTTGTCCCTCCTGAAACCTACCCCACTTTGGACGTCTTCTCTTTTTCCATTATTGATCTCTTCACCTCTATTAGCTTGCATGAATATATTAACATGTAAATAGGATTTGTTACATTACCATGAGCCAATGCCACATGCCCAAAAAACCATGACAAATTTCAAAATCAAAGTATTTTATAATTTGTTTTATTTTAATTTAATTTTATAACATATTTTGAATTAAATGTAAAAGCAAAAAGGTTATTAGTTTTTAGATATATCTAAACCTTATATCCTCACTACTACTAAAAATATTATGTGTATATTTCTTAGAAATTAAATAAAGGTTTTAATAAAATTAAAAATAAGAATAATTATATATAAAGATGTGAAATTTATATAATATAAATAATATTATTAAAATCCAGCATGGAATCATCTTAATCTATCATTCCATGAAATTAAATCAAGGTTTTAATAAAATGAAAAATATGAATGCTTTTATCTATAAAGATGCAAAATTTATATAATATAAATAATATTATTAAGAACAAGCATAGATCCATCTTAAGTAAGGATCTACCATTTCATCCAATAATTGGCTATTCCGAGCCTAGGCTCAGCGTAGTCACACAAAAAAAACAAATAAGGACTACCAAGCCATGAGAGGAACCTTTCATCAAGTTTTGCACTCAAAAAGAAGTTTGCATCTTGAGAGATTTTATCCCTCTCACGACTTTGTAGATCCGGATTTAAGACGGATCTATGCTAGTTTCGTTAATTTGTATGATTTTTTTTAATCGTGGTAATGTGAGATGTATGAATGTGTCTTAATACCTATCATAAATTAATATCTACAAATTTTTATTGACCCTTTAATTTAAGTGTAGTCTAATTAATAGATGAAATGGCCCTTCCTGGCATTTTTTGTGGTTAATAATATCCAATATCAAGTAGAATTTTTTTAGAATCACAAGTTTAAGTTGTTTAATTTGCAAAATTTGAGTGCCTCAAAGGTTTTTCAAGGTGTTGAATCTATTTATGCATTCAAAAGTGTATTTTAAACAACAAGAAATCATAATCTAGCTTTAAATTGTATTGTTGGCCAAAAATTCATTTCGTCTATTAATTAGAATGCATCCTTAATTTATATGATGTCATTTCGTCTATTAATTAGAGTGCATCCTTAATTTATATGATTGTAGTAGTATTATTTATATTATATATAAATTTCACATCTCTTCATGCTATGTTTAAATCTATATTGGTTATTTCTAATACTACTTATATTTTATGTATCTATATAGAAATATTATTATTTATAATTATATTAAAATCTTTATATAATATATATATAGTATTTTATTCTTGTTTTATGTTTTTTTAATTTGATTTAAAAAGAATTTATTGTAAGTATTAAGATTTTATATTTATTAATTAAATTTAAATAAAAAATTGAGAGATATTATGATTATCAATATAAATGATCATTATTTTAATTTATATAGTAAGAAAATAAATATAAATATGTCCTAAACTTCATCATAACGCGTTGGTATATACATATGGATATAACATTTTTCTTTTACATGTTTTAAAATTATTATTTTTTATTTTTATTTTTTAATGTGCATTGCACAAATTTTATAGAAAGAGTGAAAGATAAATTATTATAGAATTTGAGTGTGTGTGATGGTTAAAAATAAGTATTTCCTCATAAGATACAACATGTGGGCTAGACACAAATTTTATAGAAAGAGTGAAAGAGAAATTATTATAGAATTTGTGTGTGTGTGATGGTTAAAAACAAGTATTTCCTCATAAGATACAACATGTGGGCTAGATACAACCTGTCTCCAAAGACTTGAACACATGTAGCTAGGAAAACAAATTGTTAACCAAACCACTCAAGCCAAGATCCTTTCACTTCTAAAGTACCATTGTTATGAATATGAATCATCATTATTTAAATTTCTTTTAATATGATATGCATATTATGATTTTTTTTCCTGGAAAAATTACAATATAATAAATTGAATTGAGCCAATTTATTATTTTTGTTATTACTTTTATTATTTTATTTTATTATTTTTCTAATTGAGCGGCCATTAAGTTTTTTTATCATTATTTGTTGATCTAATGCTTCACTTCAATATCTCCATATTGAGTTGTAAAGCACCTCTTGGCGCAATCACTATCTAATGCTTCACTACAATATCTTCCCCATGCTACCTTGTAGAGCACCTTTTGTAATAGTTTTTTCGTGTGTAAATTTTACCATGTCACCTGTCTATTCGACAACGCCCACAAGTGTTTTTGTGAATTGGAGTAGAAGAATAAAAATAATGAAATAGAATTTTATTCGATAATTTTTTGTAATTTACTTTTGGTAATTATTTAACAAAATCTTTCTTGCCAATTCAGCTTCTAGCTAATTTGCATGTGATTATCACTACACATTCCACTCCCTTGTTACTATCAAAATCCCTTATGGACATTTTGATGTATAAACTTGTGCCTACTATATTCGCCTAATATTTTAAATTTTAAGCGATCAAATGTTTGTGAACCAATGACAATGGCGTTTGAAAATAATGATATATTCATCTTCTTTGTGATTTTGTTCTCCTTTTTTCTTTGCATTCCCTCTTCAATGTCAAACATGATGGGGGAGTGCAATTTAAATTCTCTGCTACTGACTATATCCTAGCTCAGGGCGGAGTGAATGTCAAAGTGACCAACAATTGAAATCTTTGTGATGCTAACATCGTGGTTACTTGCAATCCCATGACTAAAAGCTACATTGGTCCCCTATCTCCTAGACAGTCATGGACATTCTATTACCTGGGAAAGCATCAGAACTAAGGGTCAAAAATTTGCTCTGGAACTTGTGCCACTGAGGTTAGTTGGGGCGGACCATAGGGTATCGACTATTTGCTATGAGTTCTAGGGCACTTTGTTTATCAATGGGTGAATAATAACGATCTTCACTTTGCACTTTTTGAAGCAGGTTATCAAAGTTATAATTATAATTCACAGTAATGTTGTTGCAATGTTTCCACAATTGTTACTCTCCACGTCGTATTATTATCCAGATATTGGATTTTGATTTTAATATGAAATTTATAATATTTGTTTAATTATTTCGATAAGTTTCTATATCTTTTATTGAATATATATAATTTTTGTTTTAAAATTTAAATCTTTGTTTTATGGTTACAAATGGTTACAAATGAAAGACGTTCATATATCTGTGATGGAATTTAATAAAAAAAAGTGATGAGATGTTTGTACTTTCGAATTTATTAATACAAATTTTTAGCTCCACATATTTGAAAAAAATATAAAGTTCTCAACCAAATCTATTATTTAAATTGGATGTTCAATTATGATTATGTGAGAAAAGGTTTTATAAACCAAGTAGGTCTCAAAAGGACATGAAAAGCAAAAGGTAGAAATCAAAAGTGCTTACCTTGATAGAGAAGAAGAACATTGGAGGTGGTTGTTGATTATGTGACCATTTAAGTTCTTGGGAGACATTTATTACACAATATAGATTCATGATAGATGGTTTAAGGACAACAATTGGAAGAAATATGATTGAAAATGAAATCTAGAGATAATATATTGTTGTCACTTGAATTGTATATATTTTTTAAGCTTTTCATTATGGAAGAGTTGCATGAATATATATCTTTCAAATTGAAATTAAAACCAACCCTTCAAATTTGATCACTGTTGGCGAAGCCATGAGATACTATTGGTAAAACATGATAACTTGTTAAGATAAATCTATATAATGCATAAGCATTACCATTAATTTTAAGCCATTATCTAATATCACAAAGAGTAGTATGTGTAATTGATAAGCATTTCCATTTACTTTTAGATCAATGTTTAATGTCATAGAGAGAAGTGATGAGTTCACTTATGCCCAAAGGGTTTTAAATTTGTGAGCAGTTGACAGTCACCACATATCGGGAGATAATGGTTATGAATTGCATTCAGTTTTATTTTTCATGTACATGTGTGTTTTGATTATTATTATAATAATTCTTGGGGATCTTACACTATTTTGGAAGTGTGTAGCTTTCAATACGAAATATTTTACTTAGCACGACTTAGACGTCTAAGCCCATAACTTTGAAATTGTATATCTTTGAGTGAAAACATTTTTATTTTATGTAGCTTAAATTTTTAAATGTTTACACTATGACGATGCTTCTAGGTAGGACAATCAATTGAGATCAACTTTATGATGATGTGGGAATCAAGTACAATTATATGATTTTTCTCTTAGTCTTATCATTTTGTATTGTCTTCATTTTTCAGTTTCCTCTTTAGTACAACCAAGATGGATTTTCATGGTACGCGATGCTCGGATCACACGAGCAAGATTACATCATCAAGAGTCTCGAAGGAGTTTTGAGGATTTTTTTTTATGGGATCCGACGATATTCGCTTGACATATTCATCATCATGAGAAATTCCGCACAAATTGTTTTTCATTCCTTTGCTTTATGATAATTCTTATAAAACATGCTTATTATTGAGCATAACTTAATTATTCACGCTTAAGGTGGCATTCCAAGAGGAATATCTAACAAAACACCTTAGTGTATTAGCTCGTTGGAACAAGAACAAGAAGATCTATCAGATGGAATGTTGAGAAGTGACTTCTAGTGGTCGAATAGAGTATGGTGGGCGATTTACCATTTTACCAGATTAAAAATTACTTTAATTAGTCATTTAATTAAAATGGGAAAATATTAATTAAGGGGAAAATACCAAAAGTGACTTAAATAAATTAAAAGTCACTTAAGATGAAGTCAAGGAGGAGCTTCTAGAATAATAATAAAAATAATAAAATAGAATACTTCTAGAAGATTGGAGATCCATCTATTGGGCCTTTAAAAGGAGGAGGAGGAGATCATTTGGGGACATCTTGGTCTTGAGTATTTGTCTTTGGTGTAGATTGGATAATTTAGTTCTCTGCTATAGCATCCCCGGGATGAAACCCCTTGGGTGATTCAGTGAGAATGGGAGAGAACCCATTTCTCCCCTTCATGAATTCATCCATATTTCTCAAGTGCTTCCATCTGATATGTTGTTATAGAGGTCGATGCAACATTGTTGTAGATCTATTTGGGCCATCATCTCAATGATATTCATGTTACTTGTACCAACATATTTACATTTAATAAAATAAGGTTGAGTTATTCTTCATGATTATATTGTATATTCTTCAGTTGCAGTTTATATTTCTAGTTTGTACCGTTAATTTTGTGGTTCAATTTGTGCAAACTATTTATGGAGTTGATGACTTAAATTTCTGAAGCAATTTTATGCTAAATTTATATTTGAGATATTACACATTTCTTGGCTAGCTATATACTCGAATTCTCTTTATACATTATGCTTTCTTGCAGAAGGTGTCACTAATGAAGACAAGCCTATACACCTTTTCGAAAGGCAGAATAGTTTAGAGAACATGTTGCATTAAGAGTTGATACTGGTTGCAGGAAGAGTTGCAATATCATATAAAAAGGTCATACAAGTAGCTCCAAGCATCACCATTATTAGCCCCGAATTTAGCATGCATATAACCATCAATGATGATAGTGACAATTCAAGTGGTAGAATATAGACATATAACAACAAAAATCTGTATAAATAAACTTCTCATTTCCCAATGCAAATTGATTGTTGATGAAAGTAGAAGCAAATAGGCATGAAATTGGCAACAAAAAATTAGATAAGAAACCCCTCACTGCTCAATATCTTGTGCAGACTGATTATTCATCAAACTAGAAGCATAGAAGCATGAAACTCATAACAAACATTTAGATAATGAAGCCCTCATTACTTAGTGTAGATTGATTTCTTTGATTTATTTATTATTTTGAAATTAAAATAAATCTTTTATGTTGAGCAAAGGTTTAGTGTCATTTGTTCTCTTTTATTTAAAATAATAAATAAAATTTCAATTAATTAAATGATAGTTACACACTTGTTAAGTTACTTCATTACTTGTATATTTATTGAAGTAATCTAGTATTTATTATTGATTTTTGTGCATAGTTATAATATAAATATATTTCATGTCAATCTAAATTTTTCACATAAATTTGTAAGTAATATATGGAATAAAACCAACTTAGATTTATCTTAACTTTAGATCTACCAAGTGTCGAGAGAGATCATTTCTCTTATCACTTTAAAAGAGGTTTGTATCTCTCTCAACACTTGGTAAATCCAATATACTCTCATATGAAAATCATGAAAACAAATAGTAGAATACAAAATTCTCAACTAACATAATAACTATATTCACCATCCACGACTTATTTTTATGTTTTTTTCTGTCTTTTGTATTGCAATTTATATAGTATGCAAATCATAAAATAGATGGGAGAGTACAAACAACCCGAGAACAACTTAAAATAGACAAAAATTTATCTTCGTGTTTTTTCTTCTCTTTTGTGTTATAGAACTTGACGGATACAAGCAACTACAAAAATTTGACAAGTATAATCACCAATAAATTCGAAACATCTATATATCGGCATGCCAAGACTTATGATCTAGCAACTAGATAACAAATTCATAAAAATGAACTCCAACTGGCCACTAGACAAAAACAAATTTTACTATTGTGTGCTACAAACATAAAATGATCTCACCCCACTTTCTCGCTTTCTCAAACTTTTTCCTAAATTACAAATTTACATAAAAAATTTGCACCAACCTTTGGCAGGAGCTTATTGCTTCACAAATTTTCATATATATATCCAACTGTTATCCATGTTGTGGTATTCTGTATAGTGATTTATCGCTTTTTCACAAATTACTTTTCTGTTGTCATTAATTGAAATGGATCTCATCATGAAAAATTGTAGTTTCTGCTTCTGTACGTTTCTAAATTTCCAAGTTATTTGGACAAAACACAGTCTTTTGTGTAGTGATTTATCCTTTTTCACAAGTTACTTTTATGTTGTCATTAATTGAAATGGATCTCACCATGAGAAATTGTAATTTATCCTTGTGTACATTTCCAAGTTATTTGGAAAAGACACAAAAGAAAATTATGATCTAAAAAAGATAGTACACACTGCACACCATCTAGAAGCCATCCAAAAGGTTTTGGTCAAACTCTATAATATAGATCTTCAATAGTCAACCACATTTTTAGTGTTTTATAAAAATAAAAAATAAAACAGTATTGCATGTGCATGTCTTATCATTATTTTATGTCATATTCTTCTTTATGTGGTAATTAGAAGTATCATTTACCACGATTTTCGATTTATTGGTATTGGAATTTTTAAGTTGGTTATAGAATTTCTTAATTTATGTATCTTAGGTATATTGTGTTTTGATTGATCATGTTTTTTGTTTTTTGATTTTTTTGCTATGACACTTTCTATTTTTTGGCATGAGTAAGAGGATGTATGAAATTTTTATTTGAATTTGTTGGAATATAAACTAGGAATAAAGAATAAACATGAGTTGTCTTTTATTTAAATGATAAGTATATTACTGCAAGATGTGTGACTTTTGGATCATTTTTCCAAGGTTTTTTGTACTCCTGATGATGGTTGGATTTCTCACACCACAACCCAAATGGATTAGGTGTCTTAACATTCCCCCTTAATCCGAAGGAGTTCTTGTCAATCCAAGCAGAGAGATGAGGACAACTACCAATGGTTGAAAATTCTCTTTGAGTTTGGTGATTTTGGGATGACAACAAACCCAGTAGTTAGCAAAAGTTGAAGTCTTCTACTCAGTGGTGGTTTAAACATGAACACCAACTCTAGAACTCAACTCTAAAGCTTAATAATATCTAAGACATTTCCTAATTTAGCTATAAGTTGATGCCTTACACTAACTAGAAATGCTCACAAATGGAAATTTGAAGATGACCACAAACTAATGTTGATTTAAAGATAACCACAAATTGAATAATACCCACGTCTTTGAATTTGGCTATGGTTCATGTTGTATGACCATAGCTAATTATGGAAAAATTTCGATGATACTCTTGATTCCAAAGAATATTGAGTCAACAAAAGGCCTTTGGTTTCCTTCATGGAAGTGTCTTTAATGGAATCACAATCGATCTTCCAGGTGTTGATATCTTTCTTTTCATGAATGTGCACGATCCAAACAAGGAGTTTTCTTTTAAAGCATGCCAAAATTAGCAGTGCCGGTCATAAGAAAGCCTCAGCCATGCTCCAAATGAGTGAGGTGATGTCCACCATGAAGGCCTTTTGATATTTTCATTCATTGTGGAGTGCATCACCATTGGCGAGGGAGAGATGTATTCTAATTGAAAGGTCATTGGGTTACAATTCAATTATATGGATATGATAATCGAAATGTAAATCCATAACATATTTGTGATTTAGTTCTTCAATTGGAATTGATTGTATCCAGAGAATCTAGGGATCGACAAAATTTTTGTGTTTGCATGTGACAGGAGAGTGGAAAATCTAATATCCATAATGGTAGAAAGGCCATGAGATTTTTCAAATAGGCAAAGAAGCCAAGAGTTAGGTTGTCTTTGATACCATTGTTGGTTTGCAAATAGAATGAAAAATAAATGTGAATTTCATTACCATAAAACATGATATGCATATAAATACATTTTCATGACCATTGGATTCATATTCTGAAGTCTCTTAGACTCTCAATGATGTTTGGATTCCTAATAAATATTTTTAATTTAACTCTGTTGGGTCAATTTAATAAGTAAACTAACACATATATTTTACTTTTCAATCTGGGTTTGTAGACTTGGAATCATGTCCAAAATATATGGATTTCAAATGAAGTCAAGTTTACAAAACAAAGTGTAGAAGTTGAAAGAAATGCATATTACAAATATAAAATCTAACTAATAATTTCCTGATTCAGTATGTAGTAAGTGAAGGAAGAGGTTCCTAACTTAGGAGATCCTCGTTGTCCTTCCCCACAGTACTACCTTCATGGAGAGAAACTGAATAATTGAATAACAATAGTTTATGATGTATAAAAAGTAGGAGAAGACGCTCCTAACTTAGGAGGTCCAGGTTGTCCTTCTTTACAATTCTATTCCATCATTGTTACTGCTGCATTAATACTGGAAATTCAGGAAATAACTGAAGAAAGGAAAAGAGGATGAGTTTTAGTCGTTGTTAATGATTATATAGAAGGATAATTTAACTTAAATTCTTGTTTGTCCCTTCATATGAAAATTAGAATTATACCAATAATCATCCAACAACCATAAGACATCTTTACACATCTAAATGAATGAATAATAAATCTGAAGAAAAAACTATTGCATGAAAATTATGCTAATTTAACCCAAGTGTGCTTAGCTTGGTGTGGGGGTCATCCACCCTTGCCTTGCACACTTGAAGAACTTCAGCTACAACAAAATTAATAAATCATCCATAGCATGAAAAACAAATAGAAAGTGGAACTGGTTCTTCAGATTATCTCCAAGTCTTCAAAAGTCTCAATACAAAATTATACAAATTCTACATGCTTGAATGGTCCATAAACTTGGTTTAAATAGACAAATAATAAAAAAAATGAGCTATAATGTCTCTAACATTCCTATCCATCCTAATCCCATCCATCTAGGTCGAACTCATCCTTTCTGTTTCACAAAATCAGGAAAATCCCAAAAAATACTAATTCTGCCCTTTTTCATAGGGATTTCTGAAAACCAGGTCAAGTTTGACCAGCGTTGACCGGGCCTGTTTTAGCTCAGTTTGACCGAACCAATAGGTATTTTTCCATCCGTGGTTCCAAAGCTTTCCAAATATATTCTCAACTCTTTCCTGAGTGTCTTGCACATATGACTTCCATGAAGCTATTACCGGAATTTTCAGTGCAATCCAAAAATACTTGTAAAACCCAATTTTTACAAAAATATCTAAAAATTGAAAAACTTAATTTAATTACCTGAATATGCATAATACGGCTAAAATGAGGCATATATGGATGATATAAGGTCGAATATGATGGCAAATAGGTGGATTTATGATAAGCAAAATTGACCAAAATTGAGGGCTAACACACTCTTTTATGCAAAAGTGAAGTGATAAGGATGCAAATTGTGTGGTTAACTACGTGGAACGAGGGGAATAACATGGCCATGCTCTCCTTCTGAATTTGGTAATCCTTGCAGTGTTTCTAATATATATTGATGCTTAGAGAAGACTGACTACAAATTAGGATGAATCTCCCATGGGGGTGATGTCTAGTACTTCTATGGCATTAAGCTATCCAATAATAACTAAGTGACATTTCTTCAATAACTTCTACATATGAAGAGAAGTGATAATCTTAGAGGAATTAAGTGTCATCCCCCTAAGGGTATGTTTTTTCCCTTCCTTAGTGAAGCTCATGTGTAATCATTGTGCCTTGAGAACTATATCACAACCTCGAATTTCAATAGAAAACTTGTGTTTTTTGAGATGATATCACCAATCTTTAGTTTTAGATCAACCCCCACATTTCATCATACCACCACTAACTTTCCAGTTTTACAGAAAATTCAGAAGGAATTTTAGCAAAATAAATGCACCTATCATTGAAACTACAAAGAAGGACAAACAACCATTCAAATGGACTTCTGAAGCAGAAAGGAATTTTCAGCTTTTGAAATAGAAGGTAACTGAAAAGCTTGTTCTAGTTTTGCCTAATTTTAACAAGCCATTTCAAGTGAAGTGTGATGCCAGTGGAGAAGCTATTGGAGCTGTGTTGAGTCAAGATGATAGGGTTGTAGCATACTTCAGTGAGAAGATGAATGAGACAAGAAGAAAGTACTCTTCTTATGAAAAATAATTTTATGCAATTGTGCAGGCATTGAAGAAGTGGAGGCATTATTTAATGTCTAAGGAATTTGTGTTATATTCAGATAATCATGCTTTACAGTATATTATGCAGCAGCCTCAGTTGAATCATAAACATGCTAAATGGGTTGAATATCTCCAGAGTTTTAATTTTGTTTTGAAGCATATAAGTGGCCAAGCAAATAAAGTAGCTGATGCTTTGAGTAGGAAAAACCTACTTGTTCAAGAAAACCAATTTGAAGTGGTAGGCTTTGATTTTCTTAAGGAACTTTATAAGACAAATTCAGATTTCAAAGAAGCATTTGAAGCATGCTGTAACCCTGTTTTGACAGATAGAAGCCAGTGGTTGGATTATTTCTTGCAAGAGGGCTTATTGTTCAGAAGAAATCAATTGTGTGTACCAAATTGTTCTATGATGGAGAATTTAATCAAAGAAAAGCATAGTGGTGGACTTTCTGGACATTATGGTGCTGATAAAACTTATGAGCAGCCGAGTCATTTTTATTATTGGCCAAATATGAGAACTGAAGTGGAAAAGTTTGTGAAGAATTGCAAAATTTGTCAATATGCAAAAGGGAGAAGCCAGAATGTAGGCTTGTACACTGCATTGCCTATTCCATACAGGCCTTGGGATATGGTGAGCATGGATTTTGTTTTAGGATTGCCCAAGACACAGAGAGGGAATGATGCAATTTTTGTTGTAGTTGACAGATTTTCCAAGATGGCACATTTTATTCCATGTTATAAAACTAGTGATGCTACTCATGTTGCCAACTTGTTTTTCAAAGAAGTTGTTAGGTTACATGGGTTGCCTAAGAGTATTGTTTCTGATAGAGATACTAGATTTGTTGGCCATTTTTGGAGGACATTGTGGAAGAAGCTTGGTACTAAACTGAGTTTCAGCTCAGCTTGTCATCCTCAGACTGATGGGCAAACTGAAGTAGTAAATAGAAGTCTGGGTAACCTTTTGAGAAGTCTTGCAGGAGAGCATCTCAAATAGTGGGACCATATTTTGCCATAGGCAGAGTATGCATACAATGATTCACCAAACAGAAGTATAGGACAGAGCCCATTCCATATTGTTTATGGAATGCACCCCAGAGGAGTGTCTGAATTGAGAAACTTGGGAAAGGCAGAGTTGAGGAGTGCTGATGGAGAAGAATTTGCTTCAGAGATTCAAGCAATACATGAGCTGGTAAAACAACAGCTACAAGACAGCGGCATCAAGTACAAGGGCAGAGCAGATTCGAGTAGAAGAGAAGTTAATTTTGAAGTTGGAGATTTGGTTTTGGCACACTTGAGGAAAGAAATATTCCCAAAGAAGTAGTATAACAAATTGAAGTTCAAAAAGACAGGACCATGCAAGATACTGAGAAAGTTTTCTTCTAATGCTTATGAAATTGAATTGCCTCCTGATGTCGGGATATCCCCAATATTTAATGTTGCAGATTTATACAAGTATGCAGATGGTGGCACAGATGAAGGACCAACAGATAAAGAACAAATTGAGTGGGTAAAACAATTACCTACAACACAACCACTACAGCCAGAGAAGATCTTAGACAAGAAGGTGTTTAAGAGAACCAGAGGACAAGAATATTTCCAGTATTTGATCAAGTGGAAGGACCAGCCAGATGAAGATGCTACTTGGATGACAGAAGTTATGTTGCAGAAGCTGGGCAGTTCAGTGAAAGAGCTCATGGACAGGAGCCCATGAATAAAATTGCCCTCAGGAGTCTGATGCAGGGGCATTTGAATCTAGTCAGCAATGTGAGAAAATTGTCCACATGTTGTGGCTAGAAGGGCTTGAGAATATTCAAGGAAATGTACCAGCAAAGGTGTCAATACCTTAGCTGTCAGTTACACTTAGGGTAGAGAGGATTAGTATAATAAGTGAAGAAGTTGAATAGTTGATTCGTGTCAGCTTATTTAGTTTCTGTTGATAGAATCATTGTGTTATTATGTAATTAGGCTTTTTGTGTTAAGGATAAACCAGCCCTCAAGAAGGAGCCGAAGAGTTATGTAGAAGATTATAAAATGTAACCCTTGATACATATTAAGGGGGGAATTTGGCAGTAGAAGATTGAGTCGAGAGGTTTTTCTCTCTGTTTTAATAAAACTGTGGACTTATTTATATCTGTGTATGTTATTGAAAATTCTCTCGAAGGACTCATTCCTTCGATTTGTGAACTTTTGTGTATAAATTGGAAGAATAAATTCTGTGTGAACATCTCCTTATTACTCTCTGAATGCATTTGAACTCATGTTCTCAGTGCTTGAATTGAATGTGTTTATATTGAAGAAGGTCGAATAGTGGGCTCTGTTGGAAGAGCGAAATTATAAACATACTCTGTTTATTCAAGGAATATTAAAACTCTGTTTGTTGGAGCGAATGCGTTGTTTTGTTGTTTGGTTGGATGATATCAGTGAAGTCGTTCACAACGTCAAGCGGAGAAGACAAGTCGAAGAAATAAATTAAATTGCATGGAAATCTTGGATTAACATTGTTTAATTACCAGTCTTGGAGAAGACGGTTTTGGAGGAGGATGCCACCGGTATCGCGCAACATTTTGGGCCAAGAGCGGTTTCGAAAAATAAAACGCGATCCTATTAAATTCTGCCACGTTGCCGAGGAAAAACCGCCCATTTCGCATTTTTTTTAGCACTAAAGTTCTGTGAAAAAAAAAAAAGTGATTTCCGTCGGATCCGGGTTGTGGAAGATCAAACGGAAATCGCGCGGGGAAGCTGCACGAAAGATAATCCAAGGTACGATAAGCGGTTTATTCATTTGATAAGACTTATTTAATTAAGTGGAATCCAAGTAGGTGGGGCCGGAGGAAAGACTAACGTTGGGAAAACATACGTTAAGGTTATATCTCCAAGGGTTATAATAACCAATCCTACGGTTATTAGCATTATACGCTTGAAGTTTGGATAATCGCTCCATGAGATTTGAAATGTTAGCTCAATACATTTTGATGTTATGTTCAAAAGGGGTTTCGAACAATAGTTAAAGTGCTTTTAAAGTGGAGGTATAATAGTCGGAACACTTTATTAAAAAGGCCAAGGATCATATTATTTGAGAGTGTACATAACATTAGACTATTGTATTTCATTAATCAAATTCCACGAATTTGATAAATGAAATGGAAGAAAAACTTTAAAGTAGACTCCCTTGGAGAAATAAATTATTGAGACAGAAAAGAATGTACAACTCTCCATAATGCCTACACCCCAATTTTGCTATCACTTCCCCTCTTCACCTTGGGACTTATTTCCCTTGGTTTTATTTCCTTTACTGACTAATGCAAAGTCCACTTGTTTGGAAGAGGTCCTGTCTCTGGTGTTTCTCCTAATCTCTTCCTACACCAAGATGGACCACAATCGCTCCTACTCTGGTAGATTTGCCCTCCCATTTACCGAATCTTGGTAGCTATGCCAATTCTTGGGAAGGCCTAGAAGTTATAGTCACCAGATCATCCTCGAAAATGGTAACACCACAACTTCCAAGCTTATCCCCACATTAGGTGAACTTTGTTAAGTACTTTGGTATCATGTCGCCCTTCACCATCATGATTTTTCTAAGCTTGTCTTTCAGTTCCAGCTTCTTGTGGTCACTGTTTTTCTAAAAAAAGTCTTTTAAGGCCTTCCACATAACATATGGAGTTTCCTTTCCATGGAGGTCCAAAACAATATGATCTCAAACTCCTTTTAACAATATCCTTCTTGCCTTTGCTATGTTCTTCTTCCATGTCGTTAGATCTTGAGCATCTATTGTTGTAGGCTTAGGAATATCACTGTTTATGAATTTATTCAATCCATTGTCTTCCAACGTTGCCTCCATCCTATCTCTACAAGGTATGTAATTTTAACTACCATTAAGGGCATATTCGTGTCTCAATCTAGAGAAATACATCCTAATCCTGTTGTTGGTCATGAAGAGTAGATCTGCAAATTAGATTCACCTACACAGAAAAAACTCGTATTCTTCTCTTCTAGAGTCATTCCTGCTTCGATACCATGTACAAAATCCACGTAGATTCAAATGATCTTGTAATATTCTAAAACAAAATACTTGAATCTACTCTACAAATTGCAAAAACCAATTACAATCACATAATCACATGAACAAGAAAGAGAAATAATTTCAACCACACAACACAAAGATTTATCTGGGGAAAGCCCCAGCTAAAAACCCTGCTATATGTATATTGCATAAGCAAAAGAATATGTGAACATTACAGTGCTTTTCTCCAAGTGCAGAAACCTCTGCACTATCTCTATCTGTCTCAATGATTCCTAGACAAGCCTAGTTCAATAATTAACCAATTTCCGACTTACCCAAGTCCCTATTACCTTGCATAGTTTCCTTGGGTAATCAGGCCCTATTAATTACGAAAATTCCCAATCCATACTGCGCATTCCATTATGGGCCTTCCTCTGTCTGCATGCACCACCTGTACAATTCAGATAATTATACAACTGATAGTACACTGCCCTTGAAATCCAATCTCAATTGGGTCTTTCTTAGAACTAACATGCATGAGTTATTTGCGAGTGAATTATCTGTTATATGATTGATCACTATATGTGAATTAAATCTAATTTTCACACTTTGACCTCTCTCGAGTTCCTCCATAAGTTAGAACTAGTTAAAATGACTTTAACTCAGATAAAATGGGTTAATTAATTACAACTCAAAATAAAATCAACCATAGCTCCTATAATGTAGGGGACACTCTACATGCCTCTAGTTTGACCATCAACTCAAATTAACTGAACCAACTAAGTCATCATAACTTAGTTAACTCGTACAAGCTTATCATGTGATGTGGAATTACAATTTTATTCTAATTTAATTCAAGGGGAAATTAAATTAAAATCCTTCTTGATGCCATTTTCAAGATTTCTTGTTTCCATTTCAATAATTGGGTCATGACTTTGAAATCATCTACAAAAAGGGAAGCAAAATGTTGTTGCAGATGCACTCTCAAGAAGGGATGAGGATGTGAAAGTATTGGCCTGCGCCATTTCTTTATCCAACCTGATTGGATAACTAAAGCAAGGGCTAAACGGAAGAATGTTGAAAAAGTATGGACACTCATTCAAATGTTGCAGCAATATCCTTGTGCATTTGATATATTTATCTAGAAAAGTGATTCATTGGTACACATATTTCCTATATCTATGAAAGAACTCCCAACTCAAACAAAAGGTTCTTTTGGAATTGCACACCTCTCCTATAGGAGGACAATCAGGATTTTTAAAAACTTACCACATGGTCAAGAAGGTTTTTTTTTGGGATGGCCTTAAATATGATACTCAGACGTTTGTGGCAGAATGTTTGGTTTGCTAACAAAACAAAGTCGATACAATTAAGACCCCAAGTCTTTTACAACCATTAGCCATTCCAAGTCAACGTTGGGAGGAAGTCTTGATGGATTTTATCACAAGTTTACCCAAGTCTAAAAGATAGAGTGTAATCATGGTGGTAGTTGATAGAATTACCAAATATGCACACTTTTGCGCACAATCTCATCCTTTCAAAGCCAATTTAGTCACTACTTCATTTGTGGAAACAATTCAAAAGTTGAATGGAAACTGAAAGATTATTTTAAGTGATAAATATCCCATTTTCACTGAATTTTTTTGGATAGAATTATTTTCTTGTCTTGATACTCAATTAGCTCATAGCTCATCTTATCATCCTCAATATAATGGTCAATCTGAGATAGTGAAAAAGTGTTTGGAATGATTAATATTATCTAACAATGTGGAAAATCCAGATTCTTCCTCTTCATCAATAAATTAGTTGCTTTGTACCTTACAAACAAACACAATGGGCTGAGTGGTTACCTTTGGCAGAATGGTGGTATAACACTTCCTTCGATACCATAACAAAAATGACCCCATTTATGAATATTTATGGATATAATCCACCATCCATCTCATCGACTTCAAGAGACCATTGTAAGGTTCAAGTACTGGAAGATCACATCGAGCATCAACAACAAGTTCACCAACTCTTAAAATATATCTTGGCTATGCCGCATAATCAAATGAAACAATAGGCAAATCAACATCACAATGAAATAAGTTTTGATGTGGGTGATTGGGTATTTTTACGTCTATAACCATGCAAACAAATGTCCCTCAAGCAAGCCAAGAAGGATAATAAATTATCACCCAAATATTATGGCCCTTACAAGGTATTGCAAAGGATTGGTACTATGGCATACAAATTGGAGTTTCCTGCATCTTCGCGAGTATATCCATGTTTTCCATGTTTCATGCTTAAATAAGGTTATAGGTCACAAGCTCCTAGTTCAAACTATATTTCCCGAACTTGAAGAGGAATGAAAAATCATATTGGAACCTAAAGCAATCATAGAAACAAGAATTCACTAGCTACAAAATCGATCAATTTCAAAGTATCTCATTACTTGGAAGATTTTTCGACATGAGAGGATGATTGTGTCACACAAAAGCATCCTGAACTACTCAAGCATTGAGGAAAACACTATTTTGAAGGAGAGGGGCATGTTAGGTCCCTATAATACTAATATAGACCCCATATTTTTATTGTTGTGCCCCATAGAAACCCACTATTGTTAGTGTAGAGCCCTTACATTATTATTGTTATGTAGGCCCTAATTATATTTTGACCCTTTAGACTCCTATATATACCAAGGATGTCTTGCCATTTGAATCATCCAAGAGTTGTTCATTTATGCGATGTAAAAGGAGGTTGTCTCCTCAAAGAAGCTTATTTTCAAGTCGTTGATCTATCTTTTCTCTTGTTTTTGTGATTTGGTTACATAACAATCAAACAAATAAAATAAGATTGAGGAATTAAGACATAAACATCATAAAATAATGAATTGGCGGAATTTGTGAAATATTCAATTAAGAACAAATATGTGGATGTGTAGGGGCAAGTGGGAAAAAAAGGTGTGTGTGTGTGTATGTGTGCAGGTGTGTACATATAGATCTGTTGGTATTTATTAAGAGGCACTTTATAGCCCAATATGGATTAGATATTGTAGTGTATGTAAAATGATGCATTGGATCAAATAATAATAATAAAACATATAATGTCGACTCAATTAAAAAAGTAATAAAAAGTAGTAATAAAAACAATAGATCAATTCAATTCAATTCAATTTGCTATATTGTAATTTTTTTAATTAATAAAATTATTTCGAGAAAAGATTCGTATATGCATATCACGTTAAAATAAATTTAAATATTAATGATTCATATTCATGATCATGATATTTTAAAACTTCATGTTTAAATTTAATTAATAAACATACCAAAAATTAATACTCACAATAAACATTTTTTCTAAAAATTCCATGCTAGCTCATATATGTAACTAAATGTAGTAGGATTTTATTAAAACTAAAGATGAGAATATTTCTATATATACATATGTGAAATTTATATAAATTTAATAATATTATTAACAACCTATTCATCTTAACTTTGGATCTACCAAACACCTAGAGGTGCAAATATTTTTTGAAGTTTTGCATTTAAAATTTATGAAGTTTTGCACTTTTGCACTTAAAATGAGATTTGGGCTTTAAGAGATTCTCAAGTTTTACACTCAAAAAGAAATTTGCATCTTGAAAGATTCTCAAGTTTTCCACCCAGAAAGAGATTTACACTTTAAAAAATTTAATCCCTTTGAGCACTTTTTATGTCCAAAGTTAAAATAAATACATGCTTTTATATTTACGCTCATAGATTTATATGCTTACATGCGTAAGCCTTATGTATAGTATGTATTATTTGTCATTATGCAAGTCTCGACATTTAGTTAGCATGCGTGTGGGAAATTCCAAGAGATAAGCTTTGAGAAGGGATTGAGGTAAAGTAGCCTAGATCCATCTTAAACTTGGATCTACCAAGCATTGAGAGGTATCAAGTTGGGAGTTAAGATGAATCTAAGTTGGTACTCGTGCATTTCATAATGGATCATTTTCAAGCTTTTAAATATGATTCATTATAACAAATACCATGGGCTATGCAATACCATGAGCTTATAAATCACTATAGGTAAATCCACCTAATGACTACCTTAAACTTATCTTAACTAGTCTAACATATAACTATATAAAGTATTAATTATTATTTTATTTTAAATAATTTGACGAAATCAACATTACATTACATAACGTTTTACAATATAGCTACCATAGTGAAATGTAGAATACCTCAACATGATAATTTCACATGATTTTATTTTATTCTAAAATATTGCTATTCTAAATTGGAAAAAAAGACTATAGATTTGTTTCTATGTATATATAGTTTATTGTTTCATATGCACAATTTAAATTTACTTCATTTTATTTTTTCAGATAGAAAAAAACGTTGTTTTCTTTAACCGTTCATATATCAAGTCATTACATTCTCATCTCGAAAAGATAAGAAAAACACGATCCAACCATCATTTTAATTTTATATGTATATGTAATTTATTGTTTCATATGCACAATTTAAATTTACTTTGTTTTATAATTAGTATACTAAGTTAGAAGCTAGACGTTGAATTAATGAGTATATTTTAATCAATTAACTGTCAATTAAAAGAATTAACTGTCAATTAAAAGAATTAATAAGAGGTTTATATATATATATATAAATTTTAAATTAAATTTAATATTTTCAATTAGAAAAAATAATAATTTGAAAATTCATTATCATGTTTAATAATATATATCAAAAATTAGTGATTAAGATTATTTAGAATAGTTGGAGAAAATGATTAGAGCCTTTTTTACTTAAATTTAGTTTCCATAATTAATACTATGAACTTTAATACAGTCTCTCTTTTAATCTTGTTGAGAAAGAATATATATATATATATAATTGTGTAAACTTCCAATCACTTTCAATACCTTAAGAAAAACCTATAAACAAAATTTGCTTAGATGTGATTTTCACCGAAAAAATGTATACACAAAAATGTAACTTTATAAATTAATTTTATATTTTTTTGTAATTTTTATTATTATTAATATTTATCTCTAATACCATTACCATTTGCTCTAGTTTTAAACATTATTATTATTATTATCTAATTTTAAAATCACGGCCAAGCAAGACACCAAATTGATATATAGAATTTCCTTATTTATAAGACAAGAAACCCACCTTTATGATATTTAAACTACAATAAAATTTAAATTAGCTTTTGTCTGAAAAGTTGGTACAAATGGTCCTTATATATATATAATTGTGTAAACTTCCAATCACTTTCAATACCTTAAGAAAAACCTATAAACAAAATTTGCTTAAATGTGATTTTCACCAAAAAAATGTATACACAAAAATGTAACTTTATAAATTAATTTTATATTTTTTTGTAATTTTTATTATTATTAATATTTATCTCTAATACCATTACCATTTACTCTAGTTTTAAACATTATTATTATTATTATCTAATTTTAAAATCACGGCCAAATAATACACCAAATTGATATATAAAACTTCTTTATTTATAAGACAAGAAACCCACCTTTATGATATTTAAACTACAATAAAATTTAAATTAGCTTTTGTCTGAAAAGTTGGTACAAACGGTACAAACAATTGAACTTAACATCGTGCAGGTGAGCTATCCGTCATCTGAGCGAGGGCTGCTTGCAATTGCAGTACATATTTAGGGTGAGGGGCACCGCCACCCCTCCCCACCCACATGTTGACGTGGAACCGACCTATACCTTCAGCACCTGGAACATGACTATACCTTCAGAACAAATCTGTCTTTCTGATTAAACTGGTTATAATTTATCTGTGGATCAATCAATACGTGTAATCTTTCTGTACGACACACCTTCATGCCGCTCCACAAAATTGCAAATATCGACTTCCTTCACATCAAATCACGTCAAGTTTTGTGATTCCCTCGCCAGCTTCAAATCCTCATGGATGTGTACCTTGCAAGCCATCATACCCGTGCAAACATGCCACTTACTACGATTACCCAAGTCTAGGAACCTGGATATCTTTATAAGACTCGCAAATATGTGGCCCAGGCGTTCATTTCAACTTAGAAATGAACTCACAGCTACAGGCAGGTGGAATCATACACGCGACTATAAAGGTTTTAATATCTCTATCAATTCCATAGTAAAATTGACTGCACCTGCAAATCTCTTATAGGCTGAAATCATAACTTTACTGTGGGGTTAAAGTCAAGTTATTTAACAATGATGATTGAGTTTAAATTTTTAATCAATTGAGTTTAATTATAGTTAATGAGAAATGAGTATTATTATGTTTGTAATAGATAAGCATTAAGCAATGAGTTTTTAAGTGTTTATGGAGTTTTTGAGAATCGTTGAATCCATGTATGTAGTCAAAAAACCAGTTTAAACAACACGACAAATCAAGATTTGGCCACAATTTTTTTCACTTGATTCTAGCCAAAAATCCAAGGAAACTCCAAAAAATCGCATTTAATATAGATACTCCTTTGATATATACTAATATGATTGGGGGATTTGAGTCTATCCTAAGATCCATAATAACTATGGGTATTAAATACTATTTTTAGCTGGTGTACTGTAAATGCCTTTAGTTTATAGCCAAATGGTATTGTGAATGCCTTACAAACTTGGTTGGCTTAATTAATAATATCATGGAACTTACAATATGGAATTAGTGTTCTTTTTTAAATGTATTTTCATAATCTATTTGCATTTATTACAAAATATTTACTAAAAAAAAATCAAATAAAATAATTTTTACAATTACTATAAAACATATTATCATTTTTCATATTTAATTAGTAAGGTTATGGCCTTTATAATGTTACATTTATCTTATTATTATGTGTGTTATTAACATTAGGTTAACCACTTATTAATTTGGTCAAACATGTTAAATAATTTTTAATTTAAAACGGAACTTTATTTTTTTAATTTTTACTAATATTTTTATTAACATTTATCGTTAATACTATTAGTTGTAAATTTAAAAATGTTAATTATATTAATTAACTAAATTAAATTAATACCATTAACTCTTACAAATATTTTTATTAACATTTATTATTAATATTATTAGTTATAAATTTAAAAATATTAATTATATTAATTAACTAAATTAAATTAATACTATTAGTTCTTAATTACAAAAAATTAATTAATTATTAATTAATTAAATTAAATAGTAAGCAATAGCTACTCTATACCCTGGTTTAAATTTCAATTGAGAAAAGACAACCCAAAAATACAACATGCCACTCTTGTTTTATCAAGAAAACATGTCCATCCATAAATTTCAAGCTTCTTTTGATTGATTGTAATTTATTTCTAGAATATGGTGACCCCCAACGGAAAATGAGCTAGCACATGACATTTGACACTTTATGGAAGCTCCAACGGAAAATGAGCTAGCACATGACATTTGACACTTTATGGAAGCTTCAATTTCGTAATATAATGACTAATTAGACTTGCCATTTGATTTTTATGTTTTTAATATTTTGATTTTGATTTTTTAAGTTGATAAAAATTATATTAAAGTTCTTCAAATTAAATATTAAATTTTAATTTTCATACTAATCATAAAATCAAAAAGTATTTATAGAGTTTGAAAAGTTTTGGTGTCATGATTAAGTGGGTATAATTATTTAAAAAATAAAAAAACAGTAAGAGAAAAATTAATAGAGTATATAACAAGGTGTATATAAAAGTAAAACATGAATGAAAAAAACTTATTAAAAAGACCTAATGGGGATAATTAATTAGAGAAGAAGCCTCTCGGTTCTCCATGAACCAGGGTCGTTGTCCATCCTTTTCATCCTCGATGAGGATGGGATTTAAATTGGTGTCCTCTAAAGTAGTAGAACCTGTGAACTCGATCACTTTCTCTTTTTTAGCATTGATACTATAAACTTTGAAGCTGAGACCAAATGTGACTTGAAAAGAGCTATGAATTTGGCCTCAAACTCTTCAGATGGTCAGGAAACTCAAAGATAGAATCAGGATAAAGTTGACTTTGCTCTTCCATAACACCAATAATCAATTTTCTAGCCAACTAGTAAAACTCCATAGCACAAAATACCTTTACATCCGTAGACCTTAAATACCCTATATCCTCCACCCAATCTTGAAATTTGGCCTCAATCTAATTGGTGTAGGTCCAATGGTGAATCTATTTGACAAACTCAATCAACTTGCCAAGAATAACTTGTGAATCACGAGAGCTTGAATGCAAATACCTTTGCATGGATTTATGGGAAACTCTCTTGGCTTTAGAGTCATGGATATAGTGAGAAGCACCCTGATAGAAAGGCCTATACCCTTCCTCAATATGGAAAACACCCATTTTGCTCCACTTAGGGATGTTAGGACCACCCATGAGAACTAAGGTGTAGACCTAAGGAAATTGGCTACCAATGGAAGTTGAAGAGGCCTTGGTGATGCTTGAGGTAAAATCGAAAACTAAAAAGAGAAGAGATCAAAGAGGGAGGTGCTAGACCCTCGAAGAACCCATACACATGGACTAGACCTGCAACTTAGGAAATCAATCGAGAAACATAAATCCACCCTAGTGAATGTAGCTCAAGCCAACATTAGTAATAAATTTAACACAACCTAAAACCCATAGGCTAACAGTAGATAAAATGCGAATGTAACCCAAAACACACATACCATCCAAACTAGGGAACCAATTGACTAGTGATCTAAAATAAAAAACAAATCCAAGCCAAGGGAGATTAGAAGGATACCTAAATCCAATACGAGACATGGTAATGGTGCATAAGATCCCAAACCCCCTCTTCTATCCATGATGGAAATTTTACTCGTCATCTCCTATTCGATGGAACTGTTCCATGGTCATGCCATCCCTTCACCATCACCTCTCATAAAACCATCATTAATTTCACACCAATTCTCGTAATCATGAAGGATAGGAATGGAGGCCATGAGTCTCCAAACATTAAGCTTCATTGTAGGAAATTCACATGTCCAAGCCAACTCCTTGAACCATCCCTAACACCACCCCATCCAAGGGAGTGTTGTCACCCTTGTTGTTTGGAAGGTAGTTGTCCAAAAGTTGGGCGCAATGAAGTGAATTTAGAGGAACAATTAAATCCCTTCCATTGAAGTCCACTCCCTAGTTGGTGAGGTGATTGACCAACCCATTAGCCTTTATTAAGACACGAGATGGAATAAGAATGAAAAAATTGTTCGATAAGGGATGAAACCTAAGAGAACTGAGACAAAAGACGCCAATTTTAGAAACCTTGTCTAGAGTAGAGCCACATAAAATCCTAGTACGCACATGAATAATAATAGTTGAGATCCTTTCAACAACAAGACATAGGAAGTTAAGGTTGATGTCTAAGATCATGCCTTTTATGATGCCATCCAATTCTATTGTGTTATTGGTGTTGCAACCTAGGTTAATGGAAAATATATAATAAATTGAGCCCTTGGAATTTTTGAATACTCTTCCCACATCTATTAGACCAAGATTACCCTTAGTAGCCCCATTAAAATAAAGTTAAAGAAACTCTACTTAGGGGTTGCCTAATGATTTAGGGAGGCAAAGGGCAAGAGCCTTTTTGGGCCAAAGAGATAGATAAATGGAGTGAGGCTTTATTTGTGAAAGGTGAGAATCACATTGGCTTGTGGATTAGATGTTGAGGACAACCATGCATTAACAACAATAAACTCCTTGATTCTAGATTGAAGAGAAACCCGCGTTTTTCTCAAGGAATGGTGTTGGTTTTTAAATATTCTCTAGTTACATTACTTCTAGATAAACCATAAAAGATGCCCTAGGAACATGTGCCAAACATAATTGAGAATATGGTTGGAGAAGGGGGTTTACCTCCATGAAGCAGAGTATTCATGCCATTTTCTTGATCCATTTTCCTCAAGGGAAGAGCACCCCTATCCCAAAGTGTATTGGCAAAAATTATAGCAGTTGAATAAGTGATCAACATATTCTGCTTGGATTCCACACATGTGGTAAATTAAGGGGCCCACAAAGCTACGAGTAAGAAAGTGATCCTAGGTCAAAGTTTCCCTTCTTATGAAAAGCCAAAGAAAAGAATAGATCCTAGGCCAAAGATCACAATTCAATACTTGTTTCCAAATATGATTTGCCTTTAGTCTACCATGATGTGCCTCATGAGCAAAAGCTTGATTGACATTGAAATTTCCTTGCCAATGAGAACCCCATCTAAGAATATTAGTACCTTATATTATCCTTAATCTCTCCTTTATCCTCTTTATGCATATAAAACTTTTTCTTATCTTTTAATGGTTTAACCATATAAAACTTCCCTTTATATTTAACATGTTATTTTGAAGAAATTGAAATTATATATAAAAATAGTAATAATTCCTCTTAACAATTCAAAATAAATACCATTAACAAATTATTATTTACTTATTTCAATATAATTTTGATAAAAAATATTTTATTTAATAATTTTTTAATATTTTAAGTGTTGTTTAACTCTTTTTCCTTAGTGATAGCCTTAATATGAAACGTACATTTAAAACATAAAAGAATATTTAACATCAATATTTTAAACAACTTATAATCACTTCACTTGAAAAATAAATTACCTTTACACCTCTTCTAAAATAATAATACCTTTTACCGGTCAGGGGAAAAATTCTTCATTATTATCTTTTAATAAATAAAGCAGCCTTCCACTGCTTTCCTTTATCTAAATTCAATGAAAGTAAATCTTTCATGGCTTTCCTAATGTGACAATGTGAAGTGGGTCAAATTCCTTTCCTTTCTCACTTTTACCAAATTCAATGTGAAGTGGGCCTCTTTCTCACTTTTATCAAATTCCTTTCCTTTCCCACTTTTATCAAATTAAAAAAGTGGGCCTTACGTGGTTTTCACAAAATGCCTTTCTCTGTTTGGTTTCACTTATCCAATTGCCATGTAATATCTTTTTCTATTTGGTTTCACTTATCCAAATGCAATGGGAAGCGGCCCTTGCATGGCTTTCATAATGAGAAGACGTCTTTCTGACTTTGATCAAATTTACTGTTAGGTGGGTTTTATATGGATTTCATTTAACTCGCAATGTCCTTTTTAACTCGCAATGTCCTTTTTAACTCAGGAAATATCCATATTCAATCTAAAGTGGGCCTTACGTGGTTTTCACAAAATGCCTTTCTCTGTTTGGTTTCACTTATCCAATTGCCATGTAATATCTTTTTCTATTTGGTTTCACTTATCCAAATGCAATGGGAAGCGGCCCTTGCATGGCTTTCATAATGAGAAGACGTCTTTCTGACTTTGATCAAATTTACTGTTAGGTGGGTTTTATATGGATTTCATTTAACTCGCAATGTCCTTTTTAACTCGCAATGTCCTTTTTAACTCAGGAAATATGATTTTCTAAATCTTTTTATAAATTTTTATTAATTTATAATGGAGTTGTTTTTAATACGATTTTTTGAAGTTTATGGTGGATTTTCTGGCTAAAATCCGGCTGAAAATTTTGAGGTGAAATCTTGATTTGTGATATTTAAACTAGATTTTTCACTGCATATATGGATTCAACACCCTAAAAAACCCCTATGGCACTACTTCGATTGTGCAAAGTTTACCCATCAAGTTTGTTATTTCAGTGAATTCTTGCCGGATTTTAGACAAATTAGATCGGAAAAATAAATTGTTAAAGTTTTCAAAAAGTCGCATTAAAGACAACTCGATTTATAATTATGGCATATAATTTATTATAATTATACTATCTGTTTTTGTAAATTTGGCAACAATGTGGTTACATCATGGTCATGTCCAAGAATAACACCCGAATAGGACGAGGAATTGAATTGGTGACTTAACATTTAGGAGTGCCTTAACAAGGCACCCAATCCTCGTTCATCCAAAACCCGTTGAATTATAATTGATACGAAATTAATTATAAATTATAATTTTTATTAATTTATCCCACTTCTACAAGGCATACTGAGACACTATAAAAAGAAACTTGGTCCGCATTATGAAAATCTCCTAACTGGTACTGAGGGTACAAAAGGATTGTAGAGTGACGCTGGAGTAGTGGGTTCTGGTGGTTACGAGGATCCATAGCGCCATTCTACTAGCTTGGGTTAGTGATCGAGAGATAAATCGTCACAAGAGGATTATGTTTTGATGGAAGAGACTGAAGGTGAACGACTAAAGACAATTTCCCCTCCACAAGAGACTCCACCTGTTTCTACCCATCCACCCAAGTCCCCTAAATTATATAATATATTTTTATTTTATGAAAGTATTTGTAATTTTAATTATAAAAATAAATTTAAATAGTTTTATATATTTTAAGTATTTATATAGATGTTTATTCCCGATTGAAGTGTTGGAAGTTAGGACATTGGAGGAAGCGGGGATCTTGCCTGATCTGAAAGGACTATATTAGTTTGTTGTGCTAAGTGTCTTTTCAGATACAAAACATGTACATATTTGTCTCCATTTGTTTGCTTAAGGATTGAGGAATTTAACCATGAAACATAGATGAAATTGTGAATTTTAAGCATGTAAATGAGCCTAAATAACACTGAGCAATAATGTATAACAGAGAAATAAAACCACACATAAGATTTACACAGTAGGCATGATGAAGAAGCTCACTCCTCCTGGGCTACATTTTCTAGTCCATCTCCCAATGGCATGCCCATCTTTCATTATGCTCAAAATTTTGCAAATACATGTGTTTACAAGCCTCCAATGGTTGTTTTCTCTGCACCAATGGCTCTAGAATGCTCAAATTAGTCTAGGTAGACTCTTGTTTCACCCAATTTGGTCGAAAATTGACCTGGCTAGGCTTTTGCCCAATGTCCCCTACAAAACCTCCACTAAAACTGGAGGACTGCAGTTTAACTGTAGTTAAATTCGACATAAACCTCTGAATTTGAAGGTGCGCTAAACCTCTTGCCGAAAATCAAGTTGTAGCATTAACTGTAACGGTTAAGGGCGGGGTGGCCTCATGCTGACCGCCCAAAACCTCACGGTTAGAACCTCTGGATTAAAATTTAGGTGCGAAACTTGGTGTAGTGGTGGAGTTCCACTAGCCATCGCAACTTTCTTTGGAGTGCGCACATGTGACAAGGAATTGGAGCCGCCGGAGTTAACGGTTTCCGGAACCGTTGGATAGCAGCAAAATATGTTGCGGTTTTAATGTTGTAGCATGTGATATGTTTTAAATTTAATGTCGACGGGTCACGGTTTTAATAGCCATTGGTTCGTTGCTACAATCGCAGTTATAACATTTTCACATGTTACCAAACTCAACGGGACCACCGGCGGTCCCCCGCCCCCCCCTCCCCAACGTGCAAAGTTAACAACCTTAAATAGATTTGGTGCGCCTATAGGGTAAGCTTCACCTAGTAACGGAGATGG
Organism: Pinus albicaulis; assembly: GCA_034641835.2. Classification (NCBI taxonomy): domain Eukaryota; kingdom Viridiplantae; phylum Streptophyta; class Pinopsida; order Pinales; family Pinaceae; genus Pinus; species Pinus albicaulis. The sequence goes on along the minus strand of CM076583.1, from coordinate 1,235,926,202 downwards.
TCAAAGACTTATGCGCGCTTGGAGGTCACAGGGTCGAACCCCCCGGACCCAAACAAAATTTTACTAAACCGTACAGGGGACACGTGGCAGCCTCAGGGTTGGCCATGTGTCACCCATCCATAGGTCCAAAAAAATCCTTGGTACAACCCATCAACGATCCGAAATGTGCCATGTGGTGAAACATCATTGGTTTAGAGAAAAAAAATATTCCCAGAATATTCCACTTTTGCTGACTGTACACCTTCATGTTGACTGGGCATCCCAGTCAAACCTGTCACAATTTTAGATGTTTAGGAAAACGATCAGAACGCGATATCTCCCTCATACGACATCAGTTTTTCGAATCGTTCACGACACCAGAATCAGAACGACGAGATCTACCCGGTCGCTTAGGTTTGGTACAGTTTTGAGCAGTTTCAAGTTTGAGAAAAATTCATGAACTCCTGATCACACCTCCCCGTTGGGAAGCTTTTGGACCCTAAATCTCTCTGTATTACTAATTATGAAGATGAGGAGACTGTGTCCTCTCTCTTCTAGTATTTATCCATTGAAAATTTCCTAATTTAATCAATTGGAGCTTTTCATGAAAAGACAAAATTTTCCTTGATTCCGTCGACCATCTATTGTTGTCTTTGACACCGTCATGCTGCACATTTTCTGAATTTGCAGAACAACAATCTAATTTTAGAGAAAACATCTTGTTTCTACCTTGGTCAATATTCAAAGGAAACTTGGAATCTTTCTCACCTTGCACTCTGTCATTATGGTGATTTTTAGCTGCTTTTGCCTTGAACTTGTGTCGACTCTTGACCAAGTTTCTTCGCCATTGCACTATGCCTTTTGGAAACCAGCAATGAAAATTTGTGAAACCTGTGCCTTCTTTGCCTTCTTTACCAAGCTGCTTTGTCCTTTCTTTGACCTTTGCAACCTCTTGCACTGACACCTTGTTTTAAACATTGTTCAACACCAATGTTCACTGTTGTAACTGCTTGTCATCTTCTTTCAAAGACAACTTGTTATGAATCTGAAACAACTCATTACATATATCAGCATTTGTTTGAAAAGTATGATGCAAAACATATCTTTGTTTTGTCATCATCACTGTCAAGTTTTGGCTTGCATTGACTAGCCTCTTCATTTTCCCTGCATTAACCAAAGAAGTATCTAGGTTCTTGCGATGAGCTCTCACAATATACTCCTTTCCATATTTAAATAAATGGTATTTTTTCTCATGGCGATGGAAGAGATCTTTCCTGTCATACAAGTAAGGATTGCCCAACACATACCTGTTATGTCAAGCGGAACCACATGTAATTCAACTGTGTCAACAAAATGTGCAGTTATTGCAAACCGCAATATGCACTTCTTTGAAACCTATAAATTTGCATCCTTAAAAATCCACCCAAGTGGATATGGTTTTGGATGTAGAATGGTCTCAAGATCAAGTTTCTTGACCAAGTCTTCAGAGATTAAGTTTTCTTGTGACCCACTGTCAAACAATGTGTCAATATTGGTATGTTTGGATATGACCCTCCCATGAAACAATTCGATTCTCTCTTCTTCATTTGGAGCTTGTATGTGACAGTTTGATGTACTAGTACTGGGTTTAGTTTCAATTTATTTCCCCTTCATGTTCTTTAGTCCCATGGCTATAATTTTTGTTTCATCTCCTGAATCTAACCCTAAGTCTTGTTCATCTATAGCAACAATTTTGCCTTTCTCTTTGGCTTTTAAGCTATCTGGTTTCAATTCTGGATGAAGTTTCCAACATGGTCTTCATCATGGCCAATTTTTGAACAATTTTTGCAAAATAATTTTCCCTTCTCTTTCCTGATATTTTCATTCCTCTTTTTCTTCCATTTTCATTTAAACTAATTTTCCTCATTCTCATCTATGTTTTGTTTTCCCCTTGCCTCCAAGTGTGTGGCTTGTACACAAACTTCATCTAGACTTGTAGGGTTAAACATGAGGATAGTATGTCTTAGGTAGCTATGTAAGCCTCCTATATACTTGAGAAAAGTATATTGGCTCTGCAAATCTACCTTTAATAAGAGAGCTCTTCTCCTAAATTCTTGGGTGTAAACTTGTACATTTTGTCCTTTCAATTGTTTAAAATTTTTCTAGTCCATTATGGCTTTCTGCATGTAAGCTAATGGATAAAGGTGTTGTTTTATTGCAGAAATGAAATCAGTCCATGATAGAATAATCTTACCATGCTTCTTTATCTCCTCCTTTGTCTTGGCTTCCCACCAAACAAGTGCTACACCTTCCATTCTCAATGAAACTAATTGGATTTTGGTATCATCATCATGAAAGTTTTGGATTCTCAAATAGACCTCCAATTGCCTAATCCAATTATCAAGCTTTTCTGCATTGACTTCACCATCAAATATTGGCAATTCAAACTTAACATCAAGTTTTAGAAAAGGACTTTTACTAGTGTTATTTGACTTGTGTGGCTGATGTACTGAAGATGAAGTAGAGGATGATGATGATGATGAGGGTGAGGATAGTGACTTTCCACTGTCTCCATTTCCTCCATTTCCCTTCTTTGACTTATCTTCATCATTGTGACCTCCTGATGATCCCTGTCCTTCCTTGTGAAGTTTGGACCTTTCTTCTTCTAGTTTCTCATTCCTTTCTTGATAAAGGATTCTAACCATCTCAGTCAAGTCAAGAAATTCTTTTTTGTACACTCTTTCTTCCTCTTTGGGATCCACTTCTTCATAGATTTCTTCTTCCTCTGAAGGCATGCTTAATGCTACTTCTGCTTCTTTAGGAGGTGAACTAGGTGGTGGAGAATGTGGAAATCTTGCCCTCCTTTGCTGTGGATCACTTTGAGACCCTCTTGTTTCCACCAATTTGCCTTCTCCTCTCTTGAGCTTGAGCCTAGTAAGCATGTGAACACTTTCAAACCGTTAAACAAATATTTGCACACAACAACACCAGAGAATAAACTCTAGCTCTGATACCAACCTGATCTGAAAGGACTATATTAGTTTGATGTGCTAAGTGTCTTTTTAGTTACAAAACATGTACATATTTGTCTCCATTTGTTTGCTTAAGGATTGAGGAATTTAACTATGAAACGATGAAATTGTGAATTTTAAGCATGTAAATGAGCCTAAATAACACTGAACAACAGTGTATAATAGAGAAATAAAACCACACATAATATTTACATAGCAGGCATGATGAAGCAGTTCACCCCTCCTGGGCTACATCTACTGGTCCAGCTCCCAATGGCATGTCCATCATTCATTATGCTCAAAATTTTTCAAATACATGTGTTTACAAGCCTCCAATGGTTGTTTTCTCTGCACCAATGGCTCCATAATGCTCAAATTAGCCTAGGTAGACTCTTGTTTCACCCAACTTGGTCGAAAATTGACCTGGCTAGGCTTTTGCCCAAAGTCCCCTACAAAACCTCCACTAAAACTGGATGACTACAGTTTAACTACAGTTAAATTCGGCGTAAACCTCTGAATTTGAAGGCGCGCTAAACCTCCTGCCAAAAATCAAGTTGTAGCATTAAGTGTACTGGTTAGGGCGGGGTGGCCACATGTTGACCCCCCCAAAACCTTGCGGTTAGAACCTCTGCATTAAAATTTAGGTGCGGAAATTGGTGTAGTGGTGGAGTTCCACTAATCGTCCCCACTTTCGTCGGACTGCGCGCATGTGACAAGGATTTGGAGCCACCAGAGTTAATGGTTTTCTGAACCGTCAGATAGCAACAAAATATGTTGCGGTTTTAATGTTGTAGCATGTGATATGTTTGAAAGTTAATGCCGCCAGGTCACAGTTTTACTAGTCATTGGTTCATTGTTACAGTCGCAGTTATAACATTTTCGCATGTGACCAAACTCAACGGGGTCACCGGCAGGTTGGGACCATCGACAGTCCTCCCCCCCCCCCAACATGCAAAGTTAACAACCTCAAATATATCCGGTGCGCCTATAGGGTAAGCTTCACCCAGTAGCGGAGATGGTCGAAGACTTATGCGTACTTGGAGGTCACAGGGTCAAACCCCCGAACCCAAACACAATTTTACTAAACCGTACAGGGGACACGTGGAAGCCTTAGGGCTGGCCACGTGTCACCCATCCATAGGTCCAAAAAAATCCTTCGTATAACCCATCAACGATCCCGAATGTGCCACGTGGTGAAACATCATTGGTTTAGAGAAAACAAAATATTCCCATAATATTCCACTTTTGCTGACTATACACCTACATGCTGACTGGGCATTCCAGTCAAACCTGTCGCAATTTTAGCTGTTTGGGAAAACGATCAGAATGCGATATCTCCCTCATACGACATCGGTTTTTCAAACCGTTTGTGGCATCAGAATCAGAACGATGAGATATACTCGGTCGCTCTGGTTCGGTACAGTTTCGAGCAATTTCAATTTTGAGAAAAATTCATGAACTCCTGATCATTGCCACTCGGCCGACTCCCATCACATTTACGAGGGGGGTGGCATGGCCAACCCACCCCATGCAACACACATGCGAACAAAATTTACCACCCTTCATTCTTATGATAGAAAACACTATTCGAATTCTCTGGGATGAGAGGCCTTGCTCTCCGACTTTTCTGTTATGTATGAGATTCACCTCCACAATCGGTGCGACAATTCCCTTGGATGAACGATAGTAGGGGGCTTGCATTCAATGAAAAAATTGCAGAGTTGGGGCATAGTAAACGAGCTTTCTCTCTAGTTTGGGTGTCAACTTTTTGCCCTGGACATGAATCGACATGCACTAGAATCTAGGTGACCTAACTTCAAGGATTGAGGGTCATCAACTCATGCACTAGTTGCTGAGAAATGGCAAGGAGAAAGGCCTGGGGAAAGCATGGTATGCCTCTTTTGGGGCATTGAAAACAACCTTGGAGCTCGACGCTACAAGAGTAGGAGACGACAATCTTCATCCAACTCTCACGTCCTCATAGGTTTAGTTGGCGGATGCTAGCTTGTTATGTTCTGAGCTCAACCAGGGTGTTGGGCGGACTTAATGTTGGTGTCTCCTGGTGGTTATTAGAAATTGCTAGGAGTTTTTTTTTTTTCTCTCCCTTATAATTTATCTTCCTTTAGAAGTTGTCAACTATTTCTATGGAAAGTCAGAGTTCCCCAGGTTTTTCCTCTATTTGATTTTCTTAGTATCAATCCCTTGGGTTTCTAGGTGTCATGGGTAAGATATATAGCCTCTAAGTCATTGCTTATTCCACGCAATATGCCCTAATAATGAATTTTTTGTTGATGAGTATCTAGGAGCAGGGGTTTTCAAGGCAGGCCGCGAGCCCAAGCCCAGGATGTCGTGAACATCTTCCACTTTTACACTCCCCTTAAATTTCAAGAAGAAATTTGTCAACTTGAAGCCTTGACCACCAGTGACCAACAGGCTTCTTTTTATTCAAAAATCCAAGTGAAGGTAGCCAATTAGGTTCTAGACCTTGGACACACCTGGGGAAGATGGAGCCAATACTTGAATTATATAACCCTTTATTGGTAGATTAAAACACTTATGGGCATGATCTTGAAGGAAAAACATGAAGATCACAATGCTATAATCTCCTCTTTGAATGAAATCAAGCAGGTGCAATGTTATGAGTGCTTCTGTCTTTGTATGTTTGGATGCTAGGATTACTCATCTCGAAAGCTATCTTTAGTGTCAACTAAAATATCTTGCTTAAGTTGGAACAAGCACTCAAGACCTGACCCGAGTCACTTCACCAAACTCTTGATGTTATTCTTTGCCACTTGTTAATTTTTTTTCGCTGCTTTCTCTAGTCCAGTATATGGTAGATGTGAGCAGTTTCTCAATGTTAGGTGCTTTCATTTTGTACTATCTAAACTTTGGTCAATGGTCAACATATTTCATTTCCCTTGAGGTAGATTGAGATGAGACATTGCATGAACAATGATTTTTTTGTTGGTGTATGAAGAAATTTTGAGGAAATACAATATATATATATATATAGATGTTTAATAGTAAATTAAAATATTATTTGTATTTATTTTTTAATTTAAAATATATAAAACATTGTATCATCCAAAATATAATTGTTCATCATCGTAACATTTATATGAATAGTTATATTATTGAAAAAGTAAAAGTTATAAAGAATTGAGTATATTATTATATCTAAAATTAGCAACAAGGCTCAAAGCCATTAAAACAAAGCTCATCATATCACTTGAAATAACAATTATTCCTTCCAAATACCTTTTATATAATTATATCTAAGATTTTCTTTATTAAAAGAGTATAAGTTATAATTATTTTTTATTGAATTTTATTTTTTTATTTAAAATATAATTTAAAGATATTTATTATTATTAGCTTTCTTTCCCTTTTTTTTGAAATTAATGAATTTAATATTATTTTTCTTTATTATTAATTATATTGTAATATTTTTATACTTCAAGCTATAATTATTATTTATAATATAAATGATTACAAAATTATAATTATATATATAGAGAGAGAGGGGGGGCTACCAATACTTGAGTGGGTCTCCTGTTTAATAAGATGGGTTTCCTCCCAACAAGTCATAGATTCAAATCCATATGGGGTAGAGTATGTACACTTGCATAGACTTTAGTAGTCAAATTGTTGCATGGAGGTGGGTCCCTTGTCCTTCAAACAAAGGGGTCCCATACACCAATTTGGTGTTTGGTTTGGTTGTGACTTTAAAATTATATTAATATTTTTATTATTAAAAGAGGGATGACATTACATATATCAATTTCCTTTGTGTGTCATTAAGGAAATCAAACCAACTAAAAAAAAGGTCTTTATCAATGACATATAAAAAGAATATTTCCAGTTAATTATCATAATTACTAGAGAAACTTACTTGACTACTATTCCTATATTGAATAAACAAAAAATAGAAAATCTAAGCATAGTGAAAATCATTTTGAGGGGATCTTGACTAGGGAATTTGATGTGTGACCTGAAGTGTGGCCTAAGTCTTCAAACTCTATACCAGTTGACTTCTTGTCTATGGCTATTAACTTGGAGTTAACTACTTCGACCTAAAGCTACACCTCATCCAAACACAAAATTTTTTCTTGAGAAGCCTCATTCCTCTCCATCAACACTTTCCCTATCATAGTTTTAATGTGCCAATATAAGTCTAGTTTTGAGATATTTGTTATCCCTTGTTTTGGTATTGGTAGTGTTAAGGGTCCAATTTCCCATTTCCTCATCTATGTCTCGATCATGAATGAATCTTCATTTAAGTCTCACTACATCCTCAACAATTTTAATTTCTTCTTGAATATGGGGGGATCTTGCTCTAAAAAGATGTTAGCATCCTTTTGAGCCCCTTCTTGTGCTCGGGAATAGGTTGGCCCACTTCTTCCGAGATGAACCCTTCTACCTTATCACCTCAAGGCATAATGGAGGCCCTTGCAACAATAACCCATAAAAAATCCCATGCAATGGTGAAAACCCATAAAAAAACAAAACTGAGGATGCTCACCATTTCTGGTGGATCATTCCCTAGTCTATTGACCTCTTAAGATGGGAAAAGTTGGCACAATAGACTAGTTTTAGTTGTATGTGAGGCCCATCAGGCTATAAATGTGTTGTGAAAAAAACTCCAAAAATACAAGAAAAGATAGATCAATGCCTTAGAAATCAACCACTTCGAGGGGGAAAACTCCAATATATTACATAAATGAACAATTCTTGGATGATCCAAATGACCAAAACCTCCTTCTATATATAAGAGTCCATGGGGCCACAATATAATCCTAGACCTAACAATAATAATTTAAGGGCACAATAATAACAATATTGGGGTTACATGGGTACACCAATAACAATAAGGGACTAAACTTGTAATATAGGGACCTAACATGCCCCTCTCCTTCAAAAAAGTATTGTCCTCAATGCTTGAGTAGCTTTGGGTGCTTCTGTATAAAATTCTCATCCTCCCATGTAGAATCTTCAGTGGGTAAGTTCTTCCACTTGATGAGATACTCTGAAATTGATCGATTTCGTAGTTGTTGAGTTCTTGTTTTCGTGACCGCTTCAGGTTCCAATATGATTTTTCCTTCCTCATCAAGTTCTAGCAATATTTTTTTGATTGGAATATTTTCACCTATAACTTTCTTTAAGCATGAAACATGGAAAAATGGATGCACTCGCGAAGAAGCAGGAAGCTCCAATTTGTATGCCATAGCACCAATCTTTTGCAACACCTTGTAAGGACCATAGTACTTTGGCGATAATTTATTATCCTTATTAGCTTGTTCGAGGGACATGTGTTTGTATGGTTGTAGCCGTAAAAATACCCAGTCTCCTACAACAAAACTTCTGTCACTGCGATGTTGATCTGCCTGTTGTTTCATTCGATTTTGTGCCAAATTTAGGTTATCCTTTAAGAGTTGGAGAACTTATTGTTGATGCTCGATGTGATCTTCCACAGCTTGAACCTTAAAATTTTCTCTTAAATATGATGTTATGGATGGTGGATGATATCCATAAAGTGCCATAAATGGGGTCATTTTTGCTGTAGTATGGAAGGAAGTGTTATACCACCATTCAACGAGAGGTAACCACTTGACCCATTTTGTTTTTTTATCATATACAAAACAACGAAGATATCCTTCCAAACATTTATTCACTATCTCAGTTTGACCATTAGATTGAGGATGATAAGATGAGCTATGAGCTAGTTGAGTACCCAAACAAGACTTTTTGGAGATCTGCAGAAATAGATGATTTTGATGTTGGAACTTCTAGTGAGCATAATTGTGCAATTACGCCTCGTTGTTATTTCTTCAGAAGATTTGTCATGACATTAGAGCTTATTATCTTTCCCGGCTTCCCTGTGATACCTCGTAATTCGACTTCCTTTCCTTCTGAAAAAAATTCAAGAAAAGTTCTTGAAAATTAAAAGCTACCGTCCCCAAAGATTGTAACCATTGTACTCCTAGTACAACATCATCACCTCCCATTGGAATGGAAAGCATTGGATTATTCAATACATATTCCCCCATGCTTAGCTTGAGGTTATGGCGTTTTCCAGAGAAATTTGTAGTTCCTCCATTTGCAACAATCACTTGACATTCTGGTGCTGGGTATAGGAAACAATTCAATTCCTTGGCTACCTTACAATGAATAAAATTATGGGTACTACCCGAATCAATCAACACTATTAACTTTTTCTTCTTGATATGTCCTTCTATCTTGAGAGTTTGAGGAGTGGTAATTCATGCCAATGCATTACACGATATGGTCAGACTCATTTCTTCTTCTTATAGGGTTGGTTCCTAGTGTATATCCTCTTCTTTTGAAGATTCTTGTTCATTTTCTTCTTCCTCTTCACAATCTATGTAAAATAATTTCTTCTCAGCACACTTATGACCTTTAGTGTATTTTCTATCACAACTGTAGCAAAGCCCTTTTGCTCTTTTTTCTTCCAATTGTTGTGGTGTCAACCTTGTAGGTTGTGGAAGTCTAGGAGTAGGAACACTTCCATCTTTATAGATGTGAGTGGTAGGCTTCCTTGTCACCATAATTTTACATTCAATTTTTCTTGCCAACCTAAATGCCTTTTCCAATGAATCAGGTTACCAAACGTGAACTTCATGTTGGATGTTATCCTTTAAAGTCCCTATAAAGACATCAATCCTGTTTTCCTCTGGAATATCAGTTACCCTTATATTCAATTTTTGGAAGTCCTCAATGTGCTCCATCACTGAACCATTTTGTTCGATATTTATCAATTGGCTAAAGAAGGTGTTGCTCTTTGTATCCTCATAATGTGCTATCATTTCCTCCATAAAAATTGACCAAGTGACAATTTTTATATGGGAGCAAAGCCATCGATACCATACAAATGTATTTTGTTCTAAATGTAAAGTTGCAATGCGTACCTTTTGTGTGTTTTGCACATTATTGAGATCAAAATATTGCTCCATCTGCAGTATCCATGTTACAGGATCCTTGCCATCAAAATTCCTCATATCCATCTTTTTAATATGGTGGTTCTTCCATCCAACATTAGAGTTTATGAAATAACGATTAACATCTATTTTATTCTCATCATGAGTTTCTTCTACTATATTTTCGCCATTAGGAATCATTTCTTGTATCAAATTTGTCAAACCTTCCATGTCTGCTTTTAGATCATTCTTCATGTTTTCCATGTTGTCTTTCATTTTTTCTTCCATGTCCTCCATATTAGCTTCCACACCATCCATCTTAGCTTCCACACCTTTCTTCAAACCATCCATATTATTCTTCAAACCATCCATCTTCGCTTCCACACCTTTCTTGAAAACTTCCATTTCATTTTTTGTTGCTCTTTGCGAGAGCGAAATTTGGTGCACTTGCTCTTGTAATTTTGATAGATCATGTTGTAATTCTTCATCTTCATGAGTCATAGTAGAGAATTATAAGGGCTTAATGGGTGTTGAATTCTTTTTAGGAGGAATTTTAGAACCCAATACTGAAATATATGCTCAATCGGCCCTTGGAATCACTTCAAAATAATTTTTTACACAAGACTTATGCATTTTCGAAAAAAAAAAATAGACACATTTTTCTTGCTTTTGAGGAGCTCGATATTGAAATTGAACTATCTCTGTGATTTCGAATCTTCAATATTTTAAATTTGGCCCTGAGGTATCCCTCTGAATCCTCTTTCGAATGGCACAGGTTTGACCTGATTTGGATTCTTCAATACAAAGTTATATCCAATCTCCCACAATGATCTAATTCTGGACTAGTTTAGTAGAGCAAACTTGTATGACTTGCCATGTGTAACTGTTTCCTCCTTCAATTCTTAAATTGATAGACAGGAAACTAAATTATGTTTTCTTGCGGCCACTCTTTATAAAATTCCAATCCAATGCTCAGAGAGAGAGTTATGAATATTTTCCCACGATCACCTCCTTGTGTTGAAATTTTTGAGCCTGAAAAATCCCTAACTTCCACAGATCCTACCTCCAAAAATAATGCCAATCAATCTCTAAAATTTTTCCACAACGTTTCCCAGGATGTCGAATTCTCTTTGCGAAACTTTTAGCTTCTGAAACCTCATAGAAAAAAAGTTATAGATAAAATGCCGCGATGACCTGTTTAAGTTAATTTCAGGATCATGCAAAAAGGCCTAACTTCCACAGATCATATCTCTGAAAATATTGTGAACCAAGCTCTGAAATTTTTTGAAGATGTTCCTCAGGATTTCGGCTTCACCTGAAAATTTCAGCTTCTTAAATTTCGTAGAAAATAATTTATAGATAAAATTCCACGATGACCTATTTGAAGCAGCGAAACCCTAGAATCCAAAGCTCTGATACCAAATTTTGTGCAACCAGCTCCAAAAGTAGAAGAGAAGAGAGATCAACGCCTTAGAAATCAGCCACTTCGAGGGGGAAACCTCCAATAAATTACATAAATGAACAATTCTTGGATGATCCAAATGACCAAAACCTCCTTCTATATATAGGAGTCCATGGGGCCACAGTATAATCCTAGCTGACCTAACAATAATAATCTAAGGGCACAATAATAACAATATTGGGGTTACAGGGGTACAACAATAACAATAAGGGGGATATACTAATAAAAATAAGGGACTAAATTAGTAATATAGGGACCTAACAAAATGTCTTTATATTGGGTCATAATAGACTTAGATAGTGAACGAAATCCAACCAATAGAAATTTAGGAAAACATGAATCGATTTTTACCTGTGTGAATAGTTTTAAACAATTTTTGAAGAATCAAGCCGAGAATTTATAGAGAAGGAAATGCCTAGAGGCACTGATTAAACCCCTCTTCCTCTATGTGGTCAGATATATCATACTGGCTAATGGATAAAATAAACAACATAAACACCCTGTCCTTGTTTCCTTTGGAGAGCTAGATTCCTTTTGCACAATATCATGAGTGGAAAACTCCTTCACACTGTTCTCCATTATACCATATATGGAACTGGTTGACGATGGAATTACCATGAATCTCCTTAATTTACAAACAGCGTGGAAATTGTCAAACATGGTATCAAGACAATACCCTTACTTTGAAAACACTCTAATATATAGCAACCTACCCATGTATATATTTTTATCAACATACATGTTTCTGTTGGAAATGTTGTCATTGATGGCAAAGGAGGCAGCAAAGACAGAGACAGGAAAAGGAAGCAGCGAATATAGAGACAGAGCTGTTATCATGGCAATGGAGGCAGCAATGAAGCAAATGAAGGAAGTAAAGGAGACAGGAAGAGCGACAGAAGCAGCAGAGGGAGAGACACAACTGTTATTGCAGAGAAACAACTGTTATTCCGAGAATCGCTACCTCAGCCGGAGGATATATGTATACAATTCCGAGAGTCTTTACCCAGCCGAGCGTTACACATAACATAAACATAATTCCGGGAATCATAACCCAAGCGGCAATGTAATGCATAGTTAATATAAATTACATTCCGGGAATCGTATACTCCAGCGGCAAAGTATTGCGCTTTATATTCAAAGAGCCAAAGTACCATAAGGCGGAACCTGGTGCGTCGAGGAAGAAGTGGAACCGTGACCAAGAGGAACAATAACGACAATTTGGAGCTGAACGGTGGTTTTTATCACACCGCTTTTGCGGGTTGAGCGGTATTCAAGAGGTTGGCTCCGATTCCATAGAACGGGCGACATGCATCCCTGTACGACGACTCCACAAAATCGCTTGTCACTGTGCGCCATCGCGCGTTATTGTTCGACTCAGGATGCCCAGCTATATTGTTGAATGTCGTTGATCTGAGAAGGGGTCATCGAACGGCGGTCACTTGCTATAGATGCGCAAAGGTTACCCAAGGTACGGTGCGCCATCGCGCGCTATTGTCCGTGCAAGTTTCCCGAGCGATATCCGTCGGATCATCAGAAGCCATGCAATGTGATGTCCGCTGTTGGATGTGGTAGATCGTTAACGCTGGGGCCCAGTCCAACACGCAACTATCGCAACCATCGCATCCATCGCATCCATCGCAACCATCGCAACCATCGCAAATATCACAACAATCGCAATATCGCAGTTGGTTGAAACTGCATTGCAACTATCGCAAATAGAAGTTTGCGATTGCGATTAATCGCATCGCATCAGAGTCATCGCATTGGGAAATGTGTCAAGTGGGCTCGAAATGAGTTTTTATATGTTTAAACAGGTTTTATTATATACGCCAAGAATTGATTTAAGTCATACCTAAAAGGGCATTTTGTATGTTAAACTTATGCCAAGAGCTGAAGTTGGATTATATATAAAAGGGGCGCTGTCATATATATATATATATATATATATATATATATATATATATATATATAATCTTATTACGATGTCTTGCGTAGTCAAAAATTGGGTTATATATATATGCCTCGGCTTAATGGGAGGGCAATTATTAATATAAAACAATTGTGATGAACGTATGTTCCGCTTGCAGAACTCGCCACATCAACAAGACACGTATTATGTACAGAGCGTTGGAATTTGTCCAGATTTACAGTTAGCTGGTATAAAAAGCTCAGTTACGTGTATGCAGCAGTTACACCACAGTAGAGGACAGAAAAGAAAACAGAGCTGAAAGGAGATAAAACACAGTCACAGAAAAGACAAACACAGTCAAAGAAAATCCAAAAGACTAAATGAGTTGAGCTGGAATTCTCATTGTAATTTGAATGTAAATGTTTTAATCGATTTTTATTGTTTGTGATGCATTGGCAAGTCTCCGGAAGAGAGCAAATATCCCACTGAAATATTAAAATAAGCACCTACAGTTATATTTATTGAATGAGCAGATAAAAGGAATGAGAAGACATAAGCCAAAGAGTCATGACTGTCCAAATTCTTTGTGAAATACAAACAGTCATGTGAGGAACTCTATAAATAATATTACCTGGATATGCATAAAAGAGGTTAGAGAGAGTAAATCTAGAGAAGGCAGATTACATAAGTGTGAGGCAGAGAAGATTAAGAAAAGAAGAGCAGAAAGAGAAGGTACAGAACAGAGCTGATATCTGAGGTAAATCAGCAAACATTTGATCAATTGAGGAAGTTGGAGCTTCCCTATCAAGTTGCAACTTGATAGCTGTCAATTGTAGCTGACTGAGGTTGGACCCTCCTGTAGGTTGGTGCCTGCAGAAAATTGAAGGGAGTTGGTGCTTCCTTGCAAGTTGTAGCTTGCAGAATTGAGGTTGGAGCCTCCTGTAGGTTGGTGCCTGCAGAAAAACAGTGGTGAGAGGGAGTTGGAGCTTGCCTTTGCATCATAACAATAATAAGATGTGGTTTTCTCCCTTTATGGGTTTCCACTTATATCTGGTGTCTCTGTGCATGATATTTATGTATTGATCTAATATGTATCATTTTCTTAATACCTGCTGCTCTCAAATTAAGTCTACTGCTCTATTAAACTAATACTTTCAGATTACATTCTAAGATTACTCTCACATAAAATAGAGTTTGAAATGAAGGTGTAAATAAGTTTATTGAAAAGTTTAAAAGATCACGAATGTATTAAACTGATTCACCCCCCCCCCCTCTCAGTTTAATTAGAGATTCAACAATTGGTATCAGAGCAGGTTCCTTTGTACAAGTCTAACAACTGAAAGGAGACCCTAGGTTCCCAAGATGGCTAGTAAAGAAGGATGCTCAACCAATAAAGCCCATTTCTTCACTGGTGAAAATTATGCTTTCTGGAAAATCAGAATGAAGACATACATAATGTCTCTAGGAATAGAAGTCTGGGCTGCTGTGGAATTAGGATATGCCCCGAAGGCAACTGACACAGAGAAAGAAACAAAACAAGATTTTGTGGCTAACGCAAAAGCCATGAATGCCATCCTGAATGGATTGTGTGAAGCAAAGTTTATTAAAGTAATGCACAAAGACACTGCCAAAGAAATATGGGATACTCTTGAAAACATACATGAGGGAGACAAGAAAGTAAAGACTGCCAAACTTCAAGTCTATAGAGCCCAGTTTGAGAACTTAAAAATGAATGATGATGAAGACATTGCCAGTTTCTTCCTAAAAGCTGCAGAAATTATAACAATATGAAAGCTCTTGGAGAAAAAATGCCAGAAATTATAATTGTACAAAAGATTCTAAGATCTCTTCCATCTAGGTTTAATCCAAAGGTGTCTGCAATAGAAGAAACAACTGATTGGGAGACCTTGACCATGAACCAGCTACTTGGAAATCTAACAGCCTATGAAATGAGGCTCCCACAGAAGAAGCCAAGTACGAGGGAAGCAACCTTTAAAACAGAAAAGAGGAAAGAAGAAGAGGGAGACATATGCTCTTGCTCGGATGAAGAAGAGGCAAAGTTTTTCAAGAAATTGGATAGAGGCTCAGGTAAATACAAAGGTAAAATCCCCTTCAAATGCTTTAACTGTGGAAGAGTGGGACATTATGCTGCTAAGTGTCCTCACAAGAAAATAAGGAATCAGGCTCAAGAGTCAGAGAAAAATAAATCAAAGAACTGGCAGAAAGGAAAGAAGTTCAGCAAAAAATCCTTCTATGCTCAACAAGACAGCAGTACATTTGAGGATTTAGATGAATCCTCAAGTGAAGAAGGAACCTCTGAATTCTTATTGATGGCCATAGAAGAGCTTGAAGGTCTCCTGCTAGAAGATGAAGAAGAATAAGGTGAAGTCGACCTTGAGGAGGAGCTAAGAAGTGCTCTAGAAGAGATTGATAGACTCAAACTGAAATGCAGAAAACAAAAGGACATTCTCCTCAAATATGTATGAGAAGAACATAATTCAGAAGTCCTTAAGCAGCTAAAAATAGAGCTTGAAGAAGCCAAGAAGATAAAGGACATGTTACTTAAGCAAATCAAAGAAAAACTCAAGAACAAGAAAAGTTGGAAGAAGAAGTAGTATGTCTCAGAAAGAAATTAGAAAATGCTCAAAGGAAAGTGGTTATAAACTCTTCCCAAACAACAAGCTCTAGTAAGTTGAATGAAATTTTGGTTGCTCAAAGATCCCCTATGATAAAGACTGGAATAGGCTATGAAGGAGAATCAAGTAAAGGAAAAGAAAAGGTTGACAGAGAAATTATTTTTGTAAAAGCAAAGAAGAATGATGAAGCAGCTCAACCAATTCCTACAAAAGAAGAAATCTGCAATAAGGAAGACAGAGATCAGAAGAAACCATTAGTGGCAAAGAATGTAATAAATACTAAGACCCCTGAATATGTAAAATTTGGAAACCATCAAAGGAGATTCTTCCCTCCAATGAAGAATGCCACTTGTTATGTCTGCCACAAGCTGGGACACATTGCTGCATATTGTCATGCAAGGAGGAGTAATTCAAACCAACAAAAGATGCAAACATTGAAGAGACTGCCTCAAGCAAACAAATGGAAAAGACAACCTTACATCAGGTATGCAAATAGCTTCTATGGTTACTGCTTTTATTGTAAGGAATTTGGTCATAAAATCATTGAGTGTAGAAAGTATGGACAAAGATTGATGTTTAACACCTCAAGAAGGTTTATGAATCAAAGAAATTCTGTTCATACTCATAATTCTACAAAAATTACGATCAAATGTTGTGTATGCAATCAAGTTGGACATATACCTTCCAAATGTCCTCTAAGAAGATGGAGGTCATCACCTCAGAAAAGATACAAAACAAAAGGGTGCCTCCAGTGGATAAAGAAGGTGAATAAGTGTGACCTGGCTCTAACTGCTCAAGATCTGAAAAGTCAATGGTATTTGGACAGTGGCTGCTCTAAACACATGACAGGAGACAAAAGTAAGTTTATAACTCTTGATGAAAAGAAATATGGCAATGTTACTTTTGGCAATGATAAGTCAGGAAATATCAAAGGAAAGGGCTCAGTCAGCATAGACAATGGCAGAGGAAAGGCCCAAGATGTACTATTTGTAGATGGGTTGAAAGCAAATTTACTGAGTGTCAGTCATATGTGTGACAAAGGTTGCGAAGTTCTATTTAGAGCACAATACTGTGAAGTCAGATCAAGCACCACAGGTAAGACTCTACTCAAAGGTGTTCAAACAGAGAGCAATGTTTACATTGTGAAAGAGGAAGATGAAGCATGCCATCTTAGCAAACTTGAGGAGTCATGGTTATGGCATAGGAGATTGGGACATATCAGCTTCGATCATATCATCAGACTGAGCAAAAAGAAAGCAGTCAAAGACATGCCAGAAATAAAGAGGCCTTCTAATACCATATGCAAATCTTGTCAATTGGGTAAACAGACCCGCACATCCTTTAAGGCCAAAGAGGAGTTGTCAACAAGAAGACCACTCTAGCTTGTGCACATGGATCTGTGTGGACCTGCAAGAACTAAAACACCAAGTGGAGAATCCTACTTCATGCTGATAATAGATGATTTCTCCAGAATGACATGGTTGTTTTTCTTAAGAATAAATCAGAAGCTCTGGACAAATTCAAAATATTTAATGCATTAGCAGAAAATCAGACAGGATGCAAGCTGAAATGCATCAGATCAGACAGAGGAGGTGAATTCACTGATTATGAATTTGCTGACCTATGCAATGAACATGGCATAAAACAACAATTCACTATTGCAGGAACACCTCAGCAGAATGGAGTAGCAGAAAGACAAAATAGATCTGTTCAACAAATTGCCAGAGCCATGATGCAAGAGAATAATATTGCTCAAACCTTCTGGGCAGAAGCAGTGCACACAGCAATACATATCCTTAATAAAGCTCACTTAAGGCCAAGCAGTGACAAGACTACCTACGAACTGTGGCATGGAAAGCCAACTTCAATCAAACATTTTAGAATATTTGGTAGCAAGTGTTACATAAAGAATAATGATGAAAATCTTGGAAAATTTGATGCAAGATCAGATGAAGGAATATTTCTAGGATATGCATCCAAAATCAAAGGGTATAGGTGCTACAATAAGACTCTTCGGAAAATAGTAGAAATCATTGATGTGAGATTTGATGAAGAACTTACAAACAATACAAGAGATACTAACTGCTGCAGTCCATCAGATAACCATGAAGAAGAAGACCAAAATGATGATGAAACAAGCAAGACTATAGAAGATGAAGGGCTGAACTTGAAAGCCCCCTCAAGATACACTCATAAGAATCATCCCGAAGATCAAATCATAGGAGATAAGAAAGCAGGGGTCCAGACAAGAAGGCAGCTAACAGAACAAACTGAAGAGGTATACATAGCCATGCTGTCACAAATAGAGCCAAAGAAATTTGAAGAAGCGAGCAAGGACAAGTCTTGGGTAAAAGCAATGAATGAGGAAATGGACCAAATTTAAAAGAACAATACCTGGGAACTAGTTCCTAGACCAATTGAGAAAAATATCATTGGTTCAAAATGGGTATTCAAAAACAAAATGAATGAGCAAGGACAAGTAATCAGAAATAAAGCCAGACTGGTCTGCAAAGGATATTCACAAATCGAAGGACTTGATTACGATGAAACATTTGCCCTTGTAGCCAGAATGGAAGCTATCAGAATGTTCCTGGCATTTGCATGCTACCAAAACTTCAAAGTATATCAAATGGATGTAAAATCTGCATTTTTGAATGGAGACTTAGAAGAAGAAGTCTACATGGAACAACCAGAAGGCTTCACATTGACAGACAAAGAAAACTATGTGTGCAGACTGAAGAAGGCTCTATATGGACTGAAACAGGCTTCTCATGCTTGGTACTCAAGACTAGATAAATATTTACAAAAACAAGGCTTTAAGAGAGGTGGAGTAGATAGTAATCTATATATAAAAGCCCATGAAAATGAACTCCTGATTGTTGTAGTATATGTTGATGACATTATGTTTGGAAGCAACAGAGAATAACTAGCAAAAGGGTTTGCTGATGAGATGAAAACAGAGTTTGAGATGTCTATGATTAGAGAGCTCAGTTTCTACTTAGGACTTCAAATTCAGCAAAAGAACACAGGTACATTCATCTCACAGGAAAAATAATTGAAAGAAATGTTGAAAAATTTCAAAATGGAGGACTGCAATCCTGTGTCAACTCCCATGATCACGGGATGCAAGCTATGTGCTGATGATGGATCTGCTGATATAGATAAAAAAATCTACAGATCCATGATTGGAAGCCTGTTGTATTTGACAGCATCAAGACCAGACATCATGCTAGCAGTAGGACTAGTGGCTAGATATCAAGAAGCACCTAAACAAACCATCTCCTGGAAGTAAAAAGAATATTCAGATATCTACAAGGAACAACACAATATGGACTTTGGTATCCTAAAGGCAAAAGCTTCACCTTGACAGTATACACAGATGCAGATTGGGCCAGCTGTGTGAATGACAGGAAAAGCACAAGTGGAGGTGCTTTCTATCTAGGAGAAAGTCTGGTGGCATGGTTAAGCAAGAAACAAACATCTATCTCCCTGTCTACAGCTGAAGCAGAATATATATCTGCAGCAGCATGTTGTACACAAGTCATGTGGATGAAGCAGACTCTTCAAGACATGAAGGTAAGCATTAATGAACCTATCTCAATCAAATGTGATAATACAAGTGCTATAAGTATATCTAAAAATCTTGTGCTTCACTCAAAAACTAAGCATATCCCAATCAAGTATCATTTTCTCCGAGAACAAGTAGCTCAGAAGATAGTAAAGCTGAAATATGTACCAACAAAAGAACAGACAACTGATATATTTACCAAACCGCTTGCCAGAGAACCATTTGAATATTTGAGAGACAGACTAGGGGTAGTATCTGTATATGCTACTCTCTGATATGAAAAGAAAGCACAGTTTTAGGGGGAGAACAGAAACGAAAATATCATTCTCAGGGGGAGATCAACCAACAAGGGAAGCATGAAAACAGGTCCTCAGGATCAAAGGGATTATGGCAATAATACATTTAGCATAAAAGAATCAATAAAAAGGCAAAAGGGTCAATGGTGCAGTAGAAGAGTGGTGAACCCGAAGTAAACTGA
The DNA here is from genome assembly GCA_034641835.2 of Pinus albicaulis. Taxonomy (NCBI): domain Eukaryota; kingdom Viridiplantae; phylum Streptophyta; class Pinopsida; order Pinales; family Pinaceae; genus Pinus; species Pinus albicaulis. Next base: position 1,235,906,245 of record CM076583.1, on the reverse strand, counting down.
ACACGGAAGAATAGTGAAACCGATGTGTATCTCATCCAAAGTTTGGAGCAGCAACGTACAAAGTCAGGAAATTTTAGAGAGAGGAAATGCATGAAATGTTGAAAAAGGATAAATACACAGCATCAAAGAATAAAAGCTTCACTAAGAATTCGAACCCCTTGCCATTGATGTCAAAGGGGGAGGAAGAGTAAGCAACAGAAGGAAGAGCAGGCAAAGAGCAAGCAACAGGAGGAAGAGCAGGCAAACAGAGAAAGTGTATTGCCATCAATGCCAAAGGGGGAGACTGTTGGAAATGTTGTCATTGATGGCAAAGGAGGCAGCAAAGACAGAGACAGGCAAAGGAAGCAGCAAATACAGAGACAAAGCTGTTATCATGGCAATGGAGGCAACAAATAAGCAAATGAAGGAAGTAAAGGAGACAGGCAGAGCGACAGAAGCAGCAGAGGCAGAGACACAGATGTTATTGCAGAGAAACAGCTGTTATTCCGAGAATCGCTACCTCAGCTGGAGGATATATGTATACAATTCCGAGAATCTTTACCCAGCCAGGTGTTACACATAACATAAACATAATTTCGGGAATCATAACCCAAGCGGCAATGTAATGCATAATTAATATAAATTACATTCCGGGAATCGTATACTCCAGCGGCAAAGTCTTGCGCTTTATATTCAAAGAACCAAAGTACCATAAGGCGAAACCTGGTGCATCGAGGAAGAAGTGGAACCGTGACCAAGAGGAACAATAATGATAGTTTGGAGCTGAACGGTGGTTTTTATCACACCGCTTTTGCGGGTTGAGCGGTATTCAAGAAGTTGGCTCCGATTCCATAGAACGGGCGACACGCATCCCTGTACGACTCCACAAAACCGCTTGTCACTGCACGCCATCGCGCGTTATTGTTCGACTCAGGATGCCCAGCGATATTGTTGAACGCCGTTGATCTGAGAAGGGGTCATCGGACAACGGTCACTTGCCATAGATGCGCGAATGTTACCCAAGGTATGGCGCGCCATCGCGCGCTATTGTCCGTGCAAGTTTCCCGAGCGATATCCGTCGAATCATCAGAATCCATGCAATGTGATGTCCGTCGTTGGATGTGGTAGATCGTTAACGCTGGGGCCCAGTCCAACACGCAACTATCGCAATATCGCAACTATCGCAATATCGCAACCATCGCATCCATCGCAACCATCGCAACCATCGCATCCATTGCAAATATCACAACAATCGCAATATCGCAGTTGGTTGAAACTGCACAGCAACTATCGCAAATAGAAGTTTGCGATTGCGATTAATCGCATCACATCAGAGTCATCACATTGGGAAACATGTCAGGTGGGCCCGAAATGAGTTTTTATATGTTTAAACAGGTTTTATTATATACGCCAAGAATTGATTTAAGTCATACCTAAAAGGGCAGTTTGTATGTTAAACTTATGCCAAGAGCTGAAGTTGGATTATATATAAAAGGGGCGCTGTCATATATATATATATATATATATATATAGATATATATAACGCTGTTATGATGTGCCGCGTGGTCCGTGGGTTATATATATGCCTCGGCTTAATGGGAGGGAGATTATTAATATAAAACAATTGTGATGAACGTATGTTCCGCTTGCGGAACTCGCCACATCAACAAGACACGTACTATGTACAGAGCGTTGGAATTTGTCCATATTTACAATACCAGAGAAAAGTCAGGCTTATGTGTATGCAAGTCACAAGCACAATACAAAATAGAGATTTAATTGCAAACAGAGCTGAAAGGAGATAAAACACAGTCACAAAAAATTCAAACACATTCGAAGAAAAGCCAAAAGACTAAATGAGTTGAGCTGGAATTCTCATTGTAATTTGAATGTAAATGTTTTAATCAATTTTTATTGTTTGTGATGCATTGGCAAGTATTCGAAAGAGAGAAAATATCCCATTTTAATATTAAAATAAGCACCTACAGTTATATTTATTGAATGAGCAAATAAAAGGAATGAGAAGACAGAAGCCAAAGAGTCATGATTGTTCACTCAAAATTCTTTGTGAAATACAAATAGTCACGTAAAGAAATCTATAAATAATATTAACTGGATATTCATAAGAGGTTAGAGAGAGTAAATATAGAGAAGGAAGAGTATAGAAGAGTGAGGCAGAGAAGATTAAGAAAAGAAGAGCAGAAAGAGAAGCTACGGAACAGAGCTGATATCTGAGGTAAATCAGCAAACATTCAGTTTGATAAATTGAGGAAGTTGGAGCTTCCCTATCAAGTTGCAGCTTGATAGCTGTCAGTTGTAGCTGACTGAGGTTGGAGCCTCCCGTAGGTTGGTGCCGTAAAATTGAATGGAGTTGTGTTTCCTTGCAAGTCAGAGCTATGCACTGAGTGGGAGCCTCGTAGGTTGGTGCCCGCAGAAAAACAAAGCAGAGAGGGAGTTGGAGCTTGCCTTTGCATCACAAATAATAAGAGATGTGGCTTTCCTTTGTGGCTCTACCTATATCTCGGTGTCTCGTAATGCATGTTTATGTTGATCCGATTTATATCATCACACACCACTGCCTCATGGAAAGTCCATTACTATATTATAACATTATATTACTTGCTGCTCACATTCTAAGATTACTCACATATTAAGTTAGACATGAAATGAAGGTGTAAATAAGGTTTAATAAAATTTTAAAAGACTATGAATAAAAGAAACCGATTCAATTTCCCGCCTTAATCCAAGAGTTCAACAGTTTCTAGATTGTTAGCTAATTTGTTACCAAGTCATCTTATATGGGATATGATAATGACTAGGATTTGAGAGAGGAGGAGAGTGATTCTATTGACCCCATTTCAATATGCCGACTCTTCATAATTTTGGATGGAGGTGATCCATTGAGTAGTCTAGTCAACATTTGGGTTATGATTTTATAATGTCCTTCAATCAAGGGTTTGGTGAATTTTCTTTGAATGGATATTTAGAGCCCAAATTCTTGAGTGAATAATTCTGCAACGTTGTTTGAATCTAGGCCGAGAGGCCCACCAAAAATATGTAATATATTTCTAGAGATGTCTCTAAAAAATCTCCATAACTTGATGGTATAGGGTTTCCTTTTGAGACACCATCAAAATTGAGTTTGATGAATCCATTGGGTGGGGGGTGGTGTTAATTATAGGTCATGAGGTAGGGGATGATTTGGCGTCAAGGGGATTGAGGAGAGAAAGAGGGTTGCATAATATAAAAGGGAGGAGGATGGAAGTTTAAAGGGGGGAACTTTTATAGTCTTGGGTTTTCCAAGGGTGAAGGAGTATAAATTCTTTGACATTTCATTTGATCTTATCCCATATGACCTGTCATCTAGCCTGCTAGCCTTATCACAATAGGCCATCATGTCCCTTTCTAGGAATTGAACCTGAGTGGAGGGGAAAACAAGTTGTGCTCCCAACCACCCAAGCTAGATCTGAGGATGCCAATGCATTGCAATTATTAACATAATATTGATTCAATATTAGGGAATTTTAAAAATAGATTACATTCTTGATCTTAATCGATAAATTTTCCATTTTATTAAAATTAAGCATAGTTAATATGCCGATGATAATGATTATTAACTTCCATTGAGACAATAACCAGTTTATTGACCTTAAAAAAGGTAAATATTACTTAAATTCCTTTAGTTTTTATTTTATATTTTCAAAAAGTAGTAAGAAAAGCATTTCAAGATTACTGTAGATTTTAGCTCTAAGGGGGAAACTCAAATGGCAAGTGCTATGAAAATGAATTGTTATGTACCAAGATATTCGAGGTTCAAATCTCCTCGACTTTCCCGTGTCTGCAGAAGGGGAATATGTAGGCAGCTAAGATTATAGTGGTAGTGGTCATAATTTACCTCATGTCACATGAATATGAAACTGGCCCAATTGTCGATTACTCTAGACATAAAAAATAAAATAACAAAAAAAAAATATTGCTAGAGTTTTGAAGACTTAAGACGTTAGGGGGTTCAATAATTTTTTTTAAATTGAATCCTAATTTGTGTTTACACAAGGCACACTAGGAGATTGTACCTTTCATATTCAACACTCTTAATGTCACAAAGATGTCAAGTTGCATCCCAAGGTGTTTTTGGAATTGTCTAACACCCTATTTCACTATTAACTTGTGGGAGTTAGTTTTTATTTTAACAATGTTGATTTTATTCGTTGTGCTAGTTATAACTGAAAGATACTTTTGATCTTCTAGACTAAGGTTGACTACCTCCTTCTAGCATCTTAACTTCAATTTATTTTCTAACTCTTTATTGCACCACAAATTCTCTTTAAATTTAGATGTATTAATATTTTTAATATGGTTAGTATCTTGCAGGATGCCATCTTCATGTATACCCCAATGATCTAGCTAATAGTTGACATCTTGATGCCATCCTTACTCAAGCCACAAATAGTTATGGCTATAATTGGAAGCAATTTTCACGAGCCTCTTGTCTTCCATGTTGTTTATCTTCTTCTTGTAATTTAAGTACTTAACCATGGAAATACAATCAATTCAAGGAGAGCCTCACTTCTATGAGGAGGCTAGGTGTCAGGAAACGTAATTGCTTAAATCCTATTACATTCAGTTGTTAATTCAGGGTTGCAAAGTTAGAAATGCCAACACTATATGTGCAAAACTAGTACATAAATGATTCTCAAGCTATGCAAGAAATTTTACAATCTAATGATTCTAAGTCCCACACTAGAAACAAAATTGGATTGTTATAAAATTAAAAGGCTATAGAGGTTAATTTGGTCATTAGACTTATGTTTTCAAGAGCACTTTACGGGTACCGATTATAGCCCTTTATTTAGAATCAAAGGCATCAAACATTTCTATGATTCCTAGATAAGCAATTTTGTTCTTCAGTCTTCAATAACTAAATTATGTTGGAGGTTCTCACCCTTTGCAATTAAAATATAAAATTCAACCAGATATAAACTAAAATATTATAGAGGTTTTTTGGATCACCAGGCTTATGTTTGTGAGAGAATTTTATGGGCTCCAATCATAGTCCTTTGTTTGGAATCAAATGCATCAAATTGTTTTATGATTCCTTAAGAAACATTTTTGTTCTTTAACCTTCAATCCCTAACCTTTGCAAGGGGAATCCACACTTTTCAATTGAAAGATAAAATTCAATAAGGTAGAAAGTAAAATGATATTGGGGTATATTGGATCACTAGGTTTATGTTTACGAGAGCACTTTATGGGATTCAATCATACTCCTTCATTTGGCATCAAGGGCATCAAACGGTTCTGTGATTCCTTGAGAAGCACTTTCATTCTTCAACATTCAATGCCTCATCCCTGTAGGAAATCCACACTTTTCATTAAAATATAGATGAAAGTTCAAGAACTTAAAATGGAAATGAATCAAAATTTTTATCTACATAATAAAAACATAAATAAAATTATATCTAATGAGCTATTCTAACTAATGAATAAATGGATTTGCAACACAAAACAAGTAGGAGGCCTTGCTTAATGACTTTTGTGGCAAAGGAATCTCTAATACAAGTACATTGATACACAATAAAACTCAATAAACAATTTATTAATATTAAAAGAATAATATGTAGGTTCACATTACAATTATGAAAAATGTACGCATAGACTCAATAATCCATATACACTCTATCATCAAATTACAACACATGCCATGATACAATCCTTGTATCAGACCAATTAAACAACTCAATACACGAAATAACTATTTCATGAACAAACATGATCATTGACCATCATCTATTAGCTCTCCTCCCCTTTGATTTTACATTAAATAGAGTTTATATAAAACAAAGGAGGGCATATTGAGATACAACCAACTCCTTGTACACAAACTCATTAATTGTTTACACACGAGAAATAGAGCCATGCATAACACCATTGATAAATATGATCTTGGTTAAATGGGTAACTGCTTGATCTTTGGTATGGGATTTTTTCATGACATGGAATACATGAAAATATCCATGCCACTTTCTGAAGCCTTGAAATTGCTCGACTTGTTCGCTTGTTGTTGTGTTGTGTGCATGTGCCAATTGTGTTTGATTGGGAAATTGATTGCAAACTAGTGCTTGCATCATCCAAGCTGGCTGATTTCTTAAGCCACCTGGAAACGAAACCCATGTGACATATTTCTCCCCATGGGTGTGAAAATATGACAATGAATGATATGGGTTACCAGATATGTACTGGGGTTATAGGATCCAATACCCTTGCTAGAAAAAGTAGGCTCTAACTCAAATAACTCATTATATATAAGGGAAAAACATTAAATTAAACAACAACATACCTAATGAGCATGTGAAGACCATAATACAAGTGATTGTGACGAAAAGAGAATGATTATAGGCTATAAAAGGGAATCAAAAGGCCAAAAGTAGCACTTTTGACAATAGTAAAGGCCTCAAAATGAAGGCCCGACACCAGGATAGGGTATAATGATTTTAATATTAATATTATTAGTTATAAAATTATTTTAAATTACTCCATATGTCTCCAAGGTTCTTTAGATATATCATATTCTTAGATCATTCGACATATGTATAAGGTAACATGAGTGAAGAGAGTATATACTAAGAGTTTTTCCTTATTCGACAAGTGAATGTTTTCTAATTTGAACTTGTTTTGAAGCCCATATTAAGCTTTCCACCCTCCATTTATCCTTTTTTTAAACATTATAGTTCCAATTGAGATTATGATGAATATCGATTCTTATATATCTGTATGAATGCACTTCCTCCAAATTATTATTGTCATATATAAGTGTCATAAGTGATATTACACGATTTGATAATCATAATTTGTTTTGCCTACATTCATAGTAATACCTATATTAGAGCAGAAGTCCTTGAGTATTTTTAGATTATTATTTAACGTCATAGGGATTTTGTGCCATAAGAACAATATTTTTATCATAAAGAAGAAGCATGGTGATTATAACAATGAGAGTTGGGCTAATGAAACTAACTTCTTCCAACCAACATTCTAACTTATTAATGTAAATTCCAAAGAGAGTTGAGGGCAATGGACAACCTTCCTTTACTCCTATATTAGAATTAACTTCTTCTGACCACCCATTAGTGTTCCTAAATTTGGCAATGCCACTTTAATATAGCATTACAACAACAACTCTTAGCTCATAAGAAACTTTTAGCTCTTCTAACCTATTCCAAAGGCTAGTCTTGGGCACAATGTCAAAAGGTTTTCTGAAATCAACGAAACAATAAAAGATATTAATTTTATTACTACCGCTCTTCTTTAATGGTATATTACATTAAATATTTATATCTCACAAAATACCATATATTTATGAATAAATAAGAATTTGGAATATTTATAACTTACCATTTCCCATTATTTTAGCTCTTCCCTACCATATTTATCCTATCTTACAATTCAATTCAAATTAAGTTAGGATTCTCATTCGTAAGTTTTCTCCATGATGTGAGTGCTCTTGAAAAGAAATTTCTTTAATAAAATAATTTGCTTAATTAATTTCATGCACAACTTCATAACATATGCCACCTTGTTAATGTAATTATATTTCACTTCTTTCAAATATATATTTATTTTAATATTAATCCCTTAGTACATATATTTAGAATAATAGGCCTTTAATCTAATTATTGCCTCTTTTCCTTTGCAAATTCCTTTTCCAATTTCCATAGCCATTAATAAACAAGTGATGCCCACTATAATGTTTGCCCATAATTCAACTTGGAATACATGTCCCATGACCTTGGTCTTATTTTATTTACATGAAAAATCAACCAGTGGTTGTTATAAACCCCTCCCCCCTTGGGGGAACACCGTTCTTGATGTTCGATGACACTTATGACCAATAAAAAATACTGCTTATGGAGATTTATAACACAATTTGTTGTAGTATTTACAATGACAACTGTTGAAAACATAACAAACATACCACTTATGGAGCTTTATAAACCCAAATCGATGTCGTATTTACAATGATATACACATATACTTATGCACATTTTCTTCAATGATCCAGGGTAAAATCTTAATACCCCTTAACCAAGACCTTTTAATTCGGCTGATAAATAGAATTGCATTTAATTAAAGACGTTAAAGAACTTAAATGAACAACTGTAGCTGTAAATAAGAGGAACATAAATGAACAAGATCAGCAATCATAAAAACACGTCGTTTGATGACGGAGTTCGTCCAGGAGGGACTACATCTCCGGGCCTCGGTGTCAAGATGGTGTAGGCCGCTGCATTATGTGCTGTAAGAAGAGATGTACATGGATGTGTTTCACTATGACATACAAGGAAAAATTGCCCTCACGCAGGAGTGGCTTGACTTCTTTAAGAGATGTTCCACTGCAGAACTCTCATACATAAAGAAAGACTCCTATCAGTATGACCATAGCTGACATGTAGCAAATAAGAGTATCCTGCCAATCCTGGCAAACAAGGGATCTCAACAATACACATAGAAAATAAGAGCATCCCGCCAATGTGGCATAAAAGGGACTCATACATGACACAAATCCATAGCTGAAAGTACATAAAAAACAACACAAAGCAAGATCCCACGACTCATGTATCAACCGGGATCTGCAAGACATAATACATCTCAAAGAGAAATAAATGAAGAAGTACATGGAATACACATCATATACCTCATGCTGCCATTTGCTGAAGGCTGAACTGCCTTGCAGCTGAATCTGAAAGCACCATCAATCTTGTGGCGTCGAGAAAGGTGAAAACGACTGCTCACATGTGCAAATCTGACACCAGCATAACCCACTTCCAAAAGTGGCTGAAAAATCTAAAACTCAGATGCAGAAACTGAGCACGCCATCAGACTCGTGGCGTTGAGTAGTGCTGAAACGACATAAAATTTGTCCCATTTGAACAAAGTCAAAATTTTACCCTCTTGAAAGTTGGCCTCAATCAAGGTTCCGCCTGCCTCTTTCTGGGCTCATGGTTCCACTGCACCTGAAATTAAAAAATAATAAATCTTGAACTGCGTGCACGCTGCTCCATTCCTTGGGCGCACTGATCTGCAATTAAAAAAATATTAAACTCGAACCGTGTGCATGCTCCGCTCCTCCATGGCTTGGGCGCACAGTAAAAATCTGAGTTTAAATAAGTTTTCGTGGGCGGACTTAACAAGAAATCCGTTTGGCACAATGGTAAAATTTAAAAATCGTTGAGGAGAGGTCGGGGGGTCAAATCCCGCCCCTCCCAACATAGCACGACATATCTTTATAAAAAACCCGCATTTGTTTTTTTAAACCTGCCGTAATCTTCATCAAATACCAAGTATGGCGGTCGGGCCCACCCCCTTAACTCCTGTTGGCGCCATTTAACGTGGTTGGTGTGTTTATATGGTGGTGCCGCCCACTTGGGGGTCAGCCCACGTGGCCCGGCAGGTTCGACCCCTGCCGGCACCGAAATATGTTATATATGAAAAAAAATTGTTATATGGTTATTGTATTAACCATTAATATATATATTTTGATTTGTTTTGACTCGCGGTCGAGTGGGGTGGCGGGGATGGTGGCCTGCCACCTCTTTTTTTAAAATAATTTTTGTTTAATAAAACAAACCATGCCTTTTTGAAAAATTCGGTAGGCAAATTAAACAGGCCACAAATTTGCCCGGAATTTGGTCTGAGCTTGCTGGAATCCGGTGGCCGGAAAAAGTCTAATTTGTGCCTTTCTTAAGGCTGTCCAGTCACCAAGTCAACTTGGAACTTTGACCGCTTATAACTTCTTCATACGGACTCGGAATTGAGTGCCGTCTGCGCCATTGGATTCAGAAAGACGAGATCTACAACATGAACCTGGTTTGAGAATATTTTAAACACTTTGATTTTTGAGCCTTGTACTCAAGCCTCTTGTACCTGTACCTGATTATTCCACCTGGATCAAACCTCCCCACTGAGGAGCTTTTGGTCCTCCAAAAGCATCAAGCTTTACCTATCATCAACTATCTGCAAATGTCATTGAAAGGCGCATCCCCACATGACTCCTTCACCTGGCGTACTTCGGAATCAAGATGCAAAGCCATCATGTACAACTGCTACAATGTGATGTCTGAAAAGGCACATCCCTTGAAGACTCCTTCACCTTACGTACTTCAGAATCAAGATGCAAAGCCAACACCTGCAACTGCTAAAATGCAAATGTCTGAAAAGGCACATCTCTTGAAGACTCCTTCACTTCTGTCTTTCGGAATCGGAATGCCAACACCTGCAACTGCTGAAATGCAAATGTCTGAAAAGGCACATCCCATGAAGACTCCTTCACCTCACGTACTTCGGAATCGAGATGCAAAGCCAACACCTGCAACTGCTGAAATGCAAATGTCTGGAAAGGCACATCCCTTGAAGACTCCTTCACCTCATGTACTTCGGAATCAAGATGTAAAGCCAACACCTGCAACTGTTGAAATGCAAATGTCTGAAAACGCACATCCCTTGAAGACTCCTTCACTTCTGTCTTTCGGAATCGGAATGCCAACACCTGCCTAAAGCTGCAACGAACATTGCATTCTCAATGTGACCAATAATGACCCAGATATTTCCATACTTGCCACGAGTTTATAACATGCACTCGGTGGTCAAGTTTACAAAAAAAATGGAAATCATACCTCAACAAAATTACAAGACCAGACCTCATCGTCGCATTTCGAAGTGATGGAAAAACTCCTCATCACTTTTACATGAAAGAAATGCATCAGACAACTGATACAACATGACCAAAACATAATCGTCGCATCTCAAAGTGATGGCAACATATCATCACTTTTACATGAAAGAGATCTAACACACGACTCATAAAACAAGGCCAAAAATAAATGTCATGGTCGCTTAAACGAGTGATAGAAACACATCATCACTTTCATAATAAAAATGTGACAAATGACTTACAAGTATGGCCATGACAAGCTTAACATATCTAGAAAAAACAATCTAGAAGAACCACTTCTCATTTATTAAAACGAGTGGATCATCTCCTTGTGGCGAACTTGCTTGTCGATCAGCTCTTTCGACTTGTGTATGCATGGGCTCTTTGGCTTTACAGCGCTACTCTGGATGAAGTTTCCAGCATGTGGCTCTTTGGTGGCCACTTCGATCGCAATGGGTGCAAAAGTTCTTTTTCCTCCAAACCTGCTTAACTGATTTCTTTTCCTGTTGGGGAGAAGGCTTTTCGTGCCTCTTCCTTCTTTGTGCTACCATCCTCTTCCAGCACTTAGAAATCACATGGTTATTTAAACCACAAAAATAACAAGTTTTACGATGCCATATTTTACGACCGTGGTTATCAACATTCTTATAGTCAAAATGCACTCTGGAATAATGAGACTTAGTATACCTTCTGGGGTGGTCTCCGGTGCCATCATGATGATGGGAGCTCGCCTCGGTTCCTTCACTGCAACGTTCACTGCCGTGGAATGATGGCGAAGTGTCCCTATCATTCCTCTTCCTTGGAGAGTTCATCATTATCTGTTTTCCCTTGATGTCTTTCAAACATCCTTCGTCAATGTACCCCAAACCTGCATAACGAGGTCGTTGCACAACCTCCAATGGTTCGATGATGCCTTGGCCACGAATGCCAAGTCCTCCTCCTCTGTACCCCATTTTAGTGAGGAGCCTCATGCCGGTACCTGTGATTGGTATCTCCACACTTCCAAATGAAATGACATCATGTGAAGAAACTGAAGAAAAATCAACACTGTTTACCTTAGGTGTTGATTGCGAAAAAGATGAAGAAAGCTGTTGTAAGCCTTCGTCGCGCTTCACTTCTGTCACTGCCTCTGACACGGCTTGTAGCTGAAGCTGCATCTGCTGCATCTCCTCCTTCTCTTTCTGTAGGAATGCTTTTAAGGCATCATGATCTCTCTGAAGAGTTTCGTTGTTGCATTTCAAATCTTCCCACGCCTCTGTCGTGGCTTGCAACTGAAGCTGCAACTGCTGCTTCTCCTCCTTCTCTTCATGTAGGAATGCCTTCAAGGCATCATGATCTGCTTGCAGAATTTCATTGTTGTGCTTCCAATCTTCCCACGCTTCTGTTGTGGCTTGCAACTGAAGCTGCAACTGTTGTTTTTCCTCCTTCTCTTTGTGTAGGAGGGTCTTCAATTCTTCGTTCTCTGCTGCTTGTTTTTCGTATGCCTCGTACAATATGTCCGCTTTCTCGGACACCCTGAGCATGGTTTCATACATGTCCTTCACATTCTCCATGGCTCAACTCAGCAAACGTTCAATGTTCACGCCTGCAATCCAATCAGCAAGAATACCTGCTCCGATACCACTTGATCCAGGGTAAAATCTTAATACCCTTAACCAAGACCTTTTAATTCGGCTGATAAATAGAATTGCATTTACTTAAAGACGTTAAAGAACTTAAATGAACAACTGTAGCTGTAAATAAGAGGAACATAAATGAACAAGATCAACAATCATGAGAACACGTTGTTTGATGACGGAGTTCGTCCAGGAGGGACTACATCTCCGGGCCTCGGTGTCAAGATGGTGTAGGCCGCTGCATTATGTGTTGTAAGAAGAGATGTACATGGATGTGTTTCACTATGACATACAAGGAAAAATTGCCCTCACGCAGGAGTGGCTTGACTTCTTTAAGAGATGTTCTACTGCAGAACTCTCATACATAAAGAAAGACTCCTATCAGTATGACCATAGCTGACATGTAGCAAATGAGAGTATCCCGCCAATCCTGGAAAACAAGGGATCTCAACAATACACATATGAAAAATAGCATCCCGCCAATGTGGCATGAAAGGGACTCATACATGACACAAATCCATAGCTGAAAGTACATCAAAAACAACACAAAGCAAGATCCCACGACTCATGTATCAACCGGGATCTGCAAGACATAATGCATCTCAAAGAGAAATAAATGAAGAAGTACATGGAATCCACATCATATAATTCTGGCGCGCATTTGTTTAAGGTTTGAACCGCTTTTGCACGAATCAAAGCACTGATTTGGCGAGGCGTCGAGAAAAGGTGAAAACGACCGTCTACATAGGCAAATCACACCAAAGATAACCCACTTCCAAAAGTGGTCGAAATCAAAACTCGTATGCAGTAGAACCGAGCACGCCTAATGCACTTCGTGGCGCTGAGTAGTGCTGAAACGACATAAAATTTGTCCCATTTGGACAAAGTCAAAATTTTACCCTCCTGAAAGTTGGCCTCAATCAGGGTTCCGCCTGCCTCTTTCTGGGCTCATGGTTCCACTGCACCTGAAATTAAAAAATAATAAATCTTGAACTGCGTGCGCGCTGCTCCATTCCTTGGGCGCACTGATCTGCAATTAAAAAAATATTAAACTCGAACCGTGTGCATGCTCCGCTCCTCCATGGCTTGGGCGCACAGTGAAAATATGAGTTTAAATAAGTTTTCGTGGGCGGACTTAACAAGAAATCCGTTTGGCACAATGGTAAAATTTAAAATCGTTGAGGAGAGGTCGGGGGGTCAAATCCCGCCCCTCCCAACATAGCACGACATATCTTTATAAAAAACCCGCATTTGTTTTTTTAAACCTGCCGTAATCTTCATCAAATACCAAGTATGGGGGCCGGGCCCGCATTGGGCGACCCGCCCCCTTAACTCCTGTTGGCGCCATTTAACGTGGTTGGTGTGTTTATATGGTGGTGCCGCCCGCTTGGGGGTCAGCCCACGTGGCCCGGCAGGTTCGACCCCTGCCGGCACCGAAATATGTTATATATGAAAAAAATTGTTAATTGTTAAGTTTCTCTTGGACCGGAAAAAAGCAATTAGGGTCGAAAAATCAATGTGTTCAACAAAATCCCCCAAAGGGCAGAATTCTTTTGAATCCAGAGAATTATAAAACCTTCAAAATAATGCTAGAGAGGCTCTTCAAGAAGGAGGAAATCCCATCTCATGGCCTTCATAGTCACAGATTAACACATTTAATTCAAAGCGCACTTGCTGAGTGCAAAAGAGCAAAAATTAAAAAGTCCTAAACAAATTGCTTTCCGGTTAATGCTTGGTTTGACGAGGAATGCAAAAAGGCAAGGAGAAGGTGGAAGGAATCAGACATGGGTAACATAAAGCTCAAAGCTTACAAGCAGTTAGTAAAAAAGAAAAAAGCCGATTTTATGGTTTCAAGGAGAGAAGAACTAATCTTCCTCGGGAAAAATAACCCCAAATTATTTTGGAAAGAGCTCCAATCGAAAAAGGTGCAAACTGAAAACAACATTATAGCTTTTAAATGGTTTGACTATGCAAGACAAATTTATGAGCAGGATCCCAAGGTTGACCCTCCTCCCTTGGTCAACACAGACACAAAACTCTTCACGGTGCAAGAGGTAGAGATGGGTATCAAGAAGTTGGGCGCTGGAAAAACAAAAGACTTAGATGAACTCCAAGCAGAGTATCTAAAGTGGGGCTTAAAATTTCTTTCACCTCACATCACAAAAATTTTCAACAACATCTTACAGCAGGGGTTCCCCATAGATTGGACAACTAGTATGGCAATACCTCTTTTCAAGAGTGGTGACGTCAATAATCCTTCCAATTATAGAACCATAATGATAAACCCCTTGTTTGCAAAGTTATTTGGAAGCATGTTGGAAAAGAAAATTAGCAAGTGGGCAGAAGAAAGAAATAAACGAGCTAAAGGGCAAGCAGGTTTTAGACCTAAACATTCCACAGTTGATCATTGTATAACTTTAAGGCACATCATTGAAAAAGGTTGGGAAAATAAGGAAGAAGTTTTTTGTTGCTTTGTTGATTTCAGAAAAGCCTTTGACATGGTTCCTAGGGATAAGCTTTGGGGCAGAATGGAGGAACTCGGGGTTCCCAAGCATTTGAGAGCAGCTGTGCATAGGTTGTATGAAGAGGTGAAAGTCAAAATCAGAACTTCAGCTGGCATTTCTGAAAGTTTTAGAAGCGAGATCGGGGTCAAGCAAGGTTGCCCATTGTCTCCTACCCTTTTTGGGTTATATATTGACAAGCTTGAAGAGTGGCTAAATTCGCAAGGGGGTGACGGTATCTATTTGGGCAAGTTCGTTATCAGGCTTCTTTTGTACGCAGATGACCTTATATTGATTGCTAAATCGGCTCTTGGTTTGCAAGAGCATTTACATTCCCCTGAGCATTTTTGTAGAAGGGTTGGGATGCAAGTCAATATTAGCAAAACGAAAGTAGTGGTTTTCTCTAACAAAAGAAAGCATAACCAACATAAGTTCTATTTTGAAGGCAGCATTTTGGAAGAAGTTGCAGATTACAAATACGTCGGAATTGACTTCAACAGAAATTTAAGTTGGGATGGTTGTAGAAAGAAAAGAACTTTAGGGGGTTGGAAAGCATTTTATGCTCTTCAAAACAGGTGTAGAGAGGCAGAGCTGTGGGATTGGAAAACCACCCTAACTCTTTTTGGGCTTCTAGTGATTTCGGTGATTCTCTACGGTTGTGAACTATGGGCCAGCAGCACAACCAAGATGCAGTGGAAACAAATTGAGAAAATTTAGAAACGTTTGATTACAAACAAATTCAAAATTAAAAGTGCAGTTCCTTATGCTATCATGTTAAGTGAAACAGGGGCTGCTCCTATTGAAGCAATTGCTATGGTGCGAGTCATAAGGTATCTGAAAAAATTTGAGCAAATGGAAGAGGATAGATGGCCTAAGGTTGTGTTTAGTGACAGATTGTGTAAAAGACAGAAGACTTGGATGCGGCAAAATAACAAATGGTTTAGTAAATGGGGTATTTTCTTGAGCATGTGTCCTACAAACAGTAAAGAGATAAAAACTTTTGTTATGGATAAATTCCATAAACATACTTGGAAGAAAGAGCTAGAAAGAAAGAAGAAGTACTACATAGAAGAGTTTAACCCCACACATAACCATCAACAAAAGGCATACATAGGGGCTAATATTTCTTGGAGATCTAAAATTCTTATTGCTCAATTAAGGACTAATTCTCATCAACTCCGTTGTGAAACAAGGCGCTGGAAAAGGCCAAAAGAAATGTGGGAAGAAAGAGTATGTATTTTTTGCTCCTCCGGAAAAGTGGAAACAGAAAAACATTTCATTCTAGAATGTGAGGCCTTCAAGGACACCAAAGAAAACTATGCAGGTATTCTGGCAGCTAATTCTTGGGATAATCTTTTCAGCGAAGAGTTTGTCGATAAGCTGGGAGTGCTCATTGTAAAACTTCACAGGAAAAGGGCCGAATACAAGAGTCAGATAGAGAAGCAATCTGTCCCATAAGCTATTTTTAGCCTCGTGGTATTAACCATTAATATATATATTTTGATTTGTTTTGACTCGCGGTCGAGTGGGGTGGCGGGGGTGGTGGCCTGCCACCTCTTTTTTTAAAATAATTTTTGTTTAATAAAACAAACCATGCCCTTTTGAAAAATTCGGTTTTGGACCGAAGGAGGCAAATTAAACAGGCCACAAATTTGCCCGGAATTTGGACTGAGCTTGCCGGAATCCGGTGGCCGGAAAAAGTCTAATTTGTGCCTTCCTTAAGGCTGTCCAGTCACCAAGTCAACCTGGAACTTTGACCGCTTATAACTTCTTCATACGGACTCGGAATTGAGTGCCGTCTGCGCCATTGGATTCAGAAAGACGAGATCTACAACATGAACCCAGTTTGAGAATATTTTGAACACTTTGATTTTTGAGCCTTGTACTCAAGCCTCTTGTACCTGTACCTGATTATTCCACCTGGATCATTCAACCAACAAATAAACATAATGTTCATAGAGCTTTATAAACACAATTTGATAGAATATTTACAATAATATACACATATATACATATGCACATTTGCTTTAACCAAAAAATAAAAAAGATATGATTCTCACATCAATGACAAGAGAATCCATAGGCTCACACCTCCACCCTAAAAAGTAGTACCAGGATTCACCTCCTTGGACCCATGAATTCTAGAATCCACTGCTAAAATCAAAGCCTTTCTACCATGTCCAATGCCACAATCCTTGCACTACTTGCTCTAGTTATTAGCTCATTGTTCTAGGGCACACTCCCAATGTGATTTTGAATCCATTCGACAAAGGCTAATGACCAAAAAAAAATTATTCCCCGACCTTCCCTTCTCTGCTTCCTAGTCCCTTGTGAAATTTGGTCACCCCCTTCCGTGCAATCACTCACATTCTAGGTTCCCCAACGTCTCCTTTTCGGGTGATTTATCCCTTGGAAAGGCTTCCTCGAATAAGAAGGTCCAAAAAACAAGGCATATCTCTACCTCAAAACCATCATAACGGTCATAGGATGCTCATGGAAATCAATGGACACTATTGGGTACCAGTGTCCCATAATGGCCCTGCTCTTGAAGTTCTTTAACAACTACTGTTTCATGTTCCAATTCCTTTTACTATTGCTAATAACACTCTTGCAGTTAGTTCCAACCACACAAACTTGGGCATTTCCATGATTTCCTGTACCAAGCATATAATTCCATTAGACTCAAAAGGAATTGTAATAAATTCAAATCATACTTCATTGCTATATCATCAATAACGTACAACTATAATTATGTTTACTTCCTATCACATCAAATAAAATTAGCTCTTTGATCAAATCATCATGTATAAACTATCACATTCAGTTAGCTCAAAACTCAACCATCATAAATCAAAATCATAGACTATGTGCATATTAAAACCTGAAATAAAATATTGATACTTATCTTTAAAATTTTCTTTGCTTATGCCTTTTTTCTTTGTCTTTTCCGTACACACACAAGATGGGTTTCCAAGCACCCAGTGCCTTCTGTTCTCTCAATTGCATGCTCACACTAGATCAGTTTCCACAGTTGACAAGCACCCAATGCCTTTTCTTCTCTTCTTGTCCAGAGCAACAAGGGAATCCAAAGACTATACTGTCTCCTCCCTCAATATCAACAACAAGGGCATCCAAAGACTATACCGCCTCTACCCTCAATTTAAACAAATCAAGATTGGTCTCTTCTTAATATGTACAAGGATCTAGGGGCTATTATATCAACCCACGACCTCTAGGGAACCCAAGATGTTACAGGGCTCCAAGGACCACTATCTCAACCCACAACCTCCAGGTATCCTGAGAACCAACCCCCAACATGTACATATACACAATGTACAACACAACACATATATACGTACACACAATACAACACAACGAGTACACATGTCACAATACAAAGAATACACATTACACATGACATAGTACCACATGTAAACAACACAACATGTATACAACACCACATGTACAACATGCACACAAAACAACATGTGCAACATGTACACAAAAACAATACTGCACATCGAGAGACCACATTGTCTCTACCAGGAAACCTTTCCTATAGTGTCTTTCCACACCTTACTGCATGCATACACAACCTAAGTCTCAGGTCTGTGGCTCTTTCCACTATCCATGATTATCCCAACATGCTACAAATCACATTGATTTTATTCCGTAGATGTATCCTTCAACATTTCATGAAAGAACATGAACATAGGCATAGTTGTAAGCACATAATACCAAAATCATATCCACAAGATACTAACCTCATAGATCTGTCAGGGCTACTCTGCCCACTTGGCTCCTCATCATACCAGGAACCTTTTCATTCCATTCATATGCAAAAAGCAATAATTCTTCCACAAGAATGATCCTTGATGACCCTATTAGATGGATTAGCATAATCATGATCACAACACAATTACCAATGTTCATAAGGTCAAGGTTAAGAGAAATTCCTTTATCTAGGAAACACATGCACAAAATTGAGAACAACAATTCCCAACTTAGTTAAGGCATATGATGCCTCAAATCCATTTACTTTACCTCTCCTATTAGCTTTCTCATTACTATCCCATCACTGTTCATTTATCCCAATGGACCTAACAAAACCAACTGGCTCTCATATTCTTGCCTCCAACTACCATTTACTCATGCACCGAGCTTCATCCAGGTATTATAGTACATGTTGGGTTTCATTAATCTCTCCCTAAGCTCCATAATTTTCATCTTTCCCCAACCAATTCCCAAGACCCTCAAAACATAAAAGGAAAGAACAAGAAGAAAACAATATAAATCCAGACAACAATACAACACCACAAACAAATTGGCAAGGAAATGCACCAATCATAGTTAAAATTACAAATCAAGCACAAAAAAATCACAAAACACCAAAAGCACAAAACGTTCAACAAACACCATGACTCAACCCCCATGGTTCCCTGTGCTTCCAAGGGAAAGCTCAACCCGAGCCTTCTTTGAGATTTCATGGCAATTTCTTTTGCCATGCAATTCCACATCATACTGCCATAAACACACAATAGTCAGTGGATAAATAAATATAACAATATACTAGTTAACTTACATGTTATACCCAACACGCGGCCCTGCAATTGAACACATACACATATTATTTCTCAAGAGATTCCCATTCCCTTGAAAAATCCAACTATAACTGAAAGCCTGCTATCATGCCTGCATTTGATCAACCATCTTTAATGTAGCTTCCTTGACCCAAGTGATTTCACTAGATTTAACTTTCTCTATTGCTTAGTCCCAAAGCATAAGCTTATTCCATTGTAGGATGCTTTAATGCTCTTCCTTCCTATTATCCAATGCTGTGTAGATCCGAGGAATGCTCTAACCTACATTCCCAACTTTTCGCACCTCCTGCACATTGTATATCTGAGGCCTACCACACATCCACTGCACCATTCTGATACAAAGGGAAATCCTTCCTACAATAATCTCCACCACAAGTCCAACCCCTCAAAGGTTTTCTTCCATTGCCTTTACTTTGTTGCTCTACCGGGTGAGATCCATGTCCTATCTCAGCTGCATTGAAATTCTTATTAGGTGGCATATTTTCCTTGTCACTTACATTCTGAGATCATAGAACTCCTTGGACCTTTTTTCATAATACCCCTCATATAGATACTTCTTCTAGGAGAGTCTCTTAGACTCATCCCAGATCATCTGCTCATCTCTAATACCTCTAAGATGCTTAACTCCTTCCCACTAGATGTTTTCTTTTCCCTTTAGGCTGAAGGTAGCTATCTTGGATTTCATGTTCTATGAATACTTATGAAATCCGAAGAACTTATTCATCCCAAACAACCATGCTTCTACATATTTTTATTTATTCATCTCTCCATCAAATATAGGAGGCTTGGATTTCTTGAACTCTTCTGGCAAGTACCCACTCCTCCTATGGTGTTGGCGGTGATGACATGTTGTGTAGATTAATCCGTCTTGCGGACAAGACCGATCTCTCTAGTACTAAAAGTAACTAGAAACAAACAGCCAATTATACTAATATCTCTCTAAGCATATAAGATTCATAAGAATGCTATATAGGTGTAAGGCCTACCTTATATCCAGCGCTTGCTTGATCTCGTTGAAGTCCTTCCCGTGCACTGAAAGAACGTTCCTCGTGAATCTGCAGTCACAAACAAGCAAAAAGATTACACAGCACCTGTATAGACATTATTATAAACCATACTCATCATAATGATCAAGGAATTTATGAAATAAACCAGGAATAGACAGTTTAATGAGAGAAATGAGTATATTTGTATTAACTTCAAATAAAGAAAACCTTTACAACCTGTGCCTTGATGTTGTGCAGGTCCTCTCGGGGTCCGAAGCAGGAATCTCTTCTAATTTGACAAGAATTGCACTCTTTGAACCAAGACAAATAGAGATGAGTGATTCAACCTCACAGAAAGTCTTAGTTAACTTGAGTCTGAATCTCAACAACATTTAACTTCAAATATCTTAAGCTTGAACTCCCTTTGAGGCTACCCAAGGCCTCTTTTTATAGTGGAAAAGAGGAGGTTTCTTGTTCCAAATATGAAGGGATAGAATCCTCCTTCAAAGGGATTAGATCCTTACATCAAGGGGTTAGCTCCATCAAGTGAGGGATGCATGAACCTTCTCAAAGCGTATCCATTCCCGAAAATTCCCATCTAGAATCTTCTAGAATTCATCTGAATTTCACTTTTTATCTTCACTTTCTCGCCTTTTTGGATTTTATAGAGGTCCGCACCCATAACACAAAGATGTAGGACTGAAGATGGTTGAACTTTAGGTGCTGGGACCACACGCCCCTCTAATAGAGAAATGCGATAATTAACAAGTTTAGGGTATTTTTGTGGAACTTTTCATTTGGAAAGCTTGACACAGGAGCTTCGATATGTTGCATCAGGAGGAAGTATGAGTAATAATGAGTTCATATCATATAAATGATGAGAACTTAGTGAACAATTGTTCTCAAATAGAAAAGTCCGAATAGATGAATAAGTCCATCATATGAGTGCAAGATTTTTATCATTTCAAATATCATCCTGTGGACACCCCAGCCGACCTCAGAAACATTCAATGCAAAATATATATATATAAATGTCAACCACTGAGGTGGTTTTCCCCTGTAGCAACGTACTCAAACTAACTATGAAACTAATTCAAACTGTTCTGATATAGGAATGATTTTGAGTACATCACAATATAGACATGTGTAGACACAGTATGGACGCAGCCATCTGTTTGTAAATAGTCTACTGTAAGATAACAAAATTCCTTGCAGCCTGGATGGTAGAAAATAGATCCATGGTCTTGATTTCCGCATCTCGAACTAGTATGATTCTATCCATGTGAATGAATGTGTCGAAGTCGAACATGGTAGAAACCATTTGACACAACAAATGATGAACTCGTTAACAAGTGTGAGAAACCACCAAGAATGTCACTATTTCAAAGTACTCAAGACAATCCATGAAATGATTAATGAGTTGTCATGTCACTTTAATCATTCACTGGTACACGATGCAACCTCAGTCGGCGAGAAACCCGCCATCGAGGCATGCGATTTCAGCGTACTCATGATTTTTGGATCAAATTCTTAATGAGCATGTGGCTGATGTCGAGAGGTGACTGTCAGAGTGTTTCCCACAACACTGAATCATAGATCAAGTCCACTGGAAAAATATATTAAAGAAGGATCTAGGATCAGTGGAGTATCAATAATTGATGACAAGATATTTTGCAAGATGAATGGCTTTATTTGAATGTTTCCTTCTTAAACACATAACGACACTCACAGATGGCTGCAGTAAATATTGACTCAAAGCTAATACCCGTAAACCTACTAAGACTTCTCAATGTGGTTTGATTAACTGTTAGGCAAAGGATTTCCCAACCCAGGTAAATAAAAGTGTCGTGTCCAAGAGTGGTTGACTGAGTTTTCGAAAAATTTAAAATACAAAAAACACGCCCATTTTTCTCTCTTTTTCCCCCACCATTTCTGGCAAGTACCTCTTTATTTTTGACAAGCTTGAGGAGGATAACATTTGCTTGGTTATAAGCTCATCCTTCGGATGAGTCCAACTTAGTTTAAAATTCGAACCCTAAGAAGGAGTGGTTCGTTTCTGTTGAAAATTAAACAGGTCCTTTACTGTTAAGTTTTAACGAGTCCATATAGGAGAAACTTGGTGTATTTCAGTTTTAGGGGGTCAGAAGAAAAACTTAAGAAAACTCCGTGGAATTTTTCGTAAATTTAGTCTCTCGAGTCCGAAAAATGCTAAAATAATGCGGGAGAGAACTCTATTGACCGTATTTAGTCAACGTATACCTTTTTCGTAAATAGTCCATTTCAGTCCGTAAAAGGGGTAAACTTATACTGAAGGGACGACTGTTCATTTACTTTAACGAGTTCGAATATTCAAGTACTCGGAAATCTTTTCATATTTAGAGAGTCTGAAAAGGGCTTAAAGAGGACTCCAAGGTTTAAATTTTTTTGAAAGAGTCCGAAAAAGTGATAAAAGTGTGCTCTTTGTTGAAAAACGATCAGTTCACCTGAAAAATCCAGTTTCTGCACAAAAACTTGAAACATACACATACCTGTTTAAGATAAGTAAAAATGCTTTCAAAAATACCCTTTTTAAAGTAAAAAATAAATAAATTAAAAATTCATCCATTCGAAAAAACTTATAAAAAGGACTTTTTCAATTTCTTTTTTACCGTTCAGTTTCAGAGTGAAAAGTAAAAAGCTTTTGGGTAAGAAAGTTCCTGTGAAGATTCTGGAAAATTCGTCTGTTGGAATCGAGAACCGTCAGTCCCAGGTAATCCACAACCTCTCTATCTTGTTTTTCATCCGTTTCAAATTTGTTTTTAGGCTTTAGTTTGAATTTTTGGGGCAAAAAATGGTTAAAAAATTCGCCCGCGGGGTCCGCAGGTGAGACACATGTTACCTGCAGACCCCGAATTTTTCCTATAAAGAAAAATTCGTGGGTTCCGCACCCGGCACACAGCCCGCGTGCGGACCTGCGCTCTGTTTACAAAGAGCGGGTGCGGTACCCGCGCAGTTCATTTTAAAACAATGATTTCTCATTAATTTGCCAAAATTTTTCAAATAAAACTATTCTAACTTGCCTTGTTCTGTATTGTAGGATTAACAAGATGCTTATCTGGCGAGAACGTGAGCACGAGGAAGTGGATGAAGCTGCAATACTTCATTTTCCCACACAAAGGGCATTAAAAGCATGTGGCTTGTACAAATTTTGGGCCATCTCTGGCATGAGGGCACAAGTAGAACTCTTGACATGGTTGGTAAACAGATGGAACGTAGAGGACCAGTGCTTCTTCATTGGTGGCCATCGGCTCGAAATTGAGCTGGAGGATATATATTTCTTGACTGGTTTGTCCAAGAGGGGCGAACATGTTTCTTTGTTTGGGACTAGGCCAGGTGGCCAGACTATCGCTAGTCTCCAACTAGAATTCTGCAATGACCAGGCAAATCATCAGGACAAACGGATTGACATAAAACACATCATCCTTCCTGAATTGAAAGTTATTGCTTTTACTGTTACCAAACTGTGTGGGAGTGCTGCGCTTCATGTAGCTACTGGTTCCCAAATGCGTATTGCCGTGGACTGTTTTCGCGGCACCATCTTTAACTGGTGTGAAGCTGTGTTGGCCAATGTAAAAGGCCAACTAACCAGAGAAAAAAATGGGAAACTGAATAACTTTGGATACGGATCCATTGTTGTTTCTTTTGCTTTGGAGAGGATCCCCTTGTTAGCTCCACAGAGTATCGCTGTTGATGCCGGTCGACCTCGAGAACCGAGAATGGTTCGTTGGTCCGCGTTGATGGCCCGTCATGCTATTGAGGGTACTAAGATTGTGCGATTTCCATCTTCATATTTTCGTTGGCTGGATCGCCAAATTTTTGTGATAGAGGATTTTCCGTATGCCGGGATAGATTTCCGCGGCGACAGAGAGATGACTCTCCCTGCAGGGGAACAGTGGGATGATTCAGGTAAAATCATTTTTCAACGTTTGCTAAATCCTAATTTTTTTTAATTTTTTATCGTCTTAGAAAACTAATAACCAAAAGTTTTTCGAATGCAGACGTGGGTCCACATCGACCAGCTCATCTCCAACCTTACGAGAGAGGACAACCAGTTGCGCCCGCACCAGCCCCAGCAAGCCAATCAGTGGAGATTTTGACTGATTTGGAGCATCATCTAGAGCGTTTTAGTTTAGATATTCCAGAGACCAGCATAGATGACATTCCTCTCAGGCTGCAGAGATATGTGATTGGAGTCCCAGGACCTTTCAGGAGGTTCCTATGCAGGGTGGCCCGAGCAGTGGTTTATTATCGTGATCACCATTAGTGATGGGATGATCGTGTAGACTCATATTTTTGACTTTTGTATTATCATTTTTGCCGATCATAAGGTGTTTCCAACCTATGATCGAAGACGATGTATATTTTTTGAAAACACTCCCATACTATGATATATCACTATTTTGACGGCTATTTGTGTACATATGTAAATGTTATTTGTTTTACTGCTTTTAATTATTGCAAATGTCTATTTATCATACTAGAAGCAATTGAATCTGCTAATGTATTTAAATGTCCTGGAATATGCTGATATTCAATGTAATCAAACTCACGTTCCAAGAGACGAACTTTCAAAAACAACCGTAATAACACTGGATTTCTAATGGTATAAACCCTGTTAAGCTGTAATACAACAAGTTCTGAATCCAACCTTACAATCAAACTCCGAATTCCAAATGATATGGACTCGGATAATAACTCAATCACTGCACTATACTCGGCAATGTTATTTGTTGTTTGACCAAGGCTTACCCCATGCATGGATACTAACTCGTCAGAGGGTGAATAGATAACCCAAGCTGCGGAAGAAATGTTTCGTGTACTACGACAAGCACCATCAGCAAAACCAATGTAGGTTTGAAGAGACGTCAACATCTGCAATATCAAGAGTAAAACTCAGATAAGCAGGAATAGTGACAAAACACACTCTCTAAACTAGGCACACTTTTCTAATCTAAAACACACCAGCAGTAAAGAAATCTAAACTAACAAAAATCTCCACACCTCATTTAAGCATAATATCTCTTTAGATAAAGCCCATTTCTGGTTTTATCCAAAGGGACACCGTCAAAATCTATCAACTCATAGGCCCCTTTTGCTAACTTTCGTTTAACGATATAAGGACCATGCCACATAGGCACAAATTTCCTAGCTCCTAGCTTGTCGTTAGCTTGATCATAAAGTAAAACTAGGTCTCCTTCTGAAAAATTTTGAGGGGTCACATTTCTATCATACTGAGCTTTTATCCTTTTAACATGAGCCTCGTTTGCTATTGCAGCACTTCGTCGATTCTCATCTAATTGGGCCAAGTACAAGAAACGTTTTTCCTCTTCAGACGTAGCTGGAAGTAATTCTACGGCTAATTTTAGTGACGGTATCTCGCATTCAATCGGCAACACAGCTTCTAAACCGTAGACCAGTTGAAAAGGAGTGAAACCTGTTGATGTTTTGACTGAGGTTCGATATGCCCAAAGCGCTGAAAATAACATGGAATGCCAATTCGTCTTGTGAATACCAATGATTCGTTTAATCATGGTGACTAAAACTTTGTTAATGGCTTCAACCAGACCATTGGCTTGCGGATAGTACAGAGTGGAACTATCGTGGCGTAGGCCAAGTTGTTCTGTCAGTTCAGTCATCATGACATTCCGAAAATGACTTCCATGATCCATAATAATAGCTTGAGGAACACTGAACCTAGCAATTATGTGATTAAATACGAATGTTGCAGCAGTCTTGCCGTCAGCTGAATATGTAGGCATCGCCTCGGCCCATTTTGTAAAATAATCTACTGCTAGAATAATATAGGCATGCCCCCCGACCGAGTGAGGGTTACATGTAATAAAATCGATACCCCATTTCACGAAAGGACCAATAGCAATTATAGGGTGAAGAGGAGCGGGTGGCGCGCGCATTTTCCGATCAAGAATTTGACAGTTGTGGCATTTCCGAACCGCATAAATGCAATCTTTGAACAACGTTGGCCATAAATAACCTGCACGCAATATCTTTTGGGCGGTGGCATACCCAGACATATGACCGCCACATGCTCCAGAATGACAGTCATTTAACACCTTTTCAGCTTCTTCATGAGTTAGACATCGTCGGAAAACAGAATCCGCTCCACGTCGATAAAGTGTATCACCAATGATATTATACTGTTGGGATTGGAAGCGTATTTTCCGTCGCTGAGTTCATGAAATGTCAGGCCGAAAAGATTGGGTTTGGAGATAAACGATAATATCTCCATACCATGGATCAAGTGTACTGATAAGAAACAAAGATTCATCCGCAATGGACTCTTCTGCCACTGTTTCAGTATCAGTAGAGGGGAAATCACACATCAGTTCTGCAAATACCAAAGATTTCTTTGCCTTGGATTTTTCAAATTGCAAGTCAAATTCCTGCAGGATAACTATCCATTTGGAATATTTTCCCCCTAGCAATTGTTTGGTCAAAATATACATCATAGGGTTGCAATTAGAAATTACCATGGTTTTACGTAACAAGATGTAATGTCTAAAACGTTGAACAACTTGAACAGCTGCCAAGGCCAATTTCTCCACATGTGTGTATTTGATTTCAGTCGGATGCAAATTTCGACTAAGATAATAAATCACATGTTCATTGTGAGATTCATCTTCCTCTACTAGTACCATCCCAATGGTGGAATGAGAAGCAGCGAGGTACAAAATGTAATCTTGGTTGTAGTTGGGAGGATGCAATAACGGTGCATGGGTCAACACGTGTTTAAGTGCATCAAAAGATCGATCAACGATCTCGTCCCAAAAGAATGGAATGTTCTGTTTCAACAACCGGGTAAAACCCTTTGTAAGCTCGGCATAGTTAGGAATAAATCTACGTAAAAAGTTTGCTTTCCCCTGCAAACTTTGGAGTTGGCGTAAAGTCGAAGGAGGAGGCAATTTAACGATGGCTTCGACCTTCGATGGATCGACGCGAATACCTGCTTTCGAGACAACAAATCCTAGTAATCGACCCGATTCTACGCAGAAAACACATTTATGCGGATTCAGCCTTATCTGATAATGCTTACATCTCATGAAAATTGCTCGTAAATGAGTGGGATGGTCGGCCCTACGTAATGAATGAGCAGGTAAATCATCAAGATATGGCTGGAAAATGTGCTTGATGTCATGAAATGCATAAGACATAGCCCGTTGAAAAGTTGCTCCAGCGATCTTTAGTCCAAAAGGTAGTTTACAATAATCAAATGTTCCCCATGGACAAATAAAAGTTGTTTTCGGTTGATCAGCAGGGAGTATGTTTATTTTATTGTAGCCGGAAAAGCCATCCATAAAGGAAAACAATTCACTACCAGCACAATCATCTATTATTTGATCGATATAGGGAGTTGGATAATTATCTTTTGGACATGCTCGATTAATATCCCTATAATCGATACATACTCTTATCGTTCCTTGTTTTTTAGTCACAGGAACAATATTCGATACCCAATCCGTTAAGGGAATTGGATAAATGAATCCTGCTCGAAGTAATTTTTCAACTTCAGCTTTTATAGCAACAGCTTTTCTAGGATGAATTTGATGTAATCGTTGACGAACAGGTTTAGCATCTGGGTAAGTTTTAATTTCATGAACGACGATCGATGGATCAATTCCTGGCATTTCTTCATAAGACCAGGCAAACACGTCACCGAATTCTTGAAATAGGGCTTTATAAGTCTGAATTTCTTCATCTGTACAAGAAGCACCTATATGAATGTTTTCAATTATTCCTGGTTTTATCGAAATGTCAATTGGAACCGTTCTAGATATATTTTCCAAATTTAACTCAGAATCAGGATTTTGCAATGGATTTTGAGGTTCCTTGGCATATTCAGTAGTAAAAATTGAAGCGAAATCATCTTCAAAATGAACTAATTCAGGTAAAAATGAAGATCGGTGATGTAGATCTTCCCATGGTAAATCATCAACGGACAAAAACTCACGAATTTGCTCATCTGTATGAACAAGTTCAAGAAATGTCGTTGTAACTGAACTATATATAGAAAGTGATTCCTCTTGGATCCCATTCATTGGATCAATTTCGGTTGAAGAGAGGTCGGAAAAAGACTGTACAGCCTGGTACGCAATTTCAAATGGACTCAAAGGCATCACGCCATCAAATGAATCTATCTCGGATTCTGAAGGTATAATCCAAAGATCATCAAACATAACAGTGTCTGATGAAATCATATGAATACTTGCAGTAGAAGGCGATACGTTAGGAGGAGGAAAGGAAAAAGTTCCTAGTAAACTAGAATCTTTAATTAATCCCACTCCAACATCCTTATAAGGGATAGCCGTTTTACCAACATGCTGGATTGTTTCTGTAGAGGTTGGGTCGGACGAGAAATAAGTTAACTGATCTATTGTCACGATCTTTCCTTGATATGGAAATTTTATGAGTTGAAAGACCGAAGAGACAACAGCAGTCATAGCATAGGACCAACTACGACCCAGAAGAAGGTTGTAATCTAGAGGGGCATCAACCACTTCCACATCTAGATTAACGATTTTACCTTCGACCCCTATGGGTAAATCCTGCAAAATACCATAAGGTTGAAAACCTCGACCATCAAAAGCTTTTAGAATCATCGGAGATTGGTTAAGTGTAGGAGAACCAAGAGATTTCCAAAACTGAATCGACATAATACACGTTGAAGCTCCCTCATCAATCACAGTCTGAAAAATAGGTCTGTTTTTTACTAACAGTGGAATCTGGAAAGCCATTTGGTGAGGAAGACGTGGTGTACTATTTTCTAAATCGAAGATTATAAGGTTAGAATCCTGAACATCAACAGCTCCTATGGCAGCCAATAATAATTTACGCTGTGCTGGACACGATTGCAGCACTTCCAAAGCCAACATTGCTGAAGGAGAAATAGCTAAGTCTTCAACAATGTTGTAATTCTGAGCAGCTCTCGCATGTGGATTGAAAGCTGATTTACGAAGAACACCTTTAGCAGGCGGTTTGATTATCAAGTCTGGATTTTGTTTCTCGATCTGTAGCGGACCGGAAACAGGAGGAGTTGTATTTGATGTATTTGCATTAGAAGACTCTCCTTCTTTGCCATCAACGGGATTCTTAGAACCGTAATCTTGCGATCGCGTCGCAACCCTTACATGAGACATCATCATAATAGGCTCTTCTAAAGTAGTCGAGGAAGAACCAATCATCTTACTATCTTGAATTGGAAAAGGATCCTTCAAGACAGCAGGTTGTTGCGATCCTTTAACAAATTTCGTAACTTCGTCTCGATATGGAAATTCTTTCGTGAAATGATCTTGTTCACAAATGAAGCAAGGATAGCGAGGTTTACGTTTTTCGTCATTGGATTCATCTTTATCAGTTTTCTCTTTCGAATTCTTTTTGTTTTTGTTCCTCCCCTTCTTTTTACCACTGGATTTTGATTTTGTCGTAGATGTTTCAATGACATGAATATCGGCAGAAACTTCGGGAGAGGATTCTCCTTTCGGGGAATCAGGTAAAGTTATAATTGGAGAAGAATTCTTTGAGGATTTATTCTTGCTTTTAGAATTGACTGTACCAATCATACCGTCAGTGGCATGAGACCCTGAAGGAGCAGCAACTATTTGACCTTGTTTTGGAAGGTCTGGGATTTTTTCATGTAGAGTACCTGACTGCGTATAAACGAGGTCAAGGTACTGAGCTTGAGCAATTACTTGCTCCTCAGTAACAACACCAGCCTTAGCTACATCTTCAGTGATCTTGGGTAACAATGATTTAACAAACCATTCTGCCAAAATTTGATCCGGAATATAAACTTTCACCAAACGTCGTCTATGTCGCCATTCATGAATATGATCAGAAATATACGTGGACGTAGATTGTTTTAGCGAAGTTAATAATTCTGTGCCGTTGTCGTATCTGACAGGCAACTGGAAATGAGTTAAGAAAGATGTTGCTAACTGACTGAAATTATGAAACGAGCCTCGTGGCAACTCAATGTACCATTTGGCTGCAAGACCTATAAGGGTTCTTTGGAAAAGACGTAAGCGAATCGAATCATCAACGATTGAATTAGATGCACACCAAAGGTGATAAGTCATAACATGATTTGATGGATCCTCTCCTGACTTACCTTCGAATTTTGGTATATCACTGGGCAACTTATGAGGCATTGGCGGCCAGTTTTGATAATAAAAAATTGGATCATTTGTAAGGCGCGTCAAATCAGGTAAGTCCAAAGTTGCGATGAACGGTAGTTGACGGTTAGGGTCGCGAAAACCTTGAGAAGCCAAAGCAGATCCGGGAGGCGGATACCCAGGATAACTAGGAATCGGATTTGCATTAGGTATTGTGTAACCTCCCAAATAACTAGGATGAACTGGACCATACTGAGGTTGTTGATAAGTATAACCAGGGTACGGTTGATACTGATAGCTTGGATTCTGTACATAGGGACCGAATTGCGGCTGTCCCTGGTACGGTTGATACGTAAATTGAGGTTGACTTGTAACAACTGTACTTGTACCGGTTTGTCCTGCAGGCATCTGAACTGTAGTCTGAACTGAAGGTCCTGACTGAGGTACAGAGACTTGAGGGATTTGCACGGATACAGGGATAGCCGAACTCGGGGCTACAGATACTCCAGAAATAGGTGTAACAGGTTGAACAGACGTTGCAGCAGTTACAGCAGTTTGGGGCGGAGTCTGAGGTGTACTAGGCCCAGTCTGCTGAACTGAACTAGGTGCAGGAGTTTGAATAGCTGGCTGAACAGGTTGCTGGGTTGAACCAGAAACCAATGGCTGGCCAGGTTGATAAGGCAACTGCACATTAGGCTGTAAAGGCTGTTGATATTGGGACGGATCCCACACCATCATTCTGGGGTATTGTCCCGTAGAAGGTTGAACATAAGGACCATAACCTGGTTGAACGTAGGGTTGATAATTAAGAGGTAAATTTCCGGCTCCTTGAATAGATGGTTGACCAGAAGGCTGTTGGTAACCTTGAATTGGGTACTGACCTTGAGGTTGATAACCCTGAGGTGCAAACTGAGGCTGGGGTTGATAAGGACCCTGAGGAGCATATTGTACTTGGGGTTGACCTTGAGGAATGTACTGTCCTTGAGGTTGATAACCCTGAGGTATGTACTGTCCTTGGGGTTGCCCCCCAAAATAATATGATTCCACAGTTTGTCCTGGGAAAAAGCTACCTTGAGGTTGTGCCCCGGGTGGTAATTGACTACCTTGAGGTTGCCCCCCAGGCAGTAACTGACTACCCTGAGGTTGCCCCCCAGGCGGTAACTGAGTTCCCTGAGGTTGTCCCCCAGAAGGAAACTGACTTCCTTGAGTTTGAGGATTGGGAATATTACCAGACATCATAAAAATTTGCTCTGCGTTCGACGTTTCAATTTTAAGTCCATCAAGACCAGATGATAACACATTTTCGATGGGTTGAGGAGTTGCTCCCGAGAAAGTACCAGAAAAAGACTGATATCCCGAAGGAACAAAAGGACCACCATGTAAAAATGATTCAGGCGTTTGAGAAAACATGGATGACTCTCCAGCCATAAAAGATGACGGATAATAACCTCTGGGTGTAGGATGAAATGGAACTTGAGGTGGATAAAAAGCAAGACCCGGATTCTCTAAAAAGTCTATTAAAGAGAGATACCAAGGATTAGTTCGAATGGGGCTGTAGAAAATAGATTCACGCTCCCTAAGATTTAACGACTGAGGGGAGTTGGGAAGAGATATGTCTTCGTCTGGATTAGTAAGTTCTTCAATAGAAATAAGTCCAGAGGGAAGATTGTCTGTAATGATATTTCTTACCCTAGGTGAACCTGGATCGCTAGAAGTTGGTGTGATAAATCCTGAGTATGTTTCTAACACAGAAGATTCAGTTTCAGGTTCAGAGATTTCAGGTTCGTCAGATAATTCACCAGAAGGAGAAATATTTTCAGTAACTTCAGAAACTGAAATCGGTTCTTGAATGTATTCTGTTGTAGGTATTTGATGATCAGGATGTATAACAATAGCAGAGCTTTCAACTTCTGTTGACCTAAGTCTACAGCTACTGTGTGGTATCAGAGCTCGAAGCCCTTCAAGTTGACTTGGTGAATATTCAGGAGGTTTCCCTTGTATTCTCCGGGATTGTCTCAGCAATTCCGCCATGATTAAAAATTATCTAATCACACGTAAACAAAGAAAAATTTCAATGAAAACACCTAAAGTCTCTAAGAAACAAAAAATTGAATCATTCGCTTAAAAAATCTAAGAGTTCAAACCACACACAAACAGGTAACTTTCCGTACTAAAATCACTAGTTGGTGATGAAATCCAACTTAGTAGAATTTTAACACGAAAAGGGCGGTTGGAACAGTTACCCCGAAAACCTACTTAATGAAACATACTGGCACAAGTTTCTTCACATAACCATCTCGAGTGAAGAGAACCCCCCAGAGAGTCCAAGTGAGTCTAGTCGACGTCTGTTCCAGGTACAGTGGGATCTTCCCTCCACCGTCACCTTAGGAAAGAATCCTAAAGATTATAGCCACTAAGGTTACCAACTGAAACAAATATACCTGGGGAACAGTCTACGATCCGACACACACGCAAGGGCAGAGTAACAAAGCTCAATCCCCTTGAAGGCTCCTTGAAATAATCCAAGGTTTACCGACAAGTGACCCCTGGCTCCTTGACAATGGTCTATCCGAGGTTTACCGTTTTTAATACGTGTATATCTTCTATCGTTCCCAATGAGGAAGGATTGATTAACCCACTGGTTCAGATATGATCTCGTGCTTGACTCCTTTAAGAGGAGCTTCCCAGAGCATACATGCAACAATTGGAATTCTTCCTACTGCAAGATTCGTCTACTTGTTTATTTTAGCTATCTTGGAGAGTTAATTACTCCCTACTCCAAGATACTAGCCTAAGCTATGTTGGTGATAAGAGCCCTAGAAATAAAAAGATTACTAGATGAATTTTAATTAAGCGTTAATTTTATGAGTTGTTTCTTAAGTCAATGGGTGCGGAAATGAAACTTTGGATGATGTGAAGACTCGACTTCCAAAAAACACTAAAATGCACCTATGATGATATTCAATTCTTTTTCTTTCAATGAACTGGCTATCTAAAGAAAGAGTTAGAGAATGCAATCCTTTTAATTCCTTCTTTAAACATGAAAAATGATTGAAAGAAAATATTTTGTCTTTTCAATAAACTATCAAAGCTCACAAGAAAAATCCTTTTCTTTTCAAAACTAGAAGCTACAAAACAATTTTCTTTTGAAAGAAAGCTACCAAAACTAAAACTACTCAAAACTACAAAATCTAATCTTGAGAACTATGATCTAAATTGAGTAAAAGCTTTTAAGATTTTTTTTATGAATGTTTTCCTTAGTTGTTCAGCAAACTAAGAATCTATTCGTTCATAATAACAAACAGATCAAAAACACTCAAAATATGTTTTTATAAAAATGAAATTCAAAACTTTCAACCAAGTTTTTTCGAAGATTCGCAAAGAAACAAAAGGCTCAATTTCTCAATATAGGATGTTTTCACAATCAGGTCAGATTCAAAAGACAAAAAGAGATCAATGTAATCTGAGATACTGCAAATTGTCAAAAGTTCGAATCGCTATAAAGACCAAGCGGAAAAACAATCCAAACTGAAAAATCTTCTAGAAAATCATCAAAACATTAACACTGTTGAAGTTCATTCACAAAAAATTCTTGACAGAAACAGTAATCAGTCTGGGCAGACACCAAAAGATCTAAAAATAAACTAGAAAAAGAAATCTAAAGATTTTCTAAAATTTTAACAGGGTCCGCAGGTAACCAGTATTGACAGGTGCGGTCCCGCACTATATTCTTTACATAAAGTGTGAACCTGCCCGCACTGTCAAAGTAAGCCAGAGTGCGGTCCTAGGAAAAATTATAGAAAAACTTAAAATATTTCTAAATTTTCAAAAACAGGGAAAATCTAAATCACCCAGACAGATATGTATCAATCAAAAACTAGGAAAAAATGTTTCCTCAAATCAAAAATAAAAGAGAACCAAAACAACAAGTTCTTTCCCCAGTGGAGTCGCCATTTTGTTGTGTAGATTAATCCGTCTTGCGAACAAGACCGATCTCTCTAGTACTAAAAGTAACTAGCAACAAACAACCAATTATACTAATCTCTCTCTAAGCATATAAGATTCATAAAAACACTATATAGGTGTAAGGCCTACCTTATATCCAGCGCTTGCTTGATCTCGTTGAAGTCCTTCCCGTGCACTGAAAGAACGTTCCTCGTGAATCTGCAGTCACAAACAAGCAAAAATATTACACAGCACCTGTATAGACATTATTATAAACCATACTCATCATAATGATCAAGGAATTTATGAAATAAACCATAAATAGACAGTTTAATGAGAGAAATGAGTATATTTGTATTAACTTCAAATAAAGAAAACCTTTACAACCTGTGCCTTGATGTCGTGCAGGTCCTCTCGGGGTCCGAAGCAGGAATCTCTTCTAATTTGACAAGCATTGCACTCTTTGAACCAAGACGAATAGAGGTAAGTGATTTAACCTCACATAAAGTCTTAGTTAACTGAGTCTGAATCTCAACAGCATTTAACCTCAAATATCTTAAAGCTTGAACTCCCTTTGAGGCTACCCAAGGCCTCTTTTTATAGTGGAAAAGAGGAGGTTTTCTGTTCCAAATATGAAGGGATAGAATCCTCCTTCAAAGTATTAGCTCCTTACATCAAGGGGTTAGCTCCATCAAGTGAGGGATGCATGAACCTTCTCAAAGCATATCCATTCCCGAAAATTCCCATCTAGAATCTACTAGAATTCATCTGGAATCAACTTTTTATCTTTACTTTCTCTCCTTTTTGAGTTTTACAGAGGTCCGCACCCATAACACAAAGAACGTGCGGTATGGTTCCGCAGGAAGGCTGAACTTTAGGTGTGGGACCGTAGGAAATATATAGAGAAAGTGCGATACCAATGTTTAGGGGATTTTGGGAACTTTTCTCTGATTTTGAAATCTTGACATGAGGAAATGATATGTTAGACTTGCAAAAGGAGGAAGTATGAGTAATAATGAGCTCATACTCATAGTAAAATGTCAGGATGACAGTTTTTAGTGTAACAAATTTCCCCCTAAAGTGCAAAGTCTAGAATAGATGAAGCTGTAGTCTGTCATATATGAAGAGTGCAGTACTTTATCATTTCAAAGATCATCCTGTGGACACCCCAGTCGGAACCTATAAAAAACATTCAATGCAAAATATATACATATATATATGTCATCACTGAGGTAGGCATTCCCATACTCAGATAAAAACTAACTATAAACTAACTGAAATCGTTCTGATACAGGAATGATTTTGAATATGTCATAGTACAGATATATGTAGACACAGTATGGACGCAGCCATCTGTTTATCAATAGTCTACTGTATAGATGACAACAAAATTCCTTGCAGCCTGGATGGTGGAAACTAGATCCCAGGTCTTGATTTCTGCTTCCCGAACTAGTACGATTCTATCCATGTGATTAAATGTGTTGAAGTCGAACATGGTAGAAACCACTTGATTACCAGTCAATAATGTAAACTGTTAACAAGTGTGAGAGTAACCACCGGTAATGTCAATGGCTCTCAAAGTACTCAGTACAATCCATGAAATGTGAATGAATGAGCTGAAGTCGAACATGTCACGGAATCATTCGATCGAAGGTCAATGATGCAACCTGTCGTCGAAGGCGAGAAACCTGCCATTGAGGCATGCAGATTTCAAGGTACTGACGATTTCTGGATCAACTTCCTAGATAATGTGTTGATGTCGATAGAAAGTGATCTGTCGTAGGCAAGCCCACAACACGAAATCATAGATCAAGTCTTGAAAATATATTGGCAAGGACTGACTCAGGGATGGTCAAAAATGGATGACAGATATTTTGCAGATGAATGGTTTATTTGAACTGTTCTCTTGAACACATAACGACACTGCAGATGGTTTGGTGACAATTGACCCAAAGCTAATACCCAGAAACCGGCTGAAGACTTTCAATATGGTTTGATTAACTGTTAGGCAAAGGATTTCCCAACCCAGGTGAATGAAAGTGTCGTGTTCAAGAGTGGTTGACTGGATTTTCGAAAAATCAAAATACAACAAACACGCCCATTTTCCTCTCTTTTCCCCCACCATTTCTGGCAAGTACCTCTTTATTTTTGACAAGCTTGAGGAGGATAAAATTTGCTTGTTTATAAGCTCATCCTTCGGATGAGTCCAACTTAGTTTAAAATTCGAACCCTAAGAAGGAGTGGTTCGTTCCTGTTGAAAATTAAACAGGTCCTTTACTGTTAAATTTTAACGAGTCCGGTATAGGAGAAACTCGGTGTTTTTCAATTTTAGGGAGTCAGAAGAAAAAACTTAAGAAAACTCCATGGGTGTACTTTTTCGTAAATTTAGTCTCTCGAGCCCGAAAAGGATAAAATAATGCGGGAGAGAACTCTATTGACCATAATTAGTCAACGTATACCTTTTTCGTAAATAGTCCATTTCAGTCCGTAAAAGGGGTAAACTTATACTGAAGGGACGATCATTCATTTACTTTAACGAGTTCAAATAATCAAGTATTCGGCAATCTTTTCATATTTAGAGAGTCTGAAAAGGGCTTAAAAGAGGACTCCAGGGTTTCGCTTTTTCGTAAATTTTTTGAAAGAGTCCGAAAAAGTGATAAAAGTATACTCTTTGTTGAAAAACGATCAGTTCTCCTGAAAAATCCAATTTCTGCACAAAAACTTGAAACATTACACATACATGTTTAAGATAAGTAAAAATGATTTCAAAAATACCCTTTTTAAAGTGAAAAATAAATAAATTAAAAATTCATCCATTCGAAAAAACTTATAAAAAGGACTTTTTCAATTTCATTTTTACTGTTCAGTTTCAGAGTGAAAAGTAAAAAGCTTTTGGGTAAGAAAGTTCCCGTGAAGATTCTGGAAAATTCGTCCATTGGAATCGAGAACCGTCAGTCCCAGGTAATCCACAACCTCTCTATCTTGTTTTTCATCCGTTTCAAATTTGTTTTTAGGCTTTAGTTTGAATTTTTGGGGCAAAAAATGGTTTAAAAGTTCGCCCGCGGGGTCCGCAGGTGGAACACACGCTACCTGCGGACCTCGAATTTTTCCTATAAAGAAAAAGTCGTGGGTTCCACACCCGGCACACACTATGCGTGCGGACCTACGCTCTGTTTACAAAGAGTGGGTGTGGTACCCACGCGGTTGGATTTAAAACATTGATTTCTCATTTGTTTGCCAAAAATTTTCAAATAAGATTATTCTAACTTGCCTTTTTCTGTATTGTAGGATTGACAAGATGCTGATCTGGCGAGAACGTGAGCATGAGGAAGTGGATGAAGCCGCAATACTTCATTTTCCCACACAAAGGGCATTAAAAGCATGTGGCTTGTACAAATTTTGGGCCATCTCAGGCATGAGGGCACAAGTAGAACTCTTGACATGGTTGGTAAATAGATGGAACATGGAGGACCAGTGCTTCTTCATTGGTGGCCACCGGCTCGAAATTGAGCTGGAGGATATATATTTCTTGACTGGTTTGTCCAAGAGGGGCGAACATGTTTCTTTGTTTGGGACTAGGCCAGGTGGCCAGACTGTCGCTAGTCTTCAACTAGAATTCTGCAATGACCAGGAAAATCCTCGGGACAAACGGATTGACATAAAACACATCATCCGTCCTGAATTGAAAGTTATTGCTTTTACTGTTACCAAACTGTGTGGGAGTGCTGCGCTTCATGTAGCTACTGGTTCCCAAATGCGTATTGCCGTGGACTGTTTTCGCGGCACCATCTTTAACTGGTGTGAAGCTGTGTTGGCCAGTGTAAAAGGCCAACTAACCAGAGCAAAAAATGGGAAACTGAATAAATTTGGATACGGATCCATTGTTGTTTCTTTTGCTTTGGAGAGGATCCCCTTGTTAGCTCCACAGAGTATCGCTGTTGATGCCGGTCGACCTCGAGAACCGAGAATGGTTCGTTGGTCCGCGTTGATGGCCCGTCATGCTATTGAGGGTACTGAGATTGTGCGATTTCCATCTTCATATTTTCGTTGGCTGGATCGCCAAATTTTTGTGATAGAGGATTTTTCGTATGCCGGGATAGATTTCCGCGGCGACAGAGAGATGACTCTCCCTGCAGGGGAACAGTGGGATGATTCAGGTAAAATCATTTTTCAACGTTTGCTAAATCCTAATTTTTTTTAATTTTTTATCGTCTTAGAAAACTAATAACCAAAAGTTTTTCGAATGCAGACGTGGGTCCACATCGACCAGCTCATATCCAACCTTACGAGAGAAGACAACCAGTTGCGCCCGCACCAGCCCCAACAGGCCAATCAGTGGAGATTTTGACTGATTTGGAGCATCATCTAGAGCGTTTGACTTTAGATATTCCAGAGACCAGCATAGATGACATTCCTCTCAGGCTGCAGAGATATGTGATTGGAGTCCCAGGACCTTTCAGGAGGTTCCTATGCAGTGTGGCTCGGGCAGTGGTTTCTTATCGTGATCACCATCAGTGATGGGATGATCGTGTAGACTCATATTTTTTACTTTTGTATTATCATTTTTTCCGATCATAAGGTGTTTCCAACCTATGATCGAAGACGATGTATATTTTTTGAAAACACTCCTATACTATGATATATCACTATTTTGACGGCTATCTGTGTACATATGTAAATGTTATTTGTTTTACTGCTTTTAATTATTGCAAATGTCTATTTATCATACTAGAAGCAATTGAATCTGCTAATGTATTTAAATGTCTTGGAATATGCTGATATTCAATGTAATCAAACTCACGTTCCAAGAGACGAACTTTCAAAAAGAACCGTAATAACACTGGATTTCTAATGGTATAAACCCTGTTAAGCTGTAATACAACAAGTTCAGAATCCAACCTTACAATCAAACTCCGAATTCCAAATGATATGGACTCATACAATAACTCAATCACTGCACTATACTCGGCAATGTTATTTGTTGTTTGACCAAGGCTTACCCCATGCATGGATACTAACTCGTCAGAGGGTGAATAGATAACCCAAGCTGCGGAAGAAATGTTCCGTGTACTACGACAAGCACCATCAACAAAACCAATGTAGGTTTGAAGAGACGTCGACATCTGCAATATCAAGAGTAAAACTCAGATAAGCAGGAATAGTGACAAAAACACACTTCTAAACTAGGCACACTTTTCTAATCTAAAACACACCAGCAGTAAAGAAATCTAAACTAAAAAAAATCTCCACACCTCATTTAAGCATAATATCGCTTTAGATAAAGCCCATTTCTGGGTTTATCCAAAGGGACACCATCAAAATCTATCAACTCATAGGCCCCTTTTGCTAACTTTCGTTTAACAATATAAGGACCATGCCACATAGGCACGAATTTCCCAGCTCCTAGCTTGTCGTTAGCTTGATCATAAAGTAAAACTAGGTCTCCTTCTGAAAAATTTCAAGGGGTCACATTTTTATCATACTGAGCTTTTATCCTTTTAACATGAGCCTCGTTTGCTATTGCAGCATTTCGTCGATTCTTGTCTAATTGGGCTAAGTACAAGAAACGTTTTTCCTCTTCAGACGTAGCTGGAAGTAATTCTACGGCTAATTTTAGTGACGGTATTTCGCATTCAATCGGCAGCACAACTTCCAAACCGTAAACCAATTGAAAAGGAGTGAAACCCGTTGATGTTTTGACTGAGGTTCGATATGCCCAAAGCGCTGAAAATAACATGGAATGCCAATTCGTCTTGTGAATACCAATGATTCGTTTAATCATGGTGACTAAAAATTTGTTAATGGCTTCAACCAGACCATTTGCTTGTGGATAGTACGGAGTGGAACTATCGTGGCGTAGGCCAAGTTGTTCTGTCAGTTCAGTCATCATGACATTCCGAAAATGACTTCCATGATCCGTAATAATAGCTTGAGGAACACCGAACCTAGCAATTATGTGATTAAATACGAATGTTGCAGCAGTCTTGCCGTCAACTGAATATGTAGGCATCGCCTCAGCCCATTTTGTAAAATAATCTACTGCTAGAATAATATAGGCATGCCCCCCGGCCGAGTGAGGGTTACATGTAATAAAATCGATACCCCATTTCGCGAAAGGACCAACAACAATTATAGGGTGAAGAGGAGCGGGTGGCGCGCACATTTTTCGATCAAAAATTTGACAGTTGTGGCATTTCCGAACCGCATAAATGCAATCTTTGAACAACGTTGGCCAGAAATAACCTGCACGCAATATCTTTTGGGCGGTGGCATACCCAGACATATGACCGCCACATGCTCCAGAATGGCAGTCATTTAACACCTTTTCAGCTTCTTCATGAGTTAGACAACGTCGGAAAACAGAATCCGCTCCACGTCAATAAAGTGTATCACCAATGATATTATACTGTTGGGATTGGAAGCGTATTTTCCGTCGCTGAGTTCATGAAATATCAAGCCGAAAAGGTTGGGTTTGGAGATAAACAATAATATCCCCATACCATGGATCAAGTGTACTGATGAGAAACAAAGATTCGTCTGCAATGGACTCTTCTGCCACTGTTTCAGTATCAGTAGAGGGGAAATCACACATCAATTCTGCAAATACCAAAGATTTCTTTGCCTTGGATTTCTCAAATTGCAAGTGAAATTCCTGCAGGATAACTATCCATTTGGAATATTTGCCCCCTAGCAATTGTTTGGTCAAAATATACATCATAGATTTGCAATTAGAAATTACCGTGGTTTTACGTAACAAGATGTAATGTCTAAAACGTTGAACAGCTTGAACAGCTGCCAAGGCCAATTTCTCCACATGTGTGTATTTGATTTCCGTCGGATGCAAATTTCGACTAAGATAATAAATCACATTTTCATTGTGAGATTCATCTCCCTGAACTAGTACCATCCCAATGGTGGAATGAGAAGCAGCGAGGTAAAAAATGTAATCTTGGTTGTAGTTGGGAGGATGCAATAACGGTGCATGGGTCAACACGTGTTTAAGTGCATCAAAAGATCGATCAGCGATCTCGTCCCAAAAGAATGGAATGTTCTGTTTCAACAACCAGGTAAAACCCTTTGTAAGCTCGACATAGTTAGGAATAAATCTACGTAAAAAGTTTGCTTTCCCCTGCAAACTTTGGAGTTGGCGTAAATTCGAAGGAGGAGGCAATTTAACGATGGCTTCGACCTTCGATGGATCGACGCGAATGCCTGCTTTTGAGACAACAAATCCCAGTAATCGACCCGATTCTACGCAGAAAACACATTTATGCGGATTCAGCCTTATCCGATAATGCCTACATCTCATAAAAATTTCTCGTAAATGAGTGGGATGATCGGCCCTACGTAATGAATGAGCAGGTAAATCATCGAGATATGGCTGGACAATGTGCTTAATGTCATGAAATGCGTAAGACATAGCCCGTTGAAAAGTTGCCCCAGTGTTCTTTAGTCCAAAAGGTAGTTTACAATAGGCAAACGTTCCCCATGGACAAATAAAAGCCGTTTTGGGTTGATCTGCAGGGAGTATGTTTATTTGATTGTAGCCAGAAAAGCCATCCATGAAGGAAAACAATTCACTGCCAGCACAATCATCTATTATCTGATCGATATAGGGAGTTGGATAATTATCTTTTGGACACGCTCGATTAATATCCCTATAATCGATACATACTCTTATCATTCCTTGTTTTTTAGTCACAGGAACAATATTCGATACCCAATCCGTTAAGGGAATTGGATAAATGAATCTTGCTCGAAGTAATTTTTCAACTTCAGCTTTTATAGCAGCAGCTTTTCTAGGATGAATTTGACGTAATCGTTGACGAACAGGTTTAGCATCCGGGTAAGTCTTAATTTCATGAACGACGATCGATGGATCAATTCCTGGCATTTCTTCATAAGACCAGGAAAATACGTCATGGAATTCTTGAAATAGGGCTTTATAAGTCTGAATTTCTTCATCTGTATAACAAGCACCTATATGAATGTTTTCAATTATTCCTGGTTTTACTGAAATGTCAATTGGAACCGTTCTAGATATATTTTCCAAATTTAACTCAGAATCAAGATTTTGCAATGGATTCTGAGGTTCCTTGGCATATTCAGTAGTAAAAATTGAAGCGAAATCATCTTCAAAATGATCTAATTCAGGTAAAAATGAAGATCGGTGATGTAGATCTTCCCATGGTAAATCATCAACGGACAAAAACTCACGAATTTGCTCATCTGTATGAACAAGTTAAGGAAATTTCGTTGTAACTGAACTAGATATAGAAAGTGATTCCTCTTGGATCCCATTCATTGGATCAATTTCAGTTGAAGAGAGGTCGGAAAAAGACTGTACAGCCTGGTACGCAATTTCAAATGGACTCAAAGGCATCATGCCATCAAATGAATCTATCTCGGATTCTGAAGGTATAATCCAAGGATCATCAAACATAACAGTGTCTGATGAAATCATATGAATACTTGTAGTAGAAGGCGATACGTTAGGAGGAGGAAAGGAAAAAG
Source organism: Pinus albicaulis (assembly GCA_034641835.2). Taxonomy (NCBI): domain Eukaryota; kingdom Viridiplantae; phylum Streptophyta; class Pinopsida; order Pinales; family Pinaceae; genus Pinus; species Pinus albicaulis. The sequence continues at coordinate 1,235,863,229 of CM076583.1, read as the reverse complement.
TTCCTAGTAAACCATAATCTTTAATTAATCCCACTCCAACATCCTTATAAGGGATAGTCGTTTTACCAACATGCTGGATTGTTTCTGTAGAGGTTGGGTCGGACGAGAAATAAGTTAACTGATCTATTGTCACGATCTTTCCTTGATATGGAAATTTTATGAGTCGAAAGACCGAAGAGACAACATCAGTCATAGCATAGGACCAACTACGACCCAGAAGAAGGTTGTAATCTAGAAGAGCATCAACCACTTCCACATCTAGATTAACGATTTTACCTTCGACCCCTATGGGTAAATCCTGCAAAATACCATAAGGTTGAAAACCTCGACCATCAAAAGCTTTTAGAATCGTCGGAGATTGGTTAAGTGTAGGAGAACCAAGAGATTTCCAACACTGAATCGACATAATACACGTTGAAGCTCCCTCATCAATCACAGTCCGAAAAATAGGTCTATTTTTTACTAACACTGGAATCTGGAAAGCCATTTGGTGAGGAAGACGTGGTGTACTATTTTCTAAATCGAAGATTATAAGGTTAGAATCCTGAACATCAACAGCTCCTATGGCAGACAATAATAATTTACGCTGTGCTGGACACGATTGCAGCACTTCCAAAGCCGACATTGCTGAAGGAGAAACAGCTAAGTCTTCAACAATGTTGTAATTCTGAGCAACTCTCGCATGTGGATTGAAAGCTGATTTACGAAGAACACCTTTAGTAGGCGGTTTGATTATTAAGTCTGGATTTTGTTTCTCGATCTGTAGCGGACCGGAAACAGGAGGAGGTGTATTTGATGTATTTGCATTAGAAGACTCTGCTTCTTTGCCATCAACAGGATTCTTAGAACCGTAATCTTGCGATCGCGTCGCAACCCTTACATGAGACATCATCATAGTAGGCTCTTCTAAAGTAGTCGAGGAAGAACCAATCATCTTACTATCTTGAATTGGAAAAGGATCCTTCAAGACAGCAGGTTGTTGCGATCCTTTAACGAATTTCGTAACTTCGTCTCGATATGGACATTCTTTCGTGAAATGATCTTGTTCACAAATGAAGCAAGGATAGCGAGGTTTACGTTTTTCGTCATTGGATTCATCTTTATCTGTTTTCTCTTTCAAATTCTTTTTGTTTTTGTTCCTCCCCTTCTTTTTACCACCGGATTTTGATTTTGTCGTAGATGTTTCAACGACATGAATATCGGCAGAAACTTCGGGAGAAGATTCTCCTTTCGGGGAATCAGGTAAAGTTATAATTGGAGACGAATTCTTTGACGATTTCTTCTTACTTTTAGAATTGACTGTACCAATCATGCCGTCAGCGACATGAGACCCTGAAGGAGCAACAACTATTTGACCTTGTTTTGGAAGGTCTGGGATTTTTTCATGTAGAGTACTTGACTGTGTATAAACGAGGTCAAGGTATTGAGCTTGAGCAATTACTTGCTCTTCAGTAACAACACCGGCCTTAGCTACATCTTCAGTGATCTTGGGTAACAATGATTTAACAAACCATTCTGCCAAAATTTGATCCGGAATATAAACTTTCACCAAATGTCGTTTACGTCACCATTCATGAATATGATCAGAAATATACGTGGAGTAGATTGTTTTAGCGAAGTTAATAATTCTGTGCCGTTGTCGTATCTGACAGGCAACTGAAAATGAGTCAAGAAAGATGTTGCTAACTGACTGAAATTATGAAATGAGCTGCGTGGTAACTCAATGTACCATTTAGCCGCAAGACCTATAAGGGTTCTTTGGAAAAGACGTAAGCGAATCGAATCATCAATGATTGAATTAGATGCACACCAAAGGTGATAAGTCATAACATGATTCGATGGATCCTCTCCCGACTTACCTTCAAATTTTGGTATATCACTGGGCAACTTATGAGGCATTGGCGGCCAGTTCTGATAATAAAAAATAGGATCATTTGTAAGGCGCGTCAAATCAGGTAAGTCCAAAGTTGCGATAAACGGTAATTGACGGTTAGGGTCACGAAAACCTTGAGAAGCCAAAGCAGATCCAGGAGGCGGATACCCAGGATAACTAGGAATCGGATTTGCATTAGGTATTGTGTAACCTCCCGGAAAACCAGCATGAACTAGACCATACTAGGTTGCTGATAAGTATAACCAGGGTACGGTTGATACTGATAGCTTGGATTTTGTACATAGGGACCGAATTGCGGCTGTCCCTGGTACGGTTGATACGTAAATTGAGGTTGACTTGTAACAACTGTACTTGTACCGGTTTGTCCTGTAGGTATCTGAACCGAAGTCTGAATTGAAGGTCCTGACTGAGGTACAGATACTTGAGGGATTTGCACGGATACAGGGATAGCCGAACTCGGGGCTACAGACACTCCAGAAACAGGTGTGACAGGTTGAACAGACGTTGCAGCAGTTGTAGCAGTTTGGGGTGGAGTCTGAGGTGTACTAGGCCCAGTTTGCTGAACTGAACTAGGTGCAGGAGTTTGAATAGTTGGCTGAACAGGTTGCTGGGTTGAACCAGAAACCAATGGCTAGCCAGGTTGATAAGGCAACTGCACATTAGGCTGTAAAGGCTGTTGATATTGGGACGGATCCCACACCATCATTCCGGGGTATTGTCCCATAGAAGGTTGAACATAAGGACCATAACCTGGTTGAACGTAGGGTTGATAATTAAAAGGTAAATTTCCGGCTCCTTGAACAGATGGTTGACCAGAAGGTTGTTGGTAACCTTGAATTGGGTACTGCCCTTGAGGTTGATAACCTTGAGGCGCGTACTGAAGCTGGGGTTGTTGAGGACCCTGAGGAGCATATTGAGTTTGGGGTTGTCCCTGAGGTATGTACTGTCCTGAAGGTTGATACCCTTGAGGTATGTACTGTCCTTGGGGTTGCCCCCCAAAATAATATGAATCCACAGTTTGTCCTGGGAAAAAGCTACCTTGAGGTTGAGCCCCGGGTGGTAACTGACTACCTTGAGGTTGCCCCCCAGGCGGTAACTGAGTTCCCTGAGGTTGCCCCCCAGAAGGAAACTGACTGCCTTGAGTTTGAGGATTGGGAATATTACCAGACATCATAAAAATTTGTTCTGCGTTCGACGTTTCAATTTTAAGTCCATCAAGACCAGATGATAACACGTTTTCGATGGGTTGAGGAGTTGCTCCCGAGAAAGTACTAGACAAAGATTGATATCCCGAAGGAACAGAAGGACCACCATGTAAAAATGATTCAGGCGTTTGAGAAAACATGGACGACTCTCCAGCCATAAAAGATGACGGATAATAACCTCTGGGTGTAGGATGAAATGGAATTCGAGGTGGATAAAAAGCAAGACCCGGATTCTCTAAAAAATCTGTTAAAGAGAGATACCAAAGATTATTTCGAATGGGGCTGTAGAAAATAGATTCACGCTCCCTAAGATTTAACGATTAAGGGGAGTTGGGAAGAGATATGTCTTCGTCTGGATTAGTAAGTTCTTCAATAGAAATAAGTCCAGAGGGAAGATTGTCTGTAATGATATTTCTTACCCTAGGTGAACCTGGATCGCTAGAAGTTGGTGTAACAAATCCTGAGGATGTTTCTAACACAGAAGATTCAGTTTCAGGTTCAGATATTTCAGGTTCGTCAGATAATTCACCAGAAGGAGAAATATTTTCAGTAACTTCAGAAACTGAAATCGGTTCTTGAATGTATTCTGTTGTAGGTATTTGATGATCGGGATGTATAACTATAGCTGAGCTTTCAACTTCTGTTGACCTAAGTCTATGGCTACTGTGTGGTACCAGAGCTCGAAGCCCTTCAAGTTGACTTGGTGAATATTCAGGGGGTTTCCCTTGTATTCTCTGGGATTGTCTCGGCAATTCCGCCACGATTAAAAATTATCTAATCACACGCAAGCAAAGAAAAATTTCAATGAAAACACCTAAAGTCTCTAAGAAACAAACAATTGAATCATACGCTTAAAAAATCTAAGAGTTCAAACCACACACAAACAAGTAACTTTCCTTACTAAAATCACTAGTTGGTGATGAAATCCAACTTAGTAGAGTTTTAACACGAAAAGGGCGGTTGGAACAGTTACCCCGACAACCTGCTTAATGAAACAGACTAGCACAAGTTTCTTCACATAACCATCTCGAGTGAAGAGAACCCCCCAGAGAGTCCAAGTGAGTCTAGTCGACGTCTGTTCCAGGTACAGTGGGATCTTCCCTCCACCGTCACCTTAGGAAATAATCCTAAAGATTATAGCCACTAAGGTTACCAACTGAAACAAATATACCTGGGGGAATAGTCTACGATCCGACACACACGCAAGGGCAGAGTAACAAAGCTCAATCCCCTTGAAGGCTCCTTGAAATAATCCAAGGTTTACCGACAAGTGACCCCTGGCTCCTCGACAATGGTCTATCCGAGGTTTACCATTTTTAATACATGTATATCTTCTATCGTTCCCAATGAGGAAGGATTGATTACCCCACTGGTTCAGATATGATCTCGTGCTTAACTCCTTTAAGAGGAGCTTCCCAGAGCATACATGCAACAATTTGAATTCTTCCTACCGCAAGATTTGTCTACTTGTTTGTTTTAGCTATCTTGGAGAGTTAATTACTCCCTACTCCAAGATACTAGCCTAAGCTATGTTGGTGATAAGAGCCCTAGAAATAAAAAGATTACTAGATGAATTTTAAATTAAGCGTTACTTTTAGGAGTTGTTTCTTAAGTCAATGGGTGCGGAAATGAAACTTTGGATGATGTGAAGACTCGACTTCCAAAAAACACTAAAATGCACCTATGATGATATTCAATTCTTTTTCTTTCAATGAACTTGCTATCTAAAGAAAGAGTTAGAGAATGCAATCCTTTAAATTCCTTCTTTAAACATGAAAAATAATTGAAAGAAACTATTTTGTCTTTTCAATAATGAGATAAATGATCAAAGCTCATATGAAAAATCCTTTTCTTTTCCAAACTAAAAGCTACAAAACAATTTTCCTTCGAAAGAAAGCTACAAAAATTAAAACTACTCAAAACTACAAAATCTAATCTTGAGATCTAAAATCTAAATTGAGTAAAAGCTTTTAAGATTTTTTTTAGAGAATGTTTTCCTTAGTTGTTCAGCAAACTAAGAATCTATTCGTTCAGAATAACAAACAGATCAAAAACACTCAAAATATGTTTTTATAAAAATGAAATTCAAAACTTTCAACCAAGTTTTTTTCGAAGATTCGCAAAGATACAAAAAGCTCAATTTCTCAATATAGGATGTTTTCACAATCAGGTCGGATTCAAAAGACAAAAAGAGATCAATGTAATCTGAGATATTGCAAATTGTCAAAAGTTCGAATCGCTACAAAGACCAAGTGGAAAAACAATCCAAACTGCAAAATCTTCTAGAAAATCATCAAAACATCAACACTGTTGGAGTTCATTCACAAAAAATTCTTGATAGAAACAATAATCAGTCTGGGCAGAAACCAAAGATCTAAAAATAAACTAGAAAAAGAAATCTAGAGATTTTCTAAAATTTTTACAGGGTCCGCAGGTAACCAGTATTGACAGGTGCGGTCCCGCACTGTATTCTGTAGAGAAAGTGCGAACCTGCCCGCACTGTCAAAGTAGGCCAGAGTGCGGTCCTAGGAAAAATTATAGAAAAACTTAAAATATTTCTAATTTTTCAAAAACAGGGAAAATCTAAATTACCCAGACAGATATGTATCAATCAAAGACCAGGAAAGAATGTTTCCTCAAATCAAAAATAAAAGAGAACCAAAAACAACAAGTTCTTTCCCTAGTGGAGTCGCCATTTTGTTGTGTAGATTAATCCGTCTTGTGGACAAGACCGATCTGTCTAGTACTAAAAGTAACTAGCAACAAACAACCAATTATACTAATCTCTCTCTAAGCATATAAGATTCATAAGAATGCTATATAGTTGTAAGGCCTACCTTATATCCAGCGCTTGCTTGATCTCGTTGAAGTCCTTCCCGTGCACTGAAAGAACGTTCCTCGTGAATCTGTAGTCACAAACAAGCAAAAAGATTACACAACACCTGTATAGACATTATTATAAACCGTACTCATCATAATGATCAAGGAATTTATGAAATAAACCATGAATTGACAGTTTAATGAGAGAAATGAGTATATTTGTATTAACTTCAAATAAAGAAAACCTTTACAACCTGTGCCTTGATGTTGTGCAGGTCCTCCCGGGGTCCGAAACAGGAATCTCTTCTAATTTGACAAGCATTGCACTCTTTGAACCAAGACAAATAGAGATGAGTGATTTAACCTCACAGAAAGTCTTAGTTAACTGAGTCTGAATCTCAACAGCATTTAACTTCAAATATCTTAAGCTTGAACTCCCTTTGAGGCTACCCGAGGCCTCTTTTTATAGTGGAAAAGAGGAGGTTTCTTGTTCCAAATATGAAGGGATAGAATCCTCCTTCAAAGGGATTAGCTCCTTACATCAAGGGGTTAGCTCCATCAAGTGAAGGATGCATGAACCTTCTCAAAGCGTATCCATTCCCGAAAATTCCCATCTAGAATCTTCTAGAATTCATCTGAAATCAACTTTTTATCTTTACTTTCTCACCTTTTTGAGTTTTATAGAGGTCTGCACCCATAACACAAAGAACATGCGGTATGGTTCCGCAGGAAGAATAACTAGAATGAAAACCATACATACCAGTCCTCCTATCAGGTGTATCCAATAATATTCCACTCTTCACTGTATCCTCCCTGTCCAGCCTGTGTCTCCTCTGAGACCTGCTACCATCTGCCCCGTTAGTCTTCTCCTCCTATCCATAACTAGTCCCTATTTGTCCCTGTTTCTGCAAATATGAAAGGTTATGAAGGATGAATTCATTAAATTCTACTTGCTTTTCCTAAGCTCTTGCAAATATTTCCTGTGCCTCAATCAAAATTTTATTATCTGGCTTGCAAATTCTAATATATGCCCTCAAAATCCTCAATGTATCTACCAAATCAGGAGGTTATAACTGCACCCACAAGCATTTCTCCATCTAGTTATGACCCAAATCCCACGTTCTATGCATGCGGTCGCAAGATCTATGCAAATTTTTTAGGTTGGCCTGCAAACCAATTCCAAAAACTGCCTATAACTTTCCAGAATCATGAGAGTGATGATAAAAATGATAAACAATAAAAAATTAACAAAGATCTTGACCCAGACATGCCTAATACATGATAGAAATTTCATCAAACACATAATAAACACAAAAGCTACATGTTATGAATGCATATTTGATCATAAACTTTTAAAATTCATTTGAGAATCACAAAGAAGGCTCTATGCCCTCTCTAGCTAGATATAGTAACACTTGTTAGACCATGCATTCATTAACCAATTGATAACTTATCAAATCATGAAGGGGATCCATAGTAAGAGCACATCATCTAACTAAGCATATAACTAGAATAGAAACCATGAAAAATCATCCATAAGATCAACATAATAACCAATACATGTGCTCATTAAATTCAATCTGAAAATAACTCATATAAACATATGCAAATGCCAACCAAGTTAGGGATTTCCACGCACCACCCGACCATAGATTGGCTGAACCAAAATATCTCTTTCAGGTAATCACCCCCACACCATATTCCAAGCATGGATGTGGGATCATATGGTTTAAACCAAAATAGAACCAACCAGGGCTTCCAAAGTCCAAACCACCTCAACCCTCAACCATAGTGATTTCACTTAACCGATCTAGAAATCACTAATACTAATCATGTTGGTCTCTTCCCAAGCTGTTCAGGGATCCAAGGATTCCATATCAACCCATATCCTCAAGGGACCCACGCTGTTACATGGCTCCAGAGATATCCCATCTCAACCCACAACCTCCATGGAACCTAATTTTTTCTAAGGCTCCAGAGATTCTATCCCAACCCACAACCATAAGGAACCTGAGAACCAATCAAAAATCAAAATAGAGAACCCACTACATCATGGCTATTTAGGAAATGGAAAGGTAAGGTGGAAACCATTGTCAATCCAAGAAAATCTCCATGCCAATGACATCACCAAGGAACCACATGCATGTATCATGCATCTAAATATTAGCAAAGAAAATCACACATGCAACCTATGACCTACAATGTAATCTTGTTGTAGTTGCTGATCCAAAATTCCTCTTGCGCTACCTTACTTTCCTTGCTTGTTCTCTCTCCTTTGTTGTTCCTAGTCAAAATTTGATCAAGGGTTGTCAACTGTTTCTCAGGTGCCTTTTTATCATTGAAGTCTAGTCTCTTCCTTTTATTTTTCTTTTTTCTTTCATTTTCCTTTAATTTCTCTTTAATTTCTCTTTAATTTCCCTTGCATGCATATTTGTGTCTCTTCACGTTCCTTTTCTCCCATTTTCCTTTATTTATCATAATTGAATGCCAATTATTTCCTCTTTTCCTTCGCCAATGCCTTTGCCAATTTCCATATCCATTAATAAACCACAAGTGATGCCCACTATAATGTTTTCCCACCATTCAACTTGGAATACGTGTCCCATGACCTTGGTCTTATTTTATGTACATGGAAAATCAACCAAGGGTTGTTATACCAACTTTGATTGATGGGGAAAAGGTGCAACAATGGAGACATTATCAACTTATTTTGTTGTCCTCTATTGAGAGATTAATATTTGATAAGGAATAAGGTCTTCACCTTTTCTTTTTCCCACCTGAAGAAATCGTGCCTAGAGCAACTCTCAAGCGTACATAGTCCTACCTGGGATTAGACCATGTGACATATGGGGACCAAACCTCTCCACCTAACAGTTATACCACATCCTAGAGACTAAGGAATAAGTTCTTCACCTTATTTCACACTATTCAATTGATCCCCATGAGTGATTGGATCTGGTACCTAACCTCATGGAAATGTGCATCCTCAGAGAAAAAGTGTCCTACGCTTTTCAACTCATGCCACAAAAGAAGTGGTAGTATGTGGTAACATGGATGCTACTCCACCTCTAATGATAGTGCTTGGTATACTTTCATACAACCCCATTACGCATGTGTGGATAGATTGGAAAGCATATTCCCTATGCCTATATTCACTATATCATTTAAGCAATAATTTTCATAATTCATATCAAAATACAAAATATTCACAAAATAACTATTATTTCATAACTTTAATTTAGAGCCATAAAAAATTTCAAGCCTTTAAATAAATCCAATTGGAATGAAATTTCATTGTAAATTACTTTTTCCTAGTTGGACATAGTTTCCCTTGAGAAAGAGAAGTATATAATATAAATGAATGATTGGGGTGTATGAATTGTTGAATCTTGTCCCATCTATGAAAACAATAAGGATAACTATCGATAAGGCTCTTGTAACACCGAGATACCAGTGGATGAGATATTTGTTGGCACATGTGTCGATTAAGTCACGAATTCCTTGAGTATGTTTACACCCCCACCCTGAGAGTTAAGGAAAGAATATACTTCACTAGCCTGAGTTTCCTATTTGGGATCTGTGTAACACAAATTTAGTATTATTTTAATGACCTTGGGAGTTAATAATACTGGTTTTTTCCCTGGATAGCTACTAGAATCATTATGGTTTTGGAGTCAAAACGATGAGAACACAAAGAAACACGTTCTTTGAAATCGAAGAACTTGGGAATGCACCCAACGTTTTCTAAGCCATTGCTTTAGATTTTATTCTTTAATTCTTGTTGAGGCATCAAATTCAAACACCATTAGTACACCATCAACTAATGGAAGTTCTTACCTTGGTGGGTTAGAGAGTTAGTAGTATCTCCACAAATGACGCCTTTCTTTCTTTTAGTTTCCATATTCCTTTATTCTCCCAATGCACTTTGTTATAAATGAGAAGTTAAGTGTTGAATTATGGAGATCTTAGTACTTTAAATGCTATTTTCATGAATGAAATTTACTAAAACATCCCTTCATCAAATTTTTTTTTTTTGGGCAAGTAAACACCATTTTATTAAATCACATCAAAATTACTACATGAATGGCTCCTTTTCCAACCACATGGGAAACCTAGATAATGACAGAACTGGAGCATATTGATCCAACATATTAGCATAAAGTCTAGAACATAACTTGATTTACATGATAACATAATATCAAAAGGTTGTCTAAGCAACATCGTTTTCTGATAACTAAAATAGACTACATGTCGACTAATTATCTTTAGTGAAAATTGTAAAAAATAGGGATACCAGTGACTCTAAATGTCTGTGAGGATTAGGTGGAGATATCTATAGGCTCAGGGTCATTTATATGTTTGTATTGAGTTGGCCACTTTCCCTACTTTAGCTTCTTGTCTATTCGGGCAAAATGAAGATCCATTTTAACTAGGTGGTCAGTGATGTCACCTAAATCTTGTTGAATTTCCTCTAGCTAGTAGGTAATATCAAACTTGGTTCCATTCCTCTCTAGGAGGACTTTACCAAGTATGGATTTAACTTAGGAAACACTTTAGAATCTAAGTGCTCATCTCTTTCACTTATACGACTACCTCTACGTCATGAATTTCTTCTTGAAAAATTGGCGGGGTTTGCACTTTGTATAACTGAGTTTAAGATTTAGCTCTAGTGTTTGCCTAAGACACACTATGCATGCCTTTATTTCTAGCTCCCCGTCGATGCTACATTATTTGCCGCGACATGTTAAGGCAAGCTTCACAACTGAGGAAGTAGAGGTGAGGGATATCCTCAACAAACAAACAAGCTTCACATGAAATTTTCCAAACATAGGGTGTAATAATATTGAGGAGCCAAATTTTTGTTTTCCCATGAGAAAACCCACCTAGGGTACAACTGAGAGTGCGATTAAGGACCAAAGTAAAGAGAGACTCTAGAGAGGGCTCAAAAGTACTGAAAGCTAACTTTATGAGAGGGAGAAAAACCAAACCTATAACTCTTAGGCTTAAAACCAAGCCAACAAAGAGAGATAACCCATAGAATTTAGAATACCAAATTAATGAACATAATACTCGACAAAACCCTGGCACAACATGAAACCATGGAGTGGCTCTTTCGCTACAACCAGATCCGAGAGGTATACACTAGTACACCACGTTTTCATCCCATCACTCCATTGAATTCTACACCCAAATTTCCTAGTCTCATGTAGAAATGAGATGCTCAATACGTTCCAGGGAGGCCATGCTAGGAGGGCCCGGACCTTCCCCCAAAGAAGCACTTGAAGTATTAGTACTTATCCAAACACTCTCCCATTAAGAAGTGCCAATTCTACAATGATAGAGTATAGGTAATTGAAAAAAACCACATTTGTGGGGAAGTCACCATAATTCACCCTATATCAAACACCATCAATGGGTAATTAAGATAGTAATAAAATTGTGTTGAAGCCAATTCATAGGATGCTATATTATTTAAGAGAACTTGCATCATTGAATTGAATAACCCTGGTTTGTGTCATGTGGGAGAGGGTGGTCACCATGAATCCCTCATTAATTTCTCAAGGTGATGGCAAGGTGACCATCCCCCCCTTTCTCTTCCATCCATCATCACCCCCAACATGGTTCATGACGTACCACTTTCATTGGGACATGTGAAAATCATAATTGAGATTTAATTGACAAAGGTACATCCTTTACGGAAATATGAATAATTTGATTCACATAGTTCCTTATCGTCACCTTTTACCTTGAAAATCGATCATTCTTAAATGCACCTTGAATTGGCCTCGAAGGGAGTGAAAGGGGTACTTTTGTGAATTTCACTAAGTATGGATTATAAAGGAAGAAACCATTCTTTATAGAAATAAGTGACATTATTGTGTGGAACATTTATATGTGCGAAAATGTGAATCCACTTTGTAGAGAAATGGTTGTGCAGAGGAAAAGTTGTGTGGAAGAATGGAGACATGAGTCTTTTCACATAAATGAAAAATTGGCTAAGTATGAATACTAGTGCAGAGGTAGGCCTTGTGTGGAGTGTGGAAGTTTGGTTTAAATAAATGAACCTCCACACAAGTTTTGAAAATTAACTATGTATGGGATATTTACAACTTTAACCATGAAGAATTGAAACATAGGCTTTTATGAGTCAATGGGAAAATGGAAAGGTAAGAGGATATTATGATTGAAGCATGAAAATGGGTCAACAAAATTGTAATGTATGGCTAATCAAAATTATAGTAATGTCGAAGTGTGTTGTTAAAACTAACACTTATCTTTTTAATACCAATATAGGGAAAATTTTAATTCTCCTAAGAGATGCAATAATCTTTGTTGGCCTCTTCTTATATAAACATATTACATTCTAGAATTAAATCAATTGCTTACATATAGTCTACCAAAATTTACATAAATTGAGTTAGGTTTTTTTTTGTTTTTTACATCAAAATATGCAATGTAACAACTTGTGATTACATAATACAACACTATCAAGCTTAAATATAAATATTGTTCTAGCCCATTTGAAAGATTACTTAATTATTAGAATAGCTTGTTATCATTGATTTTAAAATAATGAGATAAATCGATACCCACTCTTCTATTTGTCAATCACGTAGTCTAACTAATAGACGAAATGACCCTTTCCCACGTATTTTTTCTGGTTAATTTTTCCCAAAATCTAGTAGAGATTTATAAGATTTATAAGTTTAAGTTATTTAATTTGTAAATTTTGAGTGCCTCGAGGGTTTTTTAGGGTGTTGAATCCATTTATGCATTCAAAATTGCATTTTAAACAAAAAGAAACCACGATCTTGCTCAAAATTGTATTGCTGGATTTTGGCAAAAAAATCAATTTCATCTATTAGTTAGACTATGCCTTTGCCAATTTGTTAACAAAATTAACTAATGTGTAATATACTATCCAATGAATGCCTATATTCGTCATATTCATTACACTTGTTCGCAAATGATAACAATGTGTACATATAAAAATATTGATGTTGGCCTTTGGGAAACCCTAATGCGAGAGAAGTATTGAAAGAATAAAAAGCTCGGAAAAATAGGTTCAATCAGAGAAGAATTCTGTAAGAGCCCATGGTTGATTTCCTATGTAAATAAAAAATAAGGCCAAGGTCACAGGACACACTTTCCACGCTGAATGTTGGGAAAAACATAATGATGGGGATCACTGGTGATTAATGAATGGCTATGAAAATTGGCAAAGGCATTGGAAAAGGAAAAGTGAAATTAATTGGCATTTATTTATGAAACTAAAGGAATATAGGAGAAAAGGGAGGTGGAAGGTCACATATTTGCATGAGGAGAAAATTAAAGGAAAAAGGAAGGAAAATGAAGAAAATAAAGGCCTTGATGATTAAAAAGGCTTATGAGGATCAATTCACAACCTTTTGTGAGTTTTGGCTCAAAGCTCTCTTCTATTCTCTCTCTCTCACACTCTTGCACACTTAGAGTTTTCTTGGTGAACTTGGCAATACAATGGAGTGGAGAAAGAAGGCAAAAGAAAGCGAGAAAGCGCAAGGGAACATGTGGATCAACAACTACAACTGGATTTATTTGCAGGTAACAAGTTGCATGTGTGATTTCTGTGCTAATTTATGGATGCATGGTATATGCATGTGATTATTTGGTTATGTTCTCTAATTAGCATGGGGGATTGCCTAGATTGACAGTGGTTTTCCTAGCCTTATCATTTCTTGGATAACCATGGTGTTATGGGTTTTTCCACTTGATTGTTTTATGATTGGTGCTTGTAATTCCTTATGGATGTGGGTTGGAACAACTTGGGTTGAGTTACTAGTCCTGGAGCCTAGGTTGGAAAAATGCTTTGGAGCCCTTGGTGGGTTTAGTTACTAGTCTTGGAGCCGAGTTGGGAAAATCCTCTGGAGCCTTGGAAGGATGCGGGTTGATTTACTAGTTCCCGGAGCCCTGTACAACTTGGGTAGAGACCGATCTGGTTGGTGTAAGTGATGTGTGTCAGTGAGGTGGGATCACTGGTTGAGGGTTGAGGAGGTTTGGCCTCTGGAAGCCCTAGTTTGGTTTTTTTTGGTTTATTCCATGAGATCCCACATTCACGCTTGGAATATGGCACAGAGGTGATTGGTTGAAAGAGAGATTTGGTTCATCCCAAACTATGGTCGGGTGGTACATGGAAGTCATTAACTTGGTTGGTATTTTCCTATGTTAATAAAATTTATTCTTCTATGGTTATTCAAATATATTTATTGGCAATGTGTTGGTGACATTATGGCTGAGATGTCATGGTTTATATGTTGGTTATTTTTTGGCTATATATTGTTTATGTGATGTGTATCTTCTATGGCTCATGTCATGAATTGCTTAGCTATTAGTTAGTTGATGAATGTATGTACTAATAAGTGTTATTGCAACTATGTGGAAAGGGCATAGGGCCTTCTCGATGATTCTCATATGAATCTCAAACCTTTGCGATCATACATGCATTGATGAACTATAGCTTACATGTTTTCCATGTGTTTGACGAAATGTATGTTATGTTCTAGGCAATCTAGTTCAAGTTATGCCTTCAAATTTGTATGTTTAATATTTTTGTCATGTCATTATTGATTCTGAGAAGTTACAGGAAATTCGGGGCAGTGGTTTAGAGGTTGCCCTGGAATCTAGGCTCAGATCTTGGGACTACATGCTCCTAACTGGAAAAATTGGGTTGCAACCGCATGGATGTAGGCTTGTGCATGTAGTTGGAGGCTTCCAACTGCACGGAGGCCTTGTTGTGGGTGTGGTTGAGGGCCCAGGGTAGAGAAGGAGGGGTCTAGCTCAAGGTTTAGCCACCTGGGATGGTTTCTTAGCCCATGAGTGTCATGTAGCCCCTGTATGTTGTTGTGAGATGTCAATTTGTCGTTAATATTTAACTCCACTTCCTTAATGGGACGTAGGAGGTCGGGTCATGTCATGGTAGCTCTTCCTCTCATGTTTACCTTTTTTTTTCTTTTCTTTTCTTGAATTGGACTAATTCTATTAAGCAAAAATATGGTACATGATGATGATATAATCAAGAGAAACAGAAAACCTGCAACCGGAAATGATAAGACTATCAACCTCGGTCCCGGAAAAGGAGTGAAACAAGCAAGGAGCTACAACATATGATTGGAAAGCAAAAAGACCGACTTCTACCCAGAATGGGCAGAAGCCTCAACACGAAGCTTTTTCCCTTTCTTTTTATTGACTTTAACCCATCCATTCGGGGGTGTATGAGCCAAAACAACTTGAAGACTAGAATTCTCCAAAGGGGGGCTCTCCTTTTCTGATTCAGAAGAGGAGGCCACATGGACACGTTTCTGGGTGATGACAGTAGCGGGGGGATGCACCGGTGCATCGGTGGAAAGGTCCATCGTCTGAAGGGCATGATCCGATTCTGCATCGCTACCTACATCTTCTGAGCTAGAGGATTCAGAATCCACGGCTGGTGGCGGTGAGCATGGAGCCCATCGTTTGGATTTGGGCTTGGAGATGTTATCCTTTTTCTTTTTTGTCGAGAGAGATGGGCAGGAGTTCTACAAATGCCCTGTTTGGTGGAAATGGCGGAAACAGAATGCAATATTCTTGTAATCCAGTGTCTGAGTCCAAACAGAGTCGTTTATCTTGAGATTGATTTGGTCTGGAAGTCCCTTGCTTAAATCTAATTCAACACATATTCTGGCATATGTGTAAAGACCTTTATTTTCTCGCTAGTAATCTCCCATTATAAAATTGCCCAAGGTGTTGCCTATGGCTTTATAGATTGCAACATGCCATAAATGGGCTGGTAAGTTTGGAAGCCTGATCCATACAGGTGTCCTGGTGACGATTGTGGTTGCTGGATCAAAATCTGGGAACCATGGAGTTAAGAAGAGCCCTGCAGTTCCCATGAACCAAGGACCTTCTTCTAAAGCCTTTTCATAGTGCTTAATGTTATCAAACAGAACTATGAAATATCCTTTTGAACAAAAGCTGACCTTGCAATGATGAGTCCAGTTTGCATGGATCCATTAATAGAGTTCCTGTGAGCGCGACCACAGTCCATTAAATCTGCATATGATGGCTCTTTCTACAAATTTTTGAAGTTCATTTGCGAGACCTTCATGGGTGATCTCAACAGAGGAAACTTCCTCTAGCTTGTCAACCAAAAAAGGCTTGGGTTTAAGGGCTCCCGAGGGTTTGGGGTTCTCAGAGTGTACTGCATCTTTGTAAGAGAAAGGAGGAGTAGAGGATGACTGTCCCACTGTGCCTCCTCTCAAACAAAGGGTTAACACTAAAGAGTCATTTCTATTAATGCTGTAAGTAGATAGGGGAAGAAGGTCTTCAAGTTGTTTACCTTGAAAGAGAAGTCTCTAAAGGTTTGAGGGGATCCCAATCCGTCGTTCCAGATCTAGTTTGAGATCCTGCACCAATTCTGAAGAGCTGACCCATTGTAGAATGGCCTTGCCTGTAGGTTGAGAAATTTGGACCTGATAGGAGGCAGAGAAGTTCCTGGATGCCTGCTAGATCGACACAGTGCTAGGACCTTTTGTGTCTCCGAGAACAAGTCTGCCTGGGCGCTGTTGAGGAGGATATTTCTCCTGCGTAAGGAGACAATCACTTAAAAATAGAAATAGATCCGAGATAGAGGACAAGGAAGCAGAGTGGTTAAAAAGCCGAATGTTCTTCCCCTGCCTGCTAAACCCTGCATTGTTGCCTACGTGCTGGGAGATGAGAGGGATGTCGATTCACGTTTGTTCAGAGGCTCTAGAGCATGGTAAAATCCAAGGTTTCCAACATACAGAGCTATAGAGGGGCGAAAGGGGCCCTTGAAATGCTGAAACTGCCACTGCTTTTCTGATGGTTGCGGTGGCCGCTTCAGATCAGCAGGACAGGGACAGTGCGGAGCATGAGGCGCAGGGACGAGATCATCCGTTGCGAAGGTAAATGGAATCGGTCTCCCAAGCTGTTGTAGCGCGGGAGCTACAGAGGAAAGAGCAACCACCTATGAAAAAAATTGAACCCTAGTCTCCATTTTTCCAGTTCCTCTCATGTTTACCTTGGCAGATGCGTGAAATTAGGTAAATGTGGGAGGGGTGGTTACAAATTTATGAAAGAGAGGGTCAAATATTTGGAAAGTATTATTGTAAGTGTTTTACATAATTGAAATAGGTCTTGTTTGGCAAGTAGGAGATGGAAGCAAAATTGACGTAAGCAAGGTTCCGTGGATAGGAATTGATGACATGAAATAATTCCTTGAATCCAAATGTGGTGTTGAAGTATAGATGCATTTCTCTACTTTCAGAAATGGTTGATCCCAAATCTCATGAGATGTCTCACAGAGACTGACACTGAAATAATTCCTTAGTTCATTGATTAAAGTATAGATGCATTTCTCTACTTTCAGAAATGGTTGATCCCAAATCTCATGAGATGTCTCTAAGACCTTGGAAATTAACTAACAATATGGGCCTTCTAGGGAATATAGCTTGGGAATGGTCACATTTTGTCTTGGCACTCACATAAAATGGAATTAGATTTTAGATTGAGTAAATACCCAAACAAACTCATGAGGAAAATGAATCAAGGGAGCATGATGGTGACAACAAAATTAGCTTATGGAGTGATGATGACACAAGAAGTATATTTAGACCATTTTTAGTGGTACAAAGTTATTTGGAAGTGGTGACGTCCTTTAAAAATCCACCTCTTTCTTTGGATGGTGCTAACGATGCCTCGAAGAGGATAATGATATCTTAGAGATGTGGGTAGAAGGGACTGCAAGATGCCCAATTTGTTGTGACAAATCCAGTCGGTGACACACTTGTTCGTGGAATGTGCTTTTCATAGAGGGTGTTTTGGTTACATAAGAATAGAACCATCTTCAGTAATCACGTTCCAAATATTCAACATGTGGTGCAGAAATAAAAAATAACAATGCAGGAGCTCAGCTCAGAAGGGGTAAAGAAGAAGAAAAAGATTTTGATTGCGCCCAGGATTGATACTTCGAAGGCTTGGGATTTTTTTTTAATGGATCTAAGAGTCATGTCAGGGATTTTTGTGGAGTTGAAGTAACATTTAACCTAAATAAACATCATTATTTCGTTCTTAGCTTGTGGCTTAGGCCAGGATCTAATAATAACGCAAAATTAACTGGGCTTTGGCTAGTACTTAATTTTGCAATATCTAGACATTTGAAGTGCCTTCAAATATTTGGTGATTCTCAGGTGGTTATTGATTGGTTCTTGGGGATCAACATATTACATAGTTTGGTCCTAAATCCTTGACAACAAAGAATTTTCCAACTTTAGGACTTTTTTGAGGAGTTGGACCATAAGGAACACAATGTTTTTTTTTTCTAGTTGAGAAAACATGTCCAAGATGTATTTGAAGAATAATAGGAGGATGCATTTTAAAAATAATAGGTATACTTTGATTTCAATGAAATAACAAGTGTGGAATTTATTTTATTTTTACGAGAAAAACACAAAATACATGCTTGTTGACATATAATAATTGTCATATTTAGTTTTATTAGTTAATTGTTTGTACATAGTTTTAAAAATAATAGGTATACTTTGATTTCAATGAAATAACAAGTGTGGAATTTATTTTATTTTATTTTATTTTTTTTCCACGAGAAAAAATATAAAAATATTTATTGTACTTGTTGACATATAATAATTGTCATATTTAGTTTTATTAGTTAATTGTTTGTACACACAGTAACTGTTATCTTCTATTTTTTGGTTAGTTATGCTTATTAAATATTAGATAGAAAGTGTGGAGGAGATATTGTAATGCCTTGTCCGTCTGTATATTATTTGTTGGGTTAAACTAGCAATTGCACCAAATGTTGCAAAGGAAACGTCGTAAAGCCATAACATAACACTAATTTATGCTTCTTTGACAATAGTTAGAAGACAAAAACATATCAACAACAAGCAAGAATGATGCTACAATGAAATGTTGTACCATGCTAGAATGAAATTTTACTGCAATACATGCTTCCTTGAGCGTTACAAATTATGATGCCTATGTTCAAGTTAAAGACCTTGTCTATTTATGCAATCAATTTTGCCAAAGTTACTACTTAAAAACGATTGTGACTGTGCTATACTTAAACATAGTATGCCTGAAACATTTTTCACCTCTTCAATGTCGCAATCCATTAAATCAAGCTCATAATCATGCTGCCTGGCCCTTTCCACATGTTGGAGTGGCATTCGAAATACCTCATGTGAATGTTGCCTAGCCATTTCGACATGTTGGACTGGAATTGGACACACCTCATGTGTAGGAAACGTCCAATGCGAATTTGACTCACGAAAAGATGGTTGCCAATGTGTTGGATTCATGGGCTAGAAAAAACATGTTCATTTGAGAAATTAAAGGGCATTTTACCCCATTTTATAGACAAATTATCCCAAAAACCCTAGCAAAAAGGAAGGAGAACAGAGAATGGTGAGCAAGATTTCTTGTGTTCGGTGCATACTACCATTGTTTTGTTGCATTCTATTATTTCTTGAACAACAATGTTCTTTTACAATCATCTTACAAAAATTACCATCCAACCATCTAAGTAAAACTATAAATATCACCTAAACAAAGCATATGTGACAACTGGAATGTATAATAAACATTTGTATTATTATGGAGACTATATCAAATTTCATTCAACGTACAAACCTTGAGATAACATATGAATTGTTTATCTCACTTTTATTTTCTTTTATGTTGAAGTATCTCTAACTTTATAAAATATTTTGGATTGTACATCCCCATTAAATCCCTATATCAAAATCACTTTACTTTTATAAATAAAAACTTTATTTTATCTTATAAATCTTTTTGTATACCTAAATAAATCATCATTTCATTCTTGCCAAATAAACATAAATCCTTTTCATATAATAAAAAAAAATCAAAATTATTAATAAACTCTAAGCTCTTCAAATAAATTATATATACACATATCTACCAAAATTTCTTTAGCCAATAAAATAATTTTTTACTTAACCTTTTGAATATATTAGCTCCCTGTCTTGTCTTTAGTTTTTAGTTTGCACTAATTAAGAACACACTCAGCAATTTAGCAGCAAACGAATCCTGGCTCATGATTTCTCTTTAATGTCATTGTAATATCATTAATAATGTATGTGTAAACCGGTACTTCTCACAAGTCCTTATTCATAAATTTAAAAAAATATTTCACCGCCAATCATTTTAAATATTTTAATATAATTAAATGATTATGTTTCTCATAACATATAAAAAAAATATTTACAAACCATCAAATAAATAACCATTTTCATTTTCACACAATAACCAATAAATAATAAATACCCAATCTAATTATTTCCATGAGGTTCGATAACATTCTCGTATATTTTGAAACTATTTAAGATAAACATGGCGGACAGACCGCTCACGGATCTGGCAGCCAGAGAGGAGTCTAAGTCCGCCAAGCCCACATACTCAACCATCTTCTCGTCTGAAAAATTCTCACAGCGGAGCGCTGGCCCATACCTTATGTTAACCGCAACGCTTCCTGTGAATCAAATAAATTAGCCCGAAGCAAGTCATGAATGTAAACAAGAATTGTGCATCAAATTGATTACTGACCTTCAAAGAGCATTGGCGTCTGGAAGAGCATCCCACACGGCATCGAAGGGCCGCGAATTGATTACCGACCTTGAAAGAGCGCTGGCGTCTGTAAGATCATCCCAGATGGCGTCGTAGGGCCGCCAGCACGTCGAGGTTAGAGATGTCGTGGTTCTGAAGGAATCGACAGCCAGTTCCCAGAGCCTCTTCAGTGCTCTCAACAATGTTGATTTATCAAAATATGCAACTGCTAAGAGCCAATAAAACATCCAACAAAAGAGTGGATACTTCTTGAATGCCAACAAAAGAGTGGATACTTCTTGAATGAAGGACGGACGGATACAGAGAAAAGTATGACAACTGTCACGATGGTTACAGAAAAGATGGTAACTGCCATATTTTAAAATCAACGGTTAATGATAATTCAATCTTCTAACAAAAGATCAAATGGGTACAGATTATGACAGAGACGACGGGGGGTTGTTTTAATTGAAATAACATGAGCGTAATTATAAAAATATAATTAATAATTATTAAAAATATAATAAAAATTAAAATTTAGCATTGGTTGTTTGTGAGCTCTATATTTGTGTGTGTGTAAATCTCTCAAGTTTTGCACTAAAAAAAAGAGGTTTCCAGAGTTAAGATGGATCTAGGATTGTTTTATACATCTCATATATAATTAAAATAATTCATTTTTTAATTTGTGTCAATTTTTACATTTCAATTATTGATGTTCTATGTATGTATTTTACGTTATTTGTTGTTGCAATTATTATTTAATTAATTTTTTTGTCATAATTCACACAACTATATAAATTAATGGGTAGTCGTTGGCCTTTTGTGTACTTTTTCTCAATTTTGCTCAAAATCCTCTAGATATTTTTAAGAATAATAAGATTAAGTAGTTTAATATGCAAAGTTGAGGAGTTTTTAAGGTGCTAAATTCATTTATACATTCAAAAGTGCATTAAATTAAATGGTTGGTAAGAAAAAAAATACTTACTTCATGATACATGTTCTTAAAATAAAAAAAAAAAATCATAAAACTAACTAAATTATTATTATTATTTATTATAAAAAGAATTAATATGTAAGTTAAACATATATGTATTTAAAAAACATGGAACAAGATTCTTAACCATGGAGATTTACCTTAGTTTACCATGTAAATTCTTAATTTAGAAATAGACTTTGATATAATTCCATGACTTATCAATACAACATGCCAAAAAAAACTATAACTCACTTCATACTTGTTCATATGGTATTTTTTTTAATTAACTAATGTAATCAAAATGGCAAAAAATGACAAATGGAAAGAATGACATAACTACGTTGGAGATAAATCTCAACCTTTAATTTCTGTATACTACTAAGAATATTCTAGAGTATTCTAGAAAACTCAAATCCCAACCATCCACCTAATAATTATTAATAATTAAATTAAAATTGTGAAAGCCCTATTCCAAAATAAACACACCTATCAATGTAACTAGAGTGAATCTAAGTGAGGGATAGCCTCAATATTAGATGGAATAAGATTATGCAAAACTTGGTTGAGCTTGGATGTCTCTTAGAATAATGTAACTAGAGTTTAGGTTGGGGCTAACTTCAATATTGAATGGAATAAAAATTTACCCACCAATAAAATGCCAATAATATGATTATGCAAAAATTGGTTGAATTTCCCTTAAAATAATTTAAATCTCCTAAAAATAACTTCCACCATAAACCTCTCCTTATAAAATTTGAACTTGAAAAATAATAAATTTTAAATAATAACAACTCTTTATTATTAACAACCATCAATATTATTATTACCCCCATAAGCCTTAGTATGAAGTTGTTCTTCCCGACACTCTAGAGATTCTTAACGGTAACCAAGACACATATATAGTAATAAGTCATTAAACTTCCTATCTAATTTCTCTTCATTACCATCATTTCTATGGATTACAAATCAGAGACATTGATCGCGACTCACGCTGCTACCCTCTGAAGTTTTTGAAAAAGAATGATTCAGGGAGTTGATTTTTCTGGGCTTTTGAGTCGTAATCACGTATAATGATTCTTGGTGAATTTTAATATTTAGTTGTATGTGAACACAAAACTAGATTGGACAGTGAAATTTTTTTTCACTGTCCAATTTCATACCAAATAACCGAAACCCAGAACACAGTACAACCCATTGAAACTTGATAGCCAATTATTTATGACTAGTGCAGCGGAGTGCCGCACGGGAGAGATATTGCTCAGATTTTGCGAAGGACGAGGAAGCTCCACAATGTGATGAGGATAAATCTCATAATATAAAAATTTTCAACTTAATAATAAGAAATAAAACCAATATTTTAAACTTAATCAACAACAAAAATAATTTTAATAAAAAATAATGTTGAAATAAATAAAATAATGCAATAAACATCTTTGTTATATATATATATATTTTTAAAACAGCAATTGTATGCTAAATATATCTTTTATTTAAAATATAGTAATTTCCTATAAATCACATCATTCATATACAATATATGATATGAAAAACCTCATAAGAATGAATGTAAGAATTCATAAGATGAGATAACACATAGATCATGACATGGGTGCATTTTCGGTTTGAAAGTCGAAATTCACCAAAGTCTCAAAGTTTTTCGAACAAATTTGCTCTCCAAGACCAAATAAATTTACATGTAACGGTGCAGGTAACAAAGTGGAAAGAAAAAAATAAAAACTCTCAAACACGTATTGCCCCCTCCAAGTGGTTTTAATTCTCCAAGCCTCTAAGAGAAATGGACTATTGGTTAGTTTCTTTTTTAAAAGTTCTTTGATATGTTTTGTAGGCAAAAAATAGCCAAAATATGATAGATATTTGTGATTTATGGTAATTTCTATAATATCTACAGAGTACTCCGGATGCGGATGATTCAATGGCATGACGGGACATCCGTCCCGGGGCAGCTCCCAAGGAGATTCGCATGGGATGGCCATATGGCCCCCTGCGGCTCCATTAATTTGGACATTAATCCGCCAGCTCTCAGAGCATTAACTCTCCGTCACCGGCATTCTCTCCTCCTCGTCCTGCACAGTTGGTTCCTTATGGCATACGACTTGAGCTATCCAGAACATTCTTGCTCTGCCTGCCGCTCTTTGAATTTCCTCTGCAGCGTATGCCCTGAAGATTGTGCCGAGCCCAGTGCCCGCACACAAACAGGGCGGCGCTGCTCCTTGCTCAGTTGTATTGAAACCACGCCTGGTTATCATTTTTCACATAGTGCTCTCTGTTACTCCAACTCCAGTCAACAAGCTCCTCTCGGCTTTCACTATGGGTTCACTCCTGTCCCGCCTTGTTCTAGTTGTCTCAGGCTTCTTCAAGTTGTAGCGTCCGCCATGCCTAGGCTCCGACACCGAATGAGATGCCGCCGTGGGGCAACCCGTAGCCGGCCTGCGAGTTTGCGTCCCTCCTCTAGTCTGGGCGAAGCGACTTCCTCTGAAGATGTTGAGGGGAGACAAAGTCAGGCCACCCGTAGTCAATGGGGGAGTGATAGCTCTCCTGGTGATAATCAACGCTCTACGCATCCTTTTGTTGTCCCTTCGAGACCCGTCTCCCCTGCACCCCGTCCTTCTGGCAGTGATATTTTGAGGCAAACCTCGCAAAGGGCGGAGCTCCGCTTTGATTGTTCTTTCAATCGTCCCACTGTCACTGCTTATATTACATTCACCCTGTGGGAAGAATCGACTCTCTATGCTCCTCCTTTGCCAGGTCCTCCGCCCTCCCCTCCTGGTCTTCGCCCTGCCCCAGCTGCGTTTTCCACCGAACATCCTGTTGCTCCCCCTGCCTCTGCTTCTCTCGCCTTGGATCAACATTCAATGCAGGTGGATGCAAAGACTATAGGCAAAGATGGTGATCAGAACGATGCTGTAGAAGATTCAGAGGAAACGTACTGGTGTCGCATAGTGGAGGAGCCGCCTTCACCAGCCCACGTGCAGTAACTCCGGATAGCCTTGGTTCAACATGGTACATACGTTCCACTATTTTGAACGATGCACTGTTTTTTTTTAGTTGTCTACAGCAGCAGAAGCTGCATGCTACTGAAGTCTTTTTGTTTTCTTATGTTATGTGTCATGAACTATACACCGATTTCCCTTTCAAGGGCGGTGAAACCTCGCCTAAAAGAATTGGTTTCCCATTTAGGGCAGTTCGATGTTTTGTTAAAGCATGGACATCAAGCCCAGTTTCAGGCTCCCATAGCTGAACTGAGGCAGTTTTGTAACAATATGTTTGCATAATAGAATTAGCATAATTTAGAAAAAAAAAAAAATCTACAGAGTATGTTAAAATATATATGTTAAATCTATTGTTTTAGAAGCAATTAATTATGAAAAGTTTATAATTTTTTTTTGAATGGAATAATAAAATTTTCAAATGGAATAATTTTCACCACTTTATACCAATAGTTGTTTTAATTCAACAATTGCAACAATTGCAATTTTATACATGCTAGCTGAGATTGCAACACGCGTAGTAGGAAATGAGGTTCTCATGAATCTGGATCTCTCATTTGTGGTTATGTTTTTCATTCAAAGGACAGTGTTTAGATACACCAAATCTAAAGAATGTCATAAGGTATATAAAGGTATATATTAATAAATAGAAAAAATGTGTGGTTATGTTTTTCATTCAAAGGACATTGTTTAGATACACCAAATCTAAAGAATGTCATAAGGTATATAAAGGTATATACTAGCATTTGCATGCCTGTGCAAAGGGAACGCTGGAGGCACATTAAAGGGCTGGTGGGTGGAGTTAATGACAGAGTTGACAAGTTGACAGAGATGACGAATTTCAAATTTCTATTGGTTGGAGGGACAAACACATGTCAAAATCTCATTGGTAGGAAGGGCGATATTCAAGCTCTCTTATTGGCTGGGGTGAACAGTGTTTGCCCACCCAAAGCCAACAAAGAGAACGCCTTCGGCGTAATTAATAAATATTAAACTTTGGAGCATTGTTTCTATTTATATACATTAACCAAATACATGAGATAATTGAAACATTTAGCATCAATTTTTTTATAAACAAAATAAAATATTTTATGATTATTTTAATGTTGGTTGGATATTCAAATATACTATTTTTAACACATCTGGACATATCAAACTTTAATTCTAAAATTTTAAAATTAACATTAACATTTATATATATAGTTCACGAACCTTGATGTCCACATAATATTTGTACTAGATAGATCCATGCGAAGGGATCACTTCAAATCAACAAGGCAAGACATTGTCAAATCCTAAAGGCCTCGTTAAAGGCATCTTATGTATGTCTGGGGGCCATCATCTCCTTGTAGCCCTACTGTCTGGGGAGGGGAAAGTGGCATCAACTCGCTTTCTCGAACTACGTGAGAGCATACATAACATATTGAAGGAAGGTACCAGAGCCTCGACTGCTCAATCAACTCATCTGTAGGCATCCTTCACTCACGTGACGATAGGAAGGTGAATGGTAACCCCTCACGAAGCGCGAGTGTGACCTAAAGAGTTTCGAGAGAATTGAACCCATGTCCTCTCAATAGCAAAGATACTTTAATGACAGAGACTCGATTGATTGAGCTAACCCTCAGAGCACTATCTCTATCTCTATATATTCTTTGTGATTTCCCTAATATGCTATCTATGCATCACTTTACACTCATCTACACTTCTATCGGCATGTATTTACACCATTTTGGTGCAAATGCTAGTTTATAATTTTCTCAATATAAATAACAACTAAATATTTAAAATTAACAATATTGTAATATTTTCTTCATCAACTAAATATTTAAGATCAACAATAATCAATATTTTTTTTCTTCTAAATTAGGCTAATTTCTATTATAATGTATAAAGATACAAATCATGCTGTGGTTGCTGGACTAGCCAACCCCTGTTCGATGAGGACTGTTCAAAAAATAAAAAATTGGGTTGTCCTTCAAGGGGAAACCAGCCATTAACGAGTTCAAAAAATAAAAAATTGGGCTGCCCTTCAAGGGGAAACCAACCATCAACGTGTTCAAGAGTAACAAAATTTGCAGGAAGAAGAAAAAATAGTCATAAAAACCGTAAAAGAGCCTATGTAAACTGAAATGAAAGAGGGCAAAGGAGTTCAACTACCGATTCTGGGCATCATTGTCCACATGTTGTGGATTTTCCTCAATTATGAAACAACCATATTTAGACATGGTCTCTATGTCCTCCTTTGTGAGCTGGGGGTCTGGCTCCGGAGTCAAAGAGGAGATCGTCTTGGTATGCTTGGCCATAGCTGAGCGAGCCGCGCTGTCCCCAGCTGCTTCTCTTTTCCCGGTGTCATTCAAAGGGCAGCTCCATTTACTGTTTGAGTCGTCCTCCAAGTTTTTGACAGGGATTCTAGCGGATTTTCGAGGCAGAGGGGAAGAAGAGCATGAGATTGTTGACTTGCGAGGCCTTTTCTTGCCTCTCGAGCCAGAGTAGTGATGCTGCTCTTCTGGGAGGCGAACCAAAATCTGGGCAGAGAGCATTTGCGGGTCAAAGAAAGGGTCAAGAACCTCTGTGTCTTCCAGAGCGACAGAGAGGGACAAAGTGCACGCAGACGAGCCAAGCGCTGGTGCATAGGCAGGGGTGCCTCTGCCACCTCCACGACGACATCGCATTTTGTGGCGTCGCGGCATGGTCTCAACGGGGAGGAGAGTCTACTGGGCAATGGTCGAATGCACAAAGGGAGGCAGGCAAGGAGCAAAGCGACTAGCAAAGGAGGCATGACAAAGGAGGTCTGCAGGGAATGAAATCTGAAGACTGATATGAAAATGTCGGGAGCCATCAACCATTAATGGCCAACTAGCAAGAGTTAAGGCCAAGGGAGGGGGAGTGAATGCCGCGGAGTGTCGACATCCTCCCCTGTATTGCTTATTTATGTTATGCACATTGGAGGAAGGTGTCGCCATGTGGTTCAGCCATGTGTCCCTGCATTGAATGGCCAAATGGCAGCCTATATCAATCATATCAGACACCCACATCCGATGAACAATAATCAATATTATTATTTATATTTTCCTATAATTAATTACAACTAAATATTTGTGATTAATTAAAATCAACAATAATCAATATTATTATTTATATTTTCCTATAATTAAATACAACTATATATTTATGATTAACCGCAATCAATATTATTATTCATATATATTTGTGATTAACCACAATGAATATATTGATGGTTCATATTTTTAGCAACTAAATATTTAAATATTTATTAGGTAAGATGGACCTATATATTGAATTTTGAAATATAAATGCTCCTAGGATACACTTATAATGTCTTGCTCAAAGAAACTCAAGAAATATCAAAGTGGCAAATTCTTGATTTCATGGATAACTTTAGCCAATAATAAATAAAGAAATAACTTGAAAAAACTTAATTACGACTCATGGTAATCAGGGGTGGTTTAAGGTAGTGAAACAAATAGGTATTCTTGAAAATTTTTACTGGAATCATACCCCGCAGTCTTAGAGTAACTCCGATATTGTTAGTTATTTGTCTTCAAATAATTTTCGGTCTCGTTCGTTGTCTTATCTTTTATCCGATGATTGTAGTTGTGGTTCCCAACATCAAAAATAACTTATTGACCAAAACTTATTTTTTTCAATGTGAAAAAAATGGGTTGATGGAACCGGTAATTATTAGTCAGAAATAATTATAATTACATGTTAAGGTCAATGATAGGATTTGTCTATTGAACACAACATAATAGGATTTTTTTTTTTCTTAAAAAATCAGGTAGTTAGAGTGTTTGAATTGTATTTTTGATGGTGGAAATGGATTTGACACCATCAAAAACCTTTTAGGACACCCAAAATTCAGAAGTTTTTAGACTGTAATCCAGATTTTCAAAAATTTTTGCCCGAATTTTTCATAATCTTACCAGAATTTCTGGATTATTATGTGGGTTTTTTAGACTACGACGTAATGATATATGAAATAACATTTAAAAGTAAATATTTAAACTAACTAAAATGTAATTCATAAGAGTTATATAGAATTTAATTTATGACTATTGTATAATTCATTTTAAACAGACAAATAAAAGAGTTGTTTTTGTTATTTTGGGTTCCATAAGGAAAAACTTATAATTTTTTATTAATAAAAATGTGTTTACATAAATGCCATGATATTCTCTAAGATCTCTCTTTCTGTGATGACCATATAAATAGATATCACTTCTAGATTTAGTGCCATGTATACACCATATCTATCTAAAGACAATGTTCACAAAAATGATAAAAAACACATATCAGATTGAATTTGTCTCTGAATGTAGCCTATCATGATATTACACATTATGTTCCCACTATCACAAAACATTTAAAAAAAACATGAAACACAAATTATAGAGGATCCATATTTAGCAGTAGAGTGACTAAGTAATATGAATTTTCCCTGACCAATGGAATTTGTCATTACAAAAAGCATTGAGAATAATCTCCCAATGTTGTTTGTTGAGTTCCTCTTTCGATGATGCACCGACCACGACATTTTGTTACCTATATATGTGTGTAAAAGTTATTCCACAAAACATCCCATCAATATTTTAATTCTCTTCATCCAATTAATGAGCAATGGAGGTTCAAAAGAAGACCACATCATAATCCAATCTATGACCAATTTTGAGTCCCCAAATACGTCAATTTTCTCGATGGAAAGCCACTTTACACAAAATAGGACCATCCAAAGGGAAATAGTCTCCATACGTGTAATATAACTCGACCCACTGTTCCAGGAAAAATGTAAATAAGTGTTAATCTTTAAAACTATATAAGCCCCACTTCCACAAATCCCATTGTAAGCCACCCCATCAAAGAACCCCACAAGAAACCTTTCCAAAATATTAGAGAATCAAATATAAGAAACATAAGGAACTATTAAAGGGGATCACAACGACTAGAATGTTCTATTGAATGACTCATTTCAATTTGTTAATATGAATTTCTTTTAGTTTAGTCTGTTAGGGTCCTATAATTTATAGGATCTCAAGGCAATTGAGTATTTTGTCTTAGTAATCTTATATTGTAAATAATTTTCCATATTCAAATGATTTCTAAAAAATATACATAAAAGAAAAATGAAAAGAGGGTATATCTAAAACAAAAATGAATAAAGACAAAAAGAAATAAAAGTTGAAAAATTATAAAAATAAAATCAGAACCCCACAAAAGAAAAAATAGAGAAAATAACACTGAAAGTGCTGCAAATTTAAATGCCACTACTCATAGATAGTTTTCTTATGTCAAAAGAAATAAGGTTGTGTGCAGCTTGTTTAAAAATGCCACAATGTTTAGCTATTTGTTCAAACCATACAACTTAATCATGGTTGAACAATTTTGAATTTTTGTAAATTAGGTTAGAGAATAAAGATTTTCCAAACAATCTAATCTTGGTAAATCAATAGGAGAAATAAGTGATAGAGTAGATTAGATTTTTGATAAAAATAGATATGGGTTTGCCAGTCTAAATGCAACCCTAGAAGAAAGAAATAAAAAATGTTAGTTTAGCAAAAGAATGGAAAATTTGAAGGGTAGGTAGAGGTGTTTTGGGCTTTGAAAGGGTTAAAAATTGCTTATATCCTAAGTTTTATTTCATTATGTATTTGTGCATAATAGGGAAAGTGGAAAAAATCATTTTACCCTAACTATCAAAGTGTCGAGAACAAAAGTCATGTGTTTAACATATTTATACTATATCCTAAGTTTTGACCCAAACTTAACATCGGGGTGGGGGGGGGGGGAGGGGGTGTGGGGGGTGGTGGTCCGAAAAAATGATTTTCCCCACCCGGACCCATTACCACATGGCCTCCTCTCTGTTTTTCGCACCACCCTCTTCCTAAACTGTTAACCACCTAGTGACCCCCCCTCGCCCCCCTGAAAACTACCTTCCCCTCATCCTAAATATTGCCGACCCTACCTGTTACCTCTTTGACTCCCATTGTGCCACATCACCTATCCATTGCCAATCAAATCCACTCTGGTGGTATTTTATCCGTTAACATATTTAATTAAGCCTAATGACCGTTAAATTAATGGATCCGCGCCATGCACAACAAGAAAGCCATATTTTCTTATAAAACCATGCAATTTCGTCCTTTCGACCTTTACTGTGCTTTTTCTTTTACAAACTCAATTTATTTACAGGTTTACAGTGTGCTAATATTTATCAGTTGATTTGTCTTCAATGAAAGCGACAACGCTCACCTTATCTCCTTCAACCAATTACAGAGCTGCTGCGCATTCCTGGTAAACCTGTTCATCCTAATTCCACTTGAATTTCTCAAAACCGATTTAATATGCCTTCTAAAAATAAAAACTAGGAGGAACCTTTCAATCCATTGGTCCACCCTCCCCTAGATTTAGATCATGTTACTCTAGCTGATAGGGATTATAAAATTAATGAAACACAGTGTGAATTTGAGTTGTTTGAGATGTATTGTTGGTTACATAATAAATACATTGAAAAATCTGATGATATTGGACTCTGGGAGTCTAATTTTCCTCATTATATCTTCCCTCACACATACAATGCCCCTGAATTTATACAAAACTGTCAAGCCTGCTACATCCCTAGTCAAAGAGCTATCATTGCCCCTACTAGTGAAATCCTTTTCACCATCATTGCCCCATCAATTGACCAGATGATGCAAGCTCTCTCTATGGAAATAACACCCCTTTCTGCCTAGAAGCCCTCAATGAATTATACCAAAAGCTCAATTTTTCCAAAAGAGCTAAAATATTTATATTTTCCTACCTGAAAATACTCAATTGCCAAAGAAAAACCCTCCATACCCTTCCTCCATCTTCCCTGATCAAGAAAAATAGATTATAACAGTAATTGCATACCTTCTTGGCTATTATTTTGATCAGTGGGTAGATGAACCCATTTTAGACTTCCTCTCTATTTTTTCCATATATTGTAAACCATCAATCATTTTCAATTTCGGCCAATTCTTGGTAGAAAACATCCATGATCAATTTATCGAGTTTCAGACTGAATAAGTGTTCAAATACTCTTCTATTTTAGTATATATGTTTGTGTATTATCAGGTAGATAGATTCAAATTTTCCATGCAGAAGCTTGATGAAGATGGTATTCAACAATCAATCATCTTCTAAACATATTTGGTGATGAAATAACAGAAGGAGTTTTCATACAAACAGTTCATTGAACTGTTTGTGCATCTACCCAGGAGTATTCTAAGCAGTACAACTAAACCTAGGATAGGTGAAGACATAAAAATGATATTACATTTGTCAGATCATGCCAAGACAGGAGACTGTTACTTGTACTAGAATTATACATAGATAAGAGTCTATGGGTGTGAGCTTGCTCCCTATAAACTCCCAAAATTCCTCCCCATGAGGATTTTTTCTCTTGAGTATATCAGACAAATGCTACATGTAGATGAAATTTACTTTGTATCAGCCAAGAAGAAGTCCCAATTTAGGATCAAAACAGAGATTGGGTCCTTTATTCGTAATAGCAGGCCAGCAAGGGAGGAAGCAGATAGGATATTGAAAGAAATGCATTTTAGGCCGAGCTTCACTTGGTCTTATGACCCTCTAGGAAGCATTTCAAAGCTAAGAGTAGAGAATAAAAAAACTCCCTACATACACACCCAGAGGCCTGAGATAGAAAAATACATGAACCAATTAGAATGGGTTGAAAACACATTGCAGGAAGGTAAGGAGCAACTAGTATCAACATTGACATCACAAACTATTGTCCCATAGGAAAAAGAAGGGAAAAGGAAAAGAGAAGAAGAGTCACCTTCAATGACTAATACTGTAGGTAAATAATTCAAAATAATGTACATAAAAAGAACAAAATTTAATCCTAAAGCTGACACAAATAAAAACTCAGTGCAAGAAGTTGCTATGGTCACTAAAGAAACAACTTATTCTTCTCAATTAGGTGGCCAATCCACTGTTTCTCCCACTACTTCTTCAATATCTCATGACTAGCAGCAAGCTATCCAGACAACTAAGGTTGTCTAAGGTGAGAAGGAGAAGACAATTTTTGACAGGTTTAGAGAGATAAAAGTTAAAAAATGAAATCCTAAAGAACAACACCTATGCCCAATTTTGGAAGCATACTTCCAGTTCTCAAAGCAAGTTGCTATCATTATTTGACTTAGAGAAGGGTAAGATGCAAATGGCCTTCCTTGAGGCCCAAATTTTACATCCAAAGTCATCATCTGACTACAAGAAGACAACTTTTGAATTCGACATAAAGGATATTAATCCCATTGATAAAATGGAGATGCATAAGTAGACATGTGAAATGATCTCTTCAACTTTGACTAATACGACCATGAATCTTTCCAAATTGCAGGTTCTTTCTCCAATATCCAGTCACAACTGAAAATGGAGAAGATCTATTCTCTTGATAAGGATACAAGGATTAAATCCTTAGAAGATTTAGTGGTCAATATAGGATATCATCCCTCAAATATGAAGGCTGCAGAGGAGATAATAAAAAAGAAGAATGCTAACATAACATCATTGAGAAAACAAATAAAGTTGTCAGCTACTGAAGGTACTATTACCAAGGATATTGAGGAGACAGAGACCCAAAAGACTGATATGATGAAGCTCATCATGGAGAAAAATGCACAGATAAGGTAGATGGTGACCGAAATGGAAAAAATGATCAAATAAAAGGAACATACTGCTAATTTGTCCATGGTTTCATTGGACACTGTACCTCTTACAACCATTCCTATAGCTACATCCTCTACAAGAAGTTTCAGGATTAGGTTAATGTATTGCAAGACCAAAGGACAAGGAGTGAAGATTCTAATTCAACAGAAGCACAAAGAGCTCAGAAGTTGATAAAAAGATTGCAGAATTCAGAAAGAGAATCAACAATAGGAAATACCTTGGCCCAAGCCAAGGAAATCATCTGGGCAGATATCATGAACTCCATTGCTAAAATTTGGCCCCAAATCCAGATTATCTTTGAGCAAAAGGAGTTGATAAAAAGAGCAACTGATGCTATAACAAACATCAAACAGGAGTTGGGAGAAATGCCTCCAACAACAACTGGCATCATCAAGTTCCTGAACTCCAAAAACAGATATGAATTGGATGATTTGGGAGTAGATGATAGGACAAGAACCATTCTGGAAGTGAAGAGGATTCTTACTAAGAAGAATCTAGTTGTTCAGCTAGAAGAAAAGTGCCATAGTCTAGAGATAGCAGTTAACAGATTCTTTACCAGAATAGTGCCTTTAACACAGAAGGGTATGCCTTCTTTGTTTGTGATTAATGATAAGTTAATAGATTATGAATATTATGTAAATAAGTTGAAGGAAATTGCCAAGGAAAACACCAAATTTTCCAGCATCAAGGGCAATATGAAAAGCAGAGTGTTTTTAGAAGCAATGAGTAATGATTTCTTCATCCAGCATGAGGTAAATAATATCTTTGTTGTAAAGCCCACTTTTTCCAGATACAATGAAGTTGATGAGATATACTGAAAGGTGATTAAATTGACCATACCAGATGAATATTGATGGGATAAATTCTGCAAGTTAAAGGATTAATTCGTAATTTGGAAACAATTAGCATCAACCAGTGCATTAGCCAACGCATAAACCAGCGCAGCCCATTCATCAACTGTTTCCTCCAAAATAGTTCCAACATTCCAGATCATTGTCCACCTAGCCTATTATTTTGTAACAATTAGATTTTATTGTTCAATATTATGCTAATAATACATTGTCGGTTGAGACAACATTTCTGTAAATTCTTTTTGTAAATTGGTATAAATACTTCACTGTTCAAAGTATTAAGTGTTGATTATTGAGTATAATTTCTGATGAGCATTGTAATTTCCAATTTGATGGGAGCATCAATAATACAAGGACATTTCACAAGATTCATGTGGTGTATTCACTAGTGATGTTTTTTCTTCTGTAATTGCGTTATTCAATGTTTTTCCTTTCTCTGTGATTATGAAAATCTTAATTGTATAACATAAATTGTGTTGAATAGGATATGTTAATTAGAACACCTTATTCTAGTTGTTTTCAATTTACATGTTTTCTATTGAGGTTCGATTGAACAATACTTCATTGATTTTCAATCTCTACTGAATTCCACACTTCTCCTATTTTCATAATCCACTTAAAATCCTAAAAGATCCAGTTAATGCAACCTAGCTTGCCCTGTGAGACTCCTTCAAACATTGATGCAGATCTAGTTAAATATTTAGACTCCATAGCTCAATGGAAATATAGCCATTTAATCAACCAAACAATCCAAAAAAAAAACAATCAAGTATAGTAATAACTAGCCTAAAATTCACTAAAAACAAAGTTAAAATTTATAGATAGTTCCCTCTATGAAGCTGGCAGGGCTAGATCCCAACTTCCGAAGTGGTTTTGATGTTTTCCTTTGTGTTTATTCTCACAATCTCGTAAATTATAGAATGATAACATAGTGGCGAACATACTAGGGACAATTGAAAATATTGTAATTTTCTTTGAATTCGTAACCCTTGTTAAAAAATTGTATGATAGGAATATTTCAAGAGATTGTTTCCTTTTCATTTTTGTAAATAATGTGTGTGTGTGTGCCTTATATTAAAATTCTGGCTCCCAAAAGATATTACACTAGATCTCATCCTGATCCAAAGCCTGCAGTTATTGTTGATGATCCTGAAAAATTGCTGAGAAGAAAAAACATAGAAGAGATCCAAGGAAGTAGCAGTCCTCCCAATAGGGAAAATTCTCTCCCAAAAGATTTTTTTACCCTACAATACATTGAATTTGACTTACCTTTTGAACATAGTTTGTAAAGAACTAAGTCAACCAACTGGGTAGATCAAATAGTGGTAGACCAAGCTACATTAAGACATCATTCTTTTGAAGTACAATCTCCCCAACTTGATATTGAACTACAAATTATTCAATATTTTGATAAATTGCAAGGCTTAGTTTCAGGGCTTGACCTTTCTGTTCATGAGGCAGATGTCCAACAATTTGTTGAACACTCTGCCCTAACTTCTTTTGCAGGTTCATCTACCTCATCACAATCTGTGCATCCTAGATCATTTAGTCCTACCCCTTCTGTAGTTTCCACTACTACTCTGGTATTTTCTCATCAAGAAACTCAAACCCCATCCTCTCCCCAATTCTCAACCACAATCCAACTTTCATCCTCACCAAAGCCTCAAAATTAAGTTCAACCTCCACCTCTGATTCAACCACCACCTTTCATCCAACAATCACCTTTGATCCATCCACATATTGTTCATCCTCAAATCACTATAATGCTAGCTAGATATGCTCCTCTTGTCCTTCAAGCTCCTTTGGAAAATATGCCACAGGACTATCAGACGTGGATTCCACAATTTGATGGAACTGGACCTATCACTGCCCAACAACATGTAGATAGGATGAATGATAGTTTTGACCTTTAGGAAGTAGATGAGGAAAATGTAAAAATGAGGTTGTTTGCACAAAGTCTCATTTTAGAGGTCAGAAAAAGGTTTAAAGCTTTGCCCGCTGCTAGCATTAATGATCTCGCTGCATTCCATCAGAAATTCATTAATAGATAGAAAATTAAAAATAACCCTCTTCAAATTTTATCTGAATATGAAAGCATTAGGAGGGCACTAGGGGAAGGTTTCCACGATTATTGCATAAGATTTAACAGTGTATACAATGCAATTCACACCAACATCAAACCATCACAAGGTCTATCCTTAATTAAATTCACATGGATTTGAGGCAAACATGTCTTCTAGCTTAGAGAGAGGAGTTACTCAACATTTGAAAAAAATGAAAAGTAATGCAGTGAGTGTAGAAGCCAATCTGTTAGCAAAGAGGGCTAGGATAAGAATTGTAAGAAGAGTGACCATGAAAGAAGAACCCTCTACTTCTTCTGCTGATGAAAAAATAGATTCATTAGTCAGAAGAGTAGAAAGAATGATGGAAAGGATTAATCTAAATGAAAGGGCTACTCCTAGAGAAAATCACCCCGCACCTCAAAATCGTAATCAAAATATTACAAGAAATCCTCCCCAAATCAAACAGAGGGAACAAAGGGGCCCTGATCAACAAATTAGACCTCCATTTCAGGAGAATTATGCCGATGATGATGGGGAAATAGTAGAAGAGGTAGAAGATAACCAAATAAATTTGATGGGTATTAATTATGATGAAACAATTTTCCTCACTCAAGAAGAACAAGAGATTTTTCAGCTTTCCCAAACTGAGCTTGATTCAGAAGAATCAGATGATTACAAACAGAGATTTGAAAATTATATTATGGAATTCCATAGAAAATATAATCTTAGGAGTAATAAAACTTCAGATGCCCCAAATAAAAATAATTCTGAAAATACTGTTAAGAAAACTTCTGATACTGTTGTGAAGAAAATCCTAGAGAATTTTGCCAAGAAAACTGCCGATAGTTCTGGCAAAAAGACAGTAGAGATTCCTGCCAAAAAGATAGTTGAGAACATTTCCAAAACTATCAAAATGATATCCCAAACACCAGTTAGCAAAAGGAACCTATATCAAAATAAATTGTTGAGAAATCTAATTTTCTAAACTTGAATAAGTTTCAAACATCATTCAATATTTCAAATGAATTACAAAAACTAAAAATTCCTATTCCTGTGACAGAATTAACAAACAAAAATCTATACGGATCTCAGGTTATGAAGACTCTAAACATAGGGGACAACACTAACACTGTCAATTTGAATGATGATCAACCTAAACTCGTATTTGGGCCATAAGTTGATGGAAAACCACAGGAAGGAGGAGTCTCCATTCTACGTTAGCTTGAATATTCACGATACGATTATTCATAATGTTGTGTTAGATTTAGGTGCTTTACACAATTTGATGCCCAAAGCTGTTATGGAAAAACTTGGTCTTGACGTTACTAGGCCTTATAAAGACTTATATTCATTTGATTCCAGCAAAGCAAGATGTCTAGGTCTCATCAAAGATCTATGTGTTACTTTAGCTCAAATACTAGCTATGAGTATAGTAATGGATATAGTGGTTGTAGATATACCCCATAAGTATGGCATGATGTTGTCACAATCATGGGGAGAAAAATTACAAGGGACCCTACAAATGGACATGAATTATGCTACCATACCAGTGTTTGGTCAGCAGAGAAGACTATATCGGGAAAATTTGATGAAATTCATGGTGAGTAGTCAAGATAAACCACATAACTATCCTCTTTACTCTATTCACTCATATTTAGACCCTTTCATTCTTTATAATGATGGAGATATCAATACTCAAGTTACCAATGTAGAAAATGATATTTTTGAAACACATGAAAACCAAACACAAATAGTAGAACAAAACACTAAGCTCAAACCTCTTTGGAACATGAGTTTTGATGGATCTTGTACCAGAGAGCGTTCTGGAGCAGGAGTGTGGGTTTCAAACACAGAGAAACAACCATGCTGAAGGTCATTCATACAAGATTAATTTTCAATGTACCAACAATATATCTGAGTATGAAGCATTTCTATTAGGATTTCAATTGTTAAAAAGATTGGGTGCTAAAAATTTCCATTCATGGGGATTCGAAGTTAATAATAAAGGAGATTAAAGGAGAATACTCTGCAAAGCATCCTAGACTGAGGGCATACATAAATGTTGTGCTTGATTTTCTAGAAACTTTTGTGGAATATGATCTAGTTGCCTTTCCAAAAAATTAGAATATCCTTGCAAATGGTCTGGATTTTTCAGCCAACGCATGTAAAATGCCTCACCCCAATAGACAATATACAGTGGAAGTGAAACATTGACCAGTTGTACAAGATAATATAAGGTATTGACAAGTGTTTGGAAATGAAAAGCAAATTGAAAACATTATGCAGTCTAAGGATGAATATGAGGAAAATAGTATAGATTTAGAATGTGAATTAGAAGATCAAAAAGTTTTACATTCTAAAGTAGGAAAGTAGTTAGATGATTCAGATGTAAATACTCATGTAGATAAAGTTGTAAATAAATTGAAATTTCTTGAAATAGATCACGAAAAAGAAGAGTTTGAAATACGTCAATTAAAGGATAATAATTTATCTAGAGGTTTGGTTCCACTAGAAGAATTATTTGATTTCAATGATGTAGCTAAAAAGCCTAAGAGAGAGCCCACAGGGGTAGATGTAGAAGAGTAAAATATAGGCAGTG